>OU342745.1:326581634-327781634 GCA_910589775.1 Avena eriantha | reverse complement strand
GTGTTATGTTTTAATTCGGCGGCAAAATGGTTTGTGTCATTGCTCTGCTCTAACGGGGTATACCATTTCTTTCCAACTTTTGTAAATCTTGATTTCTATGTGAACACTCATGTTGTTAACATTGTGGGAAGGCAAGGCTCGTCCCTTATTCTCTTCCACGACCTGGTACTTTATTAAGAGTCATGCTCCGTACTCCCAATCCCTTGTTCTAACCCTACCCTAGGTGAATTCTCACCATGCCGTGGCTTTTGACTTTCTCAAACTTGCTTTTATTGATTTTCATCTAACATGCATAAGCGAAGTTAATTTTTTTTAAATAATACATTTTTTAATAATTTTCACGAATAATATACGAATTGAAAGATTTGCAATTCACGCGGTGTCGGCATTTAAATAACTGACCAGTCCTTATCGCCTTTTGAATAGCCGACCAATCCTGTCTACTTTTGAAAAACCGACAGGTTATAGTGGCAATGTGAATAATAGGGGACTAGTCAGCTTTTTAAAAGAAGACATGAGACTAGTCAGCTTTTTAAAAACAGAGGACTGATCGGCTATTCAAAAGCCAAAGACTGGTCGGCTATTCAAATGCCGATACCGTGCTAGAATTGTAAATCTTTCAGTTCGTGTATTATTCGTAAAAATTATTAAAAAACGTATTATTTAAAAAAATAGCATAAGCGAAAACTTAGAATCATAACCAAGAATAAATGGAAATCATATCGGGCCGTATTTGTTCATCTTCTTACTTACGGTGCACTAAAATGAAATAAATATCCGGAGGTGTTCTGCAGGGATTATCAGGCTCGACACTGTATTTCTGGATAGTGCAATATTTATAACATGCAAGGAACCCCGAACAACGACCAAACGACAATTGAACCGCGTCCCCCGCGTCGCCTCCCCGAGTGAGGTGACCGGGGCTCCCTCCCCGCGCCGCCCAAGCCCTCCCGCCCCTCTCTCCAGCCCTGCCGCCGCTGTCGGTTGCCGCCACCGGGCCTTGCCCGTGTGGATCCGTGGCGCTGGCGGCGGCGGCCCTCGCTCTTCCCCGGCGCTCGGAGCCCTAGCTCGGGTGGAGGCTCCCGGCGGCGGTGCAGCTCAGCTAGCAAAGGTCCGCCGGCGGCGCGGCTAGCCCCGGGTGGCCACGTGACGGAGGTGCTGCCCCTTGGCAGCAGCGTGCGGCGATGACGTTCGGGCGGCGACTGGAGCCCGCTCGGCCCAGATCTGGGCCAGTTTGGGCCCCATCTGGGCCGGGCAGGGCTGGCAGCGACGCGTCCTGGAGATGGTGCATGGGCGGTGGCGGGACTTGGCTGGTGGCGGTGCTGCTACGCGCCTACTGCGGCGTGGCGACACGGGCTTTGCGGGCCCAACCTGGGCCCGGCCGGGCTCGCTAGGCCTAGTTTGCCTTCGCTGCCGCGTCCGGTCGGTTACCGTGAAAGCGGTGGAGGGTGTTTCCTCTCGCGCGGTGGCGGTGCTGCTGCCCCCGAGTCCTGACCTGCTACCCGTTCTCCGTCTCCTAGGCCTTTTGTCGGTGTTCACAGTGAGATGACGATGATGGTGTCAAGACCGCGGTGGCGCGAGTTGGTGGGCGGAGTGGAGGGTGGAGGCCTTCGGAGCGTTCGGGGTAGAGGTGTTTTGGGGTCGGGAGAAATCCCTGTCGGTTTACTGACTCGGGCGAGGTGACGCCGACGGGTATTACCTTTCCCTCTTGAGGGCATTGGGTGTACCCCTTTCCCTCTCGCCTCCGCGTACGGGGGAAACCCTAGGACAAGTCCGAGGAGCAGCGTCGTCATCGTCGCAGTCCTTCTTGAAGGTGTTGCTTGATACGTGACGCTTCGAAGGTTCAGGAGTGTGGTGGGACTGAGTCGGAGGGCGCAGCGGTGGCGAGCCATCATCGTTTAGTTGATCTGCCATTGTTGGCATTGTTTTCTCTTTATTTCTCTTTTTTTTCGTTTGGGCTAGTTTGTGCTGAGGCCTCGGCAGCTGTATCGTTATATCTGATGTTGGCTATATTAATATAGTGGCGCGAAAGCCTGATTCGACAGGAACCCCAAACAGCTCCATCGCAACCTTGTTTTATAGAAGGCCAGATTAACCTTCCACTTCATCTTTGGAACTACCTACGCATACATAATCAGTCTCATTCCCCATATCGCTAGCAATCCAGCATTCCAGTTTTTTTTGGTGCTACCAGCAAAAAAATAACCAATCTATCATTATTTTCAATTCAGAAGAAAATGAAACTAAACTCAATTTCCTTCCAAGACAAAAGGCTCACTGAAGTCAATTTCTGATGCTCCCAGTACGAAGAAGAAGCGAAAATCTTAAGCAGCAGAACATCCCAATTGATTGCAGAGTATAGATGTAACAGCACCGCGTAGCTAGTTGGGCAGGGTCGGACTAGAGACCATAGACTTTTTTTTTGGAAACTGGATCGAGAGGAAAAGAAGAGGTAGTCGATGATAGCTTCCTCTGCTGCCCCTCTTGTCGTCCTCTTCTCCCTGCAAGCACACCCGCAGGCCTCTGGCTCTATCGCCGCTCGTCCCCGAACTCGGCCGCCCAGCTCTGCCGCCACCACGTTCCTCCGTTCCCCGCCGCCAAGGACCAGCTCGCGCACCTCCAGCTACCGTCGCCCGGCCGCAGGGCGACCATGCACCCTGTCCGGCAGAAGCTCGATCTGGTCACGGGGCGTTTGATGCGGTGGCGGCCTGGCATCAGCAGGCAAATCAGGGAGGCAGAGAGGCGATCGTGGGTGCGGATCGGGCCGTGCAGGTATAGGGGTGATACGAGTGGATTTATGATCCGATTTTCGGCCTATTTTAACGCACCCGAGTGGGACATGTACTGATAACGTAGGTGACGGACGACCCATGTAAGAGACGGACGGAACGGAGCGAACGACGGACGAAAATCCGTCGCGGACGATGACGAAAACCACCCCTGCACAAATAATAGTACGGAGATATAGATGAGTAATGCTACACCTACAAATTTTCATCTCAGTATTTTCACATTATCTCTAGAGACTTCTTATTATCTTATGATGACATATCATCTTCTTGATATCTTCTTATCTTACGTTTTATGTTCTTCAATTTCGGCAAGCAAATTCCACTAAGTAGAACTCCTGATTGTTGTTCATCCATCAAGCCGATTTCAACTCGGTTTTCCCTTTCTACTTTGCACGAGAGAATGGGAAAACGCCACTTTCTTACTGAACAATGGTACATTAAAAAAATGTGATACATGAACAAACTAAATTGGTAGAGAGTAATCAACCGACATGTGCATCGTATACAAAAAGCTTGATAATAAGAGCTAAGGTGTACCACCGCTCCCTAAACCTGCACAACACCACACGACCCTAACACTGAGCTTGAACCAATAAGAAGATTATAGCGGGAAGAGAGAAAGAACATCCCGTAATATCAGAAGGGAATGCATTGGTACGCCCATTGCTGTAATTCGAAGGTTGTTTCTCTGGTCCTTTTATTCTCTGTTTTCTCTGTAGGGTTTCTTGGTTTTGTAGACTTTTTGCCCATATGTATGTTGGAAAACTGATAAATTGGAAAAATCGATCAGACTTATCAAGATGTTGAGAAGTAGAGGAGCAAAAAGGACAATAACCGGCATGTGGTAATAAATGATCCAATTTAGGCCATCGCCGATGGACGGCCGAAAACCTCCTCAGGGTTGCGACTGAAGATGATGGCATGGAGGAAGGAGGCGGTGGCGAGGATAAGAGGAGTGTTGCATGAGCAAATCTTGCCGACTGGTTCCCTCTTTGCTTATCCGTGGAACACCTACGACTGCTTCCATCAAATTTTGCGACCATGAATCCTTATACGTGCAGAATTCTTCTTGCTCTAGTACCGGCTACCAACATCCAAGAACTCAAAACAAACTTATGACCTAGAAAAACCCTAGCTCGGTCTGTCACAGTCCGACTTCGTCAAAAAAGAATATCGTGGATTATGCTTAATTTCTTTCTTGTGTTCCTCTTTACTATGGCTTCTAATATACAAATAGGTGTATTTATATGTTTATAGTAAGTCAAATATTTTTTATTAGACTAAAAAGTATTTAGAAATTTAGCATCATATATGACATCAATCGATATACAACAAAACTCTATTTCAAAACGAATCTAGTAATACTAATCTAGTGTCATAAATTTTGCTACCATATTCGATAAAGCTGGTCAATCTTATTTTTGCTACAACAGTTTTAGGGTGCTTAGTAAAACGACTGCACTTACGAAAAATAGATACAGTGAGATGACTTAGTAGACTTCCTTTCTGTGATCCAGTTATGCAATGCAGAGATTTATTAGTTAGCCACTGGATGGAATCGTGTTATTCCTGAAGACGACATGCAGAGCTAACAATAAAATCTACCCTTAATCCCCCACAAAAAAGACTATCGTTTAGATCCACCTTTTTTCCGGTGAAAAATCTACCCATGAGCACAACGGAGCTATCGACATATCCATGGATCAATGGAGTAGCTGAAACAATACTACTCCATTGGTAGTACTACACAGCTATCGACATATCCATGGATCAAATGGAGTACTTGCATGCTTCTTGGGAATTGTCGACGTAGGGCACAGAGCGTTTATCCATCGGTCAGCTAGGTACTGTCAGATTATGCATATGATTTGTCGACGTAGAATCTAAAAGAATAAGTAAGTCAGTTGTATAGAAAGAGTAACTTTACAACCTCAGAGCACGGATTGCTACTCGGCGCTTCGCCGCCTGGGAGTAGCACGGTTGGGCTCGGTGTCTTTTCTCGTTGTCGCCATCGATTGTACAAGGGCATGGCGGCGGTATCCTCTCTTTCCGTCGCATACAGAAAATAAGTTAGGGTTGGCATTCTGTTTTTTCTCTTTTGTTGTTCATTTCTAATCGGTACGGGAGGGGACGTGGGTGGGAGTCGATCGGTAAAATTTATCGGCTGAGATCTATTAATAACTAAATTTGATGGTCAGATTTCTCTGATTATTGTGGGATTTTCTAGCCTACTACATCTGTTCAGGATTATTAGTCCTAAGGGCCTAGTTGCTAATACCAAGACACTCTATAACTCTCTCATTATTCTTTACATGCACCAATAGTCTAACATACATTAGAGAAGTGAGAGGAAAAAGAGAACATGCATTGGACGAGAGAGACTAATAAATGAGATAACCCTTATAATCTTAAACAATATAAAAAAGCTCTCGAGACCTATAATCCCAAACAGAGGTAGTATTTCTCTAATTTTTGGTTAGCCCATCATTTACTTTTAATATATAGTAGATACATGATATGGTGTTGTCGACAAGTAGGCCATGAGAGGATGCTCATGGAAGAGAGAGACGGGGGTGTGAGGCGGGGAGCTTTCAAGACGGCGAGAGATAAGTTACCCATGTTCGGATATGACGGTGGTGGTGATCTGACCCTACCCTTGTTATAATCCACTACTATAGCACTTCAGGAAATGCCAATTAGAAATTGCTCGTTGTTTTTTATATCATGCATCATTATGATATCATGTATTTGTTTTGTCTCTAAAATTATTTTGCTAAAACTCTATTTTTGTTTTCTACATTACTCTCCTTATTTATTCAAATTAAACTAAATACTTTCTGCTATTTTAATTTTCCTAAAACTATTTGAAAAAGTTTTATAAAGGAAGTTTGAAAAAAAAAGTTTTTTAACCAGGGGAGGCAGCCAATCGGCCAGGCCCAAGTGGCTCAACCGGAGGCCACCTACCACCCTGAGCTAGAAACCCTAACCCAGTCCACCCCACACACAGCCATCAGACACACATTGACCCGATCAACGCATGTGTTGGTCGCACACAACACACTGGACTCACACACCACACCAACGCACGCCACACGGAACTCGAGGAAAAGGGCAGCATTGAGGTGCTCCGGCAGTTAAGGAAGGACGAGCAACGATGGAAGGCGGCGCGTGGGGTCAGGATGATCACGAGGGCCGTGGGTAGTCCTAGAATACAGAGCGGTGAGGATCAAGGTCGATGCTGGATGGCCGGGAGCGCGGCGACGGGGAACATTGCGTGGAGGAGGGCGGGGTTCCTGGAAGCCCACAAGAACGAGGAGGCACGCGGCAGCCACTATGATCGTGTAACTATCTCGGTGAATTACGCTCTTAGTTACATGCCTGGATGATCGAAAGTGGTTAAAATAGTACGGTGGGGCCTAGGGCCACTCACGGTAGACCTTTCGGCCGTCCTAACCACTTTCCGAACATCGGGACAAGAACGAGCGGCGTAATCGGCAGGTGAAGGGATCAACTACATACACAAATGAGTATGTATGCAAGCCACATACAACAGTCCTCAGAGCCATTCCATCTAAAAGAAATAGAAATATTGCAACGCCATACGGCAAGATTCAAATATCCTAGATAGAGATAATAATTTAGGATAGCTCCTCATACAATAAACATCAGAGTATCAGGCGGAAGCGGAAAACAAGATCCGAGTACGGATAAGAAGCAAATCGGCATAAGATGCCACATAAATAAACATATCCCACCCACAGATCTCACGGATCCCCATTCCCGGAATCTCTACACCGAATGATCGTTGCCAACATCATCTGTCTCCTCCACCCAGTATCCATCTTGCGGGTACACCTGTTCATCTGAATCAAACAATTTATCGTGTGAGACCCTATGGGTACTCAGCAAGTCTTTATGCCGCTAAAGGGGACACAACCTGGGGTGACGCAATTGCAGCAAAAGATAATATCTAACAATTCTGTAGATACTCGCTAACCATCCGCCTAACCAATGATAGACGGATGTCCGTGAATTAAGAAACAATAGTTATAACAGTATAATTAACAGATCCATCCTCCTCCTCGCTTACCAACGAGGAAGCGGACGAACAACCCCCATCATCCGTTGGCAGTTTTATTAACCATTCCATGAGTATTGCACTATTTACTAGTCAAGTACTTAGTCAAATTAAAAGCGGTACTTTAGTTATACTCGTCTATGATCGAGAAACTGTGCTCCAAGTCGTCCATAACCGCAGACATGGCTTTTAGAAAGATTTACCCTGCAGGGGTGCACGAATAGCAACACGCACTCGATCAACCTCGGAAAAACCAACTCAAAACCCAACGAGGCATTCACGACAAAGCGATCACAGGATTCAGAAATATTTCAGGAGGCCACCCCATTAAGCTACCCGCAACAAAGTTGGCCGGCTCCAAGACGAACCCAAGGTTTGCGTCAATGGCTGTAAACGACTGGGAACCCGAAAGTGGGACTGGGCTTGCCGATACCGCGAAAACACTCCGCATCCAAAACAGTACAGGTGCTCCACGCACAATCTTAAATGAAACAGTAAAGCATGGCATAAGTACAGGATAGTAGCAAAGCCCCAAGAAATAAGAATGAATCAAGCTCTGGCTCAGGGGGTCCATAAGGCCTCCTGGATATGGATAGTGCGAATAGTCAAGGAACAGGAATCAAGTACTCGGGATCCTACGGGACACAAGTGAGCATGAAAAACCAAATAGCAGATATTGCTCACCGGTGCCTCTTTCATTAGTTATCCCATTACTACTCAGGTTAAGTTGTTTAGGTACCTCATGATTCATCAGACACTCACATACCCTACTCATGCTTTTCTACGACTCGCATGGCTCAACAACTCCTGTAGTAATGGCTCATGGGACGGAGGAACAAGCTTCGGTGGGGTTTAAAAGTAAGGCTATGCAGTACTTGGGATTTAATTTAATGCAAGCGCGACTCAATGATGCAAGAGTAAGATAGAGGCAATAGGTACTATATGTATGCAAGCATGTGGTAGTGCTTGCCTGGCAGCTCAGTTGAAGCGAGAGATGGATCTGGGTAGTACTCCTGTGATTCCTGGTAATTCTCCTGCTGGACGTCTATTCGAAGAAGAACCAAACAAACAATGACCAACATAAATAAAGTGCACAAGCATATGAATTAAAATGCGTCAAGCAAACAAGCATGCCATGATGAATGATGCACAATTTACATGGCATTAAAGTAGCATGGCATGGTGAGGTGTGGAATACAAGAATAAAGCATTTTATTATCTATTTGGTCCAATTTTGTTGTCATAAACAGTTCAGATGTTTAATAATGGCATGATGCATGCTTCCATTCAGAACAAGGAATTCATAGATGGAACGGGCTCATCGCGCTGATCGATTTAGACATGTTATTTGCCAAATTTGGAGTTATAGAATTAAAGTTATTAATTTATTAAGAAAAGGGCATTTTATTGTAATTTTAATCATCTCGAAATTTTAAAGTGTTCAAATAATATTTTGAAGGGCATATTTGAATTCCTCACATTTTTCTGATTCTAAAACATATATCATATGTATTATTTGGATTTGTATTTTAAAAGTTATTTAAAAACTGATTTGAATTTGAATTTAAACAATTTTGAATTTGTTTTGTTTTAAACAGCTAAACAGGAAAACTTTTATTACTCAGACCGACCCAGCCATAGTCGCTGATGGGTGGGCCAGCTGCTGGCGAGGACACACGCGCGCGGAAAAGCTTTTCTCACCGTGGCCTGACCTAGCTACTGCGATATACAGGCGGGGCCAGCGGCTACGGGCCCATGTGACAGTGGTGGGACTCGCAGAGACTGACAGGTGGGGGCATGCTGGACCACGGGTTAAGGGTGACGAAAAGACGGGTGCCTTTTTGCATAAAGTGCACAGCGGCTGGCAGGTGGGGTAGGCTGGACCGCGGGTTAAGCAGCAAAAGATCTGGGGGGGGGGGGGGGGGTTGAGGAAAGTGGCCTGCGTGCACTGTTGTTCTCCTTCTCTGAACTATCTAACGACAAAAACATGCGCGCCGGGGACAGAGCGCGGTGCGGGGGGCTCGAACTGGCGACCTCGCGCGCGCGAGCGGCGGCGGCTACCGCTGGGCTAGGGAGGGGTTGGTGTTAGGAACCGCAGGCACGGCTAGATGTGTCTCTGCGACGCGGCGACGAGCAGACACTCGCGCGACACCGGTGCACAGAGGGTGCTCGGTGTAAGGAATGACGACGCTAGACGGCGACAGCGAGACGGAGGGTGTCAGGGAGGGAGAGGGTCGTACCGCGGAGAGATCAGTGTGGTCGGATCGAGGTGGGGCGCAGCCGATCGACGACGAGGCTGGCGGCCGGAGATCTAGGGTGTCGTTGGGGCGGCGCTGGTCCTGGCGTTCCTGGCACTCATCCTCCTCGTTGGCTCGTCCAGGGCGATGCAGGGGGCTCTCCTTGGTCTCCTCGACCACCTCCACGTCGCGCGCACCGGCAAGAACGAGGGGTAGACGACGGTACTGGCGGCGGCCGGTGAGAGACGATGACGTCGGAGAAGAAGAAGGGGAGGAGAGGGCAGGCCCTGGGGTGGATCTGGGAGAGGCAGAGGAGCCGTGGGGACGGAGGAAAGGAGAAGGGGAAGATGCCGTGGGGCTCAGTAGAGAGGGAAAGATAAAGGTGGCTTCGGCCACCTTTCTCCACCTCCTCTCACGTGCTCGAGCTAGAGCGAGGCAGGGGCAGGTGGGGTGGTGCTGACAGGCGGGCCAGGTGGGGACGGCGTGGTTGTGGGGCTGGCACGGCAGGTAGAGAGAAAGAGAGAAAAGAGAGAGGGGCTCGGGTGAGCTAGGCTAGGGTTAGATATGGGGTAGTGGCTCGAGTGAGCTAGGGTTAGCTTAGAGAGGGGGCTGGATGGGGTGTGGGACCAAGGAGAGAGGGTGGCCAGGTGGGGCCATCATGGTAGAGAGAGCGAGAGAGAGAGGGGTTAAGGGTTAGGGTTTAGTTAAGAAAAATTAGGGTTTGAGGAGAGAGGGTGTGTTAGGGTTTGATTTAGAATTTTTAGGTTTTTAACACATGATTATAGATCAGGTCAAGATGAAGGGGTGAGGGAGTGTGTAGGGTTTAAAAGATGCATGATCATGACATGGGCAAGTGTAAAGGAGAAAAGAAAAGCAATGTGGATAGTTTCTCATATGATCATGCATGAAGAAAATAATGGTGTTGAAGAGATGATGGGGATGGTGGTGAGAGATGGAGATGATTCCATAAAGAAAGAACCACTTAAACCAAGAGAAAAACAAATGGCTAAAGGTGGTGGTACTCTTGCATGGCCCATGCAAAATAATAAATGCCATGATTTATTTTGTGAAAACAATAATAATAATATGGCATCATTCTTATGCATTTCCAAGAAGTGGAATAAAGGCCAAGCAAAAGAATTTATAGAATTAGATCCACCCCACCCACATGAGCTAGAATAAATATCAAAAGAAAAAGAAATACAAGCTCATGGATAAATGGAATGGTGGAATTATAAGGTGGTGAAAAGAAAAGTGGTGGAGTTGAATAAAAGATATGCCCCAACTCAACTTGGGCATTTAAACAATATATCAATAACCAAATACAATATCAAGAGGCAAATACAATTAATAATGCATATGAGAGAAGAACCAAAAGAAAAAGGGTTTTATATGATGCTCAAATGCAAGGTGGCATGATGACATGAGCCTGATATAATTATGATGCAACAATTGTATATAGGAAGTAGCCATTATATTACTAGACCAAGTAGCATTACAATTGTTAGACAATTGGGGTGCTACAATTCTCCCCCACTAAACAGGAATCTCGCCCCGAGATTCTAGGAAGAAGAAGAAGACTCAAAGGGGGTAGGATACTTGGCGCGGAGCTCATCTTCATGTTCCCAAGTGGCTTCATCAACGGAATGGTGCGACCACTGCACCTTGCAGAACTTGATGGACTTGTTGCGAGTCCTTCTTTCTGTGACTTCTAGAATTTTTATGGGGTGTTCTTGATAAGACAGATCTTCTTGGAGATTGATGAGTTCATGGTCCACGGTCCTGCCGGGATCCTTGAAGCACTTCTGGAGTTGAGAGATATGGAAGACATCATGGACTTTGAGTTGTTCAGGGAGCTCAAGAGCATAAGCAACTTCTCCTCTTCTTCCATGAATTTTGAAAGGACCTATGTATCTAGGAGCCAGCTTTCCTTTGATACCAAAGCGGTGCGTGCCTCTCATGGGAGTGACACGAAGGTAAACGAGATCACCAGGGACATACTCCATGTCCGTGTGCTTTCTGTCATAATTGCTCTTCTGGCGACTTTGAGCAATCTTCAGATTTTCAAGAATGATGTGAACTTTCTCCTCCGCTTGAGTTACAATGTCGGGGCCAAACAATATTCTTTCACCTGCGCCCGACCAACCAATCGGAGTTCTGCATTTGCGACCATAGAGAGCCTCAAATGGTGCCATCTTTAGAATTTTCTGGAAGCTGTTGTTGTAAGACAATTCAGCATAAGGAAGACATTCTTCCCACTTCATGCCGAAAGAGATAACGGAAGCACGGAGCATATCTTCCAGAATCTGATTGATCCTTTCAACTTGTCCTTGCGATTGAGGGTGGTAAGCTGTGCTGAAGTTCAACTTTGTTCCCAAAGCATTTTGGAAACTTTCCCAGAACTTGGAAGTGAAGATGCTTCCACGGTTTGAACTGATCTCAAGAGGAACTCCAAAGAGAGAGACAATTCTGTTGATATAGAGCTCAGCCAACTGAATTGCAGAAATTGTTTCCTTGACTGGAAAGAAGTGAGCTACTTTAGAAAGCCTGTCAATGACAACAAAGATTGCATTGTTGCCCTTCTGCGACCTTAGAAAACCAGTGATGAAGTCCATCTCTACTTTCTCCCATTTCCATTCCGGAGGCTTCAATGGCTGTAGAAGACCAAAAAGTTTCTGATGGACAGCTTTAACTCTGCGACAGACATCACACTCCGAGACATACTTGGCACAATATCGTTTCAACCCAGGCCACCAATATTGTGTTTTCAAGTCCATGTACATCTTAGTTCTGCCAGGGTGGATAGAAAGAACATAATCATGCGCCTCCTTGTGAACTTGCTCTCTTAAACCCGGGTAGTTCGGAACAAACATCCGGTGTTCAAAGAAAAGAGTGCCTTGGTCATCTACGTGGAAAGACTCATACTTCGGAAGCTGAATGTTGGAGATGATCTTTTTAGTGTAAGGATCACCAAGTTGAATAGAGCGAACTTTTTCTTCCAAGAGAGGTGTTGCTAGAAGGTTCAGAAGATACTCTTGATCGACAATTTCAAGGTTTAGCTTACGGAATTCCTCGCACAAGAGAGGCTGTTGTTCTTCCACCATGAGATTGTTAACATAAGCTTTTCGGCTTAGAGCATCGGCCATGACATTAGCTTTGCCCGGAGTGTAGTTGATGGTCAAATCAAAATCATTGATTGTTTCAATCCACCTCCTCTGACGAAGGTTGAGATCAGGCTGTGTGAAGATATACCTCAGACTCTTGTGATCAGAAAAGATCTCACAACGGTTGCCAAGCAAGTAATGCCTCCATACTTTCAAAGCAAAGACAACTGCTGCGAGTTCGAGGTCATGTGTAGGATAGTTGTTCTCATGCGTCTTAAACTGTCGAGAGGCATAAGCAACAACTTGCTTTTCTTGCATAAGGGCTGCACCCAATCCTTGCAATGAAGCATCACAAAATATCTAGAAAGGCTTTGATATATCTGGAGGAACTAAGACTGGTGTGGAAGTGAGCTTCTCTTTGAGTGTTTCAAAGCTTGCTTGACATGTAGGAGTCCAAAGGTATTTCTTGCCTTTCTTGAGGAGATCGGTAAGAGGCTTCGCAATCTTTGAGAAGTTTTGAACGAAGCAACGACAGTAACTAGCCAAACCAAGGAAACTCCGGACTTCTTTGACATTTATGGGTGGAAGCCAGTCCATAATTGTCTTAATAGTTTCTGGGTTGACGGCAATGCCCTTGGCAGAGATGACGTGACCAAGGTAGGTGACTTGAGGCAGCCAAAACTCACACTTGGAGAACTTTGCATACAGGCGGTTCTCACGAAGCTTGTTTAGGACACACCGAAGGTGTTCTTCATGTTCTTCTTTAGACTTAGAATAGACTAGAATGTCATCCAGATAGACCACAACGAACTTATCAAGATATTCCATGAAAACCAAGTTCATAAGACTCGAGAAGGTGGCCGGTGCATTGGTGAGACCGAAAGACATGACCGTGTACTCATACAAGCCATAACGGGTGGTGAAAGCTGTTTTAGGAACATCTTCCTTGCGGATCTTGATTTGATGATAACCACTTCTCAAATCAAGTTTAGAGAATACCACAGCTCCAGCTAGCTGATTGAAGAGATCATTAATCCGCGGAAGGGGATATTTATTCTTGATGGTTTTAGCATTGAGTGCCCGATAGTCAACACAAAGTCTATCAGTCTTGTCTCGCTTCTTCACAAAGATGGTTGGACTACCCCAAGAAGAAGTACTGTGCTGAATGAAACCCAACTTCTCTTGTTCATCCAGCTGGCGTTTGAGTTCAGCCAACTCAGCAGGACCCATTTTATAAGGCCGCTTGGAGATAGGAGCGGTACCAGGTTCAAGTTCAATGACAAACTCAACCTCACGATCCGGAGGCATACCTGGCAACTCTTCAGGAAAGACATCTGGGAACTCACAGACTACAGGAACACTCTGAATACCTTCCATAGCATCATCATTCAGAGCCACCAAAGAGTAAAGCTGAATTGCAGGAGTCAGACTTGGAGAATAGACTATATGGCCTTCAGGAATTTTCAGAGAAACCGAACGTTCATCACAATCAATCACAGCTGCATTTGCTGTTAACCAATCCATGCCCAAGATGAGATCAATATCAGAATTTCCCAGAAGGAAGCCGGAAACGAAGAACCACCAATCTCAATTTGATTGTTATGGCTGATGTTTGAAGATGCCATTGTTGCTCCAGGAGAAAGGACCATGAAACGCTTGGGGAGAGGATACATTGCTAACTCATTCTCATTTGCAAATTTGTGAGAAACAAAAGAATGTGAAGCACCAGAATCAAACAAAACTCGTGCAGGAACTGAGTTAACAGGAAGCATACCCATCACAACTCTAGGAGCATGCTCAGCTTGAGCAACGTTGACACAGTTGGCACGAGCAACCGTAGACCTAGGCTTGGTGTTGATGTTGAGAGCCCGAGGTGGAGGTGCACGAATCATAGGAGCACTTGCCGCAGGTCTTGGAGGTGGTGGTGGAAGATCTTTGTTGTTCATTGGACAATTCCAGTGCTGATGCCCAGTGTTTCCACAAGTATAGCAAGCACTAGGTGGATGTGGAGCAACGTAGCCAGGGGCTCCGCCAGGCGCTCTAGGGTAGTTGTGGTTGTAGCCCCTGGGAGCCGCAGTGAAGGAGTTTGGTGGCCTTGCTGCGTAGCTTGACGGTCTTGGTGGAGCAGGGAGCGATGGTGGGGTGTTAGGAACCCAGACACGACGCTTAGAAGGAGCTGTCATAGCAGAAGAGCTTGCTGTATCACGGCTGTGTTTCTTTGACTCCTCAAACACTTGCCTACTTGCTTCTTCCTGCAGAGCTGTGTGTTGGAGTTCCAGAAAAGATGTCGGCCTTGCATGAGTGATTGCATATTTGATGGAAGCATTGAGGCCTTGCCGGAACCTCTTTTGCTTCTTCTTGTCATCAGAGATCTCATCGCCACCATAACGAGAAAGGTTCATGAAGTTTCTGATGTAGGTGTTGACATTGTCAGTGCCCTGCTTGAGGTTGAGAAACACTTCCTTCATCCTTTCCATGACAATTTCTGACAGATATTGCTCTTTGAAAGCCCCAGTGAATTGCTCCCAAGTAGGCTGAAAACCAGAGGGGTCTGCCTTGAGGTAATTTTCCCACCACAGAGCTGCATCTCCCTTCAGAAGGTGAGTGGCACATTTGACCCATTCCTGCTCGGGAACATCCGCAGTCATCAGCAACCTTGACACTTCACGCAGCCAATCATCTGCATCAAGTGGCTGATCAGACACCTCAAATTGGCGTGGGTTGA
The DNA here is from genome assembly GCA_910589775.1 of Avena eriantha. Lineage (NCBI taxonomy): Eukaryota > Viridiplantae > Streptophyta > Magnoliopsida > Poales > Poaceae > Avena > Avena eriantha. Next base: position 327,766,698 of record OU342745.1, on the reverse strand, counting down.
ACTTGAGAAAACTCTTGATGTCTCCTCGCTTGGGAGGTGGAGGTAGCGGAACAAACTCATTCCTTCTGACACTTTCCTCGAAGCGCTGCTGGTTCTGCTGCATAGTGCCCAAAGCATTTGCAATACTTGCCAAAGCAGCCCCAAGTTCAGGTGGTATGTCCTCCTCAGAACGGCGTGGTGGTGCCATCCTGTGATTGATATAAAACATAAGTCAGTACTATAATGGAGAATGATAATAATCCAAAATAGTACCAAAATGGAATTAACCAAGATTAAAGGATGCAATTCACTGAGATGATATTAAAATATCAACAAAGTTAAAGGCGACTAGAAGATATTAAGCATAACGCACACGACTGAACAAGGAGTGTGGTACACAAACTAACAAAGAAATTTTTTCCGCAAATTTCGGCATTAAAATACCAATATATGCGCAAAACCCACTTCACGATTCAAGATTAGTAACTCTACTAGTTCAATATACAAGAGCAAATGATAAAAGTAGTGGTATGGTCGCGACTCCATCCCGCACTCAAATCATTACTCCGCACATGAATCAGTAAAACACATATCCCAACACCTTCTTCTTAAGATGAACCTAAAGATTGGTAACTACGAAAAAGAACACCCCAACAAGATAACGTTGGATAACAAAGAGTAAGATAGATCGCATTGGTATACAACGAATCAGATAGATCACGTCAGTTTACAAAGGCCCGTCGGTATGGAATGTACCAACAGTTGATAACCAAAAGGCAGATAGTGATAACATTTGGATGCAACAGATAGACAAGGAATTCACACACACACACACACAACCTATGGTACTACGGAACCCAGAACACGTGAATCCTAGTTTGAATTTTTAGAAGAGGATTGAAAACGTTACACTTCCTTACCAAAAAAGGGTGGGTGGGTGGGTAAGAAGAAAAATGGAAGCAGTCATACTCTCACGTTTTGTTTTTCCCTAGTATACATAGCTACCAAAAATATTTGCTAGACTGACAACGACCATTTTGGCTGAGACCCTGAAGGGCGGGATGGCTCTAATACCAATTGTAACTACCTCGGTGAATTATGCTCTTAGTTACATGCCTGGATGATCGAAAGTGGTTCAAATAGTACGGTGGGGCCCAGGGCCACTCACGGTAGACCTTTCGGCCGTCCTAACCACTTTCCGAACATCGGGACAAGAACGAGCGGCGTAATCGGCAGGCGAAGGGATCAACTGCATACACAAATGAGTATGTATGCAAGCCACATACAACAGTCCTCAGAGCCATTCCATCTAAAAGAAATAGAAATATTGCAAAGCCATACGGCAAGATTCAAATATCCTAGATAGAGATAATAATTTAGGATAGCTCCTCATACAACAAACATCAGAGTATCAGGCGGAAGCGGAAAACAAGATCCGAGTATGGATAAGAAGCAAATCGCATAAGATGCCACATAAATAAACACATCCCGCCCACAGATCTCACGGATCCCCGTTCCCGGAATCTCTACACCGAATGATCGTTGCCAACATCATCTGTCTCCTCCACCCAGTATCCATCTTGCGGGTACACCTGTTCATCTGAATCAAACAATTTATCGTGTGAGACCCTAGGGGTACTCAACAAGTCTTTATGCCGCTAAAGGGGACACAACCTGGGGTGACGCAATTGCAGCAAAAGATAATATCTAACAATTCTATAGATACTCGCTAACCATCTGCCTAACCAATTATAGACAGATGTCCGTGAATTAAGAAACAACAGTTATAACAGTATAATTAACAGATCCATCCTCCTCGCTTACCAACGAGGAAGCGGACGAACAACCCCCATCATCCGTTGGCAGTTTTATTAACCATTCCATGAGTATTGCACTATTTACTAGTCAAGTACTTAGTCAAATTAAAAGCGGTGCTTTAGTTATACTTGTCTATGATCGAGAAACTGTGCTCCAAGTCGTCCATAACCGCGGACACGGCTTTCAGAAAGATTTACCCTGCAGGGGTGCACGAATAGCAACACACACTCGATCAACCTCGGAAAAACCAAATCAAAACCCAACGAGGCATTCACGACAAAGCGATCACAGGATTCAGAAATATTTCAGGGGGCTACCCCATTAAGCTACCCGCAACGAAGTTGGCCGGCTCCGAGACGAACCCAAGGTTTGCGTCAATGGCTGTAAACGACTGGGAACCCGAAAGTGGGACTGGGCTTGCCGATACCGCGAAAACACTCCGCATCCAAAACAGTACAGGTGCTCCACACACAATCTTAAATAAAACAGTAAAGCATGGCATAAGTACAGGATAGTAGCAAAGCCCCAAACTACTTGTGGCCCCAAGAAATAAGAATGAATCAAGCTCTGGCTCAGGGGGTCCATAAGGCCTCCCGGATGTGGATAGTGCGTATAGTCAAGGAACAGGAATCAAGTACTCGGGGTCCTACGGGACACAAGTGAGCATGAAAAACCAAATAGCAGATATTGGTCACCGGTGCCTCTTTCATTAGTTATCCCATTACAACTCAGGTTAAGTTGTTTAGGTACCTCATGATTCATCAGACACTCACATACCCTACTCATGCTTTTCTACGACTCGCATGGCTCAACAACTCCTGTAGTAATGGCTCATGGGACGGAGGAACAAGCTTCGGTGGGGTTTAAAAGTAAGGCTATTTAGTACTTGGGATTTAATTTAATGCAAGCGCGACTCAATGATGCAAGAGTAAGATAGATGCAATAGGTACTATATGTATGCAAGCATGTGGTAGTGCTTGCCTGGCAGCTCAGTTGAAGCGAGATATGGATCTGGGTAGTACTCCTGTGATTCCTGGTAATTCTCCTGTTGGGCGTCTATTCGAAGAAGAACCAAACAAACAAGGGCCAACATAAATAAAGTGCACAAGCATATGAATTAAAATGCGTCAAGCAAACAAGCATGCCATGATGAATGATGCACAATTTACATGGCATTAAAGTAGCATGGCATGGTGAGGTGTGGAATACAAGAATAAAGCATTTTATTATCTATTTGGTCCAATTTTGTTGTCATAAACAGTTCAGATGTTTAATAATGGCATGATGCATGCTTCCATTCAGAACAAGGAATGCATAGATGGAACGGGCTCATCGCGCTGATCGATTTGGACATGTTATTTGCCAAATTTGGAGCTATAGAATTAAAGTTATTAATTTATTAAGAAAATGGCATTTTATTGTAATTTTAATCATCTCGAAATTTTAAAGTGTTCAAATAATATTTTGAAGGGCATATTTGAATTCCTCACATTTTTCTGATTCTAAAACATATATCATATGTATTATTTGGATTTGTATTTTAAAAGTTATTTAAAAACTGATTTGAATTTGAATTTAAACAATTTTGAATTTGTTTTGTTTTAAACAGCTAAACAGGAAAACTTTTATTACTCAGACCGACCCAGCCATAGTCGCTGACGGGTGGGCCAGCTGCTGGCGAGGACACACGCGCGCGGAAAAGCTTTTCTCACCGTGGCCTGACCTAGCTACTGCGATATACAGGCGGGGCCAGCGGCTACGGGCCCACGTGACAGTGGTGGGACTCGCAGAGACTGACAGGTGGGGGCATGCTGGACCACGGGTTAAGGGTGACGAAAAGACGGGTGCCTTTTTGCATAAAGTGCACAACGGCTGGCAGGTGGGGTAGGCTAGACCGCGGGTTAAGCAGCAAAAGATCTGGGGGGGGGGGGGGTTTGAGCAAAGTGGCCCGCGTGCACTGTTCTTCTCCTTCTCTGAACTATCTGACGACAAAAACATGCGCGCCGGGGACAGAGCGCGGTGCGGGGGGTTCGAACTGGCGACCTCGCGCGCGCGAGCGGTGGCGGCTACCGCTGGGTTAGGGAGGGGTTAGTGTTAGGAACCGCAGGCGCGGCTAGATGTGTCTCTGCGACGCGGCGACGAGCAGACACGCGCGCGACGCCGGTGCACAGAGGGTGCTCGGTGTAAGGAACGGCAATGCTAGACGGCAACAGCGAGACAGGGGGTGTCAAGGAGGGAGAGGGTCGTACCGCGGAGAGATCGGTGTGGTCGGATCGAGGTGGGGCGCAGCCGATCGACGACGAGGCTGGCGGCCGGAGATCTAGGGTTTCGTCGGGGCGGCGCTGGTCCTGGCGTTCCTGGGACTCCTCCTCCTCATTGGCTCATCCAGGGCGATGCAGGGGGATCTCCTTGGTCTCCTCAACCACCTCCACGTCGCGCGCGCCGGCAAGAACGAGGGGTAGACGGCGGTACTGGCGGCGGCCGGCGAGAGACGATGATGTCGGAGAAGAAGAAGGGGAGGAGAGGGCAGGCCCTGGGGTGGATCTGGGAGAGGCAGAGGAGACGTGGGGAAGGAGGAAAGGAGAAGGGGAAGATGCCGTGGGGCTCAGTAGAGAGGGAAAGATAAAGGTGGCTTCGGCCACCTTTCTCCACCTCCTCCTCTCACGTGCTCGAGCTGGAGCGAGGCAGGGGCAGGTGGGGTGGTGCTGACAGGCGGGCTAGGTGGGGACGACGTGGTTGTGGGGCTGGCACGGCAGGTAGAGAGAAAGAGAGAAAAGAGAGAGGGGCTCGGGTGAGCTAGGCTAGGGTTAGATATGGGGTAGTGGCTCGGGTGAGCTAGGGTTAGCTTAGAAAGGGGGCTGGATGGGGTGTGGGACCAGGGAGAGAGGGTGGCCAGGTGGGGCCATCATGGTAGAGAGAGAGAGAGGTTAAGGGTTAGGGTTTAGTTAAGAAAAATTAGGGTTTGAGGAGAGAGGGTGTGTTAGGGTTTGATTTAGAATTTTTAGGTTTTTAACACATGATTATAGATCAGGTCAAGATGAAGGGGTGAGGGAGTGTGTAGGGTTTAAAAGATGCAGGATCATGACATGGGCAAGTGTAAAGGAGAAAAGAAAAGCAATGTGGATAGTTTCTCATATGATCATGCATGAAGAAAATAATGGTGTTGAAGAGATGATGGGGATGGTGGTGAGAGATGGAGATGATTCCATAAAGAAAGAACCACTTAAACCAAGAGAAAAACAAATGGCTAAAGGTGGTGGTACTCTTGCATGGCCCATGCAAAATAATAAATGCCATGATTTATTTTGTGAAAACAATAATAATAATATGGCATCATTCTTATGCATTTCCAAGAAGTGGAATAAAGGCCAAGCAAAAGAATTTATAGAATTAGATCCACCCCACCCACATGAGCTAGAATAAATATCAAAAGAAAAAGAAATACAAGCTCATGGATAAATGGAATGGTGGAATTATAAGGTGGTGAAAAGAAAAGTGGTGGAGTTGAATAAAAGATATGCCCCAACTCAACTTGGGCATTTAAACAATATATCAATAACCAAATACAATATCAAGAGGCAAATACAATTAATAATGCATATGAGAGAAGAACCAAAAGAAAAAGGGTTTTATATGATGCTCAAATGCAAGGTGGCATGATGACATGAGCATGATATAATTATGATGCAACAATTGTATATAGGAAGTAGCCATTATATTACTAGACCAAGTAGCATTACAATTGTTAGACAATTGGGGTGCTACAGATCGCTAGAGGATTTTGGTTAACGATGCCCTTGAGTCCAGGCTCGATACGTGTTTATATAGGCCAAACACGACATATGAGTTTACAGGGAGTTACACCGGTGGAGAGAATTTAGGAGATTGATCTGATCTTTATATCTAGATCAGTATTGGTAGAACAGAATAGAATCCTATCTTATCTCTCCACCGTGCGCACAGAAACGTGACAATGTTACATATTCTAACAAACTCTAACACCCCTCCTCAATCACAACTTTCTCATGTTGAGATTGTATTTGAACTCTTCAAGCTGCCATGTTGGTAATGCCTTGGTGAAGCCATCTACCACCTGATCTTTCGATGGAATGAGTCTAATTTCTAGTTGTTTGGTTGCAACTCTTTCTCTCACAAAGTGAAAGTCAATTTCAATATGTTTAGTTCTGGCATGGAATATAGGATTAGCAGAAAGATAAGTTGCACCCATATTATCACACCATAAGCATGATGGTTGATTTCTTGAAATACCGAGTTCTCCTAATAATGACTCAATCCAGATGATTTCAGCTATCGCATTTGCAAGAGATTTGTACTCAGCTTCTGTGCTTGATCTTGACACTGTTGCCTGTTTCCTAGCAATCCAAGAAATAAGATTAGGTCCAAAATATACAGCAAAACCGCCTGTGGATCTTCTATTATCTACACACCCAGCCCAATCAACATCTGAGAAGGCACTTACTAAAGTAGATGATGATCTCCTGAATGTTAGTCCAAGACTCGTTGTTCCACTGACATACCTTAGTATTCTCTTAACAGCCATCCAATGAACGGTTGTAGGTGCATGAAGGAATTGGCAAACTTTATTAACAGAAAAAAGCAATATCTGGTCTAGTAAGCGGCAAGTATTGAAGTGCTCCAACTATACTCCTGTACCTTGTTCCATCTTCTGGTCCAAGGGGATCTCCTTCTGTAACAGACAATTTTTCTGATGCTGACAATGGTGTTGGTAATGGTTTACATTTTCTCATTCCAACCCTGTTGAGCAAATCTAAAGCATATTTTTCTTGAGTCAATGTAATGCCTTGATTAAACAGTCTTACCTCAATGCCTTAGAAGAAGTGCAAGTCACCAAGATCCGTAAGTGCAAATGTTGAACTGAGATCTTGGAGAAGTGAGGTAATTGCTTTGTTGGAGGAACTAGTGACAATGATATCATCAACATACACTAGTACACCTGACTTGTTATATATGAACATAGATGTATCTGCCTTGGATGCCAAAAAGCCAAGCTCTTGCAACTTGGAACTCAATTTGGAGAACCATGCCCTTGGCGCTTGCTTGAGTCCATACAGTGACTTGTCAAGTTTGCACACATGGTGGGGTGCATTCGGATTTTCATACCCAGGTGGCTGCTTCATATAAACCTCTTCTTCCAGAACACCATGGAGAAACGCGTTCTTTACATCTAATTGCCTCAAGCTCCATCCTTTTGATACTGAAATAGGTAGAACAAGTCTGATAGTAGCAGCTTTAACAACAGGACTGAAGGTCTCCTCATAGTCTATGCCATATCTTTGCTTAAAACCTTTAGCTACTAGTCTAGCTTTGTACCTATCTATTGTTCCATCAGATTTTCTTTTGATTCTATAGACCCATTTACAGTCTATAAGATTACTACCTTGTTTATGTGGTACTAGATGCCAAGTTTTATGTTCTACTAAGGCCTTATATTCTTCATCCATAGCCTTTTTCCAATTAGAACTGTTTAAAGCTGTTTGCAAATTATCTGGTTCACTAGCCGAGCAAGACAGTCCATACCTAATGGTACCATATGTGTATGTTTTGGGTTTAGAATTACCAGTTCTTGATCTGTACGATGTACCACTGGTACAGGTTGATCCGTAGCTGTGGCCGGCGCAGAAGATCCATCTGATCTAGGGCTCTCCTGCCCAGATCCCGAGGGAGATCCTGTCGATGACGAGGATTCCGTGGGCGCGCGCGTACGTGACGAGGTTACGTCTTGCGGATCCCGTGCGGGGCTCAATGGCGCAGTTCCCGTAGGCGCGCGTGGCGACGTGACGCGCTAGTCCCGTGGGCTTGGTGCGGCTCGCGTGTCCCCGTGTGACTCGGTGCGTGACGAGGTGGTGGGGTCCCGGCGTGGACGTCGCTGTCGCGGAACCGTCCCGTGCGCTGATGCACGATTGCTTCGCGCTAGGTGGAGGAGGATCGCCTGCTGATTCCGATGCAGATTCGCCTGCACGCGTGATCCGAGGACGATTTTCCTCGTGCTCGGCGCCGCTCGTTGCTGCATGTGATAACAACTCCAAATCTGCTCCATTATCCCTTGTTCTGCTACCATTGTGCTCACAATTTTCTTTTGTAGTCTGCTGAGCCTGAGAAGAACTCAAAATACCAGGAATTATAGAGTCATTAGTCGTTAGTCTTTCCCCCTCATAATTTGGATTTTGCAGGTGGTTAGGTAGGAGCAGCATCTCACGGCGAAGAAGGGAGCCAACATTTGGATGAAGGGTGGAAAAAGGAAATACTGCTTCATCAAAAACTGTAGGGGTTCCGAGTATAAAAACAATAAATTTTACTCTACGCCCATGAACCCCTAAAGCTGCCAGGACCTATCTATTAGTAATACAGTAACAGGAGGAGCTTTTCGCGAACTTACCCTCGAAGACCGAAAAGCGTTGGTAACGCTCAGGAGAGCGTGGTTGATGTAGACGAGCCGAAGTCGACCTCAAGGTCGTGATGAAGTCCTTGCGCTCCTTCTGGCTCCAACGACTTGAGTGCATCAAGTGCGACACCTCGCGGGGAGTTACACACGTCTGATGTCTGACGATGACTCCCGCTTCTCCGATCTAGCAGCAGTTGCGGAAGTAGAGATCCCGGATCCGAATCCCGCAGCGCGACGGCGCTCCGCGGTGAAGATGTCTCTCGCTCGCGCAGTCCAGACTTGGGACCACGGTCACGAGAGAGAGGGGGGGGGGGGGGGAGAGAGAAAATATCAACTGGAGGTCCTCCCAAAAGTGGGGAGACCTTTATTGATTATTGGTGTATTTTTCTAGGCCAAATACCCCACTATATATAGGGGAAGGGGAGGTACTACTGATACATTGCAAATGGATCTATAATTTTTGATGTTCCATGCTTGGTTTTATCTACTTTCTTATGTTTTGTTCCAACTTTGGAGTACTTTTCATATGATTTCTTGGACTAACCTATTAACAAGATGTCATAGTGCCAGTTGCCCGTTTTCTGCTGTTTTTGGTTCCAGGAAAGTCAGAAAATCAATATTCTCGGAATTGAAAGGGACAAAAGCCAAAGTTCTTATTTTACTGGAAGACTCACGGAGCCAGAATACGAGACGGAGGAGGGCCAGGTCCTGGCCACACCCCTCCCAGGCGCAGGCTAGGCCTACCCGCGCCACCAGGTGGTGTGGGCCCCCTGGCACTCCACCGACCTTGCCCTCTGGCCTATAAGAAGCCTCCAGCCACGAAAAGTTCCGCAGCGCCGCCGCCACCGAAGGGGAGATTCGGGGGACAGAAAGTCTTTGTTCTGGCACCCTGTCGGGACAGGGAAGTGCCCCCGGAGCCATCTCCATCGATCTCCACCACCATCTTCATCACCGTTGCTGATTCCCATGATGAGGAGGGAGTAGTTCCCTCTCGAGGCTAAGGGTTCTACCGGTAGCTATGTGTTCATCTCTCTCTCTATGCATGATCTTATTGAGGTCATGAGCTTGTAATCTATAGATCTATTCTGCTACTCAAGTGCTTTAATGAATCTCTGCTCTCCCCATGTGTGTGAAAGTGATAGCGTGCTCACCATGGTGGCACTAAGGCTAGAGATTACAAATACTTGTTATGAGTTATATTTTGAGTTGGATATCTTTATGAATTTGTGGTGTTTGTTGGACTCATCTAGTACTCAAGGTGACAGTGTGGGGTTTTCTAGATGGGAAAGGCTTACTTTGAGCTGTGATGTTATAGCCCTACCATCGATTAGAGTGTCCAACCGGAGAGTAGTTAAGAGTAGTATCATAAAGAGAAGATATTTATATGAGAGTGTTCACTAGTGAAAGTATGATCCCTAGGCCTTGTTTCTAAGCACTGAAACACCGTTTGCTATTAGATCTGTTACATGTTTGCTTGCTTCTATCTTTATTTCAGTTTGCCTTTAGTCTCTTCCATACCATCAAGCTATTTTCTATCACCGTTACCACTTATAATTATCCATCCCACTTGTATTTCACTATCTCTTCGCCGAACTAGTGCACCTATACACCTGGAAAGTGTATTGGGTGTGTTGGGGACACAAGAGACTTCTTGTGTCTTGATTGCAGGGTTGCTTGAGAGGGAATACCTTTGACCACTTCCTCCCTGAGTTCGATAAACCTTGGGTGATCCACTTAAGGGAAAAGTTGCTGCTGTTCTTCAAACCTCTGCACTTGGAGGCCCAACAACTGTTTACAAGAATAGAAGTGCGTAGACATCAACTACCTCCCCTCAAGTCCCGGGTGGGACTAAAGGAGTGGAGGGGTGGGGAGGCCGCCCACCAGCCCCTAGTGGGACCCGCGTGGGAGGGTGGGGGGGGGGGGGGGGAAGGCCCAGCCGGCCTCCCCCTTGGTCCCTCTCCCTCTCTCCTTTCCCCTAATGGGCCCTCTCCCTCCGGAATTGGCCCATTAAGCCTTTAACCTTTCCCCTAAGGGACCTGGATGACCATGTGACCCCTGTGCGTTCCACGAAGATCTTTCGTTGTTTGAACCGGGACAGTCGTGTCTTATTCCCTTTGTCATTCGATACTTGCATTGCCCGAGATCTGATCATTGACATCACCATGTCGTGTTCGATCTCGTTACTGAACAATGCTACTTAACTCGTTCCGACAAGTGATATCCCCGTGATCTAATCACACGCTACGCAACTATTGGATATAACTTCTCCGAGTGGGCCCTTGAGTATCTTCCCGTCACATGGACGGACAAATCCCGCTCTGGACATATATTGCCTCTACGGTTTCCTCTGAATACCTGAACACACCTTTATAACCACCGTTTTACCAGATGGCGTTTGATGCTATCTAAGCACTCTCGGGAGACAGTGATTGATATAGCCTCACGGTCTAAGGAATAGTCTACAAGGATCCATTTCTAATCATCGTAACTTGAACTTCGTGACATGATCGGGTCACGATGTTTATGTTGGGTATTGGTTCATCATCTCATTCTCCGAATGAGACGACCTCATTTCCAACTGGCATAAATGCCACATGATCAGAAAACATGATCATTCGTTGACCAACGAACCAGTGACTAGAGTTTCACTGGGAACCCCTGGTTGTTTGTATATCACATGTGTATTCATGTTTCCACTCAATACAGTTATAGCATGATATAAAACTTAATCATAAACTATATGAAATATAATAATAGTCCTTACTACTATTTGTCTCTAGGGAATATTTCCAACCGTCTCCCACTTGCTCTAGAGTACAAATACACTAGCTGCATTTGTTCTCAATCATTGGCACCAAGTATCCGGTACCCTGAACATGCTTACTCATGGAAGAGGTTGAGTCTTGGGTCTATACTTTACAGTCCCAAATCCTTTGCAACTTACTAATGTCACCTGGATTGACATTAATACTTTATCATCTCATGATAGCATCTGTGTGTATGCATCGTCGCCATGGCAGTAGAACGAGGCCTGATTCCAGGAGCCTACAGTGACGTTAGATCAACCTCGAGGGCTTTCTCATGGGCCTGATTCAAGAGCGTCCGAGTACGGACAAGATGCAAATGGGGCTAAGAGCCCTGAAGAATAACCAATGGCGTCCATAACCCTACCCAGGCCAAGCTGGAAGGGTAACCCTGCTAATGACATCGATCTCAAACCTGCTAAAACAAAAGGGGTGCCGACAAAGGGCAAAGGAAAAAGAGGAGCATCAGTACTAAGGCCAGTACACGACGAGGCTAGAATTCGGCGGCTCTCGCCTACATAGGTATGGTGGACTAAAGCGGCAGCGAAGCATGCACTAAACAACCTATAGAGACTCAATACAACTATCGGCTATTAGAGAGAGATAAGAAAGACCTATCCGAATCCAACCTGATAGTAACACCAATCGACGACGGACGGCTCAAGAGGAGGCGCAGGAGAGGCCTGCTGCGGCGGCGCGCGAGACAGGGAGCCGCGACTGCAGGGATGCGCGGGAGGGGTCCGGGAGGCGGGCCCGGGGCGGAATCGACCGCGGCGGCGGCGACTGGTGGTGATGTGGGCCGAGGAGGTCATCCGTGGGCGCGTGGTACGTGATGGCACTCGAGCAGCGACGGGGACGTGAAGAGCTCGGTGACGGGCCTGCGGGCGAGGACGCGAGCAACAGGGGAAGGCGAGCTCGTCAAGGACGGGTGGCACCGGTCGAGGCGGTGCTAGACGGTGAACGACGAGGAAGACGAGGGGCTCGCGACGCTCTGCCAGTGGAGAGAGGCGGCGCCCGGGGCGAGGGCAGGAGTCACGCAGGGGGAGGACGAGGGCGGCTGTCTGCTTGAGGCGGAGGGCGATGGTGGTGGCGGGGATCTGAGTCGATGGGGGGGGGCAGAGGACGACCGAGAGGAGGGTGGCGCCAAGAGGACACGAGCGGGCGACGATGGTTGCCCTGTGCACGAGGCGAGGCAGCGGCCTGGCTGCAGCGGGCCAGGGAGAGAGGAAGGCGGCGGCCGATGGCAGGCTTGGTGATGCGGGTGAGGGAGGCGGCCGCGATCGGGGGAGATGGGGGCTCACGAGGCAGGGGAAGAAGGAGAGGACGACGCGGTTTGCGGGGGACTGGGTCACGAGAGGGCGAGCGAGGAGGTGGGGCCGGGGTCACGTGGGGTGGGCGGAGCGATAGGTGGGCGGCTCGTGCGCGAGAGCGTGAGTGCGAGCATGGCAGGTGGAAGCGTGCACCGCGCGAGTGTGTGTGCGTGCACTCGCGGGACAGGCGCGCGTGGGGATGGGGCCAGGCAGAGCGACGTGCGGCTCTGCGCGGTAGGCGGTGCTCGCTGCTGTGTGTGTCGTGCCTGGCGGCTGGGTGGGACTAGGTGGGGTAGAATTAGGGTTTTGGTTAGATGTGGGGTTAGGATTAGCTAGGGTAGTGGGGTGGGTATGGTCTGGGTTTAGCTTAGTTGGGCCGGGTTGTAGGTGGCCTAGCCTAACGGCTGGGCTGCCTCCCTGGTTTGACAAATAGTTTTGTTTGATTTATTTATTTTAAACACTTTTGTAAATATCTTTTAGATAAACAAATATTCGGGACCGGGGTTTTGATTTGAAATAAAGATAGGGATATTTAGAAAATAAAACTAGGCTTTTAGAAAATAGTTTTAGGCAAACCATGTATTATGACATGACGATGCTCAAATGCAATGTGGCATGATGACATGAGCATGCGGTCATGATGATGCAATGCACGGAAACACATCGATTTTCTAGTAGTGGTTTTAGCGGGGCGCCACAATTCGACACCACTAACAAGGGATCTCGCCCTCGAGATCCGCCTCATGGTACCGGAAGAAAGCCGACGGTCTGAATCTTCTCGCTTCAATTAGATCCTCGCGACACCACTAACAAGAGGTCGTTGTCCATGATCATCGAGAGAACACTCCGGAGAAACAAGGACGAAGGTAGAGGCATCGGAAGATAAAGCCACCTCTAACTTCCAGGGATGGAGTAAAATTGCTTGATTCTCCGATTCGATGTACAAGAGCGAATGATAAGAGTAGTCGGATGGTGATCAGTCCATCGCGCACCCAGAGCATTACTTTGTACATGAATAGGAGAATTATGCAACCAACTCTCGGAATTTAGACTGAAGATCTCGACAAACGAGGTTCAGGAACAAAAGAGTGATGTAGACTCTGCATCGGATCTGGCGTAGCTGATGTCTTCGCGTTGAATCCCCCAGAAGGCAACGAAGAGATGTCCAACAGATGAAGGATTCCTCGGATAGCACGAAGACCGGATGTAGAAACACCGTTACCAAAAGAGGAAGCGAAACCCTGAAGGTACGATGGAAACCCAACCACGAGAAGTCCTGGACTCGAAGAAAAGATAAGAGAACAAATCCAAAACACGCAGAGGTAAGAGGAGAACAATAGAGGGATAAGGAGTAAAAGCAGACCTAATCAGATCTATCCAACCGATTTTCCAAAATAGTTTTGACACTCTACTTCGGCCGTTAGCTAGGTTATCCTACAGGTTGGACCAGTGGGGTATCGTAACTGCTGGGCTCTGATACCACTTTGTAACACCCTCGAATCGGCCCTATGCAGATTTTAGCGCTTCCCGCCAAACCCGCATAGAAACGATTCAAGGACGCCCACCAGGCACTTGCATGCGGGTGGAGAACGAGGTAATACCATTACACATTAGTCCACGATGGAACCCACAGAACATATATATATATACAACAACGACTCCATGAGTCAATAATACAGATATACTATACAAAGGACCAAATCACCTTGAAAATGATAGAGCGTCCGACTACGGACAAGATGCAAATGGGGCTAAGAGCCCTGAAGAATAACCAATGGCGTCCATAACCCTGCCCAGGCCAAGCCGGAAGGGTAACCCTACTAACGACGTCCATCTCAAACCTGCTAAAACAAAAGGGGTGCCGACAAAGGGCAAAGGAAAAAAGAGGAGCGTCAGTACTAAGGCCAGTACACGGCGAGGCTAGAATTCGGCGGCTCTCGCCTACATAGGTATGGTGGACTGAAGCGGCAGCGAAGCATACACTAAACAACCTATAGAGACTCAATACAACTATTGGCTATTAGAGAGAGATAAGAAAGACCTATCCGGATCCAACCTGATAGTAACACCAATCATACCCATCCTGGTATTCCCCCTCGATACCAAACGAGGAAGTCAAACCGAGGAACTCACACAGTTGGCAGTTTTATTCATTCAATTATAGTTGAAGCACTTACTAGTCAGATATAGATAGCATGAGTCATTCTGATAGCATAAGTAGTGGGCAGTTTTAGTTAACCATTCAGTTGTAGTTGCAATACTTACTAGTCAGATGCAATTAGCATGTGACATCCCAAACCCAGCAGTTGTTGGCACTTTCATTTCATTCCATTGGAGTTGCGATACTTACTAGGCAGGTATAACATGACACGATACACCCTAGTTCCATCAGTTGTTGGCACTTTTATTATCCATTGCATTGTAGTGAAGATGATTACTAGTCACAGATTAAGTCAAATTTATAGCAATACTTTAGTTATGCTTGTCTATGATCGAGATACTGTGCTCCAAGTCGTCCATAACCGTGGACACGGCTTTCAGAAAGATTTACCCTGCAGGGGTGCACAAATAGCAACACACACACGATCAACCTCCGAAAAACCAACTCAAAACCCAACGAGGCTTTCACGACAAATCAATCACATGATTCATAAAATATTTCAGGGGGCCACCCCATTAAGCTACCCGCAACAAAGTTAGCCGACTCCGAGACGGACTCAAGGTTTGTGTGGATGGTTGTAAACGACTGGGAACCCGAAAGTGTGACTGGGCTTGTCGATACAGCGAAAACGTGTCACGATCCTAAACAGTACAGGTGCTCCACGCACAATCGTAAATAAAGCGGTAAATCATGGCATAGGTACAGGATAGTAATAAAGCCCCAAACTAGTTTGTGGCCCCAAGAAATAAGAAATGAATCAAGCTCTGGCTAAGGGGATTCATGGTCCCATATGCAGATAGTACGATAGTCAAGGAACAGGTATCAAGTACTCGGGGCCTACGGGACACAAGTGGACATGAAAAACCAGATAGCATATATTGCTCATCGGTGCCTCTTTCATTAGTTATATATATTCCCAGCATTTTAGCAGTTGCATTTAAAGTCATGATCATCTCCACCATTAAGCATCTCCACCATTTATCATGTGTCAACTTGCCGTCAATGGTGAAACAACAACGACGCGAAGCAACACACAAGCAAGCCACTACGACTCGCAAGGCTAAATATCTATCAAACAACAGGCAATAGGATGTGTCCATGGCAATATAGAGGCTGCAAGGAGTATAAATGGTGCATGGAAACTAAAGCATCGCAACACGGATAGCAATAGATCAACAGGAGGAAATAAAGACTATAAAAGCAAAACAGGTAGAAAGGGGGAGATGCTCGCCTGGGAAACATAGCCGAAGATTCATATCCGGAGAACTTGTCGATACTCGCATCAACTCATCGGCCTAATCCGCGAAGAAGCAAACACTAGAAGAAACACCGGATGCAATATTTAATACTACGGCAGAAGATCCGGCATGCTTATGATATGATGCATGACATGGCACAGATGCGGTGCAACTAGGCAAAATTAAGCGGAACTAGAGTCCTGACAATTAATTAGAGGGTTCATTTTGTTTAGGTACCCCGCAATTTAAATGTTGTCTTAACATGGCAAAACATAGCATCGATTCACTACACAACTTTAAATGGAGCCGACATATAAGACTAGAATAGCCCGCATATAGTCTCCATATTAATTATGAGGTGAATCATCATAATGCCCCCAAAACCACAATATGTATGTGACATGAACAATTAATACAACTAGGAGATATTATATATTATAAAATAGGGGTCTCGGATAGGGAATCACATTAGGGGTCAAAGATCTTGGGGTTTGATGTGGTTCGGGTTCGGCGGGATCGGTCTTCGCCTCCGGGAACGGGGTCTTGTTGTCCGGGAAGGAGAGCATGAAGCCGATGCCGGGGTTTGGATCCGGGGTCAGGGCTCTTCGAGTCCGTGAAGGAGATCGTGTCATTCGAGGTCCTCGGGGTATCTGGATCTAGGATGGAGAACTTGATGTTCCTTGTTGAAGAGCCTCGAGGTCCGGGTAGGAGAACTTGATGTCCGAGAAGCATATTCCAGGTTTCGTCTCTGGTGGTCGGTGTCGAGCTTGCATTGGACCTGGTTGCGACCTCATCTATCCTCGGCTACTCTTCGTGGGCTCTGCCGCATCCACACCAAAACACCACCTCCATCACAACTCACCGCACTGGCCGGTCACTAAGTTCGCATCCACAACTTAACACATCCACAACCTCTCATCGGTACCAGGTCAAACCACACATCCCCCACGGAAACTAGACCTCTTGGAGAACTTGGACAACAGGGAGGCATCGGGCACCATGTTGCTGGGGCGAGATGGGCCTAGGACTCCGGTCGATGACGGACGGCTCAGGAGGAGGCGCAGGAGAGGCCTGCTGCGGCGGCGCGCGAGACAGGGAGCCGCGACTGCAGGGACGCGCGGGAGGGGTCCAAGAGGCGGGCTCAGGGCGGAATCGACCGCGGCGGCGGCGGCTGGTGGTGATGTGGGCCGGGGAGGTCGTCCGCGGGCACGCGGTAGGTGATGGCACTCGAGCAGCGACAGGGACATGAAGAGCTCAGTGACGGGCCTGCGAGCGAGGACGCGAGCAACAGGGGAAGGTGAGCTCGGCAAGGACGGGTGGCACCGGTCGAGGCGGTGCTAGACGGCGAACGGCGAGGAAGACGAGGGGCTCGTGGCGCTCTACCAGCGGAGAGAGGCGGCGCTCGGGGCGAGGGCAGGAGTCGCGCAGGGGGAGGACGAGGGCGGCCGTCTGCTTGAGGCGGAGGGAGACGGTGGTGGTGGGGATCTGAGCCGATGGGGGGGGGCAGAGGACGGCCGAGAGGAGGGTGGCGCCAAGAGGACGGGAGCGGGCAGCGACGGTTGCCCTACGCGCGAGGCAAGGCTGCGGCCTGGCAGCAGCGGGCTGGGGAGAGAGGAAGGCGGCAGCCGATGCCAGGCTTGGTGATGCGGGTGAGGGAGGCGGCAGCGATCAGGGGAGATGGGGGCTCACGAGGCAGGGGAAGGAAGGAGAGGACGACGCAGTTTGCGGGGGACTGGGCCCCGAGAGGGCGAGCGAGGAGGTGGGGTCGGGGTCACGTGGGGTGGGCGGAGTGATAGGTGGGCGGCTTGCGTGTGAGAGCGTGAGTGCGAGCGTGTCAGGTGGAAGCGTGCACCGCGCGAGTGTGTGTGTGTGCACTTGCGGGACAGGCGTGCGTGGGGATGGGGCCAGGCAGAGCGACGTGCGGCTCTGCGTGGTAGGCAGAGCTCGCTGCTGTGTGTGTCGTGCCTGGCGGCTGGGTGGGACTAGGTAGGGTAGAATTAGGGTTTTGGTTAGATGTGGGGCTAGGATTAGCTAGGGTAGTGGGGTGGGTCTGGTCTGGGTTTAGCTTACTTGGGCCGGGTTGTAGGTGGCCTAGCCTAACGGCTAGGCTGCCTCCCTGGTTTGACAAATAGTTTTGTTTGATTTATTTATTTTAAACACTTTTGTAAACATCTTTTAGATAAACAAATATTCGGGACCGGGGTTTTGATTTGAAATAAAGATAGGGATATTTAGAAAATAAAACTAGGCTTTTAGAAAATAGTTTTAGGCAAACCATGTATTATGACATGACGATGCTCAAATGCAATGTGGCATGATGACATGAGCATGCGGTCATGATGATGTAATGCACGAAAACACAGCGATTTTCTAGAAGTGGTTTTAGCGGGGAACCACAATCATCCTTTTCTTTCTTTCAACCATTGATGCTAAACTTAACACTATTCCTAATTTGAGTTATTAAGGACCAGTTCCTTAATTATCTTCTATTCTGAAACCCCTTTCAGAATCCCTTAAGGAATACTACATAATATCATAATACAGCTTTTATCAACTTCTACATCTTATAAATCATTATTTATAAGTATTTGCGCTTTCATCCTTAACATACTTAAGAATTACTCCTATAAGCTCCCACTCAAAATATGTTCCTACATATTTGAATTTGAGACTTATGTCGCTCCCACTTAAAAATATGTCAATCACATATTTTTTTAGGAAGACTTTCATAGCTCCCACTCAATTTTATGCAAATTGCATATCTCCTTACTACTTTGAACAACTTCAAAATCCTTTGATCAAATATCAAACTTGGAGATTTACTATGAGATACTAGTACTTTACTAGTTTTAAATCCACTATACTTTTAGCACATATGAATCAAATTCAATTGAATTCATCCAATACTTGACAAATTGTGCTTTTGTCATTCACCCCTTTTTCCTACTATGGCTTTGCAGTCATTTGGGAAAATTCCAAGTAACCCCTTTACTTGTGAGATCCAGCAACGAATTGGTTTCTAATCTCAAGGGAATTTTGCTTCTAGGATTTCTCATAATTTAGTTTACCATTATTTCCTTTGTAGTTCGTAGGTATGTCATATTCCAAAAATCATGACAAGTTATTCACAAATGTCTCCATACAAGATATGGATTTTCATTTTGGATCCTACTTCATGTAGTGAAAAACAATAGTGGAGGGAAAAACACAATGATCAAAATCATTGATTCTTTCCTTCCGTGAAGAGAATCGTTCAGGAACACTGTCCGTTGCGCTTCTCAACACTCTGATGCAGGGTTTTGAATCCTCATCGTGTTTTACACTAATTTCCATTTGCTCCATAATTGAGAAACATCACTAGAAGTGAGCTTTCTCAAGAATGCACCAAAATCCAAGCAATACGAATCTTGCTTTCCTTTTGGTTTCAGCTATGGATTCCATATTCAAAGTTTCCAATGAATACTCTTCAAGGACTTATTCGCTATTGTTTTGGTTATATCGAATAACCCCAAAACATTCACGAATTCAAATGGTTTACCAATTCTAATTGAGTGCTAACTATTTCTAACTAATGGTCTCTACATCTACACTACAACGACTTATTTGGTGCCTTCTATTTAACCCTCTTTGATATCTAATATCACATTGTGATGCTTCGCATTTTGACGTTTCAAAACACTTTGCATTCCACAATTTCTTTTATGCCATTCTTATAAATTTGATTTTCATTACTATTGATCAAATCATAGCAATTTGATTCTCTTTTATATTTATACCCTTTGTTGATGAAACACTTTGATCATATCAAATAGTTTCATATTCATGTTTCCTGCGGTAAACTACTTTACACATTTAAACAATCAATTAATGATAATTACCATTGATGTTAAAACACAATACATCGAATATGTATTTACTTTTAATAATTCTTTAAACACTTTGTATTCAAGTAATACACGGTGTTCAAGTTATTTTGCCGAACTTAGGCATGATTTATATGTGACAAGAAATCGAATGACTTTCACAGATTATCACATAACTTTGAATTCAAACAATGGTTTCATTCATTTAATGAAATATCATTAAGTTGGGTATTTTTAAACAAGGAATTTTAATGTTTTACAAATGTTCATACATTATCAATTAGTTTCAAACAACAAGGATAATTCACACATAATCAAACAAGATATGAACACGAATAGAAATCATTCATAAAAGCAGAACAACTGTTTGTTACAAACTCATATGAATAACCGACGAAGTGTGAGTCATACTAAAGAAGTTCACAATCTCTTGATTACATTAATCATCCTAAAACACAAACTAAGTGATAAATGTCGAGGGAGAGTGTCGTCGGCTGTCATCATCATGCTCGCTATCAACACGCAACGTCACCTCCTCTCTAGCAAGCACCTCTCATGCAGAAGGACCTGTTTTCAGTAAAACAGAACAAGTATAACATATACTTAACACTGTAATGTGTTTGCAAGATTATAACATTTATAAAACTGTATATCAAATATATACCTTTGTCGTTGATGACCTGAGCGACATCTGGTTCAACCAACACATTCCTGAGATGTGTCATCAACCGGTGGAACTCCATTTCCGTGTCGCCCCTCATTACGCAAGTCCTGACTTGTGCTTGGTAGCTTGGTGGTAGCGACTGCAGCACAACAGCATTTGCAAAAGAGCCTGTAATCCAGACGTCCAGGAAGTATGCTGGCCTCATGTACACATCATGCATGTGCTCCAAGTGGTCCTCTAGTGATGAGTTCTCCTCCATCTTAATGGAGAGGAAGTCTTCCATCAGCTCATGCTCCCAAATGCGTGTCTGCTCCATGAAATGTGTCCTAAGCTGTAGCATTACTGAACGAGGGTTGACATCACCCACGAAAGGCCACAACTTGCCCACCATTCCGAAACGCATCACAACTGAAATATAGGAGGCCATCTCACGACGGAGATAGCGGTCTTTCCGCTCCTCTAGGGTCTCAAGGTCCGTGGACAGATCCAAATCCATCCCGTCGAGTATGTAGTCGACCATGTCATTCTCGCTAAGGAGAACATGGAGACTAGCAACCCATATGGAGAAGTTCGATCCATCTAATCTGAGCTTCTCTCCTTCTAACCATTCAATTGTCAATACGAAAGGTCCCATCTACATTTATAATTGCAAAAGGAATTTAGACTAAGTTTATAATTAAATGAGTTAATAATAACTCCACTCAGAAAGTCCTATCCCCAAAAGGGTTCCTAGTGATAACACGACCCCTATCAGCCACATCTCCCCCGATCATCACGGCCATCAATGTGGGTTCAAGGGTGGACGCTAAACGCCGGTCACATCATTCATGCGACTCGTGCTCGATCTTTCGACCATCCGCGTTCCGAGGCCACATCTGTACATGCTAGGCTCGCCAACTCAACCTTAGTGTTTTTGCTGTGCAACATGGCTTACACCCACTGTATGTGAACGTAGATATGTCTGACACCCGATCATCACGACCTGCCTCATACTGAAGAACTTTCTTGGTGGTGCACACTAAGGGGGAACACAATCGTTGGTTATTTTAACAGGGATCATCTTATTAGGCTACCGTCGAGTATCTAATACTAGCACACAATAAGACATACAAACAATAACATTGAATGTAAATGCTATGTGATATGGTCCTTCACGTCGTGATCTCCATCCGCCGTCGCCGGGTTCCGGCGCCGTAGACACCAGGGTACCAGTGTCATTCCGGGGTGGTAGTCCGTCACCTCCGTGACTATCTACTACTATGTAAAAAAAGGTAATCACTTTACCTTTCCCACAACCATATCACAAAGCAACGCCCCCCTGCAAAACAAAGTTAGACGCCTCTACTTTATCTTTGCATGTTTTACGTGGCTGAATGGGCTTTCGCACAAGAACCGTTCTTACCTACGAACTTTCAGCACACCGCTGATCAAGTAGTTGTCTCTACTACACCCCTTTCGGGGCCCTTCGTTGCAAATGGTATACCAACTAATGCGAGAGAGACAGACACCCCCTAAGCCACTTTATACGGTACAAGCCGTATGTCAAGCGTGGACCAGTCTCGTGAATGAACGTGTAAAGTCGGTTGGGGGCCGCTTCATCAAGGATTACTACGGTATACACAAGTACACGTGGGAGGGTAACAACTAAAAGATCAACACCCACACGCTACATCTCATGTGTTCTGCCCGTACTAGCATTACTACGCATAGATCTAGCTTTGATACCACTGTAGGGGTTCCGCGTATAAAAACAATAAATTTTACTCTACGCCTTGAACCCCTGAAGCTGCGAAGACCTATCTATTAGTAATACAGTAACGGGAGGAGCTTTTCGCGAACTTACCCTCGAAGACCGAAAAGCGTTGGCAACGCTCAGGAGAGCGTGGTTGATGTAAATGAGCCGAAGCCGACCTCAAGGTCGTGATGAAGTCCTTGCGCTCCTTCTGGCTCCAACGACCTGAGTGCCTCAAGTGCGACACCTCGCGGGGAGTTACACACGTCCGGTGCCTGACGATGACTCCCGCTTCCCTGATCCAGCAGCAGTTGCGGAAGTAGAGCTCCCGGATCCGAATCCCGCAGCGCGACGGCCCTCCGCGGTGAAGATGTCTCTCGCTCGCGCAATCCAGACTTGGGACCACGGTCACGAGAGAGAGAGAGAGAGAGAGAGAGAGGAGGGGGGGGGAGAGAGAGAAAATATCAATTGGAGGTCCTCCCAAAAGTGGGGAGACCTTTATTGATTATTGGTGTATTTTTCTAGGCCAAATACCCCACTATATATAGGGGAAGGGGAGGTACTACCTCCCCTCAAGTCCCGGGGTGGGACTAAAGGAGAGGAGGGGGTGGGGAGGCTGCCGGCCAGCCCCTAGTGGGACCCGCGGGGGGGGGGGGGGGAGGCCCAGCCGGCCTCCCCCTTGGTCCCTCTCCCTCTCTCCTTTCCCCTAATGGGCCCTCTCCCTCTGGAATTGGCCCATTAAGCCTTTGACCCTTTTAATTGATTTTCTCTTTATTAAATAATTATGAATAAAAGATTAAATCAATATTTAACATTCATTCACATGTCATTTAATCTCCGTGGCTATGGAACACCTTCCACCTCCACTCCGGACATCCTCCAGACTTACCGAAACCCTTCCGGTTTTCTCCCTTCTTTTCTTGGGTGATTCTACCGATCCTATAAACACTCTCTAAGGATCATCAAGCCCTTAAGCATGATACCCCATGGTTCAGGAACACTCCAGACATGGTCGGGACACTCCCGCACCAATGATCGACAGAGGGACCTAGATGGCCATGTGACCCCTGTGTGTTCCACGAAGATCTTTCGTCGTTTGAACTGGGACAGTCGTGTCTTATTCCCTTTGTCATTCGATACTTGCATTGCCTGAGATCTGATCATTGACATCACCATGTCGTGTTCAATCTCGTTACTAAATAATGCTACTTAACTCGTTCCGACAAGTGATATCCCCGTGATCTAATCACACGTTGCGCAGCTATTGGATATAACTTCTCCGAGTGGGCCCTTGAGTATCTTCCCGTCACATGGACGGACAAATCCCGCTCTTGACATATATTGCCTCTACGGTTTCCTCTGAATACTTGAACACACCTTTATAACCACCGTTTTACCAGATGGCGTTTGATGGTATCTAAGCACTCTCGGGAGACAGTGATTGATATAGCCTCACAGTCTAAGGAATAGTCTATGAGGATCCATTTCTAATCATCGTAACTTGAACTTCGCGACATGATCGGGTCACGATGTTTAGGTTGGGTATTGGTTCATCATCTCATTGTTCGAATGAGATGACCTCATTTCCAACTAGCATAAATGCCACATGATCAAGAAACATGATCATCCGTTGACCAATGAACCAGTGACTAGATTTTCACTGGGAACCCCTGGTTGTTTGTATATCACACGTGTATTGATGTTTCCACTCAATACAGTTATAACATGATATAAAACTTAATCATAAAATATATGAAATATAATAATAGTCCTTACTACTATTTGTCTCTAGGGCATATTTCCAGCAAAAACAACATCTCGTGAGATATAGACTCTGCCTGTTTTGACATCTAGACATTTAACTCCTTTATGCATGTGACTGTAACCAATGAACACACATTGTGTGGAACGAAAAGCAAGTTTGCGGGTGTAACATCCCAAATTTTGCAATTTCAGATGTTACTAGTAAGCATGCATCATATCCTTGTATCATGGCATCACATATCAAAAATTTGCAACAGGTATTTTCTCAAACCCCATAGTCAATTATAGAAAAAAGGGGTAAAAAGCTTTTTAACCTTTTCAACCACCAAAAATCTTGCAAAAGGATTATTTTATAGTTCTATTCTAACCCCCTCCTTTTTACAAATTTTTAGAGACCATTTTCGTCTATTTCGGAGTCCGTTTGCAAAAGTTATCAAACAAATAGCAATTCAGAAATTATTAAAAGAATAAAAAAACCTAATCTAACTGGGCCGGCCGAGCCAACCCGGGGCTACCTGCCGACCGCCTGGCCGGGTGGGCGACGCGCAGCCGGCCCGCTAGCCGCTAGCCCGCCAGCGGCCCGTCCCGCGCCAGCAGCCACTGACAGGCGGGGCCCGCCTGTCGGCCGCCTCCTCCCCGAGTCCGGGTCGAGCCCGATGCCGCCGCCGCCAGCGCAACCTCCGCCGCCGATTCCGGGACGGATTCCGCGACTTCCGCAAAAGAATCCGCCTTTATATAGCCGGGCACGCCTCCCCAAGCAAACCCTAGCCTTTTTCCGCCGCCACCGCCACCGAGCGCCGCCGGATTGCTCGCCGGAGCACCGCCGTCTCCACCGCCAGCTGCCGCCGCCCGCCGTCACCTCGGGAAGAGAGGACCGCCGCCGCCCCCAGGAACGTGACCGCGACGAGGAGCCGGTCCCTGTCGTCTAGCTCTCCGGGCCGGAGGAGCACCGCCGCCACCAGCCGCCACCGCCTCGGTAAGCCGCGTCGCCCCCTTCGTCTCCGACCGTCAGATCTAGATCTGACGGCCCACAACCGGTCAACCGGCCCGGCCAACCGCGTCGCGTCATGCGCGCCTCACTGGCCCACTCCAGGTCTATTGCGACGCTTCTCGGCAGGGACTGGGTAGTGTTCTGATGCAAGATGGAAAAGTAGTGTCTTACGCCTCCCGGCAACTTAAGCACCATGAGAATAACTACCCCACGCACGATTTGGAACTAGCTTCAGTTGTGCATGCGCTCAAGGTATGGAGACACTACCTAATGGGCAAACATTGTGATGTGTTCACGGATCACAAGAGTCTCAAGTATATCTTCACTCAAAAGGAGTTAAATATGAGGCAAAGGAGATGGCTTGAGCTCATCAAGGACTATGACTTGGACCTGTAGTACCATCCTGGAAAGGCCAACGTTGTGGCTGACGCCTTAAGCCGGAAAGTCTATGTAAATGGGCTTACCATGGGAGTACTTCCAAAAGATTTGTGTGAACAATTCAAGAACCTCAGGTTGGAAATAGTTCCGAAGGGATACTTAGCAACTACGGAGATAGTGCCAACACTTCTGGACCAAATCAAAGAGGCCCAGAAGGGGGACAAAGAGTTGGAAGAAATAAGAGCTAATATAAGCAAGGTTAAAGCAATAGGGTTTCACATGGATGAACAAGAAACACTTTGGTATGAAAAACGTCTGTGTGTTCCCGATAACCCTGATATCAGGAAGTTAATCCTTCAGGAAGCTCACGATTCACCTTACTCAATTCATCCCGGTAATACAAAGATGTACATGGATGTGAAAGATAGATTCTGGTGGAACAACATGAAAAGAGAAATTGCTGAATATATCTCCTTGTGTGACGTGTGCAACAGAGTCAAGGCCGAACATCAAAAACCAGCAGGACTGCTGCAGCCTTTACCTGTGCCCGATTGGAAGTGGGACAAGGTAGGCATGGATTTTATCACAGGACTACCGCGGACTCGTTCTGGGTATGACTCCATCTTGGTAGTGGTCAACCACTTCACAAAAGTGGCCCACTTTATTCCCGTAAAGACCACCTATACAAGTGCTAAACTTGCCAAGATTTATATGTCAAAGATCGTAAATCTTCACGGAGTGCCCAAGGGGATTGTTTCTGATAGAGGTACCCAATTCACCTCTAAGTTTTGGCGACAGCTACACGAGTCTCTAGGGACACGACTTGAGTTTAGTACTGCCTTCCACCCGGAAACCGATGGACAAACGGAAAGAGTTAATCAGATCTTGGAGGACATGTTAAGAGCCTGTGCGCTGGACTATGGTTCTAGTTGGGATGAAAATTTGCCATATGCGGAATTCTCATACAATAACAGCTACCAAACTAGCATCAAGATGGCCCCATTTGAAGTTCTATATGGCAGAAAGTGTAGGACTCCGCTGTTATGGAATGGAGTAGGAGAACGTAGTTTGTTTGGACCTGAACTGATCAAGGATGCCGAAGAGAAGGTGAGACAGATTCAAGACAGGTTAAAAATAGCCCAATCCAGACAAAAGAGTTGTGCTGATTCCAAGCGCAGGGATGTGACTTATGAAGTGGGAGACCGTGCGTATCTCCGAGTTTCACCACTACGAGGAGTTAAGAGATTCGGGATCAAGGGTAAGTTGGCACCCCGATTCATAGGGCCCTACAAAATCTTGGGTCGCAGAGGGGAAGTTGCCTATCAGTTGGAATTACCCGAAGTGCTAATGGTTCACGATGTTTTCCATGTGTCGCAACTGAAGAAGTGTCACCCAGAAATGGCTGAAACCCCACTAAAAGATATAGTACCGTTGGAAGAAGTTCAATTGGAAAACGATCTCACCTATGAGGAAAAGCCCACCAGGATCCTGGAAATAGCCGAGAGGATTACTCGTACCAAGACTATCAGATTTTGCAAAATTCAATGAAATCACCATTCCGAGGAAGACGCCACGTGGGAATGTGAAGAGGACCTGAAGAAAGAACACCCACACCTATATGCTAACCAACCTGAATCTCGGGGACGAGATTCTTCTTAAGGGGGGTAGGTTTGTAACATCCCAAATTTTGCAATTTCAGATGTTACTAGTAAGCATGCATCATATCCTTGTATCATGGCATCACATATCAAAAATTTGCAACAGGTATTTTCTCAAACCCCATAGTCAATTATAGAAAAAGGGGTAAAAAGCTTTTTAACCTTTTCAACCACCAAAAATCTTGCAAAAGGATTATTTTATAGTTCTATTCTAACCCCCTCCTTTTTACAAATTTTTAGAGACCATTTTCGTCTATTTCGGAGTCCGTTTGCAAAAGTTATCAAACAAATAGCAATTCAGAAATTATTAAAAGAATAAAAAAAAACCTAATCTAACTGGGCCGGCCGAGCCAGCCCGGGGCTACCTGCCGCCCGCCTGGCCGGGTGGGCGACGCGCAGCCGGCCCGCTAGCCGCCAGCCGCCAGCCCGCAGCCACTGACAGGCGGGGCCCGCCTGTTGGCCGCCTCGTCCCCGAGTCCGGGTCGAGCCCGACGCCGCCGTCGCCAGCGCAACCGCCGCCGCCAATTCCGGGACGGATTCCGCGACTTCCGCGCCAAGAATCCGCCTTTATATAGCCGGGCACGCCTCCCCAAGCAAACCCTAGCCTTTTTCCGCCGCCACCGCCACCGAGGACCACCGGATTGCTCGCCGGAGCGCCGCCGCCTCCACCACCAGCAGCCGCCGCCGGCCGTCGCCTCGGGAAGAGAGGGCCGCCGCCGCCCCCGGGAACGTGACCGCGACGAGTAGCCGGTCCCCGTCGTCTAGCTCTCCGGGCCGGAGGAGCACCGCCGCTGCCGCCGGCCATCGCCGGAGCCCCGCCGCCGCTCGCCGCCGTCTGCCGCCACCAGCCGCCGCCGCCTCGGTAAGCCGCGTCGCCCCCCTTCGTCTCCGACCGTCAGATCTAGATCTGACGGCCCACAACCGGTCAACTGGCCCAGCCAACCACGTCGCGCCGCGTGGCAGCGCCACGTCGACGCCGCGTAGCCCCCGCATGGCGTCACGCGCGCCTCGCTGGCCCACTCATGTTGCGCCACGTGTCGCCGCTTCACTGGCCCCTTTTTCCTTTTCCTTTTAAATAGGCAGATTTAGCCCCAATCTCGTAAAATTCATAGAAATTCGAATATTAGTCCAAAATTTGCGTATAATATACTGTTGGATTCATATTTTCGAGTAGAACACAGATCTGCAATAATATTACTGTTTTGCCACAGCAATCTTGCAGTAGAATTAAAAGTTTAGATTGGAGTATTTTAATTCTAGAAAATTATCCGTAGCTCCGTTTTAGTTGATTCTTGTTGCGTTGGCTTTGTATCGTCGAGATCTTCTGTAGAAAATTGTCATATGTTGCTTAGGGTGTTCAGATCTGTCTCGAGGAAGATTAGAGTTATGGATCTAGTTTCGAGCTTGGTAAATTAGGGTTTAACCCAAAATACTTCAAATATGTGGGAAATCAATTCTAAAGACATACCCAACTCAACAACACCCCTGGTTAAAACCCTTGGTCGAAATCAAATCCATCCTTGCATATTACCATGTTTCATGCATGCATATTTGACTTCGTGATTTTGTTTTGGGCAAATTGTGATTGGATCCATGTTTTTTTCGTTAGATTGCTCGGAGTGCGCTGAGGAGTATTGTTGTGTAGATTGCTGCTCGGATCAAGGAAAGTTACACCACTTGTTCATATTTATGTCCCAGTTTTTACTATGCATGTTCTACTCTTCAAAATTCTGTAGTATGTATGTGTAGGATTTTGGTAGATTTTCTTAGTACTATTTTGCAAGTGCGGTTTTGTAGTATGCCATGAGTAGTTCCATACTTAGGATCTTCTATCCCAATAGGTTATCCTGTTTTTCTAAGTTATGCATGCTATGCTATATATTTATCTATATCAAGTATCGTTGGGAGGGTTCGAAAGACTCAAAATTTTCTAAGTACGAGAGCTCTCTCGAGCAAACCTTTCTCCTCCAAAACCCCCTTCAAAATAAAAGCTAAGTTTTCTTCTGGGCGGAATGGTTGTTGGGACAACGAGTGAGATTTTGGTGGAGGACGGCCACCCAGGAATCAAAGAAGTCTGCCATGTTTCAGAATTCAGAAGCTTCCCGTGCAACCACAATACATATGGGCTATGTCTTGGCTTAGTACTTAGTGGGAAACCTCACCGGGGTACCAAAATTTGGAGGTTCTTGGCACGGTTGGATCCAGCTAGTAGAGGGGCTACTAAGGGAAGGCTTCACCATGGTCTTGTCTGTAAAAGGGCTTGATCATGGATTGTGGGGAAAGTGCACAACCTCTCGAGAGTATTGCAATCTGATCGATCAGCCGTGTTCACAGAAACAGAACAACTTTGAGCATCTGAAGGATGGAGCCTCTGAAAAATCTTCCTCTCTCTTTTCCAAACTTAACGTTTTATAAACCCCAAGGCGTGAGTAATATCGCCATTGGGTGGGATTTTGGGAACTTGGTGCGTAATATCCAAGTGCTAGGTTGATTTGGGCACTTGGTGAGTAATATCCACGTGTTCCATTCGACCCTATACTATTTATCAAAGTTTACAAAGTAGGGAAAACTTCCTTCCTCTTTTCTTATTACATTGATAAAATTGGCTTTACGCAAATGAACCTCAGAGCCTACTCTTAGCCTTGCATGTAGAGATAGTCTTACTCTTTCCTTGGTGTAATTTGCCAATATATTCAAAGTATTGACCCAACTTGTTGGCTGCACGTCTTATGTGTAGAATCTGAAGATTGAAAGGTGCGTAGGGATCACGGGTCTTCACGCAACTAGCCTGAGGCGTTGATGGACTCAAGTTTTATTTAGTTTCCGCTGTTTTATTTGAGCTAGCTATAAGCTATGCAAGTTGTAATAACTATACTCTGGATTATTCGTGTAATAATGACTTGTGTTTTACATGATATTCATCGACTGTGAAGTGCTAGCTATTGATCCAGGGACTAGCATGTTAATCACAGGGACTTAGGATCCTTAACGATCCGAGGTCGCAATAGTGGGAGTTGTATGGTCTAAGGTTAGGCCAACATGCACAGCCAAAGGTGCGGAGTGAAGCATAGTCGGGGGATGTTTTAAAGAGTCGTTCCATGGGTGTGTCATGTTCAATGACTTTGGAGGGTAGCATATTTATCAGATATGTGGCGGTTTTGAAAGCTCATCCTAGAATTTGAGAGGAATAGATGCATTTGCGAGTAGAGCAAGTCCTACTTCTACAATGTGTCGATGCTTGCACTCGGAAGAACCATTTTGTTGGTGTGCATGTGGGCAGGAAACATGATGCTCAATGCCGATTTTATGAAAGAAAGAGTTTAGCTTCTCATATTCACCACCCCAATCGGATTCAATGGCAAGAATTTTCTTATCAAATTGACGTTCAACAAGACTCTGAAAGTTGTGAAAAATTTGGAAAACATCGGATTTTTTCTTGAGAAGATAGATCCAAACATACTTGCTATAGTCATCAATAAAGCTTACATAATATGTGTATCTTCCTACAGAACTTGGTGCAGGACCCCAAACATCTGAGAATACAAGTTGCAAGGGGGAAGTGGATACACTAGTGGATCTCTCATAGGGTAGTTGATGACTCTTA
Organism: Avena eriantha; assembly: GCA_910589775.1. Classification (NCBI taxonomy): domain Eukaryota; kingdom Viridiplantae; phylum Streptophyta; class Magnoliopsida; order Poales; family Poaceae; genus Avena; species Avena eriantha. The sequence continues at coordinate 327,736,310 of OU342745.1, read as the reverse complement.
GCTTTTTGAAACGAATCACAAATAGACTCAATACTAGATTTTGTTGAACATGGAAGTTCATTATTGCTAAGAATTTGTTGAACAATTTGAAAAGATGGATGTCCTAAACGGTTGTGCCACTGTGAAGCTGAAGTCTTGGTGGCGCTGAAGACTTGTTTATTCTCGATTGGTTATGATGATATCAAAGGATAGAGGCCTCGTATACATCTACCTTTAAGCAGAGTTCTCTTCGTTGCCCGATCCTTAACATAAAAATACCAGGGATGAAATTCAATGTAGACATTGTTGTCAAGAGTAAAACGATGAACAGAAACAAGACTTTTTGTAGCATGTGGAACATGAAGAACGTTATTGAGATGTAATTTTGCTGATGGGGAATTGATAATTGCATGACCAATATGACTAATGCTCATACCTTGTCCGTTTGCAGCATGGATTTGATCGTGACCGACGTACTTCTCTTTCATGGTGAGCTTGTTGAGCTCACCGGTGATATGATCAGTGGCACCGGTATCACCGTACCAATTGGTGTCCACGCCATAGGACGCCGAGTTCGCGCCCTTCTCCTCTTCTTCTTCTTTGTCGTCAGAGTAGCGATGCCAGCACTTCCAGGCACCATGCCCGGGCTTGCCGTAGATCTGGCACGTGACGAGGTCGCGTTCCTTGTTGCCGCTCTTGCTGCCTCCACGGCGTGCATTGCCTTTGCCACCACCGTGGCGTCCATGCCCGCGGTTGCCGTAGCTATGGCCTCCACCACGGCTACCACCACCATACTGCCCGCGCCCGCGCTGGACTCCTCTGCCACGCGATGCCGAGTTGACGGAGGAGCCGCTACCGATGCCATCGGTGAGAAGCTCGATGTGTGGTTGTCGTAGGCGACGATCTGGGCGTACAACTCACCCGAGGTGATCTTGCTTGCACCATGGACCCCAATGGCGGCGAAGAGGGGATTGTAGGTGTCGTCGAGGCTGGCGAGGAGGTATTCCACAAGTTGCTCCTCGTCAATCGGCCGTCCTGCCGCTGCGAGCTCGTCGACGTAGCCCTTCATCTTGTTGAAGAATTGGGCAGCCGACATGTTTTCCTTCCTCGTTCTGGCGAGGGCGACGCGGAGATTGGCGATCCGCGTGCGAGACTGGGCGGCGAACATCGTCTGGATCGCCACCCAAACTTCGGCGGCTGTGTTCATCCCGATCACAGAGACAAGGATATCAGGTGAAAGGGTGCCTAGTAAAAAGGACATAACCTGTTGATCAGTTGCCACCCATGTGTCGTAGGCAGGGTTGGCTACGTCGCTTCATTTGCCGTCTTTCTCGACACTGATGGTCTCGGACGGCGCCTCCGTCTTCACATCGAGGAAGCTCATCAAGCGAGCTCCACGAATCGGCGGGAGTACTTGCGACTGCCAGACGAGGTAGTTCGTCCTCGTCAGTTTCTCGCTCACGGCGATGCCGGCGAGAGGGTTCATCATGGCGATGGCTGAGGATGAGGCAAGGCACATCGATATATTAGGAAGTGGGCTCTGATACCATATGATCGCTAGAGGTTTTTGGTTAACGATGCCCTTGAGTCCATGCTCGATACGTGTTTATATAGGCCAAACACAGCAGATGAGTTTACAGGGAGTTACACCGGTGGAGAGAATTTAGGAGATTGATCTGATCTTTATATCTAGATCAGTATCGGTACAACAGAGTAGAATCCTATCTTATCTCTCCACCGTGCGCACACAAACGTGACAATGTTACATATTCTAACAAACTCTAACAGCCACGACGCGGCCTTGCAGGGAGCACAACCGGAGTAGAGGACGGTAGGCTCGAGCGGTCGAAGGCGAGGATCGGGCCTAGAAGGGAAGGACGAGGTCGGGGATGCGCAGCCTGGATGATGCGTGGCTGGTGGCGGCCCACAAGTACACGAGTCCGAGGAAGAGGCGGTCGCGGGGACGAGCTCCACTGATGCCAATGTGGTCGGTGGAGCACTGGGAGGTCGGGGACGGAGACGAGCACGGGGCGGTGCCGAGAGAGGCCGGCGGCGGTTAACCACCGCGTGCACAACAACGGAGAGGCGCAACGAGGATAGAAGGACAAAAAGCGAGCTCCCAGCTAACTCAGAAGTTCACCGCATCGTAAGGGAAGATAATGGAGAAGGGTCTCAGAGGACTGGACCTAGTGATCCAGTTTCTCCAGCAACGCGCCGGCCTGCTCCATGAGTACACGGATACGAGGGCAGATCCATTCTGGATCTACAAGGATAATCTTTCCTCGGATGCCATCAAGCTATGCCTGAAGGATATGGTGAAGCTTCGTGACAGATCCAAGCGACATGTCATCACGTTGGATATGTACATCAAGGGGAAATGCCCCTACGTATTTTCTGGCTTGTTATTAGTCTTCTTCCGCCTTGCGTCTTATTTCTTTAGGTTCTCATTTTCACTCGTCTTGCAGTTGGCAGATCTTACAAGGGATGACTCTGTTGCCCACATCTACAAGGGAAGGAAGTCTAGGTCTTGTCAAATGATGAAGCCACCGAAGATGACGTACGCAACAATGCGGTAGAAACACAAAGTTGTGACCGAAAATATGGAGACATACACACGTGCGTATTTTCTCTTTAGAATTTTGACATTTCAAAATGTTTTTAAAATACATTACAAATAAAGGGAATATAAGAACCCGGAGCCTAAATATCATCCTTTAAATGTGTTTTTATGCGGACTTCAGATTGCGTGCACAACACATGTTGTACTAGTTTGGTACTTTGTAGGGGTCCGCTTGACTAGAATACATGAACTTATTACGACTGTGGCCCCAGTTTGCAGATAAATTATGATTGTGCCACTACGAATCGGGGAATTGTAAAAATACCACCAGGATTCGCGGATTCATTACTTCAATACCTCTAGTTCCGTTTGATGTCTAACTTGTCGTCTGGTTGACTCTATTTTTTACACGTGGGTCCCATCAGGCTAATCTGTTGTTCTGACTGTTACCACTTGTCATCGTATTAATGACAAGTACGCCATGACTGGATCCTCGAGACGTGGATAGAAAGGGATGTGAGACGTGAGGATGTTCGGAACAGGTAGCATAGAAGTTTAACCAGGTTCAGATATGACTATGGTGGCCGGATCCTACTCCTGCATTCAATCCACTATAATCAACAAAGCCGGAGGTCACAGAGGGTTTGAGGTTGGTTCACTCGTGCGAGGTTAGATTGCTCTTGCACTAAGGGCCACCCGTATGTCGGCTTATATAGACATCCTACATAGGGCTTATAGGGAGAAACCTATCTGATTACGGTAGAAATTACAACATAGGTGGTATGTCGTGTGCTGGATTTCATCACCAGGGATATGTACTCCGATCCCCCTTTTAGTTTGGCTAGTGGTGCAATGCATAGCAAATCGATAGGCGTACAAGAAGAAGACACAATCATAGTAGAGCACACAAGTTTTTTCACAAGTTCAAGCCGCATTGTGTGAAACCCTATGTGCTGCAACTATAGTGTATATGGTGGATGATGACCTATTACAGATGTTGTTCTCGGGGAAGTAAGCTACCTAGTTCTCTTCTCAGTCGATACCTCCATCTCTTCATCAAGGTGGGTATCCTTTTATAATGGAAAGGGGACACCATAACCACCGGCACCATGCGACGGGTTGCTACATGTATGGTCGTAACGTGCCGGTGGTTCTATGGCCTAGGTGTGTAGGTTGTAGTACATAGTACTCTGCCATGGACCCTTTGTAGAGAGCGCATGCCAGGTGAGAACTACTAGGAAACAAGCTATATGTGGCACATATTTTTGGAATTATGTGGCACATATTGGATGTTCCACTGTTACCTCGCCACTAAATTATATTTATGTGGCTCACATGGATATGTGCCATAGAATTCTCCAAATTCTGTGGCGCATTCTTTCGTATGCGCCACAAAATCCTATTAGTGGCGCATCCCTGTAATATGCGCCACAGAAATATATGCGCCATAGAAATATACATATATGCGCCACTGAATGTTTCTATAGATATTTGAAATACATGACAGCCTGGTATAGATACAGGTATATTACAGTATTTATACGATATTTATACAAAGAACAGTACAAACAATACATATGGTATATGAAAACAGACATAATACAATAACACAAGTCTAATGTCATCACATTACTTAGAGCCCAATCGAGATATATAGTGACAAGTGTCGAATTATTACACAAGTGTTGGTACAAAGTTCATCATCTCACATTATAAATGAAGTGGTCACCGCCTACACTAGGATCAAATAGAGTACAACCACGATGACGATGAGCAAGAGCGGGAGCACGGCCAAGATCTTCATCTAGTTCTTCTTCCACAGGTGGTTCTTCCACTTGGCTACCTCCTCCTCTCTAGTCGTGTATCCTTTGTAGATGTTGCCGCTAAACTTGTTCACTTGTTTCTGACAGTCCTCTCACTCATCGTAGGCTCCTGGAAACAAACTCTTATACACCACGTACCACTTCGTCATCTCTATAGACAAGGCATATTAGTAAATCATGCAACAGAAAGAATTAAAGGGTTCACATGCATATATGTTCACAAAAATTAAAACAAAGGATTCTTAAATCTAAAAGATAGAATTGATCATCATAGAAGTAAGTTCAATGACAACGACCACAATATAGTTATGTCCAACAACAACGAACGTTTTGAGCTAGGCAAGTTAAGTTTACAACACAATACACGTCCGTCGATAGACAAACTCATTAATATAGAAAAGTTTATGACACACACTACACGCGTCCATCAATACACACACTCAATCATGCTAGTCATACATCGATCATGAATACGTCTTCTCGCTCGGCTTCACGAAAGGTTGATAGCCCTCTTTTGTCATCCATGTCCTAATTTCAACCTACTTATGGAGGTGTTCTTCGATCTCCCTCTTAGTCAACCCTCTGGATTGTTGTAGGGCCCCCATGAGTTGACATCTTCAATGATGATTTCTGACTACTTCATCTGGATGCGATGGAAGTCTTTTCTAAGATCATCATCATCAATTTCCGCCAACTTTTCAGCCCATGCTCAAATACTAGATGGAGGCGATAGGTTCTAGTAATCCCAGATAAACCCTTTAAGGTGATGGGAGACGTAGAAGGCCTCCTTGACGTTGCAAGTTGGCTGCTTGATGGAGGGGAACTCGAGGACATGCTTGAACACATGTTTCCCATCCTTGAAAAATCCCCCATATTGGTGAAGGGGCATCCCTTTTTGGCGTAGCCCTCGAGAGCCTCATCTAGAACACCCCTTATTCTGGTGTAGTCTTTCTTCTTCGTCGAAATCCCTGAGTCAAAATATGTGGCTAGCAAAAACCTCGGAGAAATGATGATGAGTGTGTAGTATTTGTCTCTATGCAACACAATTGGTATAGAGTGTTGAAAAATAGCAAATGAAGAAATCTATAAGAAAGACATAAGTTACGGCGGTGTGCGGGTGTGTACTTACTCAGAAAATAAAGGAAAAAGAAGTGTGTCCTTCCTCTTGTTGTCCACCATGAACTTCTGGAGGTACGCCGTCGCCATGGTCTGTGTCTCTAATCCTTCCACCAACTAGATATCACACATGTAGTAGGAATCCACTATCGCGACATACAGAGTTTTATCTCTCTTGATCTTCATCGCCTGATTGAGCGCGTATAGGCGGACCAAGTTATAGTCTAGCCATTTCGGGAGAAACATCTTGAAGAAATCCTTGTATGCTATGAAGAACAGATTCGTGGGGGCTTCATGGACCTAGTCCATGTCCGATGTCACCTTGCCCGTGAAAACTGGGTCATTTGGATCTTTGTCTTTAAGAAGGAGGCCCTCTAGTGTCTTGATACCCTCATGAAAAGTTACCATGGCTCCACAAGTAAGGCGGAGCAGCTCTGGAGTTAATACCGGTTCACCAGCTACATGCAATTGGGGCAAGCCATCCTGGCTGGCTGGTTCCACGTCGTCCTGAGCCCGGATCCTATTTAGAGGAGGCTGGCTCATGGCTTTCTTACTTCTCTTCTTGTGCTTCTTCTACATAGCAGGGTCCTCCACTAGGGATGATAACTGCTCACCGATCGCCTTTTGGAGTGTTCTAGGGCTGAAAACGATTCCCAGTTTATCCTGTGGATCAGTGGCCGGAGGAATCTCTTGAGAAAAACCATGGAAGACCAGACACTACGTGCATGTACTAGGATGCCCAGCTTAATTGTCGCGAGCGATGAAGGGTTCTTCATCCACACAAGGAATGCACAATCCTATGTCAGCGCTAGTGTTGAGGAAGCCATCGATGTCGACAACTTCATCACCATCATCGTTGTTGCCATCATGTGGTAGTGGTGGCGAGGGCTATGGTGGTTGTGGTGCAACGACATCGCCTTGGGGTGGTACACACTGCCAACAGTTGTTGGTGACGATTGTAGGTGGATACGACGACCGTTGTCTTCCGAGGTGGCGAGACGATCGAGGTAGTGCCGGTGGTGTACCCTGATACGTTGCTAACGTATCCATAATTGTTGATGTTCCATGCTTGGTTTTATCTACTTTCTTATATTTTGTCCATACTTTGGAGTACTTTTCATACACTTTGTTGGACTAACCTATTAACAAGAGCCACAGTGCCAGCTGATTGTTTTCTATTGTTTTTGGTTCTAGGAAGTCAGAAAATGAATATTCTCGGAATTGGACGGGACAAAAGCCAAACTCAGTTTTTCACCGAGGGACACAAGGAGCCAGAATACGAGACGGAGAGGGGCCAGGGGGCCACCACACCACCTAGCCGTGCGGCCTAGCCTGGCCCGCGCCAGAGGGTGGTCTGGCCGCCCTAGGCACCCCCTTGGCCTCCTCTTTCACCTATAAGATGCCTCTGATACAGAAACCCTAAGTACCCGATCAAAATTCCACGAAAGAGTCTGTAGCCGCCGTCATCTCCATCCCTAGATTGGGAGGGATCTGAAGCTCTTCCCGTCACCCTGCCGGAGAGGGGAATTCACCCTGGAGGCCTTCTTCATCCCCATGCAAGCCTCCGGTGTGATGCATGAGTAGTTCATCTCTGGACTACAGGTCCATGTAGTAGCTAGATGGATGGTTCTCCTCCTTTGTGCTATCATGTTTAGATCTTGTGAGCTCCGTTCATGATCAAGATCATCTATTTGTAATCCTACATGTTGTGTTTGCGGGGATCCGATGGATATTGAGATGTTATTTCAGATTGATTATTGATTCTATCACGTCTTTGTTATTTGTGATCTTGCATGCTTTCCATTGTTAGTAGCTATCTTGGCCACGTAGATGCTAGCAACTCCAAGAGTTAGTATTTATGCTCGATAGTGGGTTCATGCCTCTAGTAATCTAGGGAAGTGACAGAAATCTCTAAGGTACTAGATGTGTTGTTGCTACTAGGGAGAAAATAGCAATCCTTTGTTCATAGAACAATCGTATTGTCTACTTTACACACAATTCGTAATGCAATTATCTGTTGCTTGCAACTTAATACTGGAGGGGGTTCGGATGATAACCTAAAGGTGGATTATTAGTCATAGATATAGTTGGATGGTGGTCTATGTATAATGCTGTAATGCCCAATCAAGTCTCAAAGGAGTCAAGATGATTAGTATATGCATATTGCTTTCTTGATGTTTGTCAATTGCCTCGCTGTAATTTGTTCACCCAACATGTTATCTATCTTAAGGAGAGCCACCACTAGTGAACTATGGACCCCGGTCCTTTCTTTTACCATCAATCTACAATCAACTGTTTACTGCTTTGTCTTTACTTTCTTCAAACTATTACTTTCTTCCACTCGATATGTTTAATCTTTTGTTTTCAGCAAAACCGGTGAGATTGATAACCTCATCGCAAGTTGGAGGCAAAGTTTTTTGGTTGTGTTGTGTAGGATTCCACATTGCTACTAACACTGGTAGTGCGCCCTGCCAAAGCTCAGCTAGCAACACCTTTGAGGTGTTTCCTTGCTCCTACTGGATTGATAACCTTGGTTTCATAACTGAGGGAAAACTTGCTGCTGTGCTCATCATACCTTCCTCTTGGGGTTCCCCAACGAGCTCGGTATATTTTGGGCCATGAAGTACTTTTTCTGGCGCCGTTACCGGGGACTCAAGGACATCTTCACAAGGGGAGTCCCTCATAACCAATCTCTTTACTTTGTTATTTTCGTTTTTCTTAGTTTAATTTTTGCTTTGTTTGCTTGTTTCTTTATCAAAAACACACACAAAATTAGTTTTACTAGTTTGCTTTCTTTATTAAAAATACAAAAAAATAAGTCTTTCTATAGTTGCTACCTCTTTCTTAGCTCACCATGTGGATCCCTAAATTCACCCTGAAAGACCTTTCAATAGGTAGTGGCTCTATAATTGGAAAAGATAATATTGAAGAATTCTTTAATCATGTTAGTAAACATGAGGATATTGAGGATAGATCCCTTGCAGAACTTGCTCCAAACTATGAAATTGTTGCAGCTTCTTTAGTTCACATGTTGGAAGCTAGGTTTGTTAATCTTAATCCTTTAATGCAAGTAATGTTTCTTAAACTTAAAGAAATTGATGACCCTGAAAAGAGAGATTTTATTCTGGAAACTTTGCTTAAGGAATTATATGATGTTGCCAAGGAAGCTAGGAAAGTTTTTGAACGTTTTAATAAGCTAGGCTCATGTGTAGATGTTATTAGTATACTAGAAAATATGGAAAAAACCTAACCTAATGGGGAGGAAACTAAGATACCAATACCTTTTAAACTTGTAGCAATGCATGAATCCATAGAAAAGAATCTTGATTGGATTGTTCCTGAAAACCCGTTTGATGAAAATAGTGAACCCAAGAGCATTGGGAGAGGATCCTCTAGAACTTATTTGGATGAGATACCTTGCCTTGTTGAAGATATTTCTGGTATCAATTTTAATGCTTCTTCATTTGAGAAAACTTGATTCTTTTCCTTTCTTCTTATGCCTAACTTAAAGGCGTTAAAGAAAAGTACTTATTGGGAGATAACCCAAAGGTTTTAGATGAGTCTTAGAAGTTATTACCTCTGTAATAACCTCTCCTTATCCCTTTTATTTGCTTTTTGTGCCAAGAGTAACCTCTAATGAGAGAGAAGTAATGATTGGGAAAGTTGCTGTCCCCAAACAGATTTCTGTGCTTCACTGTAAAAATTCGTGTAAACTCTCTGTACGTCCTTTTGAGGCGTGAATTTTTGTTCTTGTGACCTAGATTGTTATCTAACTTTCGGTAGTTCAACACTTTTTGATTTGAGGAACAGAAGGTCTCCGAAAAAATTCGTCTTTACCTGCTGGTCTGATTTGACAGATTTCTACCATTATTTGCATTTGCTTCTTGTTGGTTCCTTTTTGAGTTCTTTTGGGGAATTGAACTTTTTGAGGAAAGTGCTACAGTATCTTGTGTTTTAATGGAAGTTTTATTGGTGTTGGAACTGAACCCAAAGACTTATTATCTTGAGTGCACTAATGTTGCTAATAAAGATTGTGTGAAGTTTTGTATGAAGGAAAAATTTCAGGTGTATGGAAGGAATGAGTAATGAGATGAAGATTAGACTAAAGCTCAAGCTTGGGGATGCCACGCGTGTCACCCCAAGAAATATCCAAGAAGTACAAGCATCAAATCCCCTTCTTCATCAATAAAAATCCCAGGTTTCTTCCAAACACTTCATTTTTATTGTTTCATGGACAGTTGTGTTGTTCTTGGAGCGTCTTATTTTTCGTTTTGGTTTTTATTTTTCGTTTAGTTGGTTTGCTTAGTTTTATGAATAAATTGGTTGGACCCCTCTTTCATGCATTGGTTTTCAAATAGTTTGGTTTGGATTGGAAAAGAGTAGGAAAGTTCTTGCTTAAGTGGTAAAGGGAGCTTGTTTTTGACTGTGGTCTATGCTTTGTCATGCCATGCTTGATATTCTTTTGGCTTTATGCTTAGTATTCTTTGCTGTAGCATGACTTGTTATAAATAATTTAGATTTATTAATGTGCCTTGGAAGGATCATGCGTTGTTTTAGCATATTAAAACATAGTATTGTGGTATTCTCCTTTGATGCTTTCTTTGGGTTGACTTGGCACATGCTCACACCATGTTATGACTATCCCAAGTCACCATAGCCTTTATGATCCTTTAGTTTTCAACTTGTAGTATCACTTTATGCTTTGATTAATAATGTTTTGTCGCTCTACATGATTATGGTCATTATTGCTCTCTTAGTTGGTCGCCCCCAGTCTTTTGCTAGCCTCCGTAACCAAGTATGAGTTCCACTCATGCATCCAACTCCTTAAACCAAGTTATTCCAAAGAGTCCACCATACCTACCTATTAGCATACGCTATTCCAAGTATATTCATGTTTTTTACCTTCCAAATTAAACTTGTTATGAGAAAACTAGTGATTAAAGCTCTCACGAACTTGATGGCACACTTTACTTTTCTTGCCCTTAATAAACTTGAACCATTGTGTCGTCTATGTTGTTTATGCTTGCACTTATTTGTTGGGGATTAGCAGAACCATGCTGTCATGGGAAACACTTTCAACATTGCACTTGTACTTTGTACCTAGTTGATATCATGCTCTTTTGTCTATGGATGTCGTCGGTGTGAAATGAAAGGGGAGCTTATAAGTCCATGGAGTTATGTATGTGTGTTAGAGAAACGCCAGGTCCACTGGTCTAATCCATGCCGTCATGGTGGAAACCTGCAGCGTAACCATAATGAGCTGTCTATGAAGCATTCTTCTTATAAAAAAAGAGTCAGCTATTGAGAAAAAAAGAGAAAAAGAAAAGAAAAAAAAGAGATATGAGAAAAGAGGAAAGAGAGAAAAAAGCACCATTTTCCCATGGTAAATAAGAAGATTGCTGAGATGCTCGTTGTCTGCTTGCCTTGTCATTTTGATATGGGGATTCTTCTGTATCACCGGGCAAGGGGTACCCCGTTGGCGGTTCTCTATGATACACATGTACTTACGATGACAAGAACTTACCGGTGACTAAACTTGAGTAGCATGAGGAGCGGCCCTCCTATTCAAGGGACATGAGATTTCCAACTTATACTTTGTCAAGCATATACTCCATAGTTTGTTCAATTTAACATTAATCACTTCAAGATGCTTATGATAGGGGCAATGTGAGCTGAAAGCTAACAAGTACCATAATTTTTGGAAGCTCTTTATGAAACTTGAATCTCTACTTCCTTCTATGAAGGCCTTTCTTTTACATTTATGTTGAGTCTCCACCTTCTATCTTTATGCACCTACTTTGAGAGCATAGTGGCCATTCTTAGTTCTATGTGCATTGTCCCAAGACTTGTTGATTGATGCATAACTTTGATATTGCTTGTTTTAAACTATTTGTATCTAGTCACTCTTATGAACTTTGAAGGTGTCATATGCATTTATGTTTGCTACTCTATGAGGGACAAGCTGAATGCCACTATGCTATGTTTTCTTTATGTGAAACAAACAAACGTCTTGCAAAGCATTGTTATTCATGAATCTTTTGTTTGTGCCTTTTCATGTTGCAACATAGTTGCTTTGTCTTATTGCTAGAACATTATCTTTCATGTTATGATTGAAGTACTATGATCCCAGCTATCCATGTTTTACAAATACTTTGATCAAGTTTATGATGGTGCACGTCACCTAAAAAATTATTCTTTCTTTTTATCACTTACCTACTCGAGGACGAGCAAGAGTTAAGCTTGGGGATGTTGATACGTTGCTAACGTATCCATAATTTTTATGTTCCATGCTTGGTTTTATCTACTTTCTTATGTTTTGTCCACACTTTGGAGTACTTTTCATACACTTTCTTGGACTAACCTATTAACAAGAGCCATAGTGGCAGCTGCCTGTTTTTGCTATTTTTGGTTCCAGGAAGTCAGAAAATGAATATTCTCGGAATTGGATGGGACAAAAGCCAAAGTCAGTTTTTCACCAAGGGACACAAGGAGCCAGAATACGAGACGGAGAGGGGCCAGGGGCCACCACACTACCTGGCCACGCGGCCCAGCCTGGCCCGTGCCAGGGGGTGGTCTGGCCGCCCTAGGCACCCCCCTCGGCCTCCCCTTTCGCCTATAAGATGCCTCCGATACAGAAACCCTAAGTACCTGATCAAAATTCCACGAAAGAGCCTGTAGCCTCCGTCATCTCCATCCGTAGATATGGAGGGATCTGAAGCTCTTCCCGGCACCCTGCCGGAGAGGGGAATTCACCCTGGAGGCCTTCTTCATAACCATGCAAGCCTCCGGTGTGATGCGTGAGTAGTTCATCTCTGGACTACGGGTCCATGTAGTAGCTAGATGGCTGGTTCTCCTCCTTTGTGCTATCATGTTTAGATCTTGTGAGCTCCGTTCATGATCAAGATCATCTATTTGTAATCCTACATGTTGTGTTTGCAGGGATCCGATGGATATTGAGATGCTATTTCAGATTGATTATTGATTCTATCATGTCTTTGTTATTTGTGATCTTGCATGCTTTCCGTTGTTAGTAGCTATCTTGGCCAACTAGATGCTAGCAACTCCAAGAGTTAATATTTATGCTCGATAGTGGGTTCATGCCTCTAGTAATCTAGGGAAGTGATAGAAATCTCTAAGGTACTAGATATGCTGTTGCTACAAGGGAGAAAACAACAATCCTTTGTTCATAGAACAATCGTATTGTTTACTTTACACGCAATTCGTAATGCAATTATCTGTTGCTTGCAACTTAATACTGGAGGGGGTTCAGATGATAACCTGAAGGTGGATTATTAGTCATAGATGTAGTCGGATGGCAGTCTATGTATAATGTTGTAATGCCCAATCAAGTCTCAAAGGAGTCAAGATGATTAGTATATGCATATTGCTTTCTTGATGTTTATCAATTTCCCCGCTATAATTTGTTCACCCAACATGTTATCTATCTTAAGGAGAGCCACCACTAGTGAACTATGGACCCCGGTCCTTTGTTTTACCATCAATCTACAATCAACTGTTTACTGCTTTGTGTTTACTTTCTGCAAACTATTACTTTCTTCCACTCGATACGTTTAATCCTTTGTTTTCGGCAAAACCAGTGAGATTGACAACCTCATCGCAAGTTGGTGGCAAAGTTCTGTGGTTGTGTTGTGCAGGATTCCACGTTGCTACTAGCACCAGTAGTGCGCCCTTCCAAAGATCAGCTAGCAACACTTTTGAGGTGTTTCCTTGCTCCTACTGGATTGATAACCTTGGTTTCATAACTGAGGGAAACTTGCTGTTGTTCTCATAATACCTTCCTCTTGGGGTTCCCCAACGAGCTCGATATATTTTGGGCCATCACAACCTCCCCCTGCAAGACGAATATGGGTCTTCGGCCATGTCAATAGCCAGTTGTGGCATTCTACAAGGGTCTTTTGTTTGTCGGCTCCCTGAGGTTGAAAGGAGGGTCCATGTCGTTGCACCTTGGCAGCACCCGAGCCAACCTAACCCTCATCACATCATCGTTCATTGGATTGTTGTGCATCGTGTGGCTCGCCAGTTGTATGAGAGTTCACTTGGCAACATCATTCAACTCACTGCCGACAACACTATGCAGGAGTATGCAAGGAGTGTCCTGAGTCAAAACATGTTAGGCGTCATGATATGGAAGTCATCAAAGTTATGAAGGAGATGGTGCATACTAACTAATTAGTTACCTTGCTGATGGCGTTGAGCTCGGCTAATGTCGAGACACGGCCATTGCCGACGGGCTGGCTATCAACATTCTCCCGCTCGGGTGCATTATGAAGCACCAACGTTGCCGGCTGCGCCTCCATATTTGTGGTGGGAGGGGCATCAGTGCAACCAAATCGAGTGGTTGTACCGTGGTGTTAGCAGTCGGCCGGGTCACCAAGTCTAGCGAAATTGATGCTCGAGTTGCTGCCACTGAAGCTGGGCACATGTATCGGTCCTACTCGACCTGCTGAATTCCAAGAAGCTAGCCCCTCCATCAACCCAGGGGGATGATCGCGCCGAGCTTATCTTCCACTCTCTTGTCCACTCCTCTCTCGTCCACTTTTTCCTCCAGTGACTACACCTTCATCTTTAGCTCTTGAACCTCATATTTATCCTTAAGCGCCGACTGGTTCTTTATCTTCCTTCTTTTCTTGGCGTCCACTTTGTAGTGCTCACACAAATTCATGCTCGTACCAAAGTCGTACACACGTCCAACTCTCATCCAAACATATTCGCCATTCAGATCTCATCCATCACACACCGAAGGAGATCTCCACCACCATAGTTCATCACCTCCATCTGCTACCACCTTCATAGCCATATCCATTATTTTTTAATAGAGATCTTCTTGTGATTGGTGACCATTGTAAGAATATTTGACTTCAATCTAAGTATTTTAACAATGATTCATATTCTTGATCTTATTATAATGAGTGAGTAATCCTCATAGGCTGCAGGTTGGGGTGAAGCCTCGCGACATCTATGTACATCTATTTCATGGGAATATTGTGTAGTAATTGAATAGGAGCTTTGTTATCTTGTTTATTTGTCTCTACCTCGATCTGAGGACTTGTAGGTACCCAAGACCCCGCGGGTTGATCAAGGTGTGAGGGGAGATGAGTGGAGAACATCGACTGATGCGTGAAACCCAGTGACAGAAAGGGGGAGTACAATATTTGCTTAGTGATCTTCTTGGGATCTACAACAACATCATCAATCATAAGGATTTGGTCTATTTTACTTAATAATTGTTGTGATCCGTGGTTTCGGGTTATAAACAGTTGGACCAAGATACTATTTTCACATGTGGTTTCAGGGGCTCTAGTAGCTTAGGATGTGCTTCCAATGATTCCTATCACTATTAGATAATTTTACACATGAATGTTCTTAACCTTATTTTTATCCCATTTGTATGCATAGCTGCAGGTGAATCTTCAACCCTGGCATATCTCCATCATTGAAAACAACCAAAAGATACAAAGTAAACTAGAAAGGTCCAGTAAACAAAAAACATAATTAATTAGCAAGGATTGTAGAAGTTCCTCAATTTATTTTAGCAAGTGTTTCCCAAGGTTTGAAAAACCTAGGTCTTTTCTAGGGAAAAAGATACTATAATGCATCCGTAATCCGGATCGAAGGTATTAGTGCTCATCGAAAGCATGGTACAAGAAGATAGGGAGATATTGGGAGGCACTAGGAGGGTCAGTAGCTCACCGGTATCATGATTCAGTGCTCAGGTAGGCCGAGGGAGGTCGCAATCAACATCAACAGCGATGACCATCTCTTGAGAAGAAGGATACCAGAAGCTCGATTGAGGGTGAGTGGCTTCAATTCCTTTAGGGGGGAGGTCAAAATCGATGGAGCAGAGACGATGGCCTCCAGTTGAGTCGAGGTGGGCCACACGGAAGCTTGGGAGGAAGAAGGTAGAAAAGTTGGTCCATCTGCATTCTGGTCTAGCTATTTTTTCTGTAGCAATTCTTTTCCTCCTTTTCTATTCTCCTTCTCTATTTTTCAAATTCATTTAGAAACTAGTTTTTAGAAATTCAAATTACCAAAGAGGTTTTGTGAAATAGTTGAAATACTATGGGTCCCTTGTAAGACTTTTGGGATCCACACTTTTTGTATTTAAAAAAATATTTCAAAACCCTTTGAAAGATGACATAAAGACTGGAAATTGAGGGATATAGTTTAGGGTTTTGGTGGTGTTTCTTGCTTTCTTCCCTATATTTTCCTTATCAAAAGAATGATGCTCATGATTATGCACAAGAAAACCCTAATATAGAATTATGAAAACTAAGGGTGTTATAGGCTTATAGCTCTATCCCCTTACAAGAATCTTGACCCAAGATTCTTATGGTTGGAAGTAAGAAGGAAATATGGTTACACTAAGGAGAAGAGGGAACACACAAGACAACACACTGAGTATCTCATGGTTAACCTAGGAAGGAGTGTTCAAAAATAACTCCGAGATGAAGAACATGAAACACGTCAAGGTAACGGAGGAAACAAAAGGAGAAGGTTTCAAGTTTTTAGATAATTAGTCTTCATAAGGACTGCTATCATGGAGTTTGTAGAAAAGGTTTAAATTCTGAGGGAAGAAGGCTTCTAACAGATGGAACATGACCACAGACTTCAAGAGATGAACCTCTACTAAACGTATTAAGTAGAGATTTCAGCGGTACAAAGATATAGATCAACAAAACCAAGCTATTGAACTAGTTTTGACACGTAGGGTCACTATTTCATTGAATAGTAGAACGTGATAGAGGATTGTTTTGGTGGATATGACTCAAAAGATTCATACAAGTATGATGTAGTAAGAGAAATTTATGATTACCATAATCATAGCATGATTGAGGAGAACAGAAGGAACTGTTTATTCATCTAGTTTTATCAAAATCTTTGCCAAAGATCATGATATTACTTTAAACCACCCGGATGAATTGATAACGAAGATTCTTGATAACACGAGAAAAAGAAAACTTCAATCTTAGACTTCAATTACTTAGAACAACAAGACGATTCCGACATAAAAGGGTTTGGAGGACTGACAAAGAGACATTTAGTAACTCTATTTGAAATGTTCTCCTTGACGTTCAAAATACCAATACCAGACTATTGACAAGCCTTCAATCAGTCATCGAGTAAAGGTCAGACTTCGGATAAATAGGAAACCATAAGCACATCTCATATAATAAATCATAGAAGAAGCATCATGAAGAGTGGTTGTTATTGCTAAATCAAGAGAAACATGACATTAGGTCTTCCGTCTAGTTATGTCAACCACTACATTAATCTTCTTAGGTGTGCAAAGAGACCTATGTAAAAACCTTGAGGAACACCAACCATCGTTGTTTCTTGAGATTCAGTGTTGGTTAGTTGGAGTGATACTTTAGACTCAGCATGTCCGAATAGCAAAATTTACAACATTTACCACAAAGATAAAGGTACCAGATCCTCAAAATTTGGACTATAGTGTGAAGCTCAAAAAGACTGAGCTGGATTTCTAGACCCATGTATTAGAAACATTTCAAAGGAAAACTATACACACATGAAGTACTAGCAACTAAATGCAACTGTGTCCTTAGTTGAAAACATTTAAGAAGATATTGAAGTTCTTGGATTTCTTATATTTAATACACAAATCAGTTAGTGGTTTAGTGTGCATACTAGAACTTATCAAAATATGGGTTTACCATATCAACATTACTTCGTACATGCTTGACTGACTTGAAATGATTATGGATGAACAAATATAACTCTTATCAAATCCACAACAACATCTTTCACCATTTGAACGTGAATTGGAGAAGGTCACTTCTAACATCCAAACCACATATTTTGAGATGACCCGAAGAAGGTTCTCAAAAGGTTTCAATATTAATGCCAACTATTCTACATGAGTTTGTTATGGTATGGAGAAAATAAGAATGTCATCGGTGGGATCAACAACAATTTATCTAGATGCTCCATGAAGATGGACTCATATGTTGTATGAACAAGGCAAAACTATCGGTCAGCCCAAAGGACATTAAGATGTACTCAAGTGAAACATCACAATTAGAAACACCATCAAGATAGTCCATGGAACTGAGTTTGATTTGACGATTTGCCAAACCAAATCAAAGGCGAGAAAGACAACATATCCATGAATGAAATACTAAATTTCTTCAACAGAAATGAAACTAGACATCCCTTTAAAAAGGAACAACATCAATTAGAACTCGTGTCTTACAACTCTCAAAGTTGTTGTTTAAGATGAACAAACTAGTTCAGGGTATCTAGTACGAATTCTTGGAGAAAGCAGAAGTGCAGAGAACTAGCTTGCTCAAGGATTTAACTGCACAATCATGTGACAACATGGCGATACTTCTAGAAATATGTCTAGAATATCACGAACCACCGATATGTCACTTAGTTTGAGAGGAAACTTGTTTGGTAAGGTAAGAAGACATAGTCTCGGAGTTTTGGCACAAGCCTAACTCTTTGACCAAAGAGAGTGCACCAGATTGATGGACTTGGTAGCACAATCATCCTTTGCTTAGTGATAGGGTTAACCAATCATGCTAAGAATGACTCCCATGGCCTTAGGTTCAAAGCAATAAAAATTGCTAAGAATCTCAAATAGCCACATCATTACACACACGCAACATTCATGAGCACAATAGCTTATAGGAAGGGTGGGTAAACATGTGTAAACATATCACTTCATTAAGTGGGTCATGAAACTTAGCACAACCTCTCGATATACAAAAGTGTGATACTGCAAGGTAGAATACATAGAAACAAATCAAGATTCTTAATCTTCAGATTACAACACTTTGACCTGGTCCTATAAATGGACGAGGTACTGGATTTTATTTCTCCTGGCATCCTAAAATGGTTTTTCTAGACGGACCATGGGAGTATCTTGCATCGAAAGACACCAATGCACATTTACTACTTGGCTACCAACTGGTAGATGAAGGTCGAAACAACAACGAAGAAGGAACATGCTTAGGATAGAATCCTGAGATGTGGATGGATAGATTATCAATCTTCTTAAAATCAATGGAGAAGAGGGAAGTGTGATAGAGTCACGAGTATAGATGCGAGAACTCATGAGGAGTAATGTTGGTGTCATCTAATTGGTTCCATTAAGGGCGTGTTCGGAACTGGTCCAGCTTCCAGCTTCTCGGTGCTCCAACTCGGAGCAACACCAAACATGCAAACTCTGTGGAGCTAGATCCATGAAGCTAGACAATTTGTGTGTAAACCTCAGAGCGAGTCTTTTGAAAATTATAAGAACAACAAGATCGTGGAGCAGCAAACAGTTACATCATTATGCCACCACCAAGTGAAAACGTCTCGATTTTTATTTTTCATCCTCCCTCGACCACGAGTTTAATGACACCAACCTACTACCGAGATAGGAACCTGCATGTTGGGACGACCTTCCTCGCTACCACACGGATGACCTTCCATGCTGCCAACTGAACGTAGTCTGCATCCACTCACCGGCTTCTACCCTGATGCCCAATCCATCCTCTTTCCTGGTCGTAGATCGAGCATGACCTTGGTCAAGTAGCGCCTGTGCCAGCACCAACGAGTTCCCGTTTCTCCCTTGCCTCCTCGCAGCTAGGGAGAAGGAAGCAACTCTTCCTGTTTCTCCTCTTCCTCCTCGCAACTCCTCCCTCTCCTCCCATCACACCATGCTTCCTCCTCCCTTGTCCAATAAATCGACCGGGTGCAGTGTCGTTCCCGAGAGGAACACAACGGTGAATGGGTCCATCTATATGGGTTTTTTCCGGCGGAGGGTGGTGGAGGGAGTCGTGGTGAGGGCATTTAACAAGGATGATTTGGGGTGAGGGAAATCAACATAGGGGCATGCGTTCTAGGGGATTGGGGACATGACTAGGAAAAGAATAAACATAAAACGCCGAGCTTCACCTGGTGGGCTGGATTCTAGCACATCCGAACGGCCAGAAAAGCAGGCCAACCAAGCAAAAAGGGGTTGTCGAACCAGCCGAACCTTGGAGTTGTGCCAAACGTTTTGTGCTCCGGTTGAGATGCTAGAGTGGTGTCTAGAAGTTGGATCGATGGAGTTTGGGGAAGACGGAGGACATCCGAACAAGCCCTAAAGAACATATGCCATATCTAGTGGTAGGGCAAGTCCTTGATTCTCGAAATTCAATCTCGGCAACAACCACAAGCTTGACGGCTAGAATTGTGGTACCAGCCATCTTGAGGTAATGTTTAGACATTAACAACATGAGTAATCAAAATGGATCTTAGGTTAAAGGCTAGCTCGATGTACAATATTCACACAACACTGGAACTAGCACAATCTGGGACCTTCAGTTCAAGTTATTGGGTTAAAACTCAAGAAAGAAGTAACTACGACTTGAGTGGCACAACATGCACTACGAGGTAGTAATCACGAGGTAACTTCCAAAAGAAAAAAAACAACTTCTGAAGTACCCAACGAATGAAACTAGAACAAAACAATGTGTAACCTACAACATAGTGCTGTGGACCCCTAAGATAGAGAGATCATGAAGAAAAGGAATCTCTCAGCTAAATAGAGCAAAGGGAAACAAGGAACACACAATTCTAGAGAACTCAACAATTAGGTCAACTAGTTGAGAAACAACATGCCCATAAGGCACCTATGCTTTGAAAGACTAGAAGAGATATCAAAACTTTACGAAGTAAAAATAAGATGAGATGGCCTAGAGTTCGAGTGATACCAGTAAGGTGTAAAAGAAGCATCCTAGAGCTTTCGCAAATACTTTTCATCTTTGAGATAGTTTTCACAAGCACTAGACTCAACATCGACCAATACTAAGGTTTTCCTATAGTCGGTATGACTCTGATACCAAAACTTTTGACACCCTAGGGATCATGGTTAGACAAATTTTGGACCTTAACCAAACCTTGAGCTTGAGAGTTTATAGTGAAGAATCGGTAACACAACAGTTACCCTAGGAGACTAATGACTGCAAGTGCATAGATGAATTGTAGATAGTTTCGAAATAAGAGTATAGAACCCATAGAGAGTTATTTGGTTAAGGTATTTATGCCCCTTGTCACTATCTACCAAAGGATACTTGTAAGTTGCCTTTGATCTCAAGTGAAGGGTGTTTAAATAGTGTTGTGTTTGTGTGCATGAAAGCAAATAAATAAAGTAAGAAGTGGGTTGGGATTAGTGTTGGAACTCTATCGGGGGGATAACCCCCAGGTAGGCCAAAATGGGACCAACCGGCCGTCTCCAAGGAGGTCATGCCGTCTGGACCCTGATCAAGGAACCATTGCCGGGTGGAACCCTCCACCCGGTCTGCATCCAAGTTCCCCGGCTAGCCCGTCTAGCTGGGTAGCCAAAGGAACCGGCTGGGAGGCCACTCCTAGCCGACCGCCTCGGATCCGCTGGCGATAGTACGGTGGGAATGACGCTCCCTGCTGAGCGCACCTTTGACCGGACATGCTGGCTAGCCTGGCCGGCGCTACCAGACAACTGTGCCAAAGCTAGAGGCTGATGAGCAAAGCAAGAGCTGGCGAGGAAAGCTCCGGCTTATGCATAAAGAGCCGGCTGATGGATAAAGAGCCGGTTGACGAGTAAAGCAGGAGCGCTGGACACTGTAGCGTAGTCCTTCCCTAGACTGGAGGCTTGACTAGACCTAGGCCTACCGTTTGGCCCTGTCCAGCCGGCCCACTTTGTAAGGCCCAGATCCAAACAGTAAACCCTTGAACCCATCTTGTAAACTGCCTCCTCAACCAGTATATAAGGGAGGTAGTTCTAGGGTTCTAGGTAGACAATTACAAGTTAGAAGTTCTCCACATTGGACAAGTTGAGTAGATCCTTCTTCTCCTTCTAGCAAGGAGTATCTAGGAAAATAACTCAAGGAGCATCTGTATTGGGCATTCACCCCTTCGATAGTATATCCTTGTAGGAGTAGGAGCTTTACCTCTCCAAGAGGGCTCCGAACCTGGGTACATCGCTATGTTTGCAGTATCTGTGCCCAACCCATTGCGAGTAGCCACCGATAGCATCCTGATTATCCTCTTCAAGCCATCCCTGATGGTACTGCCGTGTTCCACACCACGACAGTTGGTGCCCACCATGGGGCACAACGCTTCGGCTGGGATCATCTTTCAGACGGGACTTCCACTCGTCGCTGGTGAGCGAGTCACCTCTGGCCTCGTCCTCACCTTCGGCTCCTTTGACTACATCCTCGACAACGCATCTTTCTTCGCTGGGGGAACTTTCCCAAGCGGAGGCTCCATCATGCACTTCGGTGAACACCACGTCTACGTTGCCACCATTTCTAAGGCTTTCCCTTATGAGGTCGTCACCATCTCCGGTGCACCCCTTGGTTTCTTCGCTTCGCGCGTCACCAGCGGCAACATCGAGGTCATGATGGTGGGCTCGGTGGAGAACCGTCGCCTACCTCTAGAGCGCAACATGGATGGCCGCGCCACCAAATCACACCTCCCGAACCAGGACCTGCTCAACGCGTCCATCCAACACCTCCGCAACCCATCACCCCTATCGAGGCAGATCCAGTTGCAGCTGCGACAACCCTGGAGGCTACTCGTCCGAACGTTCTAGAGGAAGCTGGCAAAGTGGCAGCCGCCCAATGGCGGATGAACGCGACCATGCGCGAGTACAACATCATGCACGGCTTCGCCTGCTTACCCGGCACTAGCCGCCTGGCCCAACCACCAGGCCGAAACCTGGGTCGGAGATGGATCGCGCCGTAGATCTACGTACGCCTGCGGTGCAGCCAGTTTACATCACCCGCGTCAAAAACATGAGGGCCACGGAGGCGGCGGTCGCAGAGCTAAGCCACTTGGAGGGCGAGGAGCTGATCCATCAGCAAGCACGTTTCCAGCTCCTCGTGGTCACGGCAAACAAATAGCAGGCTGAGGCAGAACTCAGCATGGCCGGCAACAGCAGGACCCAACCGGCTCGCCGGATGGCGGACCCGGTTGCAGGTGGCAACAAGGCATCTTCCCCAAACGGAGCAAGGCCAAGCAACCGCCCATGTGGTGGATCTACAGGCCGTGGGCACAATGCCCGCGAAGCGGCAGCTATTACCAGCAAAAACTGTGAGCTGGCCGACAAAGCCGGAAAAGGCCAAGCTGCCCAAGTCCCGCTTATCCAGACGGCTGGGACCGCTCGAGCCGGAAGAACAGCAAGGCGCACGCGCACGAATCGACCTACTGGTCCAGTCACGTGCGCTGGAAGAAGAAAGTCCAGCCGGGCCAAGAGGCTTCGTACCACGCATCCGAAATGAGCCGTTTCCAAAGGGATTTTTGCTCCCAAGGGATACGCCAAAATACAATGGCTCGGTCAAGCCAGAGGACTGGTTGGTGGACTACACCACCGCTGTGGGCATCGCAAACGGCAACCGCCGGGTGGCCATAGGCTACGCCCCTCTCATGCTCCTCGACTCCACCAGGACGTGGCTCAACAGCCTCCCCAACAACAGCATCAACGCTTGGATCGATTTCGAGCAGGCGTTCGTCCGCAACTTCACTGGCACCTACAAGCGCCCAGGCCGACCCGGCGAGCTCGCCCTTTGCGTACAGGGCCTAGGCGAATCTGACCGCTCCTACATCACCCGGTGGACGAGCATGCACACCTCCTACTAGGGGGTATGCAAGCACCAGGCGGTTGACTTCTTCATCAATGGCTGCAAAGACGGCACTATGCTCAAACACAAGCTTCGCTGGGTGGAGCCCACAACCATGGCGCAGACTATGGCCATCGCACACAAGTACACCATGGCCGACGCGGCAATGAAAAGATCTGTTCGGGTGGAAGACCAAGGGCAAATAATCATCGACGTCGCTGTGGATCGGCGCTAGCCAGAAGGAAACTGCCACAATTCCAGGCAGCATGACAACCGCCACGGCAAGAGAAAGGATGACTAGCCGGATAACCAGTACGGTTCCAGGCAGGTAGCAGCAGTGCAGGAGGATCCGGCTGCAGGCGGAAGCCAGAGACAGAAGCTTGATGACCGGCCTCCGAGGCCCAAGTACACCATCGAGTCAATGCTTGATGGGACGTGCAAGTTCCACAGCGGAGGCAACAAACCGGCTATGCATACCACACGCCAGTGCACGTGGACGAAGAAGATGGCAGAGATCGCTAGTACACCGGCTGCGCAGGCACCACCTCCCCCAGCCGGTGGGCCGCCAGGCGATCGCAATAAGCAGCGCCGAAGGGAAGATGATGATAACAACTACCCCCGCTAGGTGGGAAACTACCACATCTTCACAGTGGAGTTGGAGACCAAGCACAACAAGAGGCGCCACGAGGCGGAAGTGAACACAATCGTTCCTCCCATTCCCCAGTACCTCAACTGGTCAAAGCAAGAAGTTGCATGGAGCCGGAAGGACCATCCAGCTGAGCTGCCTCACCCAGGCACTTACGCGATGGTTTTGGACCCTATCATTGTCTCCCAGAAGCATCCTTACAGGTTCTCCTGTGTCCTCATAGACGGAGGGAGCAGCATCAGCCTCCTATACCATAGCTCGCTAGACCGGCTCGGTATCAGCGAGTCGCAGCTGGAGCTGTCAAGCACCTCCTTCCACGGAGCAATCCCGGGCCCGTCTTACTCACCCATCGGAATGATCTGGCTGGACGTCATCGTTGGCACGGAGGATAACTTCTGTCGCGAGGCCATTTGGTTCGAGGTGGTCAACCTCTGCAGCACGTACCACGCAATACTAGGGTGCTCGGCGCTAACCAAGTTCATGGCGGTACCGCATCACACGTACCTCAAGATGAAGCTACCAGGGACCAAGGGTGTCATCACTGTGGCTGATTGCTATAGACGGCCTGTCGAGTGTGCCACAGACGGGTCCAAGATAGCAGAAGCCATGATCATCGCGGAAGAGAAGCGCATAATCATGAAGAACGTGGCGGCCCTGCAGAAGGACATGCCGGCTGGTGAACCCAAGCCGGCCGGAGAAGCACAGTTCAAGCCATCCAAGGGCACAAGGAAGATCCTGTTGGACGAGGCTGAGCCGGACAAGTTCGTCCTGATCGGACAACAAATAGGAAAGCATGCTCGTCGACATCCTCTGTGAGAATCGGGATATCTTCGCATGGTCCCCCAAGGACATGCCAGGTGTTCCGAGGGAGCTCGCCGAGCACTCTTTACATGTCAGACCGGATGCAAAGCCGGTCAAACAGTCACTACGCTGCTTCACGGAAGAAAAAAGAAGAACCATCAGTGAGGAGATCACCCGGATGCTCGCAGCCGGATTCATCATGGAGGTTTTTCACTCGGAATGGCTGGCAAACCCCGTACTCGTGCTAAAGAAGAACAAGACTTGGCGGATGTGTGTTGACTACACCAGTCTAAACAAAGCATGCCCCAAAGACCCATTCGCCCTGCCAAGGATAGACCAAGTGATCGATTCCACAGCCGGCTGTGAGCTGTTGTCGTTTCTGGACGGGTATTCCGGCTACCACCAGATCCGGATGAACCCCGCTGATCAAATAAACACAGCATTCATCACTCCCTACGGAGCCTACTGCTACACCACAATGTCGTTTGGACTAAAGAACACTGGAGCAACATACCAGCGTTGCATGTAGAAGTTCTTGCAGACTCAGATTGACAGAAACATACATGCCTACATCGATGACATGGTGGTCAAGACCAAGAAGTGCCAGCCACTTCTTGAAGATCTGAAGGAAACATTCACCAACCTCCGCCGGTTCTAGATGAAGCTAAACCCGGAGAAGTGCATTTTCGATTTCCCAGCCGACCAACTCCTCGGTTTTCTCATATTAGAGAGAGGGATCGAGGTGAACCCGGAGAAGATCGGCGCAATCGAGTGCATGCAACCGCCCAAGAACTTATGAGATGTCCAGAAGTTCATCGGGTGCCTAGCCTCCCTCAGCCGGTTCATCAGCCGACTGGGAGAGAAAGCACTCCTGTTGTACCAACTCATGAAGAAGACGGACAAATTTGTCTAGACATCATAGGTGGATGAAGCCTTCCGTGACCTCAAGCGCATGCTCACCTATTCTAGCGGCACCAGAAGCAAAGGAGCCCATGTTGATGTACATCACAGCAACCAACCGAGTCGTTAGTGTGGTGCTGGTAGTGGAGAGGCCGGAAGAAGGAAAAGCGCAGCCGGTGCAACGACTGGTGTACTACCTGAGTGAGGTACTCTCGCTCTCGAAGAAGAATTACCCTCACTACCAGAAGATGGTGTATGACGTGTACATGGCCGCCAAGAGATTGAATCACTACTTCCAGGAGCACTCCATCCTGGTGGTGGCGCTCATGCCACTTTCAGAGATCATCAGCAATAAAGATGCCACAGGCCGGGTGGCGAAATGGGCTATAGAGCTCGCCGCCCATAACATTCAATACGAGCCAACTACGACGATCAAGTCTCAGGCCTTGGCAGATTTCATTGTTGATTGGGCAGAGACACAGTACCTGCTGCCTTGCCTTGACTCCACGCATTGGAAGCTGCATTTCAACGGCTAAGATGTATGGAGGGCTCAGAGCCGGAGTGGTCATCACCTCTCCCAAAGGACATCGGCTGGAATATGTGCTACAGATCCATTTCCGAACGTCCAACAACGTCACGGAATACGAGGCACTCGTCCACGGCCTCAAGATGGCAAAAGAAATAGGCATCCGACGCATCCTATGCTTCGGCGACTCTGATCTGGTGGTACAGCAAGTGTCAAGCGACTGGGATGCCAGGGATGCAAACATGGCTCTATATCATTTCTTCGTGCAATAGTTGTGCACCTGTTTCGAAGGGTGCGAGTTTCACCATGTCCCTAGGGTAAACAACGAGGCCGCGGACACGCTCGCTTGCATCGAGTCAACAAGGCAAGCAATTCTTCCTGGAGTCTCCCTCGAGCACCTGTGCAAGCCATCAATCATGCCGTCTCCTGAATCCGACTCCAAAATATTGGACGCGGACCCGAGGACTGTCGGCTCCAAGACCATCGCGACTGCTTCACCGCACCTAGGGACTGCTTCATCGCACCCGAGGACTGCTTCATCATGCTCGGTGACTGCGTCATCGCACCCAGGGACTGCTTCATCTCACCCGGGGACTGTGTCACCGCACCTAAGCCGGAGGCTAGTAGCTTTCAGGTGGCAGCAGAGAAGGTCAAGGAGATTCGACCTGACTGTATCCTCCAGCCGGCACAAACCTCGAGGACTACACCCTGTGGGTGCGCTCGCGTGCCCCCACACAGAAATCTGCAAACAGACAAACATCATAAAGCAGCTTCGACCCGGCTGTATCCTCCAGCCAGCCCGAACCTCGGGGACTACACCCTGTGGGTGCGCTTACGCGCCCCCACACAGAAACAAGCATGCAGCAAATGCGAAACAAAAAGTGCAAATAAAAAAAGCACAAGAAACTATCCAAAGGGAGGTGATGCTCCCCCAAAGTTCAATAACAAGAACATGAACGATTGTTCAACAGCACACGAAAAAACAAGTGCTTCATCCACAAATACTCCCGGCATACCGGGCATCAAGTTAACTAGTTGGCAGAAGGGCTGGAGGTACTGGCTGGGGTTTGGCTGCTGGAGGCGACGTCGGCCGAGGCGGTCTTGGGTGCAGCCGGGGCTTCAGGGTGCGGCTGATACGGATCCGTGCCAGCCGGATCACTAAAGTCCCGGTCCAGCTGGACGAAGCTCTCGATCTTCACGCCACAAGAGCAGATATCAGGAACCTCGGCGCGAAGCTGATCGTAGCTAGTCCCTTGGAAAAATCCGCGGGAAAGGCTCCGCAGATCCACATCTAGGTACCAGGACTTCAACAGCGCCAACACCATCTCCGCACTGCCTCGAGCCGCCCACTCCTGAGCCACATCCATAAGATCCGGAGCGCTCGATAGCTTCTCAGCCAAAGCGTCCATGGTGGCCGGCTGGACGGTCTCGGGCCAGACGTAGTCATGGATGTCGAGGGCAGTGGCACGAAGCCGGTTTGCCTCCTTGCTGACAACCACCACCAGCTCCCCCGGGTGGAGATCCTGCTACGGATCTGTCTCAGGAATGCGGGCCAACGCCTGATCAGTCGACACAGGATACTAAGCTGCCCCAGGGAAAATAGACAATGGTCAATGTGGGCTAGAGAAGGCAAAACTGCAATACCGGCTGGGATTGAGAACACTTAGTGACGACAATCTCGGCGATCTGGCAAAGCTCTCCCAGTGTCGCCGCCTCCTTGGCCTTGAAGCCTTGAGGGCATCCTCCTGGGTGCCATAGAGAACCTCCAGATTCTTCAGCGCCTCGGTCCGGGTGTCCGCCACCTTCTTGGCTTGGCCAGCCTTGATCTCCATCTGCTGCTGATGCACAGCCAGCTGGGTGATCTGGTCCTAGCAAGCCTTGTTGGACTCCTCCAGCCGAGCAACCCACCCATTCAGTCGGGCCACCTCATGGTCTCGGTCCACCAGCAGAGTTGTAGGAGGGTAACCAATATTCAACAAGAAGCGCGAGAAATCGCGCAATCGGGAAGACACGGTGGAGCAAGCAATCTTACGGCCCAGGTCTCGCGAGGTCTTGGCGCGTCGACGAGAGCCCTTTGCATAAAAGAGAGAAGTAAGAACCGGATGCGGCGCAAGACGGTGAACAAACATCAAGATCGGCAACAGTACACATACCTCGACGGAGGCCCCCAGTGCCTTGGCCTGGCCAAGCCCCTACTCCAACGCCTCCACTAGCTGGCGGGCCTAGCCAATGGCCAAGGGCGCCATCCCCGATAGCTGTGCCAGGGCGGCGTCCAGCAGCGATGCATCCCAAGCCAGCGTCCAGCCCGTGACCTGAAGGTCATTGTCGCTCCCTAGGGCCGCGAAGGTCCCACCCGCCGGCTGGATAGGGACCTCCGGCTATGGCACTTCCACCGGCTCCTCCACCCAGTAGGCCCCAGAGTCAGCGCCGACCGTCGAGCGAGAGGGAGGCGTGGCCATGCCAGTGCACCCAAGAAGAAGACCCTCGATGAGCCGAAAAATGGCCCCGGCCTGGTGTAGCATCACGGGCGCAGCCGGCAGCACCACCTCCCCTGCACCCATACCGGCCCCAACCGGCAGAGCGGGCGCCGCCTCGGGCATCGCAGCCAGCACAACGTCGGGCATCGCAGCCGGCACACCTCCGTCCCATGTAGGCGGAGGGGTGGACGCGGTGGTGGCGGCCGCGGAGCCGGGCAAGGCCATCGCCTCGCTGCAGGAAAGACAAGGGTGAACAAAGCAAGTGCGACCTAATCAATACAAGTATCAGGAGTAAAGGAACACCTACACGGCAACGCTCGGCATGGTGGCAGCAGGTCGGGGGGCGGCGACTCTTCTTGGTGGCGCCTCCAGCCGGCGCAGCGCTGGTCGAGGTGGCACGGTTCCCCTGGCCTTGGGCACGGCGGCATTGGCAAGATCCACATCCTCACCATGCACGGCTGTTCCAACACAAACAAAATATCAAGCTGGCGGCTAGAACATAGCGGGAGCAAGGTAGGCAAGGACGAGGAAAGAACTCTCACCGAGTGGGAACTCGTAGCCCTCATCGGCTCGCATGAGGAACCGCTCCGGCTCCACCGGCGGAGCCTTTGCGGGCTTGTGGTCTGCGACGAAGTTGGGGATCTCATTGTCTCCCATGCCGTCCTCCGCTAGCTGCGCCATAAAAAGT
Source organism: Avena eriantha (assembly GCA_910589775.1). Lineage (NCBI taxonomy): Eukaryota > Viridiplantae > Streptophyta > Magnoliopsida > Poales > Poaceae > Avena > Avena eriantha. The sequence goes on along the minus strand of OU342745.1, from coordinate 327,707,182 downwards.
TACTCAACAAGGGGAGATAAGAGGCATGCAACAGGAATCCCTCAGGAAAATCCACTAGGGAAAGAGGAGAAAAGACACACCTTTGGCGGGAGCCGGTCGCGGTTGTACCACCGGCAGGAGAACTCCCAGTCCTCCTCCAACGCCTCCTTGGAGATGGCAGCAAGCCACTCGCGGAGGGCCATGTACGGCACGTCCAGCCGGGACACACGGGTGGGGTCCAGATGGCCGGAGAGGTGGCACATCTTGTGCGACCGGTGCTATAGCGGGAGCACGCAGCTTGCCATCTAGGACAGAAAAATGTCCCGGGCGGTGAGCCGCTCCTTCTCCACCTAGACCGCCAGCCGGGCGGCCATTCGGTCGATGTCACCCTGGGTGCCCAAGTGCTGGACGCTCTAGGCCTGCCAGGTGGAGTGGACGTTCGCGAAGACCGAAATCTTGATCTAGTCCACCTCGGTGTTGTTGCACACGTAGAAGTACGAGCGTTGCCAGAGCTTGACGGTGTCCGGGAGCTCCAGGCGCAGCATCGCCGCTGATGGCCACGGTAGATGGCGTAGTAGCCCGTCTCCGTTAGCGGGCCTCCCTTGCCAACCACCTGGACCTTGAAGTGAAAAAACTTCAAGAAGTTCGCAGTGTCAGGGTGGACGCCGAGGTACACGTCGCAGCAAGCCGCGTGATGCGACAGCATCGCCACGGCGTTGGCTCCGAGTTGGTGGAGCTAGAGGTGAAGGAGACAAGCAGCTCCAGGACGAACTGGCTCAGCGGCAGCCCAAGGCCACGGGCGAAGTGAGCGAGGAAGACGACGGCCTTGCCAGGATGAGGGTTGGGCACCCGCTCGCCCTCCCGCGCGAGGCAATGCTTCACCAAGCGCTCCAATGGTAGGAACCTCCCCCGCCGGTACTTCCGCACCAACTCCTCGATGACATACAAGCCGCACCACCCGCCGGCGACATCGGGCAGCATATTGTTCGGGAAGGTGGCCGTGTTGGAAGCGCGGGGGCCCGTTGCTGCGGAAGAAAAGTAATGGCACAGGCGACCAAGAAGCAGCGGCACAGAGGAGCAGTGGGGGGCTAGAGCACGAAGGAAAGTAGGGGCGGCAAGCACAGGAATACGAAGTAAAAAAACCCGCTCCTTGGCATCCTTATTTATCGGGGAAGAAAGGCCACGCCAGTTGCCCTCCCTCCACGCCACGTGGAAAGCAACAGCCCCACTTCTCCATGACGGTACAGGGCGGATCGCGTGCGCCAACGTCACATGCACAAAAGATCCCGCAGGAGTTACTACGGGAGGCAAACCGCGCCCACGATCTCCGAGAAACCGCAATGATGAAGGCGTGCACGCAGTTACCCAAAAACTGCCGTGGCAGACCAAGAAGTCAAACTGACGCGATGCGCGCCAGAAATGGAAGGCGTGGCTAATGCAAGCAACGATAACATCAAACTGGTGACCCCTCTCCTGGCCGGGTGTGGCAGCTGGTCAAGTACATCACCGCTCACACCCTGTGGGTGGGGCCATCGGTTCCGCAGCCGGTAAACTCCAGCCAGGAAACAACTAAGAATCTCAAGCCAGTACAAGACAAAGACTACAAGACAAAAGAAAAACGACAAACCATCTGCACCATCAATCATTTCAAATGAGCACGCGAGAACTTCTCCATGGAGCCAAGTCCTAACGCACTTGGGGACTAGTGTCGGGGGGGTAACCCCGGGTAGGCCAAGACGGGACCAACCGGCCAGCTCCAAGGAGCTCATGCCGTCTGGACCCTGATCAAGGAACCGCAGCCAGGTGGAACCCTCCACCCGGTCCACATCCAAGTTTCCCCAGCTGGCCCGTCTAGCCGGGTAGCCAGAGGAACCGGCTGGGAGGCCGCTCCTAGCCAGCCGCCTCAGATCTGCTAGCGATAGTACGGTGGGAATGACACTCCCTGCTAAGCTCACCTTTGACCGGATAGGATGGCTAGCCTTGCCGGCACTATCGGACAACTGTGCCAAAGCTGGAGACTGACGAGCCAAGAAAGGGCCGACGAGGAAAGCTCTGGCTTACGCATAAAGAGCCGACTGATGGATAAAGAGCCAACTGATGAGTAATGCAGGGGCGATGGACACTATATCGTAGTCCTTCCCTGTACTGGAGGCTTGACTGGACCCGGGCCTACCGTTTGGCCCTGTCTAGCCAGCCCACTTTGTAAGGCCCAGATCCAAATAGTAAACCCTAGAATCCATCTTGTAAACTGCCTCCTCAACCAGTATATAAGGGGGGGTATTGTTAGGGTTCTAGGTAGACAATTACAAGTTAGAAGTTCTCCACATTGGACAAGTTGAGTAGATCCTTCTTCTCCTTCTAGCAAGGAGTAGCTAGGAAAACAGCTCAAGGAGCATCTGTATTAGGCATTCGCCCCTTCGATAGTAGATCCTTGCAGGAGTAGGATCTTTACCTCGCCAAGAGGGCTCCAAACCTGGGTACATCACTGTGTTTGCAGTATCTGTGCCCAACCTGTTGTGAGTAGCCACCGATAGCATCCTGATTATCCCCTTCGAGCCATCCCTGATGGTACTGCCGTGTTCCACACCACGACAAACTCTATAAGGCTTAAATGTTCTAGGGGATGTAGGATACACCACTAGCATATGAGAATTTCTTATAATTAGGATAACCTATATCTTTTGTCATGATATGTGTGGAGAGAGTTCCATAATAAGATGTTCATCAACAAGTCTCATGAGCGAGCCACTTCTACGAGTCATGTGACAAGGTCACTTATAAATAACCACCGCGATGCCTATGACCAAGTCACTTGTAGAGACCACCACAATTAAGGGTTTCCCCATGGATATCATGATAAGCTTAGTGAATCCCTCTTTTATCCCCCTTTGACTGTGTAGGTTATAAGTCGATGCTTGTAGTCACAAAGTAGCACCAGACATACTCCCATACACGTCCAAAGGGTAGTTCCCTCTATTTAGTCCCGAAGGAAAATGTTATGTTGTCGACTTCACGTACCATCTAGAGATAGAGAGATCTAACACAATATGATAGATCAAGTAAATATCAAAGACCAAAGTTGTAGATCATCTTTATTTCATTTCATTATAATGCTAGGGTTTATCCATCTCCCCAAGAACAAAGGGAACTACTCACACATGGAAGAAATCAACAAATTATCATATTCATATGGACGGATTGAAAGTGCAAAGGTAATATCAAATGCAAACCCACAATTGTATTTGGAATTACAACAACATCTAAATGAATGAGAGAGGGGATATGGTGATGATGGAGATGAAGTGGTTGATGATGAGGGGGATGATGTATTGTCCTCCAATGATCAATGTAGCGGCAAGGATTTTCCCTTCTCCAAGTTCCTCCTCCAGATCCCTTCCTGGTGTGGTGTTTCATGACTGGAGGTGTTTATGAATGTCGGATCTCAGATCCGTCTTTGCATGGTGAGAGTATTTGATGAGGCGGATGTCCAGGCAGGTAGTACGGGTTGACTATTCGGGCAAGCTTCGCCCGTACAGCAGGTCGTTAAGATTGAAGTAGCTTCTCCTCACATCCTCTCTTCTCCCAGGTGCATGGAAAATCATTTAAATGGCATTTATCACTTTGAAATATCATATTATTACATAACATGATAGTCCCAATTGATATATTCACAAAATACTTAATAACTTGGAATCCTGTTGAAATATGGGTAAAAGGTCCGTGCGAGTGCCGTAAAATACCAAAATCCTAGCTCTACTTATGCAAAAAAAAACATAATGTAAATATGCTTCAAAAATGGACTATCAACTTCCCCAATCTAGTCTCTTGCTCATCTGCGATCAAGCTAGTGACTTATGGACAAGGTCATCATGTTCATGACGCGCGAGTCATTACAATAAATGAGGCAATTAAAGCATGATTACAATATTAGATATAGAACTGCATCGTGAGCTTTATCAGACTTTCACACATCACATCGTGAGCTTTTGTCACTTGCAATTTTTCTTTTTGATTCTTTGATAGCATAATTTTCCTTTTGTTTCATTAATAAAATGGTATCATGTTGATATCCTTTATTGCTCTTAATGGTTTAATCCAATGATTATAACATGTTATCAAAATTTCTTCTCATATCTTATCAATACTTTATTGGTGTGGAAGACCCTAAAATCATAACAGTGGTGCAAGTATCATAGTACTCATGCTAATTCATGCATCTAATACAATAATCATTAACTGAAATCACTTCAAATATCACAATGTCTCAAAACTCATTGGATATAACTCTTCCCTTTGACCAAGGAAGTTGATCATGCAACTAATGCAAACTTTGGAATTAAAGACATATCATGCGTGCAAGAAGGTAAACATGATAAAACTAGAAGATAGATTACAAGGTGTGAAAGATCTCGCCAAGCTTGGAATCAACCCCGGTGGGATTAAATAATCCCTCATAATTTCTCGATACCATGGTGTCTTATATTTTGGAGAAGGAGCCCTTGCGCTATAGAGCCTTTAGCGAAGTGTATTTTTTGTTACCTCCAGGATCATGCTGTGAATTCTGTGCTGCTCACTAATTGTTTCCAGTTGAGCCATGCATGCTTTTTACATCTCAATCGTCTGCTTCTATGCATCGATAGCTTGAAGGCTAGTGTCAAGGTTGGCTTCCAACCCATTCACTATCTTCAGGTCCATCTGATCTAGATAATGATGCAATAGTTCAATATGCTTAGAAGATCCCGGAGATTTTACCTCAATCTTATTGATAAATCGATCAAGGTTATCAAGAGAGGCTTGTATCTCCTTCCTTGACGCTTCAACCTTTCCACATAAGACTCCCCTTTGTCCTTAGGATTGAGCTGGACTTCTTCATAATCACCATATTGACCTACCATGAAGCTAAACACCTCTTACAAAAGGAAAGTCCGACGGATCATCCTTGGCTTAATGTCAGTTCTTTCAAGAATTTTCCTTTAAGATATTACGATCTGTATGCACTCTAACTTTCGGGTCAATTATGTAAGATCTAAATTTATGACATGAGAAAACAACAATGAATAGTTCCTTATCTACCATTGGGTAATTCTTTTGAGCACCATTTAAGATACCACTAACATGATGAATGATATTAAGTTCATCACCATAATGCTGACCAAAAACATCCCCCATAGCTTCATGACTAGCTTCACACAATAAATCAAAAGGCTTTCTCCAGTTCAATGGTTTAATAATAGGAGCATTAAGAAGGGATTGTTTTAACATGGTGAAAACAGTAAGACAATTTTCATCAAAATTAAAAGTAGCTTTATTTTGTAAAAGGTTAATTAGCGGTTGGCATAGGTATAATTACTTGGGTCCTTATGATTTGCTACCTAGGACATGCAGAAAGGCTTACGATCCATGAAGAATCAAGATAAAAACCCAAAGGAGCAACCAACAGAGATTGTAGTTGTATTAGGAAGGAAGAAACAAAGACCGACATTGAGTTGGTATTGTAAACATGTAACCTATCCGCATACAACTTTGATACCCGACCTATTATATATAGGGTGGGAGAAGCCTAGGGACGACACCGAACAATACCCAAGTGAGTTGTAACAGAGCAATTCCTCTCAATATTCAGGCAACTTTGATTCCATTGTTTCCTGACTTCTGACAAAATCCCCAGCGTTCTCTTTTCCACACAATCCTGAGTCCTTCTTCATGGACATTGCCGAGACTTCTCCTCGTCAATTGGCACCGTCTGTGGGAAACTTGAACGCAGGAACCATGGATTCGGCGGAATTTTCTTTGCCAAGCACCAACCCAATGAAAGTAGATCCACGCCCGCCCACCCCTGTGATGGTACATGCCGATTTCAACGGCGAATCCGATCTAATCATAGAAAGTTTACACTTCCAAGTAGAAGACCCCCAAGAATCACACCCTTCGGTCTTGATTACATCAGAACCGTCGGTGGAACAAACTGCGTTTACGGCGTTTCCAACATCATCTGTCGGATCCTCCATGGAGGTCATAGTAGAAATTGAAGCACCCGATGAAAGCAAGCAAGATGAGACAGATTTGGGGGACCTCGATGGTCTTTACAATAATCTCTCCTTCGGATCAGATTCCCCACTAGCCTCACCACATGGAACAAGCCCAGCAAACTCTAAACCCGAGGAAAGTAGCGAAAGCATCAACTTTGGAATAAGGATGGCAGAAATGTACCTAGAGTAGAAATCTATGGACTTCACTGGTCCACCCGACCGTGTCTCCCCCAATTGGGATGATGACGCCACAAGTCCATGTATTACCCAACACCAAGTATGCATGATCATAGGCGGCGCATCGGCTCAGCAAGACTCCAACGGTAATCCTATTTTTAACTCTGATGATATCTTATCGAGCGACAATGCAGGAAACCACGAGAATGAAGGAAATCGCGGAAATGGGGAAGACCCAGCAAAAAACCACGTAATCCTAGGAGGGGGGAGCCACGCAGAGGCAAGAGGAAAAATATCTGGCTGCCAACCGAAGCATGGAAAAAGCAAGAGCAGTAATTTCGGGCGCAATTCCCATGACAGCTGACGCCATGTGCGAAGAACTACTAGCATATCAATATTTTCTCCATCACAAAAAAGAGACCTACTAAGGATGCAGAGGCAGCTCGATGAAAGTAAAATACTTTCTGACAAATCCAACCTACGATAGGCCTAGCTAAGTTCTACCCGAGGATCAGGAAGTGTAATAGGAGGAGTATCGCCAAGAAGGGGAGCATCTAGACTACAAAACATCCCTGAGGCAGAACGAAGTGAACTGATCCGAGATCTAGATCCATCTTTCATGTCAATAGATCAAGCAGGAAATATCAAGGAAAAAAACGGCTCAGGCAGCAATTGTGGCCGCACAAACATACCTGATCACCACCCAACCGGCACCCGACGATCCTCATGTAGCTCTCCACCATTCCGCCCTGATGAACCTTGGCATGGTGGGAGAATCTCTCACATAGGAAGACCAGGGAACCACACGGCAACCCGACAGATCTCCACACCATCATAGCAGCCCTTGGCAAATAAGTCACACCCGACGATCAAGATTGCCACATCGGGTCCACTTCGCTGGATCAGAGCCACACAATGGTGCAAGAAGCGATATTGTACAGTGAAGGATCGATCGATCCGGGGAAGAGTGTAGCACCAGAAGATACTATGACAATGAAAGCAAGGAAGAACAAGAACTGTGCGGAGCCAGCTGCTTTACCCGACAGGTTCGCAAGACTCTAGTACCGAAATATTTTAAACTACCTCATGATCGCCAGAAATACAACGGCCTCTAAGAGCCCGAAGCTTGGTTGATAGATTATCTGGCCACAGTTAAACTACAAGGTGGCTCTAGGGCCACCGTGATGCAAAGCTTGGAATTACATTTAACCAGGGTGGCTCGCTCTTGGTTAAGACAATTACCTGAAGATTCTATCAGCAGTTGGAATGACTTGGAGGACAAGTTTATAGAAATTTCAATTCCACCTTCACGCGGCCCGCATCTCTAGAACAATTGAGTGCCTGCAAACAAAAACCAGGGGAGTCAATACGAGCTTTCGTTTAGTGGTGGAGCATTATCAAAAACTCAGCTGAGACTATATCCGATGAAAGAGCAATTGACTCTTTCAACGATGGACTTCGTTGGCAAGAATTCATTGAAGAGCTAGGACGAATCAAACCAAAGACAATTTCGCAGCTGGTGGAAGTAGCCAACTGTTGGCCCGATGGAGAAGATGCATTGCACAACAAAAGACCCTGCTCACCGAAGAAGATAGGGAGCCCGCAACAACTATAGAAGGCGACGAAACAAAAATGGTTATAACACACCAAGTTATGTCACAGCCGGTTTTTCTGGAGGGGACAACCGAAGAAACGATGATTACAACAACGGGTACCGCAGTAACAGGGATAACACTAGAGGAAGCCAGCCACATCAACAGTACCAGCCGACAAATCGAGACCCACCTATGTCAGCAGGACAAATGTTGGAAGGGCCATGCAATATGCACTTCTACATAGACTCAATAGGGTAGAGGCGATCCAATCACGTCCTAAAGCACTGCCGAACATTCTTAAAAATGCAAGGGCAACCAAAGCAGCAAACCGAGGCTACGCCACTACACCTGGCGCTTTTGCTACCGGCGCACCACCACCACCACCGGGGCATCCGCTAGTGGGACAACCGCAAAACACAACAAACAAGGAAGATGAGTACCCCAGGTCAAAAGTAGCTATGTCGATGATCCAGAATGGGCAACCATCCAATAGAACACAGAAACTGATCACTAGACAAGTAAACATGGCGGAAATAGCACCCCCTACACCGGAGTATCTTCATTGGTCAGAACAAGAAATAACCTTCAACAGAACTGACCACCCTCTATGGGTCCCGCGGCCTGGTCAATCAGCACTAACAGTGGAGGCACAAATCAGCGGTTTCGACATGAGCAAAGTTTTCTTGGATGTAGGAAGCAGCATCAACCTCATCTATGCCAAAACTCTACGGGCAATGAATTGGTCCCTGACGAATCTAGCACCAACAGATACAACTTTCCATAGAATAGTCCTAAGAAAAGCCGAAACTCCTTTGGGCAAAGTATACCTCGACGTAGTCTTCGGGACAAGAAGTAACTTCAGGCGCGAAAAACTAGAGTTCAAAGTCATGGATTGGCCATCACAGGACCAAACGATCCTAGGACGACCAACTTTCGCTCGGTTCATGATAGTACCCCACTATGCATATTTGGTACTAAAAATGCCAGCACCCAATGGGGTCATAACAGTAAAAGGAAGCTTCAGCCGCTCGGACAGCTGCGATCATGAGTTTAACAAAATATCAGAAACTTTTGGGATCGAGACGCAATTTGGTCAACTAAAAATAGCGGATGAAGAACTACTACACAAAACACGCAGCGACCGAAATTCAGAAAATCAGGAGCACCGCACACCCGCAAAAGCTACCTATTCGGCTTCCACCTTCGGCCCCGCATAGAAGGATGCACCCGTCTGTTTTTTCAAATAACGAGCAACCCGAAAAATCAACTACTTTTCTCTCTAGTCCATCGTACATACACGGCGCCTCTAGTCAAAAAATTACACTTATCCCAAAAGAACCATGATGGAGCACCTCAAGACAGAAGCCACAGTTTTTAGAAAAATTAGTCATTCTTATATACAATAAGGCCAATGGCTAGGTGATTACGCCTATGCAATCTATCCATTTACGATCATCAATGAATAAATGAAGTACCTTGATACCTTCGATCAGAATTACGGATGTAGTATAGCTTCTTTTTCCCTAGTAGACCTAGGTTATTGAATCCTTAGGAAGTGAATGCGTAGTAAAGTTACTTTAACGGACCTTTGGGAGTTTTAGAATTCCTTTTGTGTTTTTACTAGACCATAGCTTGCGTCTTTTTATTGTTGTCGATGATGGAGAGAGAGGGCCTAGGGCGTTCAGTTTCCCCTATAGCTGTGCAAAACATCTGATGGAAATAAAAGGTAGAAATAAAGTATGGGTAAAGCAAGATAAATTATATTTGGGCAGTTCATCCATAATTGATATTGCCTCCGCAACCTCTTATAGCAATAACCTACTAGTCTCATCCATAGAAAAAAGAGAACTAATGATATGCATAGTCATGTCACCATTAATCCCAAGCAAATCCCTCACATACAGCCGTACTACCCCTTCTGTCACTAAGGTTCCCAACCTGCAGATCAGTCATCACTCATACTCCCTATACCTGGCTCAACCCTCGGGGTCTTGGACACCTGAAAAGTCCGTAGATTGAGGAAAGATAGGATACAATAATCATCATGTCATAGAAACTAATACATGATCCCATCTATGATAAATAACATGCACAATTGCTACATGGCTAGGACAAAGCCCAAGGAGAATTACTCACACATAGAGATGAGATCAACAATCATAAACATTGTAATGAAAATCATAAGATTTATAGTAATAGTCTTACAATGTCGCCAATCGGAGAAGAGATCTACTATTACAAGTAGTGGAATATGGCTATGGAGATGGAGAAAGGTTTGGAGATTTGAGGCAGCTTTTTGGCGAGGTTTAGCTTCTTCGGGGTGGAGCGAGAGATGTTTTCCCATCACCTGAGGCTTCTTTGTATAAGGGTCCCTTCACAAAAGTTGTTCTGCTTGACCTAACGGTGGCGGCGCAAACTATACGACCGGAGCTATAGGGTCAGAATTTTTGCTCCGGCCATATAGTTGGTCGTTAAAGCGTCTGCCTCTGTTGTACGGCTCCTGGTTTCTTCTAGTTGTTAGAAATCTCGTATCTTTGACTTTAATATAGTGATTCCCTCCTTTAAACGACATTATCTACATAGGAAAAATATAAAAAGAAAGGATTGCATACCCCTCTAAATATTTGCAATAGTGGTAGGGTTTAGAGAGATATTTCATCAATAATATGATTAATATCCAGTTTAAATGTGGACGTAGATGGCTATATTTTAGAGCCATCAACCTCCCCAATCTTAAACTTGATCGTCCCGAGCAAGAAAACCAAAATCAAAAAGGAACTAATCATTTAAACTGAAATAATGAGATGGTGATCTTACTCATGATTAGTAGTCTCATGTTTCCTCCACTTCATAGATCTGAAAAACTTCAGCATAGATAGAGTAATGGCAAGCATATCATACGGGTTTCATGCATCCTTATAGTGCAGCAAAATTATTGTAAACATGGATGATTCAAATGAGTAAACTTTATTCCATGTCAAGTAATCAACTCATAGGCTTGCCTTTTAACAGTAAAGTATAACCATGTAAATTAAGAGTGTGAGAGTTGTCATGAAAACCATATATACTAGAGTATCTCAATTCTGCCACATCGATAAATCAAGACTTTTCAAGCACTACTTTTCTATTCATTGTCCTTCAAGAATTTTATTTTTTGAGTAATTGAGAGCATGCCAAACAATTTATTTAGTTTATCGGGTTGTGATGGACACTCGTGGCATCACTAAGATTTTTTTTCATTTTGCATAATGATTTCTCATAACAACCAGAGGAGTGATTCCATCATGATTAAATCTACCCGGGAGTACCAAGAATCTTACCCACTATAGCATTGCTGCTACAAGTGTTTAATCAACTCATAGACGAAATCTAGGAGTTTCCTCCATGAAGATCGTTCATAGGCCAAAGGAGTTGTTGGCATCCCATCAAGTTTAACACGCGTAAAACTATATCATTCTTATGATTAACAAGTCAAACTTTGGCATGCTCACAAAAACCGCTAAACATTAATTCAATCAAACAAATTCTTTCAAATAGAGTTATTAAGTCAATCAACATTTTCAGTGGCGTTGAGTGTCTCTAGAAACAAGCCTTCAAGATTAAACACTACAACACCCAAGCCTTCAATTGTGAGACTTTTTCTATTACAATTTTTTAGCAATTTTTAGGCAAGACTTGGTTAATTATGAGAGCTAGAACAAAACGTACCCAATTAAATACACATGCAAATGAAAATCTTACTACAATACAAAGACTCACTCCATCAATATAACTTCTCAACATTTACTACTAACTAGCATGGGTTTCTCAAACTTCAAAAGTGCGGAGTCATAAGGCATACCTCTCATGTTTGGTTCCACTTCTCTCTTCCTTTTTTAGTTGTTTCTTGGAAACTCAAAGTTGACCACTCTCCTGCAAATATATGAAGACCTCGAGGCAGAAAGAAAAGAAAGAGGGAAAATAAGGAAAATGGAGAAATCTTTTTGTGGTTTTTTAGAGAGGGACATTAAAAGAGTAGAAAATTGGCGGCAAAGCACGGCTAGAAAATTTCGAAAGAAAAATAGAAAGAACTAGAATAATGTGTTGGGGAAACCAACACGAGTGCTTATAAACTCAAATAAAAACACAATCTCTAAAATAAAAAGCAAATGAATGCCACGTAAAGATACATGAGGAAACTTCCCCAAGCTTAGGCTTTTGCAAGCCCTTCAATTTATTGTGGTGGCGGGAAAAAGTCGTTACTCCAGTTCGCGATTTGATTTGAGAGGTTACTTGTTGATTCTCGGAGGTTCAAAGAGAGGCTATGCATCCTCTCCATAGTTCGTCCAAGTCCTTGGAAATCTTGGTATGTGGCGAACCGGGTTTGTGGCTGCTCCTCTTGATAAGGAACTTCTTGCTCCTCATCCTCCTTCGGAATCTCTTTCTCGGGTTGGTGTTGCTCAACCTATGAATCATATAGCAAACTTCCTTCCTCGATAGAGAAAAGACCATTACGCAAAGGAGTGGGGTAGATACGCCCAGCTCCAGCAATATGTAGATAATAAACACCACCTCTCCTAGTAAGCATTCTGCAGGCTCTCAAAGTGGAGAAACCAACACGTGTCTCACCTAGCACGGGTTGCAACTCACCTAGGTCGAGGTCTAGGGCAGTGGCAAGAACGATGATGACGCCTCCACCAGTGATTGGTCCTTGGCTTTGGGAGGCTTGGTGCTCTAGGTAGCGCACAAGGATGGCGCCCAAGTTGAGTGACAAGCCGCAGTTGATGTAAGCAGCCTTCGTGAGGACTAGGATATCCTCCTCGTTGAGTCTCGTGAACTCATTACGTGCCTGCAAGGTGTTAGCAATAACATAGAACAAATAGTGAATTCCAGGATGTTGAATATTCTTTCCCTTATTTATTCTAGTAGTGAAACTCATTCCATTATAGTATTGTTCGGGGGTAGGTTCTAAGCCAGTAAAGGATGTGCATGAAGCATGAATATCATTGTTTGGCAAATTAAAACATGTGCACCATTCATCTAATGTTAAAGTGTAGTTGTTGTTCATCAGACGGAAATAGTATCCTCTCCTTGCCATTGCTTAACGGTGCTTTGTAACGAGATTAGAAATTCAATGGTTAAGCAACGATAAGTAGGTACATCATTGTACACAAAGTTTTGTAGGCCAGATCTATTGCAAAGTAAATTGAAGTCATCATAAATACTGATTTGGTTTAATATAATGGGGCAAGCCCACTTGGTGGCCTTCACTTCGCGGTTTTTGATCCCGTTGAAGCGATAACGATGGGCCTCATCCCTGAATCGTATCCCCATGCGTTCCTGAGCGGCAGCCCGAGAAGCTCTAGCGGTGGCATGAGCACGAGTTTGGATCCTTGTGTTCATCATCTAAAAAATTGAAGAAAGGAAAAAATAAAACTTTTTGAATCAACAATAGTAAGTGCATCATATTCCTCATCATAGCACACTAAATAATTCTCCTCAAAATAATAATTTGGGTAAGAAAAATCATGGCAATTGGTTCATAGTAGGTCTCACCGTAGATTGACAATGACAATAGATCGAAGATGAATTTGCAAAAATTAATTGTAGGATCAGATGAGAAACATACCGTAGAACACTTGTGTGCGAGGAAATCGAATGAAATTGAGTAGAGATAGAGATCTCTTGAGGTTTTGAGGGAGTTTGGAGGTAGAATAAAGAAAAAGATTAAAGTTTTGGAGTTGAGAGTACCTTCCCATGCGATTTTGTGGTTGGGCGCAACTATACGGGCGAAACTATACGGTCGGAACAATGTGTTCCGGCCGTATAATTGGCCTTTTGTCAAAAATTAGGTTTTCCTCCTGGCGGCGCAGCTATACGGACCTAACTATATGGGCAGAACAAAATGTTCCGGCCGTATAGTTGGTCATTAAACTGTCTTTCCCTGCGAAAGAAAATTTGCAAAGGCATCGATATCTATACAACTAGAACTATTCGACCGGAATATTCATTCCTGCCGTATAGTTGGTCGTTAAACTCTTAGTACATATGAAAAGAAAATGTACGAAGGCATTGATATCTATACGACCAGAGCTATATGGCTAGAATTTTCAATTCCTGCCTTATAGGTGGTCGTTAAACTCTCAGTACCTATTGCAGAAAAAAAATTGATGGAAAGATAACTATACGACCGGAACTATACGGCCGGAATTTTTATTCCCGCCGCATAGTTGGTCGTTAAACTCTCTGTTTCTTCGTAAACTACTTCTTTTCCTGTAACTTAGTGATATACCTTGTTTTTGACAGAAAATTGACAGTGAATATTGTCGACCAACAATAGCATGAATAAAGAAGAATTTCAAGTACTACCGAACTTCTTCTCCTCGAATGGGATTTTTCTAGGACTCTTTATTTAACGTAAACTTAAACTAAAACTAAAAACTTTACTCAAACCTTTATTTCACATGGGTTGCCTCCCATGGAGCGCTCTTTTATGGTCAATAACTTGACCTTGATGATACTCACTTGGTCCAGATGAGTGGAACACGCACTCCAAAGTAATTGGCCTTCAAAGTGATGGCCTCCTTTTCATCATGCTTGGCTTTCTTCTTCCTGGGGAAATGAATAACAAAAGGATCCCGCGAAGGCAATTGCAGCTTCATGTTCCCTTCATGCAGATTAATCAAAGACTTAATAGTTCTTAAGAAAGGATGACCTAGAATAATAGGAGTAGTAGCATCTTCAGGCATGTCAACTATAACAAAATCAATGAGAGCAGGACAACCTTTACTGTATACTAAAGTGTTCTCCTTAATTCCTACAGCTTGTTTGTAGGTAGAATCTACTAGATGTAATTTTAACTCAATAATTTCAAAGGAGCCAAGATTTAACTTGTTAAATAGAATCTTTGGAATTGTGGAGATGCTTGCACCTAGATCACAAAGTGCAGCTATCTCATTGGTTCCAATTTTAATCTTAATAGTAGGCTCAAATATGTCATCTAGTTTAACATGTAAATTTTCAGCAATTTGCTTGTATTCTTCTTCAAGCTCACGTACCTTTATTGCTACTTCATTGACAAAGTGTTGGTATTTAGATTCCTCATTACATTCACTTACCGGAATCTTGACGTTGATCCTTTTTACAAGATCTTCAACGGTGTAGCTTGGTGAAGGAGCATTACTATAATCAAGTTCTTCAGGCTCCTCCCTTTGGATCCTCAACATTTTGAGTTCTTCAACTAGATTGGGCTCAGGTTTACCTGAAAATTTAGCTAGAATGACAGTTTGACTCTCAGTTATCTTACCCAGCTGCGCCTCAACAATCCTCGCTCTTTCTTGGAGGGCCTGCAAATCATTTCTCAAACTAATAGCTTGGTTAGATAATTTACCAAGCATGGCATCATGGTTGTCCGTAATTTTAACAAGAATATTATTTTGTTTGTTTTCTGATTCTATGAAAGACTTAAGTGTTTCTTGGAGACTACCATTACTAGTTCCCATATTATTATTATAGTTACCTGCAGGACTAGCATAATATTTTTGAAAGTTAGGATTGTAACTCTTCTTCCAAGCAGGGTTGTAATCATTACAAGCTACGAAGTCTATTTCTTAAATATTTGTTTCAGGGGTGGCTCTTACCTGGGTTTCCTTACCTTTACCGGCTAGTCTGAGCTCATCCAACTTAGCATTGAGATCTTCATTCTCTTGTGGTGAGATAGAGTTCACCTTCTTCGTGTTTGATCTTTCCACATACCACTGGGCATGGTTGTCTTGCATATTGTCTAGCAGCTGCTTTTCTTCGGTAATATGTTTACCCATAAATGTTCTTCCAGCTGCAGTATCAAGCATAGACTTAGACACAGGATTAAGAGCATTGTAAAATAAATGGAGTATTAGCCAATCTTCCATCCCATGACTAGGATAGTTTCTTAGGTATTCTTTCATCCTCTCCCATGCAAGCGCTAGTGGATCACACTCTTCCTATCTAAGGACAATAATATTAGATCGGAGTTGCATAGTCTTTGCAGTTGGGAAAATTTTAGTCAAAAATAAAGAAGTACATCCCACCCATGATGTAATAGTATTTTTAGGCAAAGATAGCAACCATTCTTTAGCTCTCCCTCTTAGAGAAAAAGGAAATAGACGCAATTTGACCGTATCACGATCAACGTCTTGTATACGTATCATATCACATATTTCAGTGATAGTATTTAAGTGCATACCTGTGTCTTCAACAACAGAGCCTCCAAATTGATTCTGTTGAACCAAACTTAAGTAATGGGGCTTAATTTCATAGTCATCAGCAGCGGTTGTTGGCTGAGTAATAGGAGTATGAAAATAATCATTATTGAGAGTAGCAAACTCCCCTAGCTTTTTTTAGCCATATTTCCTATGTTTTTGGGTTTTCTTAGATAAAGGATTATAACAGTAAAAGCAAGAATTTAAAGATTAACTATTTTTTTGGTTTATCAAATAAAGACTGAAAGCAAACTAACAAAATTAAAAACAAGAATGAAACTAGCAAGGTTCCTAATAACCTCACTAGGGTAGTGATTGCGTCCGCGACAACGACACCAGAAAAATGGTTGATACCTTCGATCCGGATTACGGATATAGTATAGCTTCGTTTTCCCTAGTAGACCTAGGTTATCAAATCCTCGGGAAGCGAATGCATAGTGAAGTTACTTTAATGGACCTTTGGGAGTTTTAGAATTCATTTTGTGTTTTTACCGGACCAATAGCTTGCATCTTTTTGTTGTTGTCGATGATGGAGAAGAGGGCCTAGGGCGTTCGGTTTCACCTGTAGCTGTGCAAAAACATCTGATGGAAATAAAAGATAGAAATAAAGTATGCGTGTACTTGTTAGAGCAAGATAAATTATATGTGGGTAGTGCATCCATAATTGCTATTGCCTCCGCAACCTCTTATAGCAATAACCTACTAGTCTCATCCATAGAAGAAAGAGAACTAATGATATGCATAGTGACGTCACCGTTAATCCCAAACAAATCCCTCACATACAGCCGTACTACCCCTTATGTCTCTGGGTTCCCAACCTGTAGATCAATCATCACTCATACTCCCTATACCTGGCTCAACCCTCGGGGTCTTGGGTACCTGACAGGTCCTTAGATTGAGGCAAGAGAGGATACAAAAATCACCATGTCATACAAACTAATACACGATCCCATCTATGATAAATAACATGCACAATTGCTACATGGCTAGGCCAAAGAGCTTAGCCTAAGGACAATCACAAACATTGTAATGAAAATCATAAGATTTATAGCAATAGTCTTACAATGTCGCCTATTGGAGAAGAGATCTACTATTACAAGTGGTGGAATATGGCTATGGAGATGGAGAAAGGTTTGGAGATCTGAGGCGGCTTTTTGGCGAGGTCTGGCTTCTTTGGGGCGAAGCGAGAGATGTTTTCCCGTCACCTGAGGCTTCTCTATATAGGGGTCCATTCACAAAGTTGTTTTGTTTGACCTAACGGTGGCAGCACCAACTATACGACCGGGCTATACGGTCAGAATTTTTGCTCCGGCCATATAGTTGGTCATTAAAGCATATGCCTCTGTTGTAAGGCTCCCGGGTTCTTATGGTTGTTGGAAATCTCGTATATTTGACTTTAATGTAGTGATTCCCTCCTTTAAACAACATTATCTTGTAGGGAAACAGGTAGGCTACACTAGCGTAAAATCAAAATTTTCTACCGCGTCAACCAGGAATACTATTGTCATAGATCACGGGATTACCACTAGGCGCGTAGTTGCGGAACTCGATGAAGCACATCGGGGCAATGTAGATGTTCTACGTCTCCTCCTCGTCCTCGTCCCATGAGAAGCTCCCCTTTGCACGGCTCCTCCAAGTGCTACAGCTGCAGCACCTTCGAGGTATCCACACGTCCGGAGTGGAAGCCGTCACACGCCAGACTGCTAGGTCTGCACGTGCAACACAGGCGGAAGAGGAGTGGCGGCTGGGTGGAATGCTCAACCCTATTCAGCTCGCCTCACTCTCTCTTATATAGGCATCCCTAGTGGTCTTCTACATTAGCAGCCCATTAGCAGCCTAAGCCTGGTCTAATTCGGATCCAATCCTCATTAGGCTTCCAGCCCCTAAAGTGTGTGACCCTATAGGTTCATACACGTATAGTCATGACACGAGTACACTTACTCTGTCAATAGTTGGTAGCAGCCTCTAGCAAGATGTGCCAACTCCTAAACGCATATAAAGATCATTCGGACGAACCATCATAAGGTTGAGTACATGTCTTTCCCTTTGCCTCACGATATTTGGTCTAGCTCCAAGATGACATGTCTTTCTCAATACTGTGATTCAGAATCCCTTTACTAGGTTAACTCTTAACCATATGTAGAACGGCCATGCATTTCTGGATCCGATCACTCGAGGGGCCCAGAGATATCTCTCTCAAGTAGAGAGGGGCAAATCCCATCTTGATTGACCGATGCCTTGCAGCATGTATCAGGAAAAACCCGAAAGCTACCTTTATAACTACCCAGTTGCGGAGTAGTGTTTGATAGCCCCAAAGTAGGTCGATCCACATCTCAAGTACATGCAACAATCTCAGGTCTAAGGACAAAACGTACACGATGTGTAGAGAGAGCTGCAAGTATTATTGCTAGTCTCAAGTTGGGTCAGTCCAACCCCATGTTCATAACATGTGTCCACATCATTGGTTTGACATCTCTATGTCTATGACTTGCGAAACATAGTCATCAACCAATCGATGTGCTAGTCTAATATTCACGTGTGTCCTCACATGAACTCCGACTAGGGACAATTATTAGATAACCATACAAGTAAAGAGTTTCACAAACAATTCACATAATTGCCAATCAATACAAGTTGCCTGGTATATGGATATTCAAGGAACATTATAATAACTTATGGATACACTTGAAATACAATCATCTCTATGATTGCCTCTAGGGCATATTTCCTTCAGTCTCCCACTTGCACTAGAGTCAGTCTAGATAATATCTAATACCTATTGCTCTTGTGTGCGCTTCATGCACAGGCTGCGGGAGTGGCTTAGTCAAGGGATCAGCAACATTTGAGTCCGTATGTATTTTGCATAACATGACACTACCATCATCAATGAACTCACGAATCAGATGGTAACGCATGCGAATATGTTTGTTCTTCTGGTGTTGTCTAGGTTCCTTGGCTTGTGCAATAGCACCATTGTTGTCACAATAAACGTCCAAGGGATTGGACGAGCCCTGAACCACACCAAGAGCGATCAAGAAATTCCTAATCCAAACAGCTTCCTTTGCAGCCTCCGAGGCAGCAATATATTCAGCTTCTGTTGAAGAGGAGGCCAATGTATCTTGATTGGAACTTTTCTAGCTCACATCACCACCATTCATGACAAACACATAACCTGATTGCGATTTCGAGTCATCTGAGTCGTTAAGGTAACTCGCATCTGTGTAACCCTTTACACTGAGTTCAACCTCACCTCCATAAACTAGGAACATATCCTTAGTCCTTCTCACGTACTTAAGGATATTCTTTACCGCTGTCCAGTGACTCTCACCTGGATCAGCCTAGTATCTGCTCGTAACACTTAGAGCATAGGAAACATCTGGGCGAGTACATTTCATCGCATACATGATGGATCCAATAGCTGAAGAATATGGAACCCTACTCATGCGCTCTCGCTCATCAGTGGTCGAAGGACACTGAGTCTTGCTAAGTTTAATGCCGTGAGACATGGGCAAGAACCCCTTCTTAGCCTATTCCATGCTGAACCGTTTCAACACTTTGTCAATGTACGTACCCTGGCTTAATCCAATTAACCTCCTTGATCTATCTCTACAGATCTTGATACCCAAAATATATGTCGCTTCTCCTAAGTCCTTCATAGAAAAACTATTTTTCAATTAGGTCTTAACAGACTCGAGCATAGGAATGTCATTTCCAATCAGTAATATGTCATCCACATATAAGATTAGAAACACAAGTGATTTCCCATTTTCTTTCTTATACACACAAGGTTCTTGTTCGTTTTTGGTGAAGCCAAACCTTTACAACTTGATCAAATCGAATGTTCCAACTCCGAGATGCTTGCTTCAGCCCATAAATAGACTTTTGAAGTTTGCATACCTTTCCAGCATTGTTTGGATCGACAAAACCTTCGGGTTGCATCATATACACGTCCTTAGTAAGGATTCCATTTAAGAAAGCCGTCTTGACGTCCATCTGCCATATCTCATAATCGAAATATGCAGCAATGGCTAGAATGATCCGTATAGATTTAAGCATCGCTACGGGCGAGAAAGTCTCGTCGTAGTCAACTCCTTGAACTTGTCGAAAACATTTTGCAACAAGTCGAGCTTTATGTATGTGAACATTTCCATCCATATCAATCTTCTTCTTATAGATCCACTTGCACTCGATGGCTTTAAAACCATCAGGCAGGTCAACCAAGTTCCAAACTTGATTCTCTCCCATGGACTCTATCTTGGATCTCATGGCAATCAGCCATTTCTCAGAGTCTGGGTCCACCATCGCTTCTGCATAGGTCGCAGGCTCATCATTATCTAACAATAATAACTCTCGCGCTTCGCGGAGCCTCGCCGACCTTTGTGGCTGTGGTGCTTCTATTCCCATGGGTTACTCAACTTGTTCTGCTACAATAGCATCACTCGTAGAAGCATCCCCGACTGGCTCATCTTGAACTTCTTTAAGTCGCACCGACCTTCCACTCGTTCCCTTTCTGAGAAACTCTTTCTCTAGGAAAACACCGGTACGAGCGACAATCACTTTGCCCTCTTCTCGGTTGTAGAAGTAATACCCTAAGGTTTCCCTTTGGTATCCCACAAAAATGCACTTATCCGATTTGGGTGTTAGCTTGTCCGACTGAAGTCGCTTGCCAAATGCATCACAACCCCAAACCTTTAGAAAAGACAAACTAGGATTCTTTCCAGTCCACATCTCATATGGTGTCTTAACTACGGATTTAGATGGTACCTTGTTTAGTGTGAAAGCTGTTGTTTCTAGCGCGTAACCCCAAAATGATAATGGTAAATCCGACTAGCTCATCATCGATCAAACCATGTCCAACAAATTTCGATTACGCCGTTCAGAGACCCCGTTTCTTTGAGGCGTTCCGAGCGGCGTGAGCTGTGGAACAATTCCGCAACTCTTAAGATGATTGCTAAACTCGTTACTCAAATATTCACCTCCACGATCAGATCGCAAGGCCTTTATTTTCCTGCCACGTTGATTCTCTACCTCACTCTGAAACTCTTTGAACTTTTCAAAAGTTTCAGACTTATGCTTCATCAAGTAGACATATCCATATCTACTGAAATCATCAGTGAAAGTAATGAAGTAGTGATATCCTCCTCTGGTTGTCGTGCTCATTGGTCCACATACATCAGTATGTATGAGTTCCAACAAGTCTGTCGCTCTCTCAGGAAAACCCGTAAAAGGCGTCTTGGTCATCTTTCCAAGTAAACAAGCTTGACATGTCTCGTATGATTCGAAATCAAACGAAGTTAGAAGGCCATCACCATGGAGCTTCTTCATGCGATTTTCACGAATATGCCCCAAACGACAATGCCATAAATAGGTAGGACTCAAATCATTAGGCGGAAGCCTTTTAGCACTAACATTGTAAATAGCTGCATCATCAAGATTTAAAATAAATAACCCATTCACAATGGGAGCATCAGCCACAAACATAGCATTCTTAGAGATTACACAACCATTGTTTGTACTCGCGAATGAATAACCATCCCTCATCAAACATGAAGGTGATAAAATGTTTCGATCCATACTAGGAATGTAATAACAATTCTTCAATTCCATGATAAATCCTGACGGAAGGTGAAGTTGCATGACGCCGACGAACAATGGAGTAACCCTTGCTTTATTTCTGACGCGAAAATCCACTTCGCCTTTCTGCACTTCTCTAGTCCTTATTAGCCCCTGCATCGAATTGCAAATATGAGCAACCGATCCGGTATCAAATACCCAAGAGTTAACATAAGTATCTGCGATAAAAATGTCCACAACATTTACAACAAGCATACCTGAGTGGGAAGTACTCTTACTTCCACCCTTCTTCAAAGAAGCCTGGTACTTGCTGCAATTTCTCTTCTAGTGGCCATATTCATGACAAAAGAAACACTCAGTGTCTTCTGCAGGTCCAGCCTTTTGCTTGGGTGCAGGGTTTGGCTTAGGGATCGTATCCTTAGCCTTGCCCTTCTTCTTTTGCCAAGAAGTGCCCTTTTTCTTGAAGCTAGGCTTGTTCTGCACAGCCATCACATGGCTATGCCCTACACACTTCTTAATGTCACATTCTGCTATTTTCAGCATCCCACATAATTCATTAAGGCCCCTCTCCACCCCATGCATATGGTAGTTCAAAATGAAATGCCCATAGCTAGATGGAAGAGATGCCAAAATGAAATCAGTGGCCAACTCTTGGCCTAATGGAAAACCAAGCTTTTCCAAAGTCTGACTGTAACCAACCATTTTGATCACATGGGGGCCTACAGTTGCTCCCTCTGCCAGCTTGCATTCCACAAAGGACTTAGCGACATTGTACCTCTTAGTCCTAGCCTGAGTCTGGAAAATGTCCTTAAGCGCAACGATCATATCGTACGCTTCCTGATCCTCAAGCTGCTTTTGAAAATCAGGTTCCATGCATGCAAGCATAAGACAACTAACCTCAAGAGATTCATCACATGCTTTCTTGTAGGCATTCTTAAGGGCAGTAGTTGCATTATCAGCAGGTTCATCCGGGATTGGGGTATCCAGAACAATTTCCTTTTTCTCAGCCCTGCGAACAATTCTCAGGTTACGGACCCAATCCGAATAGTTTGTTCCATTTA
Source organism: Avena eriantha (assembly GCA_910589775.1). Taxonomy (NCBI): domain Eukaryota; kingdom Viridiplantae; phylum Streptophyta; class Magnoliopsida; order Poales; family Poaceae; genus Avena; species Avena eriantha. Next base: position 327,684,548 of record OU342745.1, on the reverse strand, counting down.
GTTTATCCTTTTCAAGAACCGAACGCAAAGCAAAAGGTGATGAATTGTTTGGTGCCATTGATCTACAACAAAAATATGCAAAATACTAAGCCATGTAACCATGAAAGAGTAAAACATATTAAACAATTTAATAGCATATACTCCCACTTAAATCAATACCCCTCTATTGATACTAAGTGATTCAAGATCCACAATTAACAAGTTGACTAGTGAGCTTTAGCATCACTGCTAGAAGATAAGGTAAATCGGTAAGCAACCTTTGCTAATCATATCACATATGACTCTTGTTGTTGGGTGACATCTCTATGTCAAAACTAGGCGCCCAACCTTTATGCCCCAAGGTCCTTAACTATTAAGATGACCTTGTTAAGCTCACCAACCTTATGCATGTAGGTATCTGATACAAACCCATCCAACCAAGGAAAACCGCGGCACCCTAATTTCATAGACCCACCAACGATTGTACATGGCATAGGATGGTGCAAGGTTTGGTTGGGAGGGCATGGTTTAACTTAAATTTTGTGAGGGATCGTTCTACTTCTATCATCTAAGCATGCATAGTAGTAAAACATATAAGAAAAAGCATTCACATAGATGTGATACAGTATGGCCCATTTTTCTCATGGTGATCTCCATCGCCATAGAACCTATCCACCATGATGATCTCCATCTTCATGCTCTATGCGAGCCATCCTCCAAGTGATGAGTTCTTCAAGAACTAATACAAGCTATTACTCCTAATAGCTAGTAATAAAAATTACATGGTATTGGGATCATCACAAGTTGGCACGCAGGCCATTACAATAATTGACAACACATATGGCTCCAGCCGTGTTGCCCTACTCACGACACGCAGGTCATGAAAAATACATACATGCATCACATACATTTTTGGGCCATACTGATCACATAAATCCTGCAAAAACAAGTTGTGCATAGAATCGCATTCTACCGGATCATGTGAAATCGTAGCACCTATGAACCTTAACATGATACCAAAAGGGGGCTACGAATAAGGGGGGTCTAGGGGGTCTCCCCCTGCGGGGTTCGAAGGATTTTGATCGGCAAATCAAATTTACCATAAACCGACCATAGTTCTGATTCGACCAAACTCCTTTGATCATGGTACGTCGAGTCAGATCTAATTCCCGATTCGATCAATCATATTGATCTTCGCGTGATTCAAACGGATTTATTTGTCACTGTCTACCCCAATGGCGGAAATCGACCGGTAGGGGTAAGTCGTTCGACGACCCTAGAATCACGATCACGGAAAGTAAGATCATAGATCAATCCAGAACCACCGCCATACAGACGATCACATCATCCATATCAATCTACATATCACCATATGCAAACTTCCCGAACCTATGACTGAACAGCATCGGCTCTGATACCACTATAGGGAAACGGGTAGGCTACACTAGAGTAAAATCAAAATTTTCTACCGCGTCAACCAGGAATACTATTGTCATAGATCACGGGATTACCACTAGGAACGCAGTTGTGGAACTCGATGAAGCACGTCGGGGCAGTGTAGATGTTCTACGTCTCCTCCTCGTCCTCGTCCCACGAGCAGCTCCCCTTTGCGTGGCTCGTCCAAGTGCTATAGGTGCAGCACCTCCGAGGTATCCACACGTTCGGAGTGGAAGCCATCACACGCCAGACTGCTAGGTCTGCACGTGCAACACAAGCAGAAGAGGAGTGGCGGCTAGGTGGAATGGTCAACCCTATTTAGCTCGCCTCACTCGCTCTTATATAGGCGTCCCTAGTGGGCTTCTACATTAGAAGCCCATTAGCAGCCTAAGCCTAGTCTAATTCGGATCCAATCCTCATTAGGCTTCAAGCCCCTAAAGTGTGTGACCCTATAGGTTCATACACGTATAGTCATGACACGACTACACTTACTCTGTCAATAGTTGGTAGCGGCCTCTAGCAAGACGTGCCAACTCCTAAACGCATATAAAGATCATTTGGACGAACCATCACAAGGTTGAGTACATGTCTTTCCCTTATGCCTCAAGATATTTGGTCTAGATCCAAGCTGACCTCTCTTTCTCGATACTGTGATTCGGAATCCCTTTACTAGGTTAACTCTTAACCATATGTAGCATGGCCATGCATTTCTGGATCCGATCACTCGAGGGGCCCAGAGATATCTCTCTCAAGTAGAGAGGGGAAAATCCCATCTTGATTGACCGATGCCTTGCAGCATGTATCAGGACAAACCTGAAAGCTATGTTTATAACTACCCAGTTACAGAGTAGTGTTTGATAGCCCCAAAGTAGGTCGATCCACATCTCAAGTACATGCGACAATCTCAGGTCTAAGGACAAAATGTACACGATGTGTAGAGAGAGCTGCAAGTATTATTGCTAGTCTCAAGTTGGGTCAGTCCAACCCCATGTTCATAACATGTGTCCACATCATTGGTTTGACATCTCTATGTCTATGACCTGCGAAACATAGTCATCAACCAATCGATGTGCTAGTCTAACATTCACGTGTGTCCTCACATGAACTCCGACTAGGGACAATTATTAGATAACCATACAAGTAAAGAGTTTTACAAACAATTCACATAATTGCCAATCAATAGAAGTTGCCTGGTATATGGATATTCAAGGAACATTATAATAACTTATGGATACACTTGAAATACAATCATCTCTATGATTGCCTATAGGGCATATTTCCTTCATATCTGCGTAGGAAAAATATAAAAAGAAAGGATTGCATACCCCTCTGAATATTCGCATTAGTGGCAGGGTTTAGAGAGATATTTCATCAACAATATGAATAATATCTAGTTTAAATGTGGACGTAGATGGCTATATTTCATAGCCATCATACCTCCCGGCATAAAAATTTCTTACAGACACATACATATAGTTATGTAAGGAGACATTAGTTCTTCTGGTCATCAACCAAGGAATACAATGTACAATAAAAATCTCGTATAAGCATACGACCTTTTTGACAAAGTGACATGGGCATACCCTATAGGTACTCGAGTTAGGCATATACGGTCCAGATACTGCAGAAGCCCACGGCGTTGCCAAGGCCCAATACAGGATTCAGGTGACTCACGGAAACTCTGATTGCTTGCGGCACAAGAAGAAGCTTAAGATAGAAATTTGAAAGGGAGAAACCCTAATCTGTAACCGACTCGACCTACTACCTGAGACCTAGCCTATCTATATAAAGGCTAGGAGGGGCCGGCGAAGAGGGTAATCACAACCCTAGTTTCCACAACCATCGCCAGATTGCATCTGTGCACCCCTTGTAACTTTCGACTCCCTCAATTATTCCAAGAGTAGACAAGCAGGAGTAGAGACCTCTACGAGGTCTGAACCTGGGTAAACCTTGCATCCCTGTGTGCTTGTTTGCTAGCCGATTGATGCCTCTAGCGCTCCCTCCTTCTGCAAAACCCAAGTCCATAACAATGGGCATTGACGACTTAAACCCTCGTCAATTGGCGCCGTCTGTGGGAACTGGGAGTGCTGATATCGCGGCTTCTTCGACCCCGTCAACTGCGATCTACAACTCTCCAACAGCGGAGATTGCTAGCTCTTCGGCGCTTTCGACTTCACCGTCCACACGGCAACCACTCATCCGACTATCGAGTCCGTAGGTGACGAAATCGGCTTGGTGATCGGGAGCTTACGCTTCCAAGTTGGTCAGCTAGGCACACTTCGCCTTCCTGATTAGCTGACGGCTCCCGCGATTGCTCCAGCATCGTGGTTTCCGCCACCAATCTGCACCCTAAGAGAGCTCAGTGCCCCAACAACAGTTGGGGGATGGACGACGACAGCACTCGCGGATCGGATCTGGGTGACCTGGCCACAGAGGATTGAGCCTGCGGCTCTGGATCTGAGAGTTGTGTGAGCAACAGCCTCCCTAATCACATCATGTGCACCATCATCAACACAGGCGACACCGGTGTCAATCGGGACAACACCGGCATTGGTCCGTCCAATAGCGGGAATGGTGGCCCCACCAACAGCTCCCCCACGAACGGCGCACCCAGCAACATCGCGCCCTTCCACGGCGCACCCGTCAACAACGGAACGGACAGGAACCTGAACCTCACGGCAAATGGGCACACCGCGGAGCGCATGCTAATCAAACTCAACAAAAATGAGTGGGCCCGCTGCCACGAGGCCCAGCGGGGAAATCCTCTCACCTAGGCGCATCGCAACAAATGTTGATGGGATACCACTGGCTTCTCAACGAGGAGTGCAAGCGCCAGCACCAAGTAGTCGAGCAACTCGACAAGCGTAGAAAAGCAGCGGACGAGTCGAGCCTTTGATGGGCTCAGCTTTCCTGCATGAGAGGATCATCTTCCAAAGGCAAGGACTACGTGGCTGCCAAACGTCGATCTCCACTAGCTCACCTCACCGACAAAGAGCATGAAGAAGCTGCAAAAGTCCTCGACTTCGGCTCTATGACGGTGGATATGCGGGGCAACATGCTCCCGAAGACACCGCAAGCAGCGGTGACAGCGGCCACCATGTACCTCCTCAACAACCAGCCGCCAGCTAGGGATCCACAAGCTGCCATGCATCGATCTACGATCGCAGGCCTGGGGCTAGTCGAGGCTGCCCTCGTCAAGGAGCTGACACCGGAGCCGAAGAAAGGAAAAACTCCAGAAAAATACTTCTACTCATACTCCCCCAGCGACGACAGCCACGATCTGTCACGGCGACGTCGCTCACGGCGGCACGACCGCGACTCCGACGCGCGTGATGACATCATGCATCACAAGGTCGATAAGATGCGAGCGAGACGCGCTCGTTTGAATGACTCGAAAGATGACGAGGTGGAGCTCTACGGCGCCAGATGCTTCAGTAGGGCCATCAGGCAGAAGTGAATGCCTAACGGGTTCAAACTCCCATCGCAGAACCCGAAATTTGACGACCTGTAGGACCCAAAAATCTGGCTGGAGGATCACATGTCCTTCGTCAGGCTACATGGCGGAAGCTCAAGCATGGAAATGCAATACCTGCAGCTACAGATGCAAGGAGTCGCCCGTGCATGGCTCAATAATCTCCCACGTGGATAGATTCGTAGTTGGGAAGAGTTGGTATACAGCTTCGTGCGCAACTTCAAGGGCACTTATAAAAGACCTGCGTCAATCGAAGAACTAAGAGGCTGCCACCAAAGGTCTGGTGAGTCGCTGCGGTCATACATCCAGAGGTGGTCCATCATCAAGAACTCCAGAGAAAATATCTCCGAGGACCGCGCAATCGACGCGTTCAACAACGGTATTTGCCGTATAGAGCTCAGGTAGGAGCTGGGCCGCTCGAATCCCAAGACAACCGACCACCTGATGGAGATCGCAAATCGGTGGGCAGACGGAGAAAACTCGGTGAAAACCCGTACCTACGCCAATGATGACGACGCCTTGGGAGCAGACGCGACCGCCGAGGAAAACGTCGAATGCGCGTCTACGAGGACCGCGATGAAGTCAACATGGTCACGACTTGCTACGCCGACAAACGCGACGACAACCGTAACAGCGGATACCCTAGTAGTAGATACCGCGATAGTGGAAAAACCATGCAAGTGTGGCAACGCCGCACTCGCGACGACGCGCTTGGGTAATCCATCTAGGACAAATTGTCTGGACCATGCACCATACACGTCTACATCGACAAGCAAGATGGCAAGAAAAAGTCCAGCCACCTCCTCAAGGATTGCCGCGAGTTCCTCAAGCTCCACGAAGGCCTGGCCCAAATGAATCGCAACGCGATCAACCAAGGATACGGAGCTGTCCCGGGCGCCGTGGCTCACGGTGCGCCACCACCACCACCTGGACCACCACCACCCGCGGCTGCACCAGTCCAGAACCATGGGGGCGAGCAGTACCCAAGAGTGCTAGGCAATATGGGGATGATCCAAAAGGGGCGTCCCTCAAATCGAGTGCAGAAGGCAATCACTCGCCAAGTCATTTTGGCGATAAACTCTCCACCTTCCACCACTGAGTACCTTAGTGGAAGTGAGTCCTACATCACCTTTGACAAGCGCGACCACCCGCGCCCAAGTACCTCTCCTAGGCCACTATCCCCTCATACTCGAGGCACAGATTGGGGGCTTCGATATGAGTCCCATCTTCATGGATGGCGGAAGTGGCATCTACCTCATGTTCGCAAGTACCTTGCAAGCAATGCGGATCCCTCTGACATGTCTGGAAGTTTCAGAAACGATGTTCCACAGCATCGTCCTAGGGAAAGGAGTGTACCCCCTAGGAAAAATCAACCTCGATGTCATCTTCGGCACGCCACATAATTTCTAGCAAGAACGCATCGACTTCAAATTCGTCGACTGGCCCTCACAGTACCACTGCATCCTCGGACATGTCGCGTTCGCAAGGTTCATGGCTACGAGAGGTCTGATAGCTACGACAGGGAATTCAATAGAATCTCACTATGCCTATCTGTAGATGAAGATGCCAGGACAAAAAGACGTCATCACAATCAACGGAAGCTTCGAGAGGTCTGATAGCTACGACAGGGAATTCAACAGAATCTCCCAGTCTTTCAGCATGCAAGAGGAACTCACCAAGTTGAAGGAGTCGACAGACAACAATCTACCTCCCCTGAGCAAGTCAAGCTCACCCGACCTCTCCTTTGACTCGTCGGTGCACACCAAGAAAGTCCAGGTCCACCCAGCGGACCCAGCCAAGACAGCCCTCATTACCAACAACTTGAGTTCCGCATAGGAACTCGCGCTCGTCGAGTTCCTTCGTGAGCACTGGGAAATCTTCCCCTGGTGTCCAGCGGACATGCCAGGATTTCCCAGGGAATTCGTCGAGCACTCACTCAACGTGAATCCAGACGCAAGTCCAGTCAAGCAGACAATACGTCGACTGTCTGAACCAAGAGCAAAAGCAGTCGGTACAAAGATCAACAGACTCCACGATGCAACTTTCATACGCGAGATCAAGGAAAGCACCTGGCTGGCAAATACAGTTCTTGTGCATAAAAAGGACACGGATATCCTATGGATGTGCGTGGACTTCACCTCCTTGAACAAGCACTGCCCGAAGGATCACTTCCCGTTGCCACAGATCGATCAAATAATCGACTCCACTGCGGGGTGCAAGCGCCTCTGCTTCATCGATGCCTACTCAGGCTACAATCAAATTCGAATGAAGGAGGAAGACCAAGAAAAAACGGTGTTCACGACACCCTTTGGTGTGTTCTGCTACAACACGATGCCCTTCGGGCTAAAAAACACCGGAGCCACCTACCAGTGGTGCATGTAGGCCTGCCTCAAGAACCAACTTGGTCGCAATACTCAAGTATACGTCGACGATATCATCATCAAAACCAAAGAGGAAGCCATGTTAATCGACGATCTCCGCGAGACCTTCGATCAAGCTGAATCCGGACAAATGCGCCTTCGGCATACCATCTGGGCAATTACTTGGGTATCTCATCTCTGCGAGAGGGATCGAAGCAAACCCAAAGAAAATAAAAGCCATACTGGCCATGGAGAAGCCGAAGAACGTAAAAGGCGTCCGGCAACTGGCTGGACGAATTACAGCGCTTAGTTGATTCATCAGTCATTTGGGCAAAAAGGCACTGCCCTTCTACTAGCTACTCTGCAAAGCTGACAAGTTCGAGTGGATAGTCGAAGTGCAAGAAGCATCCGAGGACCTCAAGTGTCTACTATCCACCTCGCCAGTATTGGTCACGCCTCGTGAGAAGGAGCCGCTGTTGCTATACATTTCCGCCACCAACCAGGTGGTCAGCACCGTACTCGTGGTGGAGAGATCCGGAGAAAATAAGGTCAACGCGGTGCAGCGCCCAGTATACTACCTCAGCGAGGTGCTCATGCCAACCAAATAGTGGTACCCGCACTACCAAAAGCTGGCGTATGGTGTCTTCATGACAGCCAGGCAACTGCGCCACTATTTCCAGGAGCACCCAATCGTGGTGGTGAATGACGCCCCACTCGGACACATACTCAATAATCCTGACGCTACTGGGCGAGTCGCGCTCTGGGGCATAGAGTTGTCGCCACGCGACATCACATACATGAAGCACGATGCAATCAAGTCACAAGTTCTCCCAGACTTCCTTGTGCACTGGATGGAGAACCAGCTCCCATACAAACCAGATATGTCCTATCTCTGGACAATGCACTTCGACGGATCCAAGCGAAAGGACGGAGTTGGCGCAGGTGTCATACTGACATCGCCCCAAGGAGACAAGATGAAGTATCTTCTGCGAATGCAGTTTACAGCCTCCAATAACGAAGCTGAGTACGAAGCCTTGATCCATAGAATGCGGATGGCGAAAGCCTGCAGCGCCAAGAGGCTCATCACCTATGGCAACTCCAATCTAGTGGTCAACCAAATGATGCATGAGTGCGACGCACTGAGCGACAACATGATCGCCTATCGCGACCTCTATGACACACTCGAGGGAGACTTCGACGGCTGCGAGCTGCGACATGTTGGTCGCAAAAGCAATGAGGAAGCAGACATATTGGCCAATATCGGCTCCACCTGCACCCCAATACCACCTGGGTATTTCTAGAGCACATCTGTGAACGCTCCATCAAGCCCAAGGCTCCAGAGAAGAAGGCAAGCACGTCAACGGACTCGAGGGCTACGCCACCCAACGAGCCAATGGCACTCGAGGACATGGAGCCTGACACAGGACTCGAAGGCCCAATGGAGGTCATGATGATCGAACCATCTTGGACGCATCCGTATGTCACATACCTTCTCAACAAAAGCCTGCCCGATGACCCGACTGATGCAAGACACGTAGCGCGATGATCCAAGGCATTCGCCCTTATCAACATCGAACTATACATGCGGAGCATCACAGGAGTTCTTCAGAGGTGCGTCTTCAACAGAGACGGAAGAGCCATCCTCCTCGACATACACGAAGGCACCTACGGACACCATGCGGGTAGTCGCGCCCTCGTTGCCAAGGCTCTAGGAGCCAGATTCTACTGGCCAACGGCCATGCGTGACGCCAAAGATATCGTCCAGCACTGCAATGCTTGCTAGCAATTCGCGGATAAACCACACACACCAGGCGCAGAGCTCAGGCCAATACCAATGGCTTGGCCCTTTGCACAATGGGGACTCGACATGGTCGGCAAGCTCTCGAGGTCCTCGCGAGGAGGCTACATCTACCTCTTAGTCACGGTCGACAAATTTACCAAGTGGATCAAGGCCATGCCGGCGACGAATCAATCAGGAGCCATCGCCGTCAAATTCTTTGAGTCCATTGTCTATCGCTTTGGAGTGCCATGTAGCATCATCACGGACAATGGGACGAACTTCACCTCCAACGAGTTCCAGGAATTCTACGAAAACCTGGGAATCAACATTAGCTATGCCTCAGTGGCTCACCCTCAGACCAACGGTCAAGTCAAAAAGGCCAACGGCCTCGTCTGCAGCGGAATCAAGAAACGACTCCTTCGGCCACTCGAACAAGATGTTGGGTGCTGGCCAGACGAGCTGCAATCCGTACTTTGGAGCCTACGCACAACTCCAAACAGCACCACGGGATACACTCCGTTCTTCATGGTGTACGGTGCTGAAGCGGTGCTACCCGCAGAAGTGCGCTACAAAGCCCCGTGGGTGGTTGCATACAACAAGAAGGATTCAACTCTCGCACTCGAAGACTCCATCGATCTACTTGACAAGGCATGCGAGATCACAGCGGAGAGATCCACAATCTACCAGCAGAGCCTCCGCAACTACCACAGCAGAAGGCTGCGCCCTAGATCCTTCGTCGAAGGAGACCTGTTCCTGCTGGTCAAGCAGCAAGGGCATCTCAAGTTTGAGTCCCCTTGGGAAGGACCTTATGTGATTACAGAAGTAATCCCAGGTGGCGCCTATCGCCTTAAAGATTTCGAGAGCGGAGTCGCATACTCCAACCCCTGGAACATGGCGCAGCTGCACTGCTTCTACCCCTAGATGTTTTTTACTTTACAAATAAGGCTATTCAGCTAGGCTATTTAGCCACACACTATACCTTGTACTATTTTGCGAATAAATAAAGCTAAGTGCCCCAAAACTCTATGTCTTTTCTGTTTTTCTCGCAATTTTATCACTCGGGGGCTACACCACCCTTTACACCTTCATTCCATGAACAAATCATAGTATCCTGAGTAGCTGACACATTACCAATCGAACCCTTGATAAAAACCAACCCAGCTGCAATGCACCTGATAGGTTGGCAAGGTGCTGAGATAAATACACGTCAGGCTAATGAAAGGGAACTACAGAGTACAACACACTCGCAAATAATACAAGCTAGCAAGCTCTTCACACATTAATGGGTATTAAATACACCCACCACAATCATATGAACTTTACAACACTTATACATCTATATGCAGGATACAAATTACGCTACTGCTACAAAATAAGAACATTCGTCCACTCTTCAAAGAAGTCGACGATGTCCTTCGCTGGCCGATCAACCGCCTAATAGTGCGGAACCATGTTCCAAGTTATCCCTTCTGGCGGAGGCGGCGGTCCAGCAGCAACATACGCGATGTCCACATCTGGTCTATGCAGTCGCACCAGCGACATCGTAGCTTTGGCACTAGCGACCAGTCCTAAAACTTTGCCAGAAGAGCCAACAGGCTTGAGGGAACCATGTCGAGAGGAAACATTGCTTGGAAGATATGCCTAAGGCACGACTACGCCTTCTTCAAGCATTGAAGTACTCATGAAGAACGATCCTGCAGGGTCGCCAATGCGACTGCACGGTCGTGGTTCACCCAAAAGTACCCGCTAGCCTGCAGCTGCTCCTGGGTCAGGTCATTCATTCGAATGGCCACCTGGTCCTTCTCATCCTGCGGATGAGGAGCGCTAAAAACTACACCAAGCAAGAGCAAAGTGTAAGGACAAGGCATCGCCGCGACTGGCTAAAAGAGAAGATGAGAAGACAGAGAGCTAACATTTAATTTGCTCGTTCAACTGCGGCACTTCATCCAAGAGATACTTCTCGTGAGCGGTGGCATTATCAGCTTTCGACTTCCACACATCCGCCTTACCGCGGATCATGGGCAACTCATGCTCCAACTGCTTAATACGATCGCGAAGCCACGAAAGCAATGACAGTTGCTCCACCTTTGAGCGTGGTTGGGCCGTGGTTTCATCGGTGGGAGGAGAATCATGAGGATCACTCAAAGGACCACTCGAAGGACCCTAGTTACAATTAGGCAAGAAGAAATGAGACCAAGCATACATTGATAAAAAGGGGATTGCATTAAAATTCGATAAAAGTATCAAGGGGGCACCCCCACAAAATGCAGATCAGCAAAATAAAGCTACAGCTATTACCAAAGGGCAGCTATGGAGAAATCTACTTCTTCGACTTGGACTTCGGCTTCGGGGGCTTCCTTGAATCTGTGGCAGTCTCTGATGCCACAGACTTCCCGGTGGTAGCCCCAGGTGTCGACACCTTCGCGGCCTTCACCCGCAGCAATTCTTCAGAATACTTGGCGACTGTCTTGATGAGACGAGGCCTGTATTTACTACATTTAGTGGCAAAGGGAGCAAACACTACCTGCTGGCCTTCCGCGCCGACATGCATCACCTCAGATATAGTACTTGGGTCCAGCTCCGCACCATGTGCTTGCACCATCGCGAGTGCCATGGTAGCGCTGAGAGACCACTGAGCATTCTTGAAGTCCATCAGGATGCCTTCTGCGAAGGACTCCACCAAGCCATCAAGAGTCTCGATTAAGCTGGCCTTAGGAAACATATCCTCATGGAGGCGGCTCAGCACGTTCTTGGCCTTCCTGGGTGTATCTTGGAGGGACACACTTTGGTCCTCGACTGCGGCCATGGCGCCAGCCAAAGAATCCGCACGGTGCAGGGCCTAGGTGTCAAAGCTTACGCCGGCAGCATCTACATACATAGAGTATCAGCACAACGACATGAAATCAAATAGGGAAAAATAGAAGTGCAGCTGAACAATACCTGAGAGAGCCTTCACAATCGAGAAAAGTTGTTCTTCGAACAACTTCTCCCTCTCGGTAGTGGAAGCACGCAAGTCCTCCTCACGCTTTTGTGACTCCTCTAGAGCCACGACTACCTCATCGCGCCTTTTCTCCGCTGTGGCAAGTCCCTTCTCGAGGGAAGTGACGCGGCAGAGCAGCTCATTATGCTCCCCTGCAAAAGGACAAAGCCCAACAAAACTAAGTTTGCAAAGTCCTACATAAGCAGAGCCAAGAGAGAAGATCACTACAAACCTTCGACTGCATGGTGGCGATTTTCCAGCAGGGCGTGCTGTCGACCCAAATCAAGGATTTGCTCCGCAAGGCGAGCATATTCCTTCATGATGAGCTACACCAAGAGAAACAAAGATTCAACAAAAGGAAAACACTCCACAATTCGACTGCCAATAATGACACTCACGTGTTCCTCTAGGGACTCCGAAGATGCCTGTTGGGAAGTCGTCCGTGCCACCATCTGGTGCTCCCCAGCATGTGGGGAACTCGAGGAGTTGGCGCCGGAGTGGGCCGCCACCAGAGGTAAGGCAACCTCACGGCCACCTCCTTGTTTTTGAAGTCTACGACTCTAGATTCTTTCACAAATTAGCAATCGTCAGAGGACAACGACGCTGTTTGACTACAAACAAGACCAACACCACTATCAGACGAAAAACTCCAAAGAACAACAAGATGCACTCGCAGATATCAACAACTTACCTGTCAAAGTTCTCGAGACCAAAGGAGTCCCCCGACGACTCCTTCGGCAACTTCAGCTTCTTTCGAGCAGGAGGTGTCATCGGATTGATGACACGTACGCCGTGAGGGGGTCCTCAAGGTGTGTGGAAGAGAGGGGTGTGAGACGTACGGTATTCCGGGACGGTGAGCACACAAGTTTACCCAGGTTCGAATCCGCCGGCTTTGGACCGATCCTAGTCCTGCTAGCAATCCAGTAATACGGCAGAGCCGGAATATGGGTTACAAGGGTTTCGCATGTGCGAGTTGAGATTGTAGACTATTGTAAGGGTGCCCTAAAGGCTCTCCCTTGGATGGCCTATATAGATATCTGGCCTAGGGTTTACAGAAGATACCTATCCGGCTACGACTAAGATTCGGTTACAGAGTACATCTTGAACTACAAGTAACACTATGCGCCTATGTCGGTAAGTCTTCTAGGCCTTCCCGTAGCCGGACTGGACTCCATCTCATCTCCCTGACTGGGCCGCCCATGAAGCAAAGCTCTAACCCGAAGTGGGCCACCCTGGTCAGTGAGGCATAGTGAGGATACCCGGAAAGTATATCCCCAACAACAGCCCCCAGAAGCCTCCATGATCCAAAGTCAGATTTCATCATCTAGCTTGATCTCCGGCTTGCAGAATCCCGAAGGGTTCCTGAAAATTCAAAAGAAAGGATAGGATCCGAGTCTCAAATGAGACGGACCTATGAATACATTATTTGGGTTTCTAGCTCAAAATTCAAACTAAGCCAGAACTTGGTCTCTGACGTCATCTAACACTATTCATGGTCAAGTCACGTCACTAACAGACATTCCTGTCAGCATGACCATTGGTGTGTCCGCCTTTCGTGGAACCGAGGCGTTGTTTTAATGCGTGCGTGGAGATCGAGGCGGCATAATCATCGCGTGGGGGTTACCCAACTCCTTCCGCGATGCGTGGCGCGTTCACTGTTGCGCTTACACAAATCTTGGCGTGGCTGGACGATATAAGCGGCTTGGATTCTTTCCCCATCTTCTTCACTAGCACTTGTGCCGTATCCTTCTACTCAACGTTCCCCACAAACACAGAGCTCCTCTGCTCCCCAGAATCCTCTAGTGCCGCCCATCCTAGGTCACCAGCCCACATAAAAATGGTTTCAGCATCATCTTTCGGTATGGCGGCGACGGTGATGACGACTACAGCGGCGGAGAAGGAGAGCAATCACGGGGTCTGGATGTCGTGCATCCTTGATGACGCCAATCTCCGCACTGTGGAGAACGAGGGTCTCCTCCGCGCCGACGACTGGCGGAGCGGCTATGGCCAAAGTGTCCCCACTCCTCGCGACGGCGAGCAGGTACACTTTGGCACCCACCTCGACAAAGGTTTGAGATTTCCTCCCTCAGACTTCTTCTCTGAGGTTATAGATCATTACGGAGTTCAACGCCATCACCTTCCCCCGAACTCTATCTTAGAGATGAGCGCATACGCGTCTTTGTGCGAGGGGTATCTCGGTATTAGGCTGAGTCTAGATCTTTTCTGGTTTTACTTTCATGTCCGAAGAAATTCCATCACTGCTGGTAATCCTTACATTACCGGTACTATTAGTTTTTCTGCTAGACGAGAGTGCGTGTATCCTCGGATTAGGGCCAGTGAGTCGGTCAAGCAATGGCCATCCACTTTCTTTTATCACAAGGATATTCCCACCCCCAGCAAAGCTACTGCTTTGCCAGCTTTTGTCGATGGAGCTGCCACACCCCAAGAGTCCTGGGACACAGATGCGTTGGCTCTCAGTGATGATCTGCTTCTTGCTAAGAGGCGGATCGAATATTTGATGAAGCACAAGGGCCTTAAGGGGTCTGATTTAGTTCACTGTTGGGTGGCACGCCGGATCCAGCCTCTTTAACATCATGGAGACCTGTTATGAACTCCATCACAACATCCACGAAAGATTTTCTCCGAATTTGCTCCTAGCCCTATACAAAGAAAGAATACGACTCTCAAATCAAGTGGATGATAAGGGAGTGGATCGAAAGGAAAATCATGGATCTGTCTTTGGACATGCATACGGCTGAGGATCCTGTGGTATTGGTAAGTTTCTAGCAGTAACTCGAATTATGTGTTCATCTTTACATTGTTTTGCCATACTGAGATTATATTTTCCTTTTCAGCTTGCTGACCTCCCTGAGTCGGAGCTTGCTCCTATCGAGGGATGTCCTCCTGAGATTTCTCAAGATGAAGGAGAATTGGTTCCACTGCCGGAAACCCTTACTCGGAAGCGTAAGGTTCCGACAGTGTCCATAGGCACAAAGGAGGTGCCCGTTGTGAAGAGGTAACTTTCCTCACAAATTCCACCTTGGTACTTTGCTCGTAATTCTTTCCAAGATGTAATGTTCTTTGTTCTTATTACCTTCTCAGAGCTAAATAGCTCACCAAGGGCAAGGGAGAGGGAGTTACATTGAAGCCCCTGCGCCAGTCAAAGCTAAATTTGACTTCTCCTGCCACAGCTCCTCCAACTCCTACCCCTCAGCCTTCTGCAATGCCGGAGATTACTCCATCTCCGACCAGTGTAGAAGATCCAGCTCAATCAGCAGAGCCAGAGATCCTTGGGTCGGAAACTGACGTCACCATGGGTGACTCAAGTCGTGATAAGGGTGAACCCTCTTCGGGTAATGATCCCTCGACAGAGGTCTTTGCTGAAAACCTCTTAAACAATCCGGGTCTTGCCAAACTTGGCATTACTCAGAAATCAGTAGAGGAGATCCAACGGCTCGCCCGGCAATGCTTGGAGAGCCGGAATATTACTACCGAGGAGGAGGCACAAGAAGCGGAGGATATCAAGTACTCCGAACTCCTCAAGAAAATTCGTCTTTGCGACAAGGGACTAAGGGCCGGTGTGGTTCCGCCACCACCAATAATTCCACTCACCCTCGCCGAGAAGGTTTCTGTAGAAGTGAACGTGAGCCTGAGGAAGCTCACTCACGAACAACATGTAAGTCAGAATTCCAACTCACTTTTTTCCTTATGCTATTTTATATCATATCCTCTAGCCCCAAGCATGAAGTTGGATAGTCAATCTGGATTTATGCTTCCCTAGGATGCCAAAGAATGAATTAGTGTAGCCCCAAGGTTCATGCTGATATTAGTAAAGATATTAGCCATAGTCTTTAGTAGACTTCTGACTCTGGGTATTCTGACTTACAGAAAGTTAACTCATATAACCAGGAATTGTTGAAGAATATCTGTAACAAGCAGAGAGAGATCAGAGCTCTCCGACTTGAAAATGCTCAACTGAAAGTATCTAGGGATGAGTCTGAAGGTAAACATTCCAGTACTCAAACCATGTCCTTTATTGCATAGTCGAATTTTCATTCAACTGTTGTTCATTTGACTACAACACTGGTAAAGCAATCCTGTGCTATGATTGAAGAGGCCGAGAATCTGAAAACCCTGGCGGTGGAGAATGCCGATTTACGTCAGGAGCTGGACAGACTGAAGTTGGATCATGAATGGAGCATTGCTCAAATTCTTGAATCCTCTTTAATGGCCATCGACGAGCGTAATCGAAGGATCACCGCCCAGGACCAGAGAATCTCGGATATCAATGATGCTTTGTTTAGAGAGAAGGATATCATTGAGGCACTCCGGGCTGAACTCTAGAGCCTACGGGAAGAGAAGACCAAAGTCGACGATGTCATCTTTGGTATGTTCCCTCTTTCTGACTTTTCTGCACCTTCTGACTGTTTGGAGCTCGGATTTATTTTATTAACCATTTGCATTACATGTGTAGGTCCTCTGAACTTACTGGACTCAGCCTCCGCCGAATCTCGCACTAGCCGGCTTACCCAAGTCGGTGATTTACTTCATGACTACCACCAATACTTTGAGGATACTGGCGAAGTTCTCAAGGTTCTGGACATGCATAGATTGTCCAGCTTTGAAGTGCGAGACAAGGCCAAGGAGATGTCCCAGCTTATCCAGGACTGGACCATGTCCTATGTGCGAACCGCAGCGCAGAATGCTCTTACCATGGTTATGAGCCACCATGGATGCATGGAAATCTGGCAAGTAACTAGAGGGTATTCTACTGTGGATGAAGACGACCAGGAGCAGGACATCAAAGCAATCATGGACTCCTGTGCTGGATATGGGTGCCACGTGGCTGACCTCACCAGCTACGAAACTCCCTTCTTCACTCGCGTGGAGATGCCTCCTCTGCCTGCCGAAGAAATAGCTGACACTCCCGACGACGAACAAACCGTATCGAATTTGAATGTCTCGGAAAGATACCAAGGCGAGGCTGATGTGTCCAGTGAGCCGGCAGCTCGTACCTCTCCCCCTGCATTGTAGAGCATCAGAACAAACAATGTGTTATTCTGAAAAGAATTCGGGTTGTAAATAAGTAGTGTAATACTTTTGCTAGTGTTAAGCTTTATTATTTCTATTTAGCACTTTTGGCTTTAATTTTATGTGCCTAAAATGTTTACATAAGCACTTATGTTTTTCCTTGTACTTATCGTTTATCTATCTTTCCACCTCGTCCCTTTCATGAGCCGGCCAACCTTTAGCATGGAAACTTTGCCGAGCAACGGAGCTCAATTGCTAAACCAGTTTAAAGTCAGAAACAAAGCAGGCTTCCAGTACCAACAATTCATTACTCGGAAAATTCCCGCATCCGGCAATCGGATAAATAACTAAAGTATAGACTAGAAAATTTAGATTTATACCCGAAGGTAGCAATTTTAGAATCGAAAATCTAAACCAGAACAAACATGAGCATAAAGTACTTTCAAGTATTCTGGGATTTTCGATTGTGACATGATCATTCAGAAATAAGATGGTAATATAAAACTTCTTAGAAAAATGAGGCAACCAATACTTTATTTCTCATTGAACATGTACACATATATGATTGCAAATCAAGATAAACTAAGAATAAAAGGGACGTAGTTGAGCAATATCCCATGGTCTGTCTAATTCTTCCGGATTTGTACTGCTTCCAGCTCTCTTTCTTTTCTTAGTAGCATGTCTTTCTTTGACTGGCAGCATATCAGTTAGATAGTATGAACAATTGTGTAATACTCGACTAACTAAAAAGGGCCCTTCCCATACCGGGGAAAGTTTGTGCTTTCTTGTTGCATAAGCCGG
The DNA here is from genome assembly GCA_910589775.1 of Avena eriantha. Taxonomy (NCBI): domain Eukaryota; kingdom Viridiplantae; phylum Streptophyta; class Magnoliopsida; order Poales; family Poaceae; genus Avena; species Avena eriantha. Next base: position 327,666,708 of record OU342745.1, on the reverse strand, counting down.
AGAACCAAATCGCCCTTATTGAAAGACCGGTTTATGACTCTTTGGCTATGATACTTGCGTAACTTCTGCTGATAGGCCGTTGATCTCATCTCAGCAACGACGCGAACTTCTTTGACTAAGTCGAGATCGTTTTGTCGAGAAATCTCGGCATCCTCTTTGATATACGCGGAAACTCTAGGAGAAGTGTGAATCAAACCACTCGGAAGAACTGCTTCAGCACCATAGACCAAGAAGAAAAGTGTGTATCTGGTTGACCTATTCGGAGTTGTTCGCAAGCTCCATATTACAGAGGGTAATTCCTATGCCCAAGCCCCCGTAGCACGTTTTAGTGGTGCTTCGAGTTTTGGTTTTACGCCTTGTAGGATTAAACCATTTGCTCTTTTGACTTGTCCATTAGCCTGCGGATGTGCGACTGACGCAATGTCAAGCCGGATATTTTGTTTGTTGCAAAATTCGGCAAGCTCTCCCATAGAGAAGTTACTCCCATTGTCCGTGATAATGCTATGCGGATAACCATATTGGATTATTACATCCTCAACAAATCTTCTAGCTGTTGCTCCATCACAACTAGTGACAGTATTAGCCTCAATCCATTTGGTAAATTTATCCATCATCACTAACAGGTGAATAAATCCACTTGGAGTCCGTTGAAACGGTCCTACCATGTCAACCCCCAGACCGCGAAAGGACATGTTATAGGTATTGTTCGCAGCTGATCAGCCGAAACGTGAGCTTGTTTGGCGTACTTTTGGCAGCCTTTGCATGATTTGACCAGCCATTCGGCATCTGCCTTGGCTGTAAGCCAGAAAAACTGTGTCAGAAAGCTTTTGCCACTAGAGATTTGACTGCAGCGTGGTCACCACACTCGCCTTCGTGGATCTCTCGTAAGATTTCTACTCCTTCTTCCAGAGATACACATCGCTGAAAGACCCCAGACACGCTCCCCTTATAGAGTTCACCACTAATTATAGTATAGGATTTTTCTCGTCAGACGATCTGTCGGCTCAGAACTTCGTCTTTGGGTAGTTTGCCATCTACCAAGTAATCAAGGTAGGGTTGAGTCTAGCTGGGAGTTACAGCTAGAACTGCTACTAAAGGTGAGTCGGATTTGGTCGGATATTCCTCGTCTAATCCTTTTATAGAAGGAACTTTGAGGTGCTCTAAAAAAGCGCCATCCGGGACCTTTTTCCGTGCAGAGCCTATTCGAGATAATGCATCTACTTCCTCATTTTTTGCTCGAGGGATGTGTTGAACCTCAAACCCTTTGAACGATTTAGATAGTTCATCCACGATAGCTTTACATGATGCCATGTGTTTATTTGCATTATAGATATCCGAGACTTGCTGAGCAACAAGATTCGAATCTCCATCACACATTAAACGTTGGATGCCGATATCCTTAGCAATCCGGATTCCATGCAGCAGTGCTTCATACTTGGCAATGTTATTTGTCACTGTGAAGTGGATCTGCAACACGTAGAAAAGTTTATCTCCTTGGGGTGATTTGAGCACCACGCTAGCCCTAGAGCCCCCTCGAGCCTTAGACCCATCAAAGTGTAAGGTCCAATATTCCGACTCTAGGAGGATCATATTCTTTGTTGTCTCTATCCAATCAGCAACAAAGTCAGCAAGGATTTGGGATTTGTTTGTTGTACGAGGTTTATACTCAATGTCGAAAGCTGAAAGCTCTATGCCCCATTTTGCGACGCGTCCTGTAGCCTCGATGTTGTTGATTATATCTCTTATGGGAGCTATGCTCACCATGGTAATCAGATGTTCCTGAAAATAGTGCCGTAACTTACGGGATGCGAAAAACACACCATAAGCCAGCTTTTGATAATGTGGATACCGCTGCTTTGATGCAGTTAGGACTTTGCTGAGGTAGTAAGTCGGACGTTGTACCAGGTGTTCCTGATTTTCCTCTAGTCTCTCCACTAACATGACGACACGGACGACCCTGCTTGTCGTAGCGAGATAGAGCAACATCGGTTCCCTTGGTTCCGATGCTGCAAGGATAGGAGCAGACGAGAGTACTTCTTTCAGGTCTTGTAGTGCAGCTTCAGCTTCATCAGTCCAAACAATTTTTTGGTATTTTTCAAGAGCTTGTAAAGTGGTGCGACTCTTTCTCCGGGCCGGCTTACAAACTGACTGACTGCATGAATGCAACCACTTAGTCTTTGAACGTCATTCAGGCGAGTTTCCCTGGAAATATTGAGTATAGCCTTGATCTTGTCCCGGTTCACCTCTATGCCTCTTTGAGACACGATGAAACCTAACAAATTTCTGGCTGGAATTCCAAAGAAACACTTCTTCGGGTTAAGCATTATGTTGTATTTTCATAGATTGGCGAATGTTTCCTCCAAGTCGGAAATTAATATTTCCTTCTTTTTGGACATCACCGCAATGTCGTCCACTTATGCATGTACGTTGCGTCCGATTTTGTCGTGGAGGCAACGCTTCATAGTGTGCTGGTACGTAGCTCCTGCGTTTTTGAGCCCAAAAGGCATCATAACGAAACATAAGGTTCTGAAGGGGTTATGAATGAAGTTTTGATTTTATCTGATTCCTTCATCCGGATTTGGTGATAACCGGAATATGCGTCAAGAAAACATAGGAGTTCCAAGCCTGCCGTAGAATCGATAACTTGATCAATTCTAGGAAGAGCGAACAGATCTTTGGGACAAGCCTTGTTCAAGCCAGTATAATCAACAAACATCCTTAAATCAGTGGTTTCCTTTTGAGGGACCATTACAGGGTTTGCCGACCAATCAGTATGGATGACCTCTTCTATGAATCCGGCTAACTTGACCCAGGCTAGTTTCTTAGCTATTGCCTTACGCTTTTCATCGCCAAAACATCGTAGGGACTGTTTGACGGGTTTAGCGTTCGGGTGTACATTTAAAGAGTGCTCTAGGTACTCCGGTCATGTCAGATGGCTGCCATGCGAAGATATCTTGCTTCTCTTGGAGGAACTTGATGAGCGCGCCTTCCTATGCGCTATCTAGGCCTACGCCTATCTGGGTCACCTTGGAGGGGTCATCATCCTTCAACGGCGTCTTCTTCATCTCTTCTGATGCCTTGAACTCCGGATTTGGCTTTGTCACCTCCCTCTTTGTTGTGGGCATCTCGGACGGATCGATGGTCTTTTTGATCTCCTAGTACTCCTGGGCGTGCAACATGGCTTCAGCAAAGGCGGCATTTCCATCCTCGCACTCTCTCGCTTTCTTCGGGTCTCCCCTGATGGTGATCACACCATTGGGACCTGGAATTTTCATCATATTGTAAATATAACACGGATGAGCCATGAAAGCCTAGTAAGTCGGGCGTCCGAATATAGCGTGATATGCGCTCTTGAATGGGACTACTTCGAAGGAAAGTGCCTCCATCCGATAGTTATTTGGAGTTCCAAAGGTAACATCCAAAGTGATCTCTCCCAGGGAATTTGCTTTTCTTCCTGGGACAACTCCATGAAAGATCACAGAGCTGTAATTCAGTTGGCTCTCCGAGATTCACATCCAGCGTAGCGTTTCGACATACAACATGTTAATGCTGCTACCGCCGTCCATGAGAGTCTTGGAGAAACCATAGCCATCAATAAGTGGATTGACGACTAAGGAATATTTTCCTCGCCTATGCAACTTAAGCGGATGATCAGCACGGTCAAAGGTGATTGCCACTTCTGACCAGTCCAGGAATTGGGGGACAGCTGGAACTGTTGCGTTGACCTCGTGCAAAACTGCTTTCTTGACCTTAGCTGGTTGAGATCCGAGGAAGGTGACGTACGTGTCTTTCTTTGTTGGGAAGTTTTTCTTCCCTTCCGGCTTGGGATTTGAAGGATCAGCTTCCTCCATGTTGGAATCTTCCTTGGTCTCTTTATCTTTTTCGAGATTCTTCTTTCCCTTCTTCCGCTTAGCCCTGTAGCCAGCGGTATCATCTTTCTTGATGTTGTCATTAAAATGACACTCGGCGTTTGTGTGAGACGAGCCCCCATTGGCATCCAAGTGATGCGCACACGGGTTATTGGCCATGTCGGTCCAGGAGTAGGTTTTGCCAGGTTGCTGGTCTCCTCTATCTTGGACTCTTGATGTCCTAGGACCGTGTCCATAGCCACCGCCGCATCTCCTTGTCCTCCAGACCCGAACGTAGCAGTGACCACTGCCGTTTTTGCGTTGGGTTTTTCTTCCGAGGTATTCTTGCGCTTCTGAGCTTGCTGCTTTGGTTGTTTTGCCGACTGTGAGCTAGGGCGTTCAGTAATCCTTCTACGTCGTCGTCATCATCTGCATACTTGCTCGTTGTTTCTATCATTTCTCCCAAATCAGTGACCTTGTCACACTTCAAACGATGACGTAGTAAACCAATTGGGAGTCCTGCAATGAAAGCTTCAATCGCAGTTTGGTCATTTACTCCTTCACAGGAGTTCTTAGTGTCGATCCATTGTCCGAGATAATCTCAGCAAGTTTCTCTAGCTTTCTGGGTGCAACGCTGTAGGTCTCCTACAATATAGGGCCTCTAATATGTGCCTTCGAAATTCCGAAAGAACGCTCTTTGCATGTCATACTGTTGGGTTTGCAGCATAGAAAACAAAAAAATTCCTACGATGAGAACTATACACCAAGATATATCTACTAGATACAGAGCAACGATTGGATATACATCCATAGAGAACTTACCCTCGAAGACAACAAAGCTTTGTTAACGAGATGGAACTCGTGGATGATGTAGTCGTACACTTGCCGATCTCAAGATCGTGATGAAGTCCAGCAGGTTCGGCTCCAGCACGTCCTTCAGATCCAGCTCCAGCAAGTCCAGCACCACCAACTCCAGCACCGCAAAGCAGCGGGGCATCCGTGATCGCACACACATCCGGTACCCCGACAACCTCCATCCCTCGCTCCAGCAAAGCAGCGGAAGCAGCAACTCCTTTCCAGATAAAGCCACCAGGAACATGTATCTCGCTAATCCGAGACCATGGGGGAATAATACTAGAGGGGGAGAGAGATCCTTCACGAGGAGGTGTGAGTATGAAGGTGTGAGAGGGGGGCCTTTTATAGGAGGAGGGGAGGGTGTCCCTTCACCTCCCCCATTCATGTGGTGGTAACCCCCTCCACATTAAAATGCACCTTCACATTCTCTTTTGAAGTATCCACTTTAAATGCATTTAATTTCTCCAAATTTAATGCTCTCTCATTTAATAAAACTCTATTATTATTTTTATTCAGAATTTTGTTAATTACTTTAATTAACAAACATTCACATAAAACTCCCTGCAACATTTCAATATTACATGCAGAACCAATTTCAGCACCCGAAACAGTTTCGGTGTCTATTGAAATAATTCTAGCGCTTTCTTAAATCTTTATCTGAAACATATTTGCTCCAAATGGTGGCAGTATCCCTTAAGTGTTTCACCCTACGGTTCGCGAATAATGCGTACATGATCGAGACCCCTCTCAGATCAATAATCAGAAGCGGGACCTGGAGATCCATACTGACTCCTACACATTCAACGATCACCTCTATGATCGTGAGAACCTTTAACGCTAGTAACTAAATCCCTTTGTCTCATGATATAATACATGTCCGAGATTCGATCATCGGTATCCAAATACCTAGTTTGATCTCGTTACGGACATGCACTCTTTTCTCGTTCCCGTGATATAATATTCTAGTGATCACATCACTTGCTTGCAAGCTATCTTAATGTGATATCACCGAGAGGGTCTAGAGTATATCTATCCGTCATCGGGATGGATTAATCCCACTCTTGATCCATGATCCTCAACATAACACCTTCGTAGTACTGAACCCACCTTTATAGTCACCTTGTTACGGTGTGACATTTGGTGTTATCAAGATACTCTTCTGGTGTTAGCAATTAACATGATCTCATGGTCTAAGGACTAAGATTACTTCGTATGATGTTATAGAAATATAAACATAATGACTTTGATCGTAATGCTATACTTCAGATGAATGTTCATCACATCATTCCACCAATGTTGTGACCTCGTTATTAACAACATCCAATGTCCATGATCAGGAAACCTTAATCATCTTGTTAATCAACGAGCTAGTTTATATGAGAGGCATTACTAGGAACTTTGTATTTTGTTTATTAAACACACATGTATTAATGTTTCCAATTAATACAATTATAGCATTCAAAATAAACATTTATCATAAACATGGAATAAGATAATAACCACTTTATTATTGCCTCTCGGGCATATTCCCTTCAGTCTCCCACTTGCACTAGAGTCAATAATCTAGTTTTAAAACCTTTGCGTATTGAACACCTATGGCTTTCTGGTGTTGCATATACGCGATTGCTAGTGGTTAACATAATATCCGGATCTGTTTTCAGGTCCGTGTGTATTTGCATGTATTTGCGTCTCTACGCACCACTCATTCTCAAATGAGATGGCATTGTATAAATTTGGTCCTTTGGTGAGACCTTTTAGTTCGTCCGGGTTAAAATATGTTGATATTATTGTCATACAATATATATTCATAGTATTAGCGCACTCTGAACCACACCTAGTTTGATAACAAACTTCTTAACACAAATGCCCTCCTTTGCTGCTACTATAGCACTCATATATTTAGCCTTTTGTTGTAGTATCCGTCACAATGTTTCAACTTTGGAACTTATCCAAATCCATCATGGAACATCCTTTCCATTACATTGTGCCACCCATAGTCTAATTTGAGATAAATTTAATTTGTATCTTGTGACAAAACTAGTATCAATGTACACTTTACAATGAACTACCCTTAACTATTTGTCACTTATACATGATATATTCTTAGTTCTTCCAAAATTCATAAGAATATCTTTACTATTGTCCAATGATCATCTTATGAATCATTTTGGTATGTGCTCATAACATTTAGAGCATAGGACATTCTGGATATATACATATCATGCTATAATCGATAAAAATCTTCATGTGATTTTACTCACCAAGTGTTGAAACACTTGAATCTTGATGCAATCCTTTCCATGCATCAAGAACCTTTCTTGTTGTTTCCATATATGTACGTCTGGCACAACCATATTAGGGCCTCAATCTATCCATATAGATATTGATGCCAAATATTCCGGTTTTTCCCAAGTCTTTCATCGAAATCCTATTTTAATGAAATTCTTAACTTGTGTCAATAAAAGATACATCATTTCCAATCAACAATATGTACTCTGCATAATGTATTGGAAATTTGTCTCAGCGCTCCCACTTAACTTCTTGCAAATGCAAGAATCTTCATCATCTCCTATGAAATTAAACTCCTTTAACAGTTTCATCATGGTGAAGATTCCAACTCCGTTATGCTTGCTTCAACTATTGAAGTTTGCATGCCCTTTTAGCACCCTTTGAATTAATAAAACCCTTCGGACCGTGTCTTGTACACGTCCTAGGTAACCATTCTATTAGAAGAACATTGTTTTGTTTGTTCAACTACCATACACCAAATTATATGTAGTCGTTGCTACATTAAGCCATCAAGACTAAATATCTCCATGAAAGATCAAATCTTGTCATGGTCAACTCCTTGAACATTGCCATAAACTTCTTTCCGACATGTCGACTATTTCATAGATGTTAAACATCCATGTCTATTTCTTTATAGATCCAAACATGACCGATAGGCTTCACGCCTTTGTCGTGTATGGATACTATCACAGATTCTATGACTTCTAGTCATTTTATGGAGTCAGGGCCCATCATCGCTTCTTTGCATGTAGTCGGTTCATCATTGTCAAAACAATAACAACTTGCTTATCAAATCACACTATTTGATTCTTATCGAGCCACAGGGTTCAATAGGAACTCTAATCTCTGAGATCACAACCTTTGTAATCACGGGAGCCATGAGCATTGTGGCCGCCACCGGGGCACTTTCCGGCGTTGCGCTACTTAGCACATATAGCTAAGGTTCAACAACCTTATCAAAGTTCTATTGTCCTCCCACTTAACTTTTCGCGAAAAATTCCTTCTCAAGAAACTTGACGTTCCAAGTAACAAACTCTTTTGTCCTCGGTGTTATGGAGAAATTCCCAACAAATTCTTTCGGATAACCTACAAAGACGTGCTTATCCGACTTTGGTTGTAAACATTTTACTTATGCAGAGCATACCAAAATTTAAGAAAAGACAATTCGGGTTTTATCCCAAACCATAACTCATATGGTGTTATTTCAACGGATCACGATGGTGCTCTTTTCAGTGTAAAAGCAGTAGTCTCTAAAGTTTTAATCCTTAAAACATAATGGCAGTTTTATAAATGACACATTTGATCTTACCATGTCAAACATGGTTTGATTTCATCTCTCGAATATGCCATACTCCTATGGTTTATCGAGAAACACAAATCATGGAACAATTCCTCAAATCTTAGGTGTTTTGCTAAACATGTAACTCAAATATCTTCCTTTATGATCAAATCATAAACTCTTTTATTTTCTTGTTACAATGATTTTTCACTTCATCTTGAAAGTCTTTGAACAATTTTCAAATGTTTCATACTTCTTCCTTATTAAGTAAATATATAAATATATTCACTCAAATTTCTGGAGAAAGCATATGAAGCAAAATGATCCATCGCATATGGCTACACATAATTGACTATGTACATCAGCATGTAAAATTTCCAATAAGCTAGTTATTCGTTCCTCTTTGGCCTATGAACGAAGTTTCAATTATCTCGAGGAAAGTCTCACAAGCGTCAATTGATCAAAATCAAAGACTCCAAAAATCCATCAACATGGATTTTTTTCATGTTTTCTTTCCAATATAATTTAAACAGCGATGTCACTTCATAAGTGATCTTTCAATCATTTGTCTTGTGACATTTTAGCAATAGTGTTTATGCGTGCTCCCACTAGACTTGTAAAAGTTCATCCATCCTTTATGGAATACGGTAATTATTTGAACAACCATTGTTCTCGTAATACCGGAACAAATATTACTAAAACAAATCTTGGAGGCTAGGTTTGACGACAACGAAAAACACAATAACACTTTATTTGTTATCGATGAACATCATTACTTATTTCTTGCCAGTTACTTAGGCCATTGCAGTTCATGAATTGCGTTGTCATGTATGACACTTCATACCAACCAATTCGGTATCCAATACCAGTATCCAATACCTAAGAACCACATTGTTTAATAAGCAAGGAATATAGCCATAACATGTATATCTTCTATATACCTAAGTTGGACATCTCCAACCTTTTCTTTTCTGCCAAATATTTTATAGATTCTCTTTCAACAATTCCTTTTCTTTTAAAAGAATCTATCAACATCAATAGTGGTGTCATTCACATGACACATAGTACAAAGCGTATATAGTTAAATACTAATACCTTTGGACTTGCACTTTGAAGTGGATCACCATCATCAAATGTTTGGTATTCTTTCAAAAAACCATTCTTTAGTATCAATGTAGTAAACATTTTACTTACATCTTCTATTCATCCTTATCATGACAACTTTCATGATCAAGCTACTATAGCCTGTAAGGAAGAATCTCGAGTATAATGTTAGTTCCCAAAAACCTTTTTGGGAGATCCGGATGCCTAGCATCTCCATCCTTCACAAATACTCATACAATATGTGAACATGTATTTTGCTAAATTATACTCTATCATAATGCAACCAAAAACATTGTTTCAGATATCACAATATCTTCCACACATGATGCTTTCTGAAACAATTTTTCAGCTCCTACATAATCTTGATATTAAAACAACTTTTGAATATCAAAAATCATGGAGGCAAACATGATACTTTAGATACTAACATTGGAATTCTTACTCTTGATTTAATACTACTTATTAAACTTCATGGAGTAAATAGAGTTTGCTGAAAGTTTGCAATAGGACTTCTAAACTTTAAATTGACATTCAAAACAATACAATACCAGTTCATAAAGTAAATATCCAAAATTCTGTAGTTCTATTATCTCAATTAAAACTAAGCATAAGGTAGTGAACAGATGCCAATGACTACAACAAATTATGCAAATTCACTTCGATTTAGTTTATGACAAATTGAGTTCGACTAATCCAAATTAGAAATGAACTCCCACTCAAAAACGACATCCCTCGTGCCTTTTTGGTGATTACATGAACCAAACCCACTACACCAAGTCCGATCATCACGTGAGTCGGTGTAGCTTCAAAGGTGAGCATCTATATGGGCATCATATCAACTATATGACTCATGCTTAACCTTTCGATCCATGTTCCGAGGCCATGTATGTACATGCTAGGCTCACCAAGTAAGAACCTTAGTATTCGCGTGTGTAAAACTGTCTTACACCTGTTATATGAAAGCGTAGATTCGAGTACACCCGATCATCACGTGATGTCTCGAAACACGATCCATACAACGGTGCATACTTAAGGAAGAACACATTTTATCTTGATATTTAAATTAGGGATCATCTTATAATGCTACTAAAACGCCAAACTAGCAATATAAGATGCAAACATCTAATGTGTAAAGTGGGATGATATGGTCCATGCATTTGATCACCATCATATGCATCGTGGTATGATCTCTATCATTCCTTTGTGTGTAAGGCCAAGGTCTATGGAACTTACACGTTAGGTGTGTTGTAAGGGTATCTATCATACATCTACTTACAACATTACCATATCATGACACTAGCCCAGCAACAATCTAAACTAGACGCCTCTAATTTATCCATTGCAAGTTTTACGTGGCTTAGGGCTTTCGGAGATAGAACCGTTCTTACCTACGAACATGGAACCACAACGAGGATAACCAAGTTATTAGCAACTCATTGTAAATCAGATATTGACTATAGTAGGAGAGACAGACACCCGCCAGCCACTTATGCAAAACTAGTCTCATGTCAGTCATGGAACCGGTCTCATGTACGATGACATGTAAGGTTGGTCCGGGCCGCTTCATCCCACTATGCCACCAATATCCAAAATACATAGAAGATGCAATAACATGATCATCATCGCTCACATATAAACATATGTGTACTACCATGCAAAGCACCTACGCATAGCTCAGGCTCTGATACCACTGTTGGGTTCGCAGCATAGAAAACAAAAAATTCCTACGATGAGAACTATACGCCAAGATCTATCTACCAGATACAGAGCAACGGTTGGATATACATCCATAGAGAATTTACCCTCGAAGACAACAAAGCTTTGTTAACGAGATGGAACTCGTGGATGATGTAGTCGTACACTTGCCGATCTCAAGATCGTGATGAAGTCCAGCAGGTTCGGCTCTAGTACGTCCTTCAGATCCAACTCCAGCAAGTCCAGCACCACCCAGTCCAGCACCGCAAAGCAGCGGTGCATCCGTGATCGCACACGCATCTAGTACCTCGACAACCTCCGTCCCTCGCTCCAGCAAAGCAGCGGAAGCAGCAACTCCTTTCCAGATAAAGCCACCGGGAACATGTATCTTGCTAATCCAAGACCATGGGGGAATAATACTAGAGGGGGAGAGATATCCTTCACGAGGAGGTATGAGTATGAAGGTGTGAGAGGGGGGCCTTTTATAGGAGGAGGGGAGGGTGTCCCTTCACCTACCCCATTCATGTGGTGGTAACCCCCTCCACATTAAAATGCACCTTCACATTCTCTTTTAAAGTCTCCACTTTAAATCATTAAATTTCTCCAAATTTAATGCTCTCTCATTTAATAATATCATTTTTATTCAGAATTTTGTTAATTACTTTAATTAACAAACATTCACATAAAACCCCCTATAACATTTCAATATTACATGCAGAACCAATTTTAGCAATTTCACCCGAAATAGTTTCGGTGTCTATTGAAATAATTCTAGCGCTTTCTTAAATCTTTATCTGAAACATATTTGCTCCAAATGGTGGCGGTATCCCGTAAGTGTTTCACCCTACGGTTCGCGAATAATGCGGACATGATCGAGACCCCTCTCAGATCAATAATCAGAAGCGGGACCTGGAGATCCATACTGACTCCTACACATTCAACGATCACCTCTATGATCGTGAGAACCTTTAACGCTAGTAACTAAATCCCTTTGTCTCATGATATAATACATGTCCGAGATTCGATCATCGGTATCCAAATACCTAGTTTGATCTCGTTACGGACATGCACTCTTTTCTCGTTCCCGTGATATAATATTCTAGTGATCACATCACTTGCTTGCAAGCTATCTTAATGTGATATCACCGAGAGGGCCCAGAGTATATCTATCCGCCATCGGGATGGACAAATCCCACTCTTAATCCATGAGTCTCAACATAACACCTTCGTAGTACTGAACCCACCTTTATAGTCACCCTGTTACGGTGTGACGTTTGGTGTTATCGAGATACTCTTCTGGTGTTAGCAATTAACATGATCTCATGATCTAAGGACTAAGATTACTTTGTATGATGTTATAGCAATATAAACATAATGACTTTGATCATAATGCTATACTTAGGATGAATGTTCATCACATCATTCCACCAATGTTGTGACCTCATTATTAACAACATCCAATGTCCATGATCAGGAAACCTTGATCATCTTGTTAATCAACAAGCTAGTTTATGTGAGAGGCATTACTAGGAACTTTGTATTTTGTTTATTAAACACACATGTATTAACGTTTCCAATTAATATAATTATAGCATGCAAAATAAACATTTATCATAAACATGGAATAAGATAATAACCACTTTATTATTGCCTCTCGGGCATATTCCCTTCACATACCAGTTGTGGATGGTGTTCTTCGGAATTTCATTGACCCATGATCTTGCTGTGTTCCATAACATAAGTGGGAGATACAGGGTAGGGACCATGCTGTTTCCGCCTTTGGCGATGCAGCAAGACTGGAAAAAATCCTGAAGCCAAGTAGCTGGATGTGTCTTGAGATGGCAAATCCTTCCGGGAATTTTGTTGCTCTTATGCATGGTCCGAAGCATTTTGGGCCCATGTATATATCATCATTTTCATAGCACCATGCCTCTATGTTGGAGTTAATCCGGTGTCTTGTGTCACTTGGGGACAGAGATCGCCGTCCCGATTGACGGCTGTGGCTGCGGTGCCTTAGAGCCGGACTTCGGCTTCTGCCACCACCTCCTCCGCCACGACGCCCTCCTTGGCCTCCTTGAGAACCGTTGTGATGGCTACTTGGTGGAGAGGGTGGAGTAGCTGGATCATTTCCGGCTTGTCGCTGGCCTCCATCTAGAGCGTCATTATTCCGGTTCCGGGGAGGATCTTCATTGCGACGAGCCCCCTGCCGGCTTGTCTCGGCACGGTGTCCGTCGTTCCTTCGTCCGTCACTCCCACCACTGTGGGGCTCAGCTGGATGGCTTGTATGTCTATACGGTCCTCCTCCCAATGTTTCTCTTTATCTTGTTCCCTACGATCGTTTGACTCTTGCTGGGGAGGATTTCTCGGATACAGTGCAGCAATTTCTTCTTACTCGGCAGCTGGAGCAACGTTGCACCAGTCACGGGTAGTTCTGTGGTGCTGTCCTAAAGATCCGGTTCTCGAATAATTGTCTTCCTGACGGTCGGAACGGTGATGCTGTTCTGGAACCCGTTGGGGTCTTATGTCATTCTAGGCCAGATCTGTGCGACATTGATCGGATTGGGAGACCAGTTTTCCGCTTCCAGACTTCACGGCCTTCTGCTGCTCCAGACCCTTGGTGAGTATCTTAATGCCCAATCGAACCTGTTCCGGGCCTGGATTGTTTGTTAGGATGTCTCGAGCTATGGCAATGTTCTACACCGGCATTGGGTACACCAGATCTCCCTTGCTATCAAGTCAAGGCATCCCGGGGTCTCCTTCGAAGAGAACCTTGTGGACTTCCGGAAATTGATCGTTACGCGTGTGACATTTCTAGGTCTTTTGATGCTGCCGAGAGATGTACTTCTCTGCAGTTGCTATGCGCTTCTTCTCTTCCTCGATGTTGCTGGCTTCATCTAGGAGTACTTGGCGATGCGCTTCTAGGGCCTGGCCCTTTCCTCCAGTTCTTCAGCAGTAAGCTCTGCAGCTGTAGGGATAGGTGTAGTTAATGCAGCATTGATGAGCTTACGCGCACCTGCGGTGACCACGTGTCCATCCACTGATTCTTCTTTGGGCTCGTCTAGGATAAGTGCTCCATCCGAGTCTTCCTCATATTCCTTGGCAATCACCTCCTTTGCTGGAAGATCTTTTGCCGAGGTCTTGTTCTTCTTGTTCTTCTTCTTTCCTTCTTGGCAGCGCCGGTAGCAAAGACGGCTTTGGGCCCGTTTCCTAGAGTCAAGCTCTGATCCGTACTTTCAGACATTTGGACCTCAGGATTATCTCCGAGATCCATGTTATCATGTGCTTTAGGAGAGTTTTCTCCGGATCCTTCGTCCATGGCTTCTCCTTCTTCTGCAGATGTGAAGTTGAACTCCTCTTCATTCTCCACGGAGAACTTCCGGAAATCTGCCGACGTCATGGTATCATCCGAAGATGCCGGTAAGTCGACGTTTGTTCCAATTTCCTCGAGCACCGAGTCCTCGTTGTCTCCATCATTGGCAGAGCCAGATCCGGATCCAACGTATCCGACAAAATGTGATGCGTGCCTCCTGAGATAATTGCGGCTTTGTCTGTCGGCTTCCTTGAAACATTTGATGGTCTCGAGGATTTCATCCATGCTTGCGTCTTTCATTATCATGCGCCTCAATGTATATCTCAGGAAGGGTTTATCTGTGCCGGTAGTATCAGAGCCGGAACCAGAGCTATTTTCTTATTCCTCCTGGATTTCGACCTCAGCGGGCAAATCGATCTGGGATTCGACCTCGCTAGGGAGATCCACTCCAGATTCGACTTGCACTGTGAGATCTGCTTCAGGTTCAGCTTTCTCCACTATCTCCGCAACAGGTGCGGGCTGGGAGGGATTAGGGTTTTCTGAGACCCGGAACTCTATCGCCTCCGCGAACAAAGGGGACCTAGAATTTTCTTCTGCCTCTATCATCACTTCTGGGGTGGGTGGGACAGGGTCAGCGAAACCGATGTACACATCGATCTCGCCAAAGGACATGATGGTGTAAGCAGTCACGGCCTCCCTAGCCAGAATCTAGGTCTCGTCGAGAACGATGAGAGGGACGTTGTTGGCATAGATGGTGCGACCGACGGTGATGGTCTCGCCGATTCCGATTCTTGCAGATTCCGCTCGGAATGCATATCCGAAGCTCACTTGCCCCACAGTGGGCGCCAACTGTCGTCGGATTGATGACAAGTATGACATGAGGGGGTCCTCGAGGCGTGTGGAAGAGAGGGGTGTGATACATACGGTATTCCGGGATGATGAGCACACAAGTTTACCCAGGTTCGAATCCGCCGGCTTTGGACGGATCCTACTCCTGCTAGCAATCTAGTAATATGGTAGAGCCAGAATATGGGTTACAACGGTTTCGCCTATGCGAGTTGAGATTGTAGACTATTGTGAGGGTGCCCTAAAGGCTCTCCCTAGGATGGCTTATATAGATATCTGGCCTAGGGTTTACAGGAGAGACCTATCCGGTTACAACTAAGAGTTGGTTATAGAGTACATCTTGAACTACAAGTAACACTATGGGCCTATGTTGGTAAGTCTTCTGGGCCTTCCCGTAGCCAGACTGGACTCCATCTCATCTCCCTGACTAGGCCGCCTGTGAAGCAAAGCTCTAACCCGAAGTGGGACACCCTGGTCAGTGAGGCACAGTGAGGATACCCGGAAAGTATATCCCCAACAGGAGGAGCCATGGAACGTACAGGCATGGCAGGGATAGGCTCCTCCACAGCAGTAGGAGATCCTCCGGTGTCGTCGGTGAAGAAGCATCAGAATGGGAGCGCTTGCAAGTGCCGTGGCCACTGGACTCGAGGGCTTCCTCCTCTTCTTCAATCGAGACGGCCGAATACGACTCGTCCTCTTCCACCGCTTCACACGGGATAAACCCTTCATGCTGAGGAGGCAAGCTGGAAGCCACTTTCCAGTCCTATAATCAGAAGAAACATCAGTATATATCAAGAACTTGGCAACAAATTGAAAAATGTAGACTACTTCACAGGAAATCTCTACCTTAGGTGGAGGGTTGTTGGTGTCAAAAGGACGCACGATTGATTCGCCTGGGAGATCCTCCTTGGCGGTGTACTTGGTCACCAGCTACAACCTCCTGTCTACCTCACCCGCAGAAATGCCCTCCACAGATATCCGAGTGACATCGTCAGCACCAATCCAGCGGTACATCGAATGGACTCTGGCCTGCAGAGGCTGGATACGGCAGTGCAACCACGTGCAAATGAGTGCAGCGCCACCTGCTTCTTTGCCTATACGGCCTTCGAGGTCACAGACAGGCTGATACAGCATCTCCGTCTCCTCGGACTCGCTGGGCATCACGACGTTCTTCCAGGAGCGCCTCCTCTTGCAAGCCACCATGGGATCGAAGGGCGCGAGTCCATAGTGTTCTCCGTCGGCCTTCTGGTCGCGGATGTAGAACCACTTATCTCTCCCCCTTGGACAGACGTGGTGAGCTTGATATCAAAGTAAGTGGCGGAGGAGTCGACGTGGATCCCGCAACCCCTACGCCATAGACAACTGAACCAGCTGTCGGCTAACGTTTAAGCTTAAAAAGCTTCTTCAAGAGAACAAAGTGTGGCTTGATTCGGAGCCAGCACTCACAAAGGATGATGAAACAAGTAATGTGGAGAATCGAATTTGGGGACATCTGGTGCAGCTGGAGCCCATAGAAACAGAGAAGACCCCCGACAAAAGGATGCAGGGGAAGAGAGAGATCGCGGATGATGAACGCAAGGAACATCACCCGAAAACCAGCAGGAGGAACGGGAATTACCTCCTCGCCAGGCACGCAGGAGTCGTCTTCCGCGGGAGGAAGTGCTCCATCTTGACGGAGATTAAACAACTCCGAGGACTTGATGATGGATGGGCGCTAGGACCCATTGGTGACACGAGTCCCCGCACCCTTCTTCTTCCCAGTGTCGGTCACGCTGGTGCCCACGGCGGTGGCGCCTCCCTTTTTCTTGGTGTCGGTAATGGTGGCCGCAGATCCAACAACAGAGCCTCCTTTCTTCTTACCCATCTTGCGATGGCGAAGCGAGCGAAGGAGGTAACTAGGGAAGACACGAAGCTGCTCCAGTGCTGCGGAGAGGATGTGTGCAAAGGAGCAGCGAGAATAGCAATGGCGAAGAAAGCGCGAGCAAGAAGAGAGATGTGGGGAATTACTGCATGGTGTGTCCCTACTTAACCTCCTAGCAGATGACATCCAATGGCCAGTAAAAATAAACCAGATGCGTGGCATGCATAGGTACTGACGCGTGGCAAGGGTAAAACGTGAACCGTCCTCCACTACTCCCATTATGCACGGAAATCGAGGAGACACAGTTAAAACAGAAGATTACGCACGCCCAGTCAAATCGAAGTCAGAAGGTAGGACCCACTGCTCGTCATGTCCCGTAAAAGCCGCTCACGCGGGCAACTGAGGTCATCTCATCGTCAGCACTGATGTCATCAATTCCAGCAGAAGAATATTTTTGACAACTTTAGTCCTTACTCGAGTCTTCGACTCAACCAAGCACTCGGGGGCTACTCCTAATAGGAGCACTGGTCGCGCACCCGAAAGACTTTTATGCAGGTATTCAAGCTTCATGAAAATCCTTCACTCGAATCAACTATTCGATTGTGAACTCTGGGTTACTCCCATAGGGAGCGTTGGAAGCACATTCGACTAAAACAAGCAAATAAAGACGACAGCAGTCACAAAGTACTTATAGTCCCCACTCGAGTCTACGACTCGAATAGGCACTCGGGAGCTACTCCCATAGGGAGCGCTGGCCGCGCATCCTATGATTATTTTTCGTGAACATTGCACCATGTGTCGATAAAATCCACACTCGAATGATACGGCGGCACCGCCTCATATTTCCCTGCAAAGAGATTACGTCTACTGGGCCACCCGAATCATCTCCGTGATGACAAAAAATTGGCTGCCGCGCTTACAACATGAAGATAAGACTTGAATAAGGCCTGGCAACGCATCTGCTACGCACTACCAGAAATATATCCGTACCTACAGGTGCGATGAATATGCCTTGACGGACGCGTCGAGTGCTGTCATTTACATACTAGAATTTGACTCATGTAAGACCTCCGTGGCCTGAGTCGAATTACACCAGCACTTCTCCAAATTCGAGTCTGGGGACTCGAGTTTGAGTAGCTTGCATTGTTTTTGCCCTAAGGCAGTTAACTGATACCGATACATTGGATAAATCAGGCACGTATATCAACAATCCCTATGACACAAAATATAACACTCAAAAATATGCTCATCCATGCACTCGAAAAACTTCATAAAGCCTCCACTCGAATCTACGATTCCACTGGACACTCGAGGGCTACTAACATGGGCATACCCTACAGGTACTCGAGTTGGGAATATACGGTCCAGATACTGCAAAAGCCCACGGCGTTGCCAAGGCCCAATACAGGATTTGGGTGACTCATGGAAACTCCGATTGCTTGCAGCACAAGAAGAAGGTTAAGATAGAAAGTTCAAAGGGACAAACCCTAATTTGTAACCTACTCGACCTGCTACCTAAGACCTAGCCTATCTATATAAAGGCTAGGAGGGGGTGGCGAGGAGGACAAGCACAACCCTAGTTTCCACAACCATCACCAGTTTGCATCTGCGGACCCCTTGTAACTTTAGACTCCCTCGATAATTCCAAGAGCAGACAAGCAGGAGTAGGGACCTCTACGAGGCCTAAACCTAGGTAAACCTTGCATCCCTATGTGCTTGTTTGCTAGCCAATTTATGCCTCCAGCGCTCCCTCCTTCTCCAAAACCCAAGTCCATAACAATGGGCATTGACGAGTTAAAACCTCATCACAAAGTATAAAGAAGATCTATACAATATTAGTACAAAAGTTAAACAACACAGGAAGAAATAGTCAGATAGAAATGTTGATAAAAAAACTCTTTGTCTGCCTCTAGGCACCTTCGAACAATTCTAATTGTAGGTCTTCGGGTGGTGGCATAATGAGGCACCATATCAATAAAACCACCATCAGTAAGTGAGGGCAGCCCTGATGATATGTCGTCCAAATTTAGCGCCGGATCATGTAAATGCACCCAAGACAGCGCAAGCTTGGCACCTACCACAAGTTGAAGCTTTACAAAATGATGAATCCGCTCACCTTGCCGAAACTTTGCCATCAAATCAGCCAAAGTATGAGGTCGGGGATCCCGAGGAAACATGGAGTTGTAAACCATGGCCAGTGTTCTATGGCAGTGTAACATCCCCGGGATTAAGGTTAAACAAACCTCAGATTACCCTCCAAGATAAACTTAACTCCAACCTCAGAGACTCACAGTATATGATTCGGTAGCATTACAGAACACAGGGACTCAACAGCATAAGTTTAAAATATTAATAGAGTATGATATTAGATTATAACAAACTAGGGGTCGCATACCCATCATTACACCAAACAGCGAAAGAAGATTATGTTGTTCTACACAGCAAACTTGACAAAGGGCCTAAGAGGCTATAAACATAAGCGACATCCAACCCATAGTCCTCAGGCTGCTACCTGGGACCCCCAACTACTCATCGATGTCAACGTAGAAGCCACCTTCAGTTGCGA
The DNA here is from genome assembly GCA_910589775.1 of Avena eriantha. Taxonomy (NCBI): domain Eukaryota; kingdom Viridiplantae; phylum Streptophyta; class Magnoliopsida; order Poales; family Poaceae; genus Avena; species Avena eriantha. The sequence continues at coordinate 327,647,055 of OU342745.1, read as the reverse complement.
CTAGATAATCTAAAGAAAAACAACAATAGCGCAAGGCTGAGTACGAGAATGTACCCCACAAGACTTAGATAACCTGGTATCTACATGCTCTGGCTAGAAAAGCTTTCTCTGGATTTTCTTTGCATAAAGCCAACTTTGTTTGTAAATAAGAGAGAGATAAGAGGCTCGTCTACACATAATACTTTCAAAGCAGGGTCAGAGAGCGACAACTCCATCTTGAACATCTGAACTTGTTAACCAAGAACATCCGGACTCCTCATCTAGGATCACACCCTCGAACCCCCGAGGAGGCATCCTTAAGAACCCGTGGATCAATTACTTTTAGTTAATGTTATCTATGATCATCACGTCCGTTCCCAAGTCGTTCATAACCGTGAACACGGCTTTTCGAAAAGATTTAACCCCTACAGGGGTGTACAACTTTACCCACACGTACCAACCGACTCTTAGTGCCAAATTATTAGCCCTCTTCCTTGGAAGGCCGGTAGAGGGTGGTTGACCATGACCTTTACCTTGCTTTCGCCAAGACCATGAGTCACGCCCTAAGGAGGTTCCACCATAACGGGTCAAATCCCGAAGCCGATCCCTAGAGATGTGAGGTGTGGTTGGTTTACCAGGGGCTCCATCCACCCCAAACAACCCCGGCCACGCTTACCTACCTGTTATGATGCACCTCCTTCACCTCCTCATTCGAAAACATTTCCAATGCATATGCCAAATGGAAAGCCCGAACTATGTGACTCATGGAACCTACTAGGCAAGTTAGTTAGTCGAGGGGTTTTCTAGGCCCCGTGTGGCTGTACGCTCGTCTTGGTTCAAGAGGCAAGAACTCGGGTCCTAATGGGGTGAGCATGGGAGTACAAAAACAACACCCAACATGTCTTCCCATACAAGCCTTAGCATGTTTATCCGTCACCTCCGATCATGTCTCCATCTCCTACCTTTCTAGATTCTTTGGCATCTCCGATTCATCATCATCGGGATGGATCAGGCGTAACTACTAAGCATTGCTAATCTTGATCATCGAAGAAGCTCTAGCAACGCTCACATGCTAGACCTAGGTATGCTAGGAGCAGTGGATCAGGTGTATAAGGCTACAATAGGGAAACTATGCAGCAGATAGGTAACTCTAGCTACTGACAAAAGACCACATTGGAATCGTATGCAATATAGCGATAAAGTAGATATTTTGTAAAACAAAGGTTCAGAATGAGAGGCTACGCTTGCCTTGTCATTCAGTAGACAGATATGGATCTTTGGTATCATTGACTTCGGTCTCGTGCTCGGATCCTATCACGAAGAACCAATACCGGAAAGAAAGGCAACAATCAACATCTCGAACCATGCAATGCACAAGCACATGAATGATATGGCATATTAAAGTTATCATGGCAACCCTAGGATTAACATCGATTTAAATGGGTTCGGAGTGCCGAGGGTTTGGCATTCCATCGATCCCATATGTAATTAGGGGGGTTTCGATGTTCCTCTAACTAGATAGGGTTTATATTGATCAACAATGCATGATTATATTTTTCAAATGTAGATCTCATTTTTCTGAACATTTTGATATATTATACACATTTTTCTGATTAAATATGAAATAGTTATGAATTTTATAAGATTATATCAAATTATGTCTTATTTAAATAATTTCTGAAAATAATAAAACAAATATGAGGTCAGCCTGACGTCATCAGACTCAAACCTGATCATTTTGCACCACAGAGGAAGCTAGCCCCTAAGGCCGACAGGAGGGCCTGGGCCACGTCATGCCCACTTCACTGACGGGACACGGCGGCACCACCAGGTAGCGGTCACCAGCGGCGATCCGACGCACCCCAGCTAGCGCGGTTGGGCTCGTTGGAAAGGGCTCGGCGAGGCGAACCGCATAGAGGTGGCGCCGCCCCTCTATGGTCACCGGAGCTTCTTCTCCGACGAGCTACTACGGCGGCAGCCTCGGCTACACGGTGCGGCGATGCTACAACGGTCTAGCGGCGGAATGGAGAGTGCTTCTTGGACGAGAAGCTCACCAGGAGCGTGTAGAGCTTGACGGCGAGGCGAGATGAGCTCTAGAACGGTCGGGTCCGACGGCGAACGGCGGCACCTGGTGGCAGTGGGAGCTGTCGATTCGAGCAACTGTGACCACCCCGACCTGCGATGACCGGGGCAATCGACCGAGTTGACCATGATGGTCACTCCAGGGGGCTCAGAACGGCCAGGGGAGGTGGAGAACGGCGGCGACCCGAGGCTCCGGCGAGCTAGGGTTCGGCGGAGGGGAGAAATGGAGAGGAAGAGGAGGATAGGGTTCGTCCTAGCGGCAGGAAGGGGTCTTATAGGCAGTAGCAGTGTCAGTAGCACGAATCTCCTCGCAGCAGTCATCACGGCGTCGTAGGGACAGCCTCGCCGGTGACACCGAGCTGCTTCGCTCGTTGTTGTCCTTCTAGCGATGAAGAAGAGAGGGGAAAAGAGTGACATGGTACCGGGCCGTGGGGGTTGGGCCGGCTGGGCCGCGGAAAGAAAAAAGAGGTGGGCTGGTTGCTGGGCTGCGGCCTTATTCCTCTCTTCTCACATTTTTTCTGTAAAATCTTTTCTAATTGATTTCTCTAAAAACCCTCCTTATATTGACCCAAATTAAAATATTTTGAGTAGCTTTGAATGAGGCAAAGTTTTAGAATCCTTTTGTAAACCTTTTGAGCATATAAGCAGTAGGGTCCACATGTGGATCCATTCCCCAAAACAAAACCATTTGAAAATGGGATAGAATTGAGAAGGAAAACAATTTAGAGAGTAGGGTTTTTATCCCCTCTTGTCTCCAAAACACAACCAGAATGAAAAAGATGCATGCATGCTTATGCTCTTAAGTAATAATTACATATATTAAAAACTTGGGTTGTTACAGCTCTAACCCCCTTACAAGAATCTCGTCCCGAGATTCCTAAATTTTAGAAACAAAGGCAGGGTACTTAGATCAAAGGCGATCTTCGCGTTCCCAGGTTGCTTCGTCCTCGGAGTGATGAGACCACTGAACTTTCAGAAACTTGATGCTTTGACGACGAGACTTGCGCTCGACTTCATCAAGGATACGAACATGGTACTCTCGATAAGTCAGATCCTCTTGAAGGTCAAGAGTTTGGTGATCAACACCACGGACAGGGTCTTTGAAGCAACGCTTGAGCTGAGACACATGAAAGACATCATGCACCTCATGGAAGTTTTTAGGCAACTCCAATTGATATGCGAGCTTACCACACTTGGAAACAACACGAAAAGGACCAACATAATGAGGAGCCAATTTGCCTTTGATACCGAAACGATGGACACCCTTCAACGGAGTGACTCGGAGATAAGCTTGATCACCAACTTCATATTCAACATGTTGATGGTGATGATCATAATAACTCTTCTGACGAGACTAAGCAGTTTTCAAACGATCTCGTATAATACGAACTTGATCTTCTGCTTCCTTGATCATATCCGGTCCAAAGAACTTTCTTTCGGCGGTTTCAGACCAATTCAGATGAGTACGACATGTTCTTCCGTATAAGAATTGGAAAGGTGCCATGTCTATACTAGATTGATAACTGTTGTTGTAGGAGAATTCAGCAAAAGGTAGGTATTTCTCCTAGTTCTTACCAAAAGATATGACACATGCTCTAAGCATGTCTTCAAGGATCTGATTCACCCTTTCGGTTTGACCACCGCTGCTAGGATGATAAGCTGTACTGATGGATAAATGAGTTCCCATAGCAGTTTGGAAACTATCCCAGAACTTTGAAGTCAACAAACCTCAACGATCAGATACTATCTTCTTAGGACTCCATGAAGAGTGACGATCCAGGATATGTAAAGATCAGCCAAAGAACTAGCTCCGATGGTTTCTGGAACAGGGAGGAAATGAGCAACCTTGGACAGACAATCGACAATTACCCAGATGGTGTCATTTCCCTTTTGAGTCTTGGGAAGACCAGTCATGAAATCCATACCAACTTCATCCCATTTCCACTCAGGAATATGGTGCGGTTGTAGGAGACCAGCGGGTCTTTGGTGTTCAGCCTTGACGTGATGACAAACGCACATTCAGCAACAAAACGAGCGATATCTTGCTTCGTACCAGACCACCAGAATCTTTGACGGAGATCCTGATACATCTTGGTACCTCCAGGGTGAATGGAGAGAGGTGATTCATGAGCCTCGTTAAGAATTAAACCCCTTAACTTTGTTCTCTTTGGCACTACCAGACGGTTACCAAAGTAAACAATACCTTGATCATCAGTAGAGAAACATTTTGCAACTCCCTTAGCAATGTTCTCTTTGATCTCAGCAACTTCAGAATCATTCTTTTGGGCAAGCTTGATTTCATCCTCTATAGAGGATTTCACCTCAAGAGTAGAAAGGAATCCACGAGGAACAAATTCAAGATTTAGTCGAGAAAAATCCTCATGAACAGAAGGTTGAGCTTGTTTGATCACCAGATTGTTGCAGTAAGACTTCCGGCTTAGCGCATCAGCAACGACATTAGCTTTGGCGGGTTGATAGTTGAGACCCAAATCATAATCTTTGATGAGTTCCAACCATATTCTTTGCCTGAGATTTAGATCAGGTTGTGTAAACAGATACTTCAGACTCTGATGAGCCGAGTATAACTCACAACGACTACCGATGAGGTAATGTCACCATTGCTTAAGACCATGAACAATAGCTGCAAGCTCGAGATCATGAGTTGGATAGTTGTTCTTGTGTGGTTTCAGTTGTCGAGAGGCATAGGCCACCACATGATCATCTTGCAACAACACACATCCGAGACCTTGGTGGGATGCATCACAGATGATAACAAAATATTTACTGGTGTCTAGAAGAACTAGCACCGGAGCACTAGTTAGCTTGGTTTTCAAAACCTGGAAGCTTTCTTCAGCCTTATCAGACCATTCAAACTTCTTATCCTTCTTAAGAAGATCAGTCATTGGCTTGACAATCTTAGAAAAGTTCTCGATGAATCGACGGTAGTATCTCGCCAACCCAAGGAAACTTCGAACATCCTTAACGGATTTGGGGGATTCCTAGTTAAGAATGGATTGAATCTTGTCCAGAATAACGGCAACCCCTTTGGCAAAAACAACATGACCAAGGAATATGAGTTCTTGCAACCAGAACTCACATTTGGAGAAGTTGGCATAGAGATGATGTTCTCGAAGCTTTGTCAACACCAAACGCAAATGTTCAACGTGTTCTTCTTCAGTCTTGGAATAGACCAGAATATCATCGATGTAGACCACAACAAACGTGTCGAGATACTCCATAAAAATAGAGTTCATAAGTCGCATAAAAGTGGCTGGAGCCTTGGTAAGACCAAAGGACATGACAGTGTACTCGTAAAGACCATAACGAGTAGTAAAAACAGTCTTTGGAATGTTTTCCTTTTGAATCTTGATTTGGTGATACCCTGACCTCAAATCCATTTTTGAAAAGATGGGCACCACTTATGTCGGGGGGATGATCCCCAGATAGCCCAACCGGACAAGAAATAGGGCAGTCGGATCGTTCCGGTTGACCAAGTGCATCGGACAAGGCAAGTCTGGCCGGCTACCGCATGGTAGCCGGATCGACAAGAAGCAGCCAGGTATGGCAACGTAGCCAGAACCAATCAAGGAGAGAGGACGATGTGCGTATCAGTGCGTGGTACGCCCTGTACGATGACAAGACTGGCAACTACTCGGCCATACCGAAGAATTTGTGAGGATGACGTAGGAACAGTGGCCCAATGCTGACGACAAGCTTGCACGGCATCCACTGTGCCTACGACAGCCATACCGCTCATACTCCGATGGGACATGTCGTACCGGATACTGTAGATGACCAGCCGGCTAGGACCTGCCTGTGGGGCCCGCTAGTCGGACTGGCCAGTGAGACCGTTGCCTCTCTACCTATATAATGAGAGGAAAGGCCTCAGTAGAAAGGGTTGGTATCGTTGTATTGGGAACGACAGTACCTGAAGACGTTAGATAGAGGTGTGGGGACTAGCATGGAAGCTATCGATGGTGTCCGCAGGCGGGATTGGATACAAGCGAGCGTAGCTGGACGCAGGAGGTACCCATGTTGGGAGCCCTTGTGGTGAGGTAAAGCTCCTACTCCTGTCGGATCTGACTATGTGGGATATACGAACTACAAGCTCTCCTCGAGTTGTATTCTCTAGCTACTGCCTTAAATGAAACGAGACCAACCCTTTCTACTAAGGCCTTGCCTCTCCTTAAATAGGCAAAGAGGCAACGGTCTCACTGGCCAGTCCGACTGGCAGGCCCCACATGCGGGTCCCAGCCGGCTGGTCATCTACAGTGTCCGGTATGGTATATCACATCGGAGTACGAGCGGTATGGCTGTCGTAGACACAGTGGACATCGTGCGCGCTTGTCGTCAGCACCGGGCCAATGTTCCTGCGTTAGCCCGCAAAGTCTTCGGTATGGCCGAGTAGTTACCGGTCTTGTCATCGTACAGGGCGTACCGTGCACTGATACGAACGTCGTCATGTCTCGCTGATTGGTTCCGGCTATGTCGCCGTAGCCGGCTACTTCTTGCTGATCCGGCTACCATGCGATAGCCGGCCTATCTTGCCTTGTCCGGCTGCCTCTGGTCAGCCGGACACGATCCGACTGCTCAGTTTCTTGTCCGGTTGGGGTACCTGGGGACCATCCCCCTGACACTAGCCCCCGAGCATGTGTGGATTCCACCCTTAGGAGAAATGTGCACGCGCTCCCTCCTGATTTTGAATTTGTGTCCGGTTGTTCCTGGCGGTTGCGCTACTCGTGATCCTAGTGCTGACGCCGGCCACGCGCGCACGCGCCATCATTGCACTGCGGCGGGCAGCGTAACATCCCGTCGCACGTCGCCTCGGGAAGCCGCTGACCGGCGCTTCGGTTCTTGCTCCGGGATCTTCTGTGCATCCCGCTTTGGCACACGGGATCTAGGCGGCGGTTGGGGTGAGGGTCGTCCGGATGCGCGCCACGTGGCGCCGTTGACGGTTGCGCTTCCGGCCCTTTAAAGGGACGTCGTGGGGGAGGCAGCTCCCTTCCTTCGCTCCCCCGCTGCCAGTTGCCCCTTCCCTTCTGCGCCCCTGCCTTCTGCGCTCCCTCCTTCCTTCGTTGTAGTCTGCTGCGCCGTCCGCTCGTCGTCGTCGATGTTACGGGCCACCGTCACTCCTCTGTCGCTGCCCCCCTATCAGCAGACATGGCCGCCGACCGCGGGGTTTGGTGCGGCTCCTCCATCACCGAAGATCAGATCGAGAAGTACCGCTCCACCTGCGTTCTCCCGTCGTCAGAGGAGGTGGCGGTGCGGTTGGCACCGGCGGGAGAGGTGTCGCTGCACCCGACGGAGGGGGAGCGCGTCATCTTCCTCTCGCACCTGTCGTGCGGGTTCATGCTGCTGGTGCACCCTTTCTTCCTCACCTTCTTGGCATTCTTCGACCTCCGTCTCCACCACCTCAGTGCCAACGCAATCGGCACGCTAGCGCACTTCGTGGGATTCTGCGAGAGCTACCTCGGGATCCAGCCGGATCTCGAGCTCTTCTGCCGGCTCTTCCGAATCAGGCCATAGGTGCAGTTCACGCAAGGGCCTCTAGTCGTCTGTGGTGGCGCCTCCATCTACTCCCACTCGCAGACCGGCTACCCCAAGTTTCTCCTGCACGACACGGTACGGCTGTGGCAGCAGTCGTACTTCTATGTCAAGAACCTCACCAACGTCGACCGGATCAACCTTCCGGCCTTCCAGGATGTCGAGTCCAGCCGGCTAAACTGGGACTTGAAGATCCATGGCGACAAGGCGGAGTCGGATGAGATGTGAAGCGCATGCGCTCCCTCGTCCACTGCCGGCTAACCGGCCTGGACGTCACCCTCAGCTGGATGTCCCGGCTGATGATGCCGCTGCAGCAGCGAGCGCACAAAATGTGCTATTACTCTGGCCGGCTGGACCTGACCCGGTTGTCGTGACGTGATCCCTGCTACCACAACCTGAAGGAGTGGGTGCGGACGATCACCAAGGAGCGGCTATCGGAGGGCTGGAAGTTCAGTCTGGCGCCCTATAGTCGGGAGAACCACGCGCCCCGGGTAGGATAGTTAATTCGGAGTTTTTCCTTCTTATTTCTTGCCTTTCATTCTTGTTTTGTCTGACAAATCTCTTGTATTCAGCAGGTGTTCCCTTGTATCATTCGCGAGGAGGGTGAGGCCCCTCCTGAGGTTTTTACGCCTGACTTGCCCGAGCCGCGTGCTCGGCAGTCTGGCGAGGAGTCGGACGGGGACGGGGATGCCTTCCCCAGCCAAAACGATGAGCCGGCCGACCCTCACCCCGAGGTTGACGAGGAGGAGGAGGCCGCGCCGACCACCGATCCGGCGCCGCGCCCTGCGGCGGATGGCGAAGCTGGCTGGAGCGGCTCCCGCCGGTCTGCCACGGAGGAGCCAGCTCCCAAGAGGAGCCGGACCAGCGCCCTGCCGCTGAGCCGCCTTGGCCAAAAGGAGGGGCCGCCTCCAGTTGTGCCACGGTACGTCTCTCCTCCTTTTGCCATCATCGTTTTCTGCCTGCTTCCTTTTCTCCCTTTCTACCTTTGCTTATTTGCTTTTCTTTCTTCCCTTTTTTCTTCTGTCCTCTTAGCACGTTGGTTTCCTTTGGAGCCGCGAGCCCGGCACGAGCGCCGACCAAGTTGCCTCCCGCTGCCCCGACTGCGCCTGCCAGCGCCCCTCCTTCATCCGAGGCGCCGCCTCCACCTCCGCCTCGAGCTGAACCGGCTGCCCCAGCCGGATCGGAGGGGCCCTAGCCGGAGGCGGAGTCTTCCCAGCTGGGTGGCTCTTCCACGGGTGCGTGGGGGGCCGCTGCCGGCAAGGAGCTCGTAGTTGTCGGCGATGACAACTCCGACAAGGAGCCGGGGGAGGAGTGGAGGACGGTGGTGGTTGCCGCGAAGGAATCCTTGGCCGTCAACGCCGTGGATGACGATGCTTCCTCCGCCGCCTCGCTGACGGACCTCGCCGCCACACTCGAGCTGGCGGTGAAGGAGATCCGGCTGCTGGAGACCGCAGCCGGCGGGAACCGGTCCCTAGAGCAGAAGCTTGCTGCTGCCAATGGGACTTCCTAGAGTAAGTTCGCTTCACCCGTTTTGCTCTTTTTTTTTGCTGATAGCCGGTTTGTTGCAGCCATCCTCGTGTGTGCTCAGTGCGAGATCGATCTCTTGAAGAAAGCGAACGACCGGCTGAGTAAGTCCAACTCTAATCTATGGCTATAGAATAAGGATTGGCATGCGAGGGTAGACGGCTTGGAGGACACCATCAAGGAGCGCAACGCCTTGCTCGCCAGCCGGATTGGAGCCTTCAACCTTCTCGAGGCCCAGAACAAGGACCAAGAGAAGGAGATCAAACGGCTGGCGAAGAAGGAGAAGGATCTTGTGGAGGAGCTGATGCAGGTCGGCCACACGGCTAAGGGTAAGTTCCCCTTTTCCGCCTTCTTTTCTTTCCGGATCCGGTAGCCGGATCTGACTCTCTTTTCTGACAGCGTTTTATCCCGGAATAGACCTGCTGGCCTACAACCGGCTGCAGGAGAAATGGCCGGGAGCGCAGCCGACGGCCCAGGAGCTTGTCGTCCTTCTTGGCGAAGAAGCGGCCAAGCTTTGTCAAGCGGTGCGGGACGTCTTCTCCTTCCTGTGGCCGGAGGCTCCGGTTCCGGAGACGATGGCGCAGCTGGCTGTGAAGGTGGGAGAGGTGCCGGCTACGGTGGACCGACTGCGGGACTTGGCGGCATGAGCCGGAGCGGGGATGGATTTGGCCCTCATGCTTTCCTAGTACAAGGACACCCGCGTCGAGAAGATTGACAGAGCCTTCCATGCCGGCGCTGATCTTGCCACCATCCGCCAAGCCCATCCGGAGCTCCGCGGATCCACCATCAAGATCGCCGACTACGTGGACCCCGACGAGGTGCTCACCGACTCGGAGTCCATCGGTACTCCTGATGTGGAAGGCCCGATGTCACCGCCTACGGGCGCCGGAACCGGATCGAGCTCCGCGCCTCCTCCTCCACCTGAAGCTTCTGCCGGTCAAGATGGTCCTCACGGCAAGGGTCCTGCCGCTTAGTTACTGCCCCGGGATGCCGGGTGTATTTGTCTTGCTTCAGTTATGTGTGAAACTTGTCTGTCTGTACCGGTTGTCTCCGATGCCGGGTAACTTATGGGAGCTTCGCCTCCTTTCTATTTGTTAATATTGAACTTGCTTGGGTTTCCTTAGACTTGTGTGCTTCGAATTTTCTTTCAATATTTCGCCGGTTAACTTTATCCGGTTTGCTTCGTTCGGCTACACACCTTTAGCCGGAGGAACAACACCTCCAGTGGGGATGCACTAGCGCACCCATTGGGTGTAGCCCCTGAGATTCGTAATAGCTGGCGTAGCCAGGTGCTTCGAATCTTCCCTCTTTTCCCAAATCTTCTATCTTTATCCGACTAGACTCATCTTAGTCGGTTGACTTCGCTGGCTGAACACCTTCAGCCGGGGGAGCTAACATTCTAGTGGGGGCGCACGAGCGCACCCACTGGGTGTAGCCCCGATATTCGGAGTAGCTGGCGTAGCCAGGTACTTCGAATCTTACTTGCTTTCTTTTGCACCTGCCCTTGCCTCCACCTGGGCTCTGAACATCCGGCTAAACGCCTTTAGTCGGTCAGGAACTACAACGAAGGCCAAGTGGGTGTAGCCCCCAAGATTCGGAGCGCTTGATGAAGGCAAGGACTTCGAATCTTCTTCTCCTTTCCTTCCCGAATTCCGACTCAAGGTAGTCGGACAAGAATATACATACACATACATATATATCCTCATACGTTAATAGGTTAGTCTGCCAAATTGTAGCCGGAAAACGACTTGTTTTTTCGAAAACTAGCTTGTGCCTCTATTGACACTTGGTCGCTTTCCCGTGTGCTCTGCTGTTTTCGCTGCGTCCTTGCCGGGCAGCCAGGTTGCGGTCTGCAGCCGGAATCAAAGGGAGCTGACAGTACATCGCGCACGGTACTAACGGCTTAGTGACTGGATTGGTTTAAGCTAGTTGCAAGGCCGGGACGCCCGGTCTGTCGCGTCTCCTCCCTGTTTTTCGTGTGGGATGCCTCGGGCTTTTGCTCTTGCTAGCCGGACAGCCGGGTTGCGGTCTGTAGCTGAGACGAAGAGTGGGCCTCTGACATCGTCGCACACTACTCAGTCGGTTTGTTGACTTAGTAGGCCGGGCCAGCCGGCGAGCCCCCGGGTAGGGGTTGCCGGAGCCGAAAAATCAGAACCGGAAAAGCAGATGCGAAAACACATTTCTAGCAAGGAGCCCCCGAGATTCTCGTAGGGGTCCACATTTTCATTCATAGGGTTTGCTGGATACATACACTGTCTGGCGACTAGGTGTAAAATGGGCGCAGCAGGGCCGCGTTCCAGGGATGCTCTGTTTCCTCGTCTGATTTGTCCATCTTGTTCTTGCGCGGCCGTTGCGCGTCGATGAGGTAGTAGGAGTCGTTGGGCAGCGCCCGGCTAATGATGAAGGGGCCCTCCCAGGGTGGCGATAACTTGTGCATACCCTTCGTGTCTTGCACCAGCCGGAGAACCAGGTCGCCCTCGCGGAATGCGACTGGGCGGATTCGGCTAGAATGGTAGCGACGTAGTCGCTGCTGGCATAGGGCTGACCTGGACAGAGCCAGCTCATGGTCCTCCTCCAGGAGGTCCACTCCATCCTCCCGCGCCTCATGGTTGGCCTTTTCGTCGTATAGGACCTTGCGCGGTGAGTCGAACTCGATGTCCGCGGAGAGGACGGCTTTCGATCCGTAGACCAGGAAGAACGGTGTTTAGCCGGTTGACCTCTTCGGTGTGGTGCGGAGGCTCCACACCACAGCCGGAAGTTCCTCGATCCAGCATCCGGGTGTCCGGTCCAATGGATCGATGAGACGTGGTTTAATGCCGGCCAGCACCAAGCCGTTTGCTCTTTCGACCTGCCCATTGGACTGCGGCTGCGCGATAGAGGCGAGGTCCAGTCGGATGCCTTTGTTGCTGCAGAACCGGGCGAAGGCCCCCTTGGCGAAGTTCGTGGCGTTGTTGGTGATGATGCTGTTGGGGTAGCCGAATCGGTTGAGGATGTCGGTGAAGAAGGTGACGACTGTCGTTCCGTCCAGCTTCCGGATGAGCTTGGCCTCGATCCACTTCGTGAATTTATCCACTGCCACCAGTAGATGGGTCATACCCGTGGGTGCTCGCTTGAAGGGACCGACCATATCGAGGCCCCAAACCGCGAAGGGCCAAGTGATTGGTATGGTCTTGAGTACTGAAGTTGGCATGTGCCTGAGCTGCCTGAAACGTTGGCACCCATTGCATGCGCGGACTAGCTGCTCAGCGTCCTCGAGGGTGGTGGGGCAATAGAAACCGTGGCAAAATTCCTTGGCGACTATCGCCCTTGACGAAGCGTGATGCCCGCACTCGCCCTGGTGGATGTCCTTGAGTAGCCGGTAGCCCGTGTCTATATCGACACATCTTTGAAAAATGTCGGATACGCTGCGCTTGTACAATTCGCCGTTGATGATGGTGTACGTGTGCGCGCGGCGCCGGATTTGCCTGGCTTCCACCTCGTCATCCGGGAGTTCTCCGTTGGCGATGTAGTTCATGAAGGGTCGCGCCCAAGATGGCACTTCCCGAATGACGAGGACGCTCCCGCCCTCCGGTTGACGGATGTCGGGGGTTGCCCGGATGGCGTATCCGAGACGGCAGCCCCCGAGCTGCTTGATGAACCGGCAGCCCTCGGGTCTTGCGAGCCGGAGGGCACTGCCCTGTCGGAGTTGGTGCGGGTCTTCTTCTTTGGCGGCTCTGCCGGCTCCACTTATGCTGCTCCGTCTGCCGGGGCACTCCCTGCCCAGATGATGGAGTCTGATTCCAGTGACAGGTTGATGGAGGGCTTGCGTAGGTGCTCCAAGGAAACCCCTGGTGGGATCGCCTGGCTGGTGGATCTGATTCGGGCGAGCGAATCGGCCGCCTCATTGTTGGCGCGGGGGACGTGATGGAATTCGCATCCGTCGAAGGAGGCGTTGAGCTTCTGGATGTGGAACCGGTAGAGGGCCATGTTTGCATCTCTGGCGTCCCATTCTCCAGATACTTGCTGGACCACCAGATCCGAATCACCGAAGCACAGGATCCGGTTGACACCGATCTCCTTGGCCAGCCGGAGTCCGTGCGCTAGTGCCTCGTATTTGGCTATGTTGTTGGAGGCCTTGAAGTGGATCTGCAGCACGTACTCCAGCCGGTTTCCCTTGGGCGAGGTGAGCACGATGCCGGCTCCCAAGCCCCCCAGCATCTTCGACCCGTCGAAGTGCATCTTCCAGTGGTCCGAATCCGGAACCGGTGGGAGATACTGGGTCTCAGCCCAGTCGACGAGGAAGTCGGCCAATGCCTGTGACTTGATCGTAAGCCGGGGCTCGTAATGGATGGAGTAGGCGGCTAGCTCGATGGCCCACTTGGCGACTCGGCCGGTGGCGTCCTTGTTGCTGATGATTTCCGAAAGGGGTGCAGTGCACATGACCTTAATCGGATGCTCCTGGAAGTAGTGCTTGAGCTTCTTGCATGCCAGGTACACGTCGTAGCACATCTTCTGGTAGTGGGGGTAGTTCTGCTTGGAGAGGGAGAGAACCTCGCTGAGGTAGTAGACGGGTCTCTGAACCGGCTGAGCCTTGCCTTCCTCGGGGCGCTCCACCACCAGGTCGACGCTGACGACCCGGCTGATGGCTGCTATATAGAGCAACATCGGCTCCTTGCTAGCCGGCGTGGCTAGAACCGGTGCTGTGGATAGCATGCGCTTGAGGTCGTGAAATGCGGTGTTGGCTTGTGAAGTCCAGGAGAACTTGTCCGTCTTCTTCATCAGCTGGTACAGCAGGAGTGCCTTCTTCCCCAGCCGGCTGACGAAACGACTGAGGGAGGCCAGGCATCCAGTGAACTTTTGGACTCCAAGCAGGCTCCGGGGCGGCTGCATCCTCTCGATTGCCGCGATCTTCTTCCGATTAGCCTCGATGCCTCGTTGTGATACAAGGAATTCGAGGAGCTGACCGGATGGCACTCCGAAGACGCACTTTTCCCGGTTCAGCTTCATCTGGTACAGGTGGAGGTTGCCAAATGTCTCTCCTAGATATTCGAGGAGGGTGCGCTTCTCTTTGGTCTTGATGACCACATCGTCCACATAAGCATGCACGTTTCAGCCTATCTGTGAGTGTAAGCACTTCTGCATGCAGCGCTGATAGGTAGCGCCTACATTCTTTAGACCGAAAGGCATGGTCGTAGCAGAAAGCCCTGTAGGGGGTGATAAATGATGTCTTAATCTGATAAGCCGGGTTTAACCAGATCTGATTGTACCCAGAATAGCAATCTAGAAAAGACAACAAATCACAGCCAGTCGTGGAATCGATAACTTGATCGATACGGGGCAAGGCGAAGGGGTCTTTCGGGCACGCCTTGTTCAGGCTGGTGTAGTTGATACACATGCGCCAGGTCTTGTTCTTCTTCAGCACCAAGACTGGGTTCACCAACCAGTCCGGGTGGTACACTTCCATGATGAACCCGTCTGCAATGAGCCGGGTGATCTCGTCGCCGATTATCTTCCTCTTCTCCTCCGCGAACCGGCACAGAGGTTGCTTGACTGGCTTGGCATCCGGACGCACATGAAGTGAGTGCTCAGCAAACTCCCTCGGCACACCCGGCATGTCCTTGGGGGACCATGCAAAGATGTCCTGATTCTCACAGAGGAAGTCGATGAGCGCGCCTTCCTATTTGCTGTCCAAGCCGGCACCAATGGTGATGAACTTAGTCGGGTCGGAGGGGTCGAGAAGGATCCTCTTCGTCTCCTTTGCCGACTGGAAAGCTCCTTCTCCAGCCGGTTTGCTGCTAGCCGACATGTCCTGCTGGGCCATGGCCACATTGCACATGATCACGCGCTTCTCCTCGGCTATGATGCGGGCCTCTGCCAGTTTGGAACCGGCTGAGGCGCACTCCATCGACCGCCTGGTAGGAGCTCGTCAGCTTTACCACCTCGAACTAGATTGGTTCGCGGCGGAAGTTCTCCTCGGTCCCGAAGATGACGTCTAGCTGGATTTTACCCAGCCGGGCGCAAGCTGGCCCCGGCAGTATGCCGTGGAACGTCGTGGTAGTCGGGCGCAGGTCGCTTTCGTGAATGCCCAGCTTCTCTAGCGAGGACTGGTAGAGGAGGTTGAGGTTGCTGCCTCCATCGATGAGGACGCGCGAGAATCGGCAGGTACGCGCGTTGGAGACGATGAGGGGGTCGAGCACCATGGCGTAGCCCCCGGGAGTCGGCAGATGCTCCGGCTGGTCTGCACGGCTCCAGGTGATGGGGGTTTCCAACCAGTTCAGGTACTGGGGGACCTGAGAGATGATGGTGTTGACCTCCTTGGAGCGCCGCCTACGGCTGTGCTTGTCGTTCTGCTCCGTCTCGAAGATGTGGTAGGCGACGTGCGGCTGGGGGTAGCCGTTGTTGTTGTTGCCACCGTTACCATCATTGTCGGCTCCCCTAGCCGGTGGTGGGGGTCCGCCAGGAGGGGGAGGGGGCGACGAGGCTGGTTACCCTGGTCTTTTAGCTGGCGGGTCCAGCTACAATTCCGGGTGGTATGCGTAGCCGGTTTGAAGGGACCGCTATGCAACTTGCACGGGTCGTCAAACATCTGGTCGAAGGTGAGTTGTGGCTTCTGCCTCCTTCCATCGTTAGCCGGCGCGTCGGGTGCGCCCTCCACAGCGTTGACCTGCTACGCGTGGTAGCGGGGCTTCTGTTGTCCGGCCAAGCGGTCCTCGTGGAACCGGTTGTCGTTGCCATGGCGTCTGGAGGATCCGTCTTCGCCAGCCGGATTGCTCGGGCGGTCATCAGCCGGCTCCGTAGGAGTCAGACGCCCGTCCGCATTTACTCAAAGAGGCTTCTTCATGGCGGCATCCGCCATGGTGTACTGGTCCGCAACCATCATGAGCTCCGCCATGGTTTTCGGCTCGTCACACAGTAGCCGGTGGCGAGGCATGGTGCCTTCTCGGCAACCCTCGATGAAGAAGTTGATGGCCTGGCTCTCCAGGATGCCCTCACAGGTGTTGCGTAGCTCCGTCCGCTTGGCGAGGTACTCGCGGTCAGTCTCGCGGTCACCTTGGATGCACAAGGCCAGGTCGCGTGGGCGCCCCGGACACTTGTACGTGCCGTTGAAATTGCGGACGAATACTTTCTCGAAGTCTGGCCAGGCATTGATGCTATTGGGCGCAAGGCTGTTGAGACACGTCCTTGCCGACCCGGTTAGCATGAGGGGGACATAGCGCGCGGTTGTGCGCTTGTTCCCATGGGCGATGCCGACTGCCGTAGCATAGTCGGTCAGCCAATCTTCCGGCTTCATGCTGCTGTCGTACTTGGGGGTGTCCCTGGGTAGGGAGACCTTATCCAGAAATGGCTCGTTCCGGATGCGGGGTCCGAAACAACCGGGCCAGTAGAATGTTCCTCCTCCTTGACGCGCGCTTGAGCGAGGAGCTCGATGCGGTCACGGGCATCCGGACAATCCAGGTTGGGCGCTCCCACCCGGCCCGAGAGACGGGAACCGGCGGGTCTAGGCGCTCCGGTTGGTGGAGGGGGAGGCGGCGGGTTGCTGTTCACCGTCTGCTCCTGGCGCGGTTGGCCCTTGTTGCCAGAGCTGCGACGCCGGCTGCGGACCTTAGCCGGCTGAGGGAAGGACGCCTGCTAGGTATCGCGCGACGCGCCCCTACTGTTGGCAGGCAACTTGCTCCCCCTGGAGTAGCTGGGGTCCTCCTGCATCTACCGGTTGGCATTAGCCTACTCGTCCGCGATGCGGAGGAGCTCCTGCACGCGGGCGTGATGGCGGGCTCGCTCCTCGCCCTCCAGATTGGGCAGTTCGTCTGCCACGGCTCGCGCCGCGCGCAGGTTCTTGATGGGCGTGCTGTAGGTGGGCCGGATGAGGGCGGGTGCACGATCCGGCTCCCCATCCTTCTCCATCCTACCGCCTAGCTCGCCGCCCCGGCGCCGTACCTGGCCGCGCCGGCTCGGCTCCGCGGTAGCCGGAGTGAAGCCGTGCACGCGGTCGTACTTGCGCCGGGTGATCTCAAGTTGCTTGCGGGTACCCGCCAGTTCCATGGCCTCCTAGAGGAGGATTTGTCTCTCCATGGCGAAATTGGCCTCCTTCTCCTCCGGGTTATCCCCGAGGTTAACCGGCGTCAGGAGCCGATCAATGGCATCCTCCACCAGATTCCGAGGCTGTGGAGGGGCGGAAGTTCCGACTTTGTCTGCGCCTCGCTCCCGCGGCTGGCGGGGGTGAGAGCTGGAGCCGGCCATCATGACCTTCACGCCGCAGTAAGCGACAGAGGCGCTGCTGCCCGGATGCCGCAGCTCCGCGACAGAGACGATTTCCCTAGGGAAACGCTCTGGAACGGTGGCGACGTAGACAGGGAGGTCGCCGAATAGCAGGACGGTGTCGTTCGCCGGGAAGGAGGTTCCGGCGAAGCAGGAGGCATTGTCGATGACGCAGTCGAACTTGCCCAGCGTGAGCACCAGGCCGGAGGCCACGCGCGCACCGGATGAAGTGCGGGGTCCCATGCAGAACGTGACTCCGGTCGAAGCCATCTGCCCCACGGTGGGTGCCAACTGTCGTTGTATTGGGAACAGTAGTACCTGAAGAGGTTAGATAGAGGTGTGGGGACTAGTAGGGAAGCTATCGACGGCGTCCGTAGGCGGGATTGGATACAAGCGAGCGTAGCTGGACACAGGAAGTACCTAGGTTGAGAGCCCTCGTGGTGAGGTAAGGCTCCAGTCCCCCAGTACCTGAACGCGCGTAAGGCTCCGGTCCCCTCATCGTCTCCAACGCGCGTACCTGCCGATTCTCGCGCGTCCTCATCGATGGAGGCAGCAACCTCAACCTCCTCTACCAGTCCTCGCTAGAGAAGCTGGGCATTCACGAAAGCGACCTGCGCCCGACTACCACGACGTTCCACGGCATACTGCCGGGGCCATCTTGCGCCCGGCTGGGTAAAATCCAGCTGGACGTCATCTTCGGGACCGAGGAGAACTTCCGCTGCGAACCAATCTAGTTCGAGGTGGTAAAGCTGACGAGCTCCTACCAGGCGGTCGATGGAGTGCGCCTCAGCCGGTTCCAAACTGGCAGAGGCCCTCATCATAGCCGAGGAGAAGCGCGTGATCATGCGCAATGTGGCCATGGCCCAGCAAGACATACCGGCTAGCAGCAAACCGGTTGGAGAAGGAGCCTTCCAGCCAGCCAAGGAGACGAAGAGGATCCTGCTCGACCCCTCCAACCCGACCAAGTTCGTCACCATTGGTGCCAACTTGGACAGCAAATAGGAAGGCGCGCTCGTCGACTTCCTCCGTGAGAATTAGGACATCTTTGCATGGTCACCAAAGGACATGCCAGGTGTACCGAGGGAGTTCGCCGAGCACTCACTTCATGTGCGGCCGGATGCTAAACCGGTTAAGCAACCTCTACGCCGGTTCGCGGAGGTGAAGAGAAAGATTATCGGTGATGAGATCACCCGACTCCTTGCAGCCGGGTTCATCATGGAAGTGTACCACCTGGACTGGCGGTGAACCCAGTCCTGGTGCTGAAGAAGAACAAGACCTAGCGCATGTGTATCGACTACACCAGCCTGAACAAGGCGTGCCTGAAAGACCCCTTCGCCTTGCCCCGTATCGATCCAGTCATCGATTCCATGGCTGGCTGTGATTTGTTGTCTTTTCTAGATTGCTATTCCGGTTACAATCAGATCCGGTTAAACTCGGCTGATCAGATTAAGACATCATTTATCACCCCCTACAGGGCTTTCTGCTATGTGACCATGCCTTTCGGTCTGAAGAATGCAGGCGCTACCTATCAGCGCTGCATGCAGAAGTGCTTGCACTCGCAGATAAGCCGAAACATGCACGCCTATGTGGACGATGTGGTCATCAAGACCAAGGAGAAGCGCACCCTCCTTGAGGACCTAGGAGAGACATTCGGCAACCTCCGCTAGTACCAGATGAAGCTGAACCCGGAGAAGTGCGTCTTCGCAGTGCCATCCGGTCAGCTACTCGGTTTCCTCATATCACTACGAGGCATCGAGGCCAATCCGGAGAAGATCGCGGCCATCAAGAGGATGCAGCCACCCAGGAGCCTGCTTGGAGTCCAGAAATTCACCGGATGCCTGGCCTCCGTCAGCCGTTTCGTCAGCTGGCTGGGGGAGAAGGCACTCCCATTGTACCAGCTGATGAAGAAGACGGTTCTCTTGGACTTGGCAAGCCGACGCCGCATTTCATGACCTCAAGCGCATGCTATTCACAGCGCCGGTTCTCACCACGCCGGCTAGCAAGGAGCCGATGTTGCTCTATATAGCAGCCATCAGCCGGGTTGTCAGTGTCGCCCTGGTGGTGGAGCGGCCCGAGGAAGGCAAGGCTCAGCCGGTTCAGAGGCACGTCTACTACCTCAGCGAGGTCCTCTCCCTCTCCAAGCAGAACTACCCCCACTACCAAAAGATGTGCTACGGCGTGTACCTGGCATGCAAGAAGCTCAAGCACTACTTCCAGGAGCACCGCACCCCTTTCGGAAATCATCGGCAACAAAGACGCCACCAGCCGAGTCGCCAAGTGGGCCATCGAGCTCGCCGCCTACTCCATCTAGTACGAGCCCCGGCTCACGATCAAGTCACAGGCACTGGCGGACTTCCTCGTCGACTGGGCCAAGACCCAGTATCTCCCACCGGTTCCGGATTCAAACCACTGGAAGATGCACTTTGACGAGTCGAAGATGCTCGGGGGCTTGGGAGCCGGCATCGTGCTCACCTCGCCTAAGGGATACCGGCTGGAGTACGTCTTGTAGATCCACTTCAAGGCCTCCAACAACGTAGCCGAATACGAGGCACTGTCGCACGTACTCCGGATAGCCCGGGAGATCGGTGTCAACCGGATCCTCTGCTTTGGTGATTCGGATCTGGTGGTGCAGCAACTATCCAGAGAATGGGACGCCCGTGATGCAAACATGGCCCTCTACCGATTCCACATCCAGAAGCTTAGCGCGTCCTTTGATGGATGCGAATTCCATCACATCCCCTGCATCAACAACGAGGCAGCCAATTCACTCGCCCGAATCGAATCCATCAGGCAGGCGATCCCACTCGGGGTCTCCTTGGAGCACCTGCACAAGCCCTCCATCAACCCATCACCCGAGTTTGATTCCATCATATGGGCGGGGAGCGCTCCGACTGATGGGGCGACAGAGGCGGAGCCGGCAGAACCTCCAAAAAAGAAGGCCCGCGCCAACCCCGGCAAATCAGTACCCTCCGGCTCGCAAGACCCGGGGGCTGCCGACTCGTCAAGCGGCTCGGGGGCTACAGTCCCGGGTGCCCCATCCGGACGGCCCCCCGACGACCATCAACCGGAGAGCGGGAGCATCCTCGTCATTTGGGAAGTGCCATCCTGGGCGTAGCCCTTCATGAACTACATCGTTAACGGGGAACTTCCGGATGACGAGGTGGAAGCTAGGCAAATCCGGCGCCACGCGCACACGTACACCATCATCAACAGCAAACTGTACAAGCACAACGTATCCGGCATCTTCCAAAGGTGTGTCGATGTGGACACAGGCTACCGGCTACTCAAGGACATCCACCAGGGCGAGTGCGGGCACCACGCTTTGTCAAGGGCGATAGTCGCCAAGGCGTTTTGCCATGGCTTCTATTGGCCCACCGCCCCCGAGGACGCTGAACAACTGGTCCGTGCGTGCAATGGGTGCTAGTGCTTCGGGCAGCTTAGGCACATGCCAACTTCGGTGCTCAAGACCATACTGATTACCTAGCCCTTCGCGGTTTGGGGCCTCGACATGGTCTGTCCCTTCAAGCGAGCGCGCGCGGGCATGACCCATCTGCTGTTGGCGGTGGACAAATTTACAAAGTGGATCGAGGCCAAGCCCATCCGGAAGCTGGACGCGGCGACAGTCATTACCTTCTTCCCCGACATCATCAACTGGTTCGGCTACCCAAACAGCATCATCACCGACAATGGCACAAACTTCGCCAAGGGGGCCTTCGCCCGATTCTGCAGCAACAAGGGCATCCGGCTAGACCTAGCCTCCGTCGCGCACCCGCAGTCCAACGGGTAGGTCGAAAGGGTAAACGGCTTAGTGCTAGTCGGCATCAAGCCACGCCGCATCGAGCCGTTGGAGCGGTCACCTGGATGCTGGATCGAGGAGCTTCCGGCTGTGCTATGGATCCTCCGCACCATGCCGAATAGATCAACCGACTACACACTGTTCTTCCTGGTCTATGGATCGGAAGCCGTCCTCTCAGTGGATATCAAGTTCGACTCCCCGCGTAAGCTCCTTTATGACGAAAAGGCCAACCAAGAGGCGCGGGAGGAAGGCGTGGACCTCCTGGAGGAGGCCCGTGAGTTGGCATTGTCCAGGTCGGCCCTATACCAGCAACGACTACACCGCTAACATTTAGGCCGGATCTGCCCAGTCACGTTTCACGAGGGCGACCTGGTCCTCTGGCTGGTACAAGACATGAAGGGCATGCACAAGCTATCGCCACCTTGGGAGGGCCCCTTCATCATCAGTCGGGCACTGCCCAACAACTCCTACTACCTCATCGACGTGCAGCAGCCACGCAAGAACAAGATGGACAAATCAGACAACGAGATCGAGCGTCCCTGGAACGCGGCCCTGCTGCGCCCGTTTTACACCTAGTCACCAGACAGTGTATGTATCCCGCAAACCCTATGAATGAAAATGCGGACCCCTGTGAGATGCTCGAGGGCTCCTTGCTAGAAATGTGTTTATACATGTTTTCCGGTTATGATTTTCCGGCTCCGGCAACCCCTACCCGGGTGCTTGCCGGCTGGCCCGACCTGCTAAATCAACAAATCGACTGAGTAGTGTGCGATGATGTCAGAGGCCCACTCTTCATCTCAGCTACAGACCGCAACTCGGCTGTCCGGCTAGCAAGAGCAAAATCCCGAGGCATCCCACATGAAAAATAGGGAGAAGACGCAACAAATCGGGCGTCCCGGCCTCGCAACTAGCTTAAGACAATCCGGCTGCTAAGCCGTTAGTACAGTGCACAACACACTGTCGGCTCCCTTCGATTCCGGCTGCAGACCGCAACCCGGCTGCCCGGCAAGGACGCAGCGAAAATAGCAGAGCGCACGGGAAAACGACCAATCGTCTAGAAAGGCGCAAGCTAGTTTTCAAAAAGCAAATCTACCTTCTGGCTATAGTTTAGCAGACTAATCTATTAACGTGTGAGAAAGTATGTGTATGTATACTCTTGTACGGCTACCTTGAGTCGGAATTCAGGAAGAAAAGAGAAGAAGATTTGAAGTCCTTGCCTTCATCAAGCGCTCCGAATCTCGGGGGCTACACCCACTAGGTGCGCTCGCGCGCCCCCAGTGGAATCTTGTAGTTTCCCGACCGGCTAAAGGCGTTTAGCCGGGCGTCCGGAGCCCAGGTGAGGGCAAGGGGAGGAGCAAGAGGAGACAAGGAAGATTCGAAGTACCTGGCTACGCCAGCTACTCCAAATCTCGGGGGCTATACCTAGTGGGTGTGCTCGCGCGCCCCCACTAGAATGTTAGTTCCCCCGGCTGAAGGTGTTCAGCCAGTGAAAGCAACCGACTGAGATGGGTCTAGTCGGATAAAGTTAGAAGATTTGGGAAAAGAAGGAATATTCGAAGCACCTGGCTATGCGAGCTACTACGAATCTCGGGGGATACACCCAGTGGGTGCGCTAGAGCGCCCCCACTGGAGGTGCAGTTCCCCCGGCTAAAGGCGTGTAGCCGGGCGAAGTCAGCCGGATAAAGTCCATCGGCGAAATATTGAAAGCAAATGCAAATCGCACAAGTTGAAGGGAAACCAAGCTAGTTCAAAATTAACATGGAAAGAAAAAGAGGAGGCGAAGCTCCCATAAGTTTACCCGGCGCCAGAGGCAGCCAGTACAGATAGACAAGTTTTAAAGCAAAGCAAGACAATCAAATACACCCGGCATCCCGGGGCGATAGCTAAGCGGCAGGACCCTTGCCGTGCGGAGCATCTTGGCTGGCGGCAGCCCCAGGCGGAGGAGGAGGAGGTGCGGCGCTCGACCCGGTTCCGGCGCCCGCAGCCGGCTGCGCCGAAGCTTCTGCATCCGGAGTACCGACGGACTCCGAGTCGGTGAGCACCTCGTCAGGATCCACGTAGTCGGTGATCTTGATGGCGGAGCCCCGGAGCTCCGGATGAGCCTGGTGGATGGCGGCAAGGTCGGCGCTGGCGCGGAAGCCTCTGTCGATCTTCTCGACGCGGGCGTCCTTGTACCAGGAAAGCATGAGGGCCAGAGCCATCTCCGCTCCGGCTAGCGCCGCCAGGTCCCGCAGCCGGTCCACCGCAGCCGGCACCTCCCCCACCTTCGCAGCTAACTACGCCATCATCTCCGGAACCGGTCTACCGGCCACAGAAACGAGATGATGTCCCGCGCCGCTTGACGAAGCTTGGCAGCTTCCTTGCCAAGAAGGACGATGAGCTCCTGGGCCGTCGGCTGCGCTCCCGGCCAGTTCTCCTGCAGCCGGTTGTACACCAGCAGGTCTATGCCGGGATAAAATGCTGTCAGAAAAAAGATAGTCAGATCCAGCTACCAGATCCGGAAAGACGGGGAGACAGAAAAGGGAACTTACCCTTAGCCGTATGACCGACTTGCATCAGTTTCGCCACCAAGGCCTTCTCCTTTGTCGCCAGCCGTTTGATCTCCTTCTCTTGGTCCTTGTTTTGGGCCTCGAGAAGGTTGAAGGCTTCGATCTGGCTAGCGAGCAAGGCGTCGCGCTCCTTGATAGTGGCCTCCATACCATCCACCTTCGCGTGCCAATCCTTGTTCTGCAGCCACATAATGGAGTTGAACTTGCTCAACCGGTCGTTCGCTTTCTTCAAGCGATAAATCTCACACTGAGCGCACACGAGGATAGCTACGACAAAGCCGGCTATCAGCAAGTAAAAAAAGACGATTCCGGCTGAGACAAACTTACTCTGGGAAGTCCCGTTGGCAGCAGCGAGCTTCTGCTCCAAGGACCGGTTCCCGCCGGCTGTGGCCTCCCGCAGCCAGATCTCCTTCACCGCCAGCTCGAGGGTGGCAGCGAGGTCTGTCAGCGAGGCAGCGGAGGAGGCGTCATCATCCACAACGTTGGCGACCAAGGACTCCTTCGCGGCAACCACCGTTGTCCTCCACTCCTCCCCCGGCTCGTCCTCGGAGTTGTCGTCGCCGACAACCACGGGCTCCTTTCCGATTGCTGCTCCCGCGTGCCCGATAAAGAGTCGTCCGGCTGAGGACCCTCCGCTCCAGCTGAGGCAGCCGGTTCAGCTCGAGGTGGCGGTGGAGGCGGCGGCGGAGGCGGTGCCTCGGAGGAAGGAGGGGCACTGGCAGACGTGGTCGGGGCGCGCGGTGGCGACCCGGTCGGCACTCGCGCTGGGCTCGCAGCTCCAAAGGAGACCAGCGTGCTAAGAACACAAAAGAGAAGAAGAAAAAAGAAGCAAATAAGCCAAAGGTAGAAAGATGTACTCCTGCACCACCGGAGGCGGCCCCTTCTTCCGGCCAAGGCGACTCGGCGGAAGGGCATTGGTCCGGCTCCTCTTGGGGTTCGGCTCCTCTACAGCAGGCCGACTGGCGCTGGAACGGCTGGAGCCGCTCCCGCTAGCGCCAGACTGGCTAGAGTCGCCGTCCGTTGCAAGGCGCTGCGCCGGATCGAAGGCCGGCGCGGCCTCTTCCTCCTCGTCAACCTCCACCTGGGGGTCGGCGGCCGGTTCGTCGTTCTGGCTGGGAAAGGCATCCCCGTCCCCGTCTGACTCCTCGCCAGACCGCCGAGCACGCGGCTCAGGCAAGTCAGACGTCAATGTCTCGAGGGGGGCCTCGCCCTCCTCACGAAGGATGCAAGGGAAGATCTGCCGAATACAAGAGATAAGTTGGATAAAACAAAAAAGAAGAGCAAGAGAAACATAAATTCCGGCTGAAAGAGCTTACCCATGGCGCGTGGTTGTCCCGGCTATAGGGCGCCAGGCTGAAGGTCCAGCCTTCCGACAACCGCTCCTTGGTGATCGTCCACACCCACTCCTTCAGGTTGTGGTAGCGGGGATCATGGTGCGACAGTCGGGTCGGTTCCAGCCGGCCAGAGTAGAAGCACATCTTGTGCGCTCGCTGCTGCAACGGCATCATCAGCCGAGACATCCAGCTGAGGGTGATGTCCAGGCCGGTCAGCCTGTAGGTGACGAGGGAGCACATGCATTGCAGCATTGTCTCCGACTCCGGTTTCTCGCCATAGATCTTCAGCTCCTAGTGCTGCCGGCTGGACTCAACATCCTGGAACACCGGAAGGTTGATCTGGTCCACGTTGGTGCGGTTCTTGACATAGAAGTACGACTGCTGCCACAGTCGTACCGTGTCATGCAGCTGGAACTTCGGGTATCCGGTCTGCGTGCGGGAGTAGATGGAGGTGCCGCCACAAACGACTAGCGGCCCCTTCTTAAACTGCACCTGCGGCCGGACTTGGAAGAGCCGGCAGAAGAGCCCGAGATCCGGCTGGATCCCGAGGTAACTCTCGCAGAAGGCCATGAAGTGTGCCAGCGTGCTGATTGCGTTGGCGCCGAGATGGTGGAGGCGGAGGTCGAAGAAAGCGAGGAACGTGAGGAAGAATGGGTGCACCGGCAGTGCGAACCCGCGCGCCAGATGCGAGAGAAAGATTACCCGTTCTCCCTCCGCCGGGTGCGGTGACACATCTCTCGCCGGCGCTACCCGCACCTCTGCTTCCTCCTCCAGCGGAAGGACGCGGGTGGCGCGGTACTTATGGATGTGGTCCTCCGTGACGGAGGAGCCACACCACGCTCCACGTTCAGCGGCCATCTCTAGCTCGTTGGAGGGCGCGGTGGCAGACGACTGACGATGACCTGTGCCGCTGACGATGACAGAGGGGCGGTGCAGCGGGCTACAGCGGCAGCGAAGGCAAGGCGCGGAGGGCAGGAGCGCAGAAGGGGAGAGGGCAGCTGGAAGCAGGGGAGCGGAGGAAAGGAACTGCTCCCCCCGGGGAATCCCTTTAAAGGGCCGGAAGAGCAACCGTCCACGGCGCCATGTGGCACCTATCCAGGTGACCCTCACCCCAACCGCCGCCAGATCCCGTGTGCTGACGCGGGGCGCGCAGAAGATCTGGGGGCGGAAACCGAAGCGTCAGGCGGCAGTTTCCCGAGGCGACATGCAATGGGATGTTATGCTGCCCGCCGCAGAGCAATGATGGCGCATGCGCGCATGGCCGGCGTCAGCACTCACGTCACGGGTAGCGCAACCGCCAGGCGTAGCCGGTCACAAATTCAAAACGAAGAAGGAGCGCGCGCACATTTCGCCTAAGGGTGGAATCCACACGCGCTCGGGGGCTAGTGTCGGGGGGATGATCCCCAGATACCCCAACCGGACAAGAAAGAGGGCAGTCGGATCGCGTCCGGCTGACCAAGTGTAGCCGGACAAGGCAGGTCGGGCTCGCTACCGCATGGTAGCCGGATCAACGAGAAGCAGCCGGCTATGGCAACATAGCTGGAACCAATCAAGGAGACAGGACGACATGAGGATCAGTGCGCGGTACGCCCTATACGACGACAAGACTGTCAACCACTCGGCCATACCGAAGACTTTGCGGGGATGACGTAGGAATAGTGGCCCGATGCTGACGACGGGCTTACACGGCGTCCACTATGCCTACGATAGCCATGCCGCTCATACTCCGATGGGACTTGTCGTACCGGATACTGTAGATGACCAGCCGGCTGGGACCCGCCTATGGGGCCCGCCAATCGGACTGGCTAGTGAGACCGTTGCTTCTCTGCCTACATAAGGAGAGGCAAGGCCTTAGTAGAAAGGGTTGGTCTCAGTGCATTTAAGATAGTAGCTAGAGGATATAGCTCTAGGAGCGCTTGTAGTTCGTACATCCCTCATAGTCAGATCGGCAGGAGTAGGAGTTTTACCTCATCACGAGGGCTCCGAACCTAGGTACTTCCTGCGTCAGCTACACTCGCTTGTATCCAATCCCGCCTGCGGATGCCGTCGATAGCTTCCCTACTAGTCCCCACACCTCTATCTAACCTTCTTAGGTACTACCGTTCCCAATACAACGACAACTTAACTGATCAAAAAGATCGTTGATCCTAGGGAGAGGATACTTGTTTTTGACAGCCACATCATTGAGCGGGCAATAATCCACGACCAGACACGGTATATTGGTATCCCGCTTCTTAACAAAGATGGTAGGACATGCCCAAGAAGATGTGCTAGGCTAGATGTATCCTTTTATCTCAAACTCCTCTAATTGCTTCTTCAACTCCACTAACTCATGAGGGGGCATACGGTAGGGTCTCTTGGAAACAGGTGCAGTTCCAGGGACCAATTCTATGACAAACTCCACACTTCAATCAGGTGGCATGCCAGGCAACTCTTTAGGAAAGACATCTGGGAATTCACATACCACGGAAACATCTTGAATCTCTAACGGAGGTTGAACTTCAAGAGCATACAACTCCGCCTGAGGAATAGAAACAGCTGAAGAAGATAGTGACCCTACGGTCCAATAAGTGACGGTTATGCCAGCAGGACTAGTAAGAGTCACGGACTTGGTTGCACATCCAATGACCGCTTGTGGGAAACAACTGGGAGGCAACATTGATTAGGTTCCCATGACAAACCATGGTGGTACGCCAACTAGAACCAGGAGACTGAACCAGCAAAGGTTTAGACAACCCCTCAAAACTTATCCCATGCAATTCAGCAAAAGCTTGCGACATGAATGAATGTGATGCTCCAGAGTCCAAGAAAACTTTAGCTAGAATGTGATTGATACGAAGCGTACCCATCATAGTGCTTGGATCTTCCCGAGCCTCTTTAGCAGAGATATGGGTCAGACGACCACTTCCAGCACCTTGAGGCTTGGTATACTTCTTTGGGGGTGCTCTCTTAGTAGCACTCTTTTGCGGACACTCCCTTGCATAGTGACTAGGCTGGCAATAGTTGAAGCAGGTGAGACATGATGTGATACCAGCGGCAGGATAGTTTGTCCCACCAGCATTGCTTGAGATAGCATTCGGGCGAGGAGCATATCCAGAAGACCTTGTGGTGTAAGGAGCACGTGGCACATCACTGTAAGGTACAAACTTTTTGCTTGAACCAGCCTTGTTGGATCCTTCATAAGAACGCTTACGAGTTTCCTCATACTCCACCTTCCACGCTCTGCTTTCATTACCTTGTTCACTAGAGTTTGCAGATTCCCAAAATCCATCAGATGAAGATCACGACGAACATCAGGGTCTAATCCCTTACGGAATAGAGCTTGCTTCTTAGCATCAGTGGAAACCTCTTCAGGAGCATAGCATGCAAGACGGTTGAATCTGTGCTGGTAATCATACATAGAACCAGTGCCTTGTTTCAGCTTGAGAACTCCTCCCACTTTTCATCCATTAGACCCTCTGGAATATGATAGTCTCGGAATCCTTCAGTGAATTCTCGCCAAATAACAACATGCTGAGCAGCTTGCAGTGCCAAGAAATTTTCCCACGAGGAGTTAGCTGCTCCCTCCAGATGGTAGGCGGCAAAGGTTACCCAATCAGCTTTAGGAACATGACCAACCTGAAGTTTGCGCTCCATGGTGCGAAGCCAGTAGTCTGCATCAAGTGGCTCAGTGGAATAGTTGTAGACTAGTGGAGTGAGACGTATGAAATCCTTGATACCGACTTGGTTGTTTGGGCGTTGGGTATTGTGCTCAATCCTTTCAAGGAGCCTCATGTTGTCAGCACGGTTGGTCTCATACATAGCCATGATTTGAACCATTGATGGTGGCGGAGGAAGATTAGAAGGATCATCCTCATTCCTAGACCCATGAGCTTGAGGACGGGTGCGAGCTTGAGAAGTGTCACCCATCCTGTAAGACCAGAAGGCGTTAGCCAAGGGTTTCAAAGACAAAGATGCTGGATGTAAAACATGTCATCTCATCAAGCATGGTAGTATCAAAGCATACTAATGTATACACTAACCAGCTGACTTACAAACCATAACAATAGAGTGCTAAGATGTTATGCATCAAGCAGAACTGAGATATCTTGATAACTTTGAGATTAGCAACCAGTTATGGAGTGCTTAGAAAAACAACCCCGAAGACACAACCCTAAACGTTTGAAATTAGGGGTAAGGAATGAAAACCTTTCAAACCAAAACGGATAAGAAAACTCCAGCATTAGAATCACATAGGAAAGGAGTAAAAAGAGTCCTAGTCAGAGTTTCTGCAAATAGTTTTCATCCTTTAAATAGTTTTGTCAACTTCTAGACTCAACATCGACCAATACTAGGGTTTCCTACAGGCAGTCCTGCTCTGATAACAAAACCTATAACACCCCCGGGATTAGGGTTAAACAAACCTCGGATTACCCTCCGAGATAAACTTAACTCCAACCTCAGAGACTCACAGTATATGATTCGGTAGCATTACAGAACACCGGGATTCAACATCATAAGTTTAAACTCTTAATAGAGTACAATATTAGATTATTACAAACCAGGGGTCGCACACCCATCATTACACCAAATAGCGAAAGCAAATTATGTTGTTATACACAACAAACTTGACAAAGGGCCTAATAGGCCATAAACAGAAGCGACGTCCAACCCATAGTCCTCAGGCTGCTACCTGGGACCCCCAACTACTCATCAATGTCAACGTAGAAGCCACCTTCAGTTGCAACTAGATCAGCTGAAGAAAAACAACAATAGCGCAAGGCTGAGTACGAGAATATACCCCGCAAGACTTAGATAACCTAGTATCTACATGCTCCGGCTAGAAAAGCTTTCTCTGGATTTTCTTTGCATAAAGCCAACTTTGTTTGTAAATAAGAGAGAGATAAGAGGCTCGTCTACACAGAATACTTTCAAAGCAGGGTAAGAGAGCGACAACTCCATCTTGAACATATGAACTTGTTAACCAAGCACATCCGGACTCCTCATCTAGGATCACCCCCTCGAACCCCCGAGGAAGCATCCTTAAGCACCCGTGGATCAACAAGTTTTACTTTTAGTTAATGTTATCTATGATCATCAGGTCCGTTCCCAAGTCATTCATAACCATGAACATGGCTTTTCAAAAAGATTTAACCCTGTAGGGGTGTACAACTTTACCCACACGTACCAACCGACTCTTAGTGACAAATTATTAGCCCTCTTCCTTGGAAGGCCAGTAGAGGGTGGTTGACCATGACCTTTACCTTGCTTTCACCAAGACTATGAGTCACGCCCTTAGGAGGGTTCCGTCGTAACGGGTCAAATCCCGAAGCCAGTCCCTAGAGATGTGAGGTGAGGTTGGTTTACCAGGGGCTCCATCCACCCCAAACAACCCCGGCCACGCTTACCTACCTGTTATGATGCACCTCCTTCACCTCCTCATTCGAAAACATTTCCAATGCATATGCCAAATGGAAAGCCCAAACTATGTGACTCATGGAACCTACTAGGCAAGTTAGTTAGTCGAGGGGTTTTCTAGGCCCCGTGTGGCTGTACGCTCGTCTTGGTTCAAGAGGCAAGAACTCGGGTCCTAATGGGGCGAGCATGGGACTACAAAAACCACACCCAACATGGCCTCCCATACAAGCCTTAGCATGTTTATCCGTCACCTCCGATCATGTCTCCATCTCCTACCTTTCTAGATTCTTTGGCATCTCCGATTCATCATCATCAGGATGGATCAGGCGTAACTACTAAGCATGGCTAAGCTTGACCATGGAAGAAGATCTAGCAATGCTCACATGCCAGACCTAGGTATGCTAGGAGCAGTGGATCAGGTGTATAGGGCTACAACAGGGAAACTATGCAGCAGATAGATAACTCTAGCTACTGACAAAAGACCACACTGGAATCGTATGCAATATAGCGAGAAAGTAGATACTTTGTAAAACATAGGTTCAGAATGAGAGGCTACGCTTGCATTGTCCTTCAGTAGACAGATATGGATCTTTGTTATCGTTGACTTCGGTCTCGTGCTTGGATCCTATCGCGGAGAAGCAATATCGAAAAGAAAGATAACAATCAACATCTTGAACCATGCAATGTGCAAGAACATAAATGATATGGAAGATTAAAGTTATCATCGCAACCCTAGGATTAAAATCGATTTAAATGGGTTCGGAGTGCCGAGGGTTTGACATTCCATCGATCCCATATGCAATTAGGGGGGTTTCGATGTTCCTCTAACTAGCTAGGGATTAGGTTGATCAACAATGCATTATTATATTTTGAAAGTGTAGATCTCATTTTTCTGAACATTTTGATATATTATACACATTTTTTTGATTAAATATGAAATAGTTATGAATTTTTTAAGATTATAACAAATTCTGTCTTATTTAAATCATTTCTGAAAATAATAAAACAAATATGAGGTCGGCCTAACGTCATCAGACCCAAACCCGATAGTTCTGCACCATAGAGGCAGCTAGCCCCTGAGGCTAACGGGAGGGCCCGGGCCATGTCATGGCCAAGTCACGGACGGGACACGGCGGCACCACCGGGTAGCGGTCGCCAGCGGCGATCTGGCGCACCCCAGCTAGCGCAGTTGGGCTCATTTGAAAGGGCTCAGCGAGGCGAACCGCACAGAGGTGGCGCCGCCCCACTATGGTCGCTGGAGCTCCTTCTCCAATGAGCTACTGCGACGGTGGCCTCGGCTACACGGTGCGGCGATGCTACGGTAGGCTAGCGGTGAAACGAGGAGCGTTGCTCGGACGAGAAGCTCACCAGGAGCGTGTAGAGCTTGACGACAAGGTGAGACGAGCTGTGGAATGGTGGGGATCGACGGCGAATGGTGGCGTCTGGCGGCGGTGGGAGCTATCCATTCGAGCAACTGCGACCACCCCGACCTGTGATGGCCGGGGAAATCGACCGAGTCGACCACGACGGTCACTCCTAGGGGCTTAGAACAGCCAGGGGAGGTGGAGAACGGCGGCGACCAGAGGCTCCGATGAGCTAATGGTCGGCGGAGGGGAGAAATGGAGAGGAAGAGGAGGATAGGGTTCGTCCTGGCCGCGAGAAGGGGTCTTATAGGCAGTAGCAGCTTCGGTAGCACGAATCTCGGCATAGCGATCATCCCGGTGATGTAGGGACGGCCTCGCTGGCCACACCGAGCTGCTTTGCTCGCTGTCGTCCTTCTAGCAAGGAAGAAGAAAGGGGAAAAGAGTGAAACGGTACCGGGCCGTGGAGGTTGGGCCGGCTGGTCCATGGAAAGAAAGGAGAGGTGGGCTGGTTGCTGGGCTATGGCCTTATTCCTCTCTGCTCACATTTTTTCTATAAAATCTTTTCTAATTGATTTCTCTAAAAACCCTCCTTATATTGACCCAAATCAAAATATTTTGAGTAGCTTTGAATGAGGCAAAGTTTTAGAATCCTTTTGTAAACCTTGAGCATATAAACAATAGGGTCCACATGTGGATCCATTCACCAAAGAAAAACCATTTAAAAATGGGATAGAATTGAGAAGGAAAACAATTTAGAGATTAGGGTTTTTATACCCTATTGTCTCCAAAACACAACCAGAATGAAAAAGATTCATGCATGCTTATGCTCTTAAGTAATAATTACATATATTACAAACTTGGGTTGTTACAGGGAGCACTCGACAAACTGCTCCACTTCGGATACATGGCCCTGAAGCAAAGCCACGGCATAAGTGCGACGATGATCAAACCAGAAATATGTCCCGGAATTTTGCAAAGCATCCACAAGAGCGTTGAGTTTCTTCCTTCTCGCATAATTGAATGCCTACAAAGGAAAAAAGAAAAGGAGAGATAAATTGGCATCCTGCAAAAAAAAGGAGCGGCTCGAAGCAAAAATTGAAGGACTTACACAGCATCTTTTCAATAGCACCAGAAATCTCGTCCAAAAAGTACACTTCACGATCAAGAGTCTGGCGTGTTTTTGACTGGGCAACATCCACCATTTATTAAAGAACCCGGAGTTTCCCCTCAAGCTTCTTCACTTGTTCAATTTTCTCAGCATATAACGGCAGGTCCACTGTACGAACAATGACAGTCTCGTTTGCACCTGTCCCAGATATGGACGGGGTGGCATCCGACGTTTGCACAAAGCACACGAAAAAGGGAAAGTATTCAGCAAAAGAAAAGAGCCACTCATATACATATATGCTCTTTTCATCAAAAGTAGGCACATCATGGACGGGATAATTCAATAGTCATTCCAGTAGCAGCACAAGAAACATGAAAATCTACATAACTAAGCTACGAAGCTATTTTCTCCAAAGATAAAGTCGCGCTGGCAGAAGGGGCACTAGCTATGGTAGGAGCAGCAGCCAAAGAAGGAGCACCAGCCGAGGAAGGGGCAGTTGATCCCTTTGGGTCTAACTTTACACCCAGAATCAGTCAAGAAAATGTCTTGGCCCTCTTAACGAAAGGCTTCATATCAACAGGCTGGCCTTTGGAGTTGACTGGGAGAGAGGAGCTAACCTTCTCCCAGTCGACCTTCTCGCCATGCGCCATTGCCAATGCCATTGAAGTTTCTGCACCGCTCTTCGACTTGGTCATGCTATATCCAGGTGCCAAAAATAGTGACAAGATCATTCAGGTCGGCAGACACTTCCTTCGACGGGAAAACTTTGGCATGCAAACCCTTGAAGGCACGGCGTGATCGGATAAGGAGGTTGCGCACATGAACACTATTGTCCTCCAAGGTGCTAACAGCATCCGATAATAGTTCAACCTTCTTGTCTTCCTCAAGCAGCAAATTCTGGCCCGACAATTCTATACACACCAAAAAGGGGGGACAATCGGCAAACAGAAACAAAGGGGCTGAAATAGGAATTCCCCTTTGCTAAGTGAAATACCTACAAGTCAAAGAAGCGTTGAGGGTCTCCAAGCGTTTTTGGAGATTTTCATTTCTGAAGGCGGCTTTCTTGGCCTTTTCTTCAGCATCAACATTGGCCTTTTTAACCTCGTCTAGAGCTTGTTCAGCGACCCAAAGTTTGGCTTCCAGATTGTCGGCACGTTTCAATGCCTCGTCCCGAATGACCTCGGACTCCTTGGCAATGGCTGCAAGAATAAGAAAGTAATGAAGCTAGAAAAATGAGAGGAAGTACATAAATTGCAAAACAGATAATAATATACCTTTCAGACCTTCGGCTTCATTACAGATCTTGATGAAGTGAGCGGCCATATCGACCATCTCATGCATCACAGGCTGCAAAGAACGACATTAGGAAAGGCAAACAAAGGAGGATCAATGATGAAATTAAAAGTCACGGATGCACTTACATCATGCATGTCCACTTCGGCAGGGCTCTCAGATATCACCACGCCTTTGCTAGCTAATTTTCTTCTTTTCGGCACTGCGGGCTTCAACGCAATGGTAACATCCTTCTGGATGATTGGATCTGCAGAAGACGCGAGAAAATATTTTGGCTCCTTGGCAAGGGAGCAATAGAAGTATGAAGAGCAGACAAAGGCGGGTCTTCCGCATCATCACCAATGCGAGAGCAAAGACGAAGAATAAGGAAACATCCGCAATTGAATTATCCGACAAAAATAGTAAAGAGAAGATAAGTACTTACGAAGATACATCCTGCGCAAAGCAGAAAAGATTCTTCTAGGAAGGAGCGGATAGTAATGGTACAACACTCGAAGGTTTCGAGGCCATAGAATGATCCGAGTCTTCAATGGTTTCCGCAGCGTCTAGAAGTTTCTGTTTTTCGCCAACAAGCACAACACGGAAATCCTCGGAACTAGTCGACGGAAGTGATGGCGTCCTAGACAAAGATTCTGTAGCAGATGTCTCTATCTCCTCATCAGCGGTAGTCCCAGTCAAAGTAAGATCGTTAGAAGCAGAAGGGTTGGCGGGAAGCTAACCGCTCTCAGGAAGAGGAGGAACGCAGTACAGATGATCATGATCCTATATAAGCAAAGAAAACTAGCAATTACAAAAAATAACAAATACAAAAGATAGATGAGCAAGGAGCAAAAGAGAAAAGAAATTTACCACACGAAGACGGTTCTTCTTGCTGAAGGGCTCAACACGACAATCCGAACGAACCGCATTTTTTGCTGTAAGGGTCGTGAAATTACGAACCCTTTTCTCATAAACCTTGAGAGAGAAATCATCCCGAGAAATTCTCGTGGGATCCTTCTTGCCAGTATATGCCCACATAATAGAGAGACAAGCCTGTAGGGGCTGCACACGGATCCGCAAGAAGTACGCCAAAATCTGAAGACCAGATAATTCCTTGTCAACCTCATGCCGCAGTTTTGCAACATGGTCAAGATGGGGTTGGATTTATGCCATTTCTTTGGCAGAAGGACGCTCATCCCAGGAGTCATGGTGGCGGCAAGTGTTCTTCGGCTCAAAGGGGGCTAACCCGAAAGATTGACGCTCGACGGTTTGATCCTTGATGTAAAATCATTTGGTTTTCCATCCTTGGACGGAATCAGTAGACTTAAAATCAAAATAATCTACGTCGAAGCAAACGGAGAAAATGGAGCCACCTACGTCATGGACGATGGTATCGGTGGCATTGCGGCAAACATAAAAGAAATACTTCCATAGGCCCCAATGGGGATGAATCCTGAGGAAGCATTCATAGAGAGTGACGAAACAAGTGACATGGATGATAGAGTTTGGCGTGAGCTGGTACAGCTGCACTCCATAGACAAAAAGAAGGCCACGAAGAAATACATGGACAGGAAGAGAAAATCCACGAAAAAGAAAGGAGAGAAAGATTACCCTCCAGCCCGATTCAGGGATTGGAGCAGCTTCGTCCCCAAGAAGCTTGAAGGAGCCCTATGTTAGACGGCCAGAGTTCCGTGCCTCGCGTAGCTCCCGCGCCATGCACTTGGAAGGAGCCCATCCGACGGCTCTCTTCCTGGTGGCCTTGGCAGCTGTGGAAGATGTTCCACCTTGCTTTTCCCCATGGCAGTGAAGGAGTGAGGCTAGCGCAAACCAAGAGTTTGTAAGAAGGGTGGCGAAAGGCAAGGGTGCAAGGAGGAAGATGAAGTTGGCAAGAGCAAGGTAAAAAGGGGTAAAAGAAATCCCCTTCCCCTTATAAAGATCAAAGCTGCACAAGTTGGACTATTTGATGTAAAATCGAAATGTTCAAAGGGCACACGAAGATGACACGTGTCCGCAGATTCCGCAAAAGAAAATATCTCAAGAAGTTATTACCGTGATAAAACTAGGAGATGAGCGCACGCCGCCTCGATCTTTGCGCAAGAAAGGGGACGTGCAGTCAGGAAACCGTGTTGAATACGCTGCCACTCGTCATCATTACTGCAGCACGGGCCCACACTCGACACGTCTCATAATGAGCGTATGTTTCAAGAATAAAGAAGCGTAAAAATTCATCATCAATAACATCACAACAAACGGTTCAGTGCAAAGGACACACACCCAAAGAAAAATAGGGAGTCGAACTAAATTCCTCCATTAAAATATTGAGACTATAGTTGAAAATGAAAGTATCGACTGTAGCCTCAGGGGCTACTCCTATCGGGAGCACCGGTCGCGCACCCGATAAATATTTGAAGACACATGGATATCATAGTAGAAAATAAATTTCGAGCATATGTCCTGATGCATACATCTGAACATAGCCTCGGAGGCTACTCCTATCAGGAGCGCTTACGCGCACATGATAAATAAAAGACAAAATACCTCATATTGGGAGCGTATATATATATATATATATATGAAGCAAACAATCAAACAGCCGCCAATATATATAAATGTTGGATCGCAGCTAAATGCGACAAAACTTCGAATGTCGTGTTCAGGAACATGAAGGTAAGACCCTGTGATTCGTCCTGTGTGGCTTGGTAATCACACAAGAATGCGCTCTGCCAGTATTATATCCGTATCTATGATACGATGAAAAATCCCAATAGACGCATTGGGTACTCGATAAAATAGAACTGGGACTCAATATTTGGTAAGACCTCAGCGGCTCAAACTGAGTTACGCCAGTAATAAATTCCGAATTCAGGCCTAGGGACTTGAATTTCATGTAGGGCAACCATTGTTTTTGCCCAGGGGATAATTAACTAATTCCTGATCCATCAGATGCATTAGGCCCGTTGTACCAAGTCCCTATAAAGCTTAAATAGTAAAACCAAAGGAAAGAGTTAAAACATTTCTTGAGACTCAACCCGAATCTACGGTTCAAGTATAGTCTCAGGGGCTACTGACATGGGTATAATTACTTGGGTCCTTATGATTTGCTACCTAGGACTTGCGGAAAGGCTTACGGCCCATGAAGCAACCGATAGATATTGTAGTTGTATTAGGAAGGAAGAAACAAAGACCGACATCGAGTTGGTGTTGTAAACATGTAACCTATCCGCATACAACTTTGAGACCCGACCTATTATATATAGGGCGGAAGAAGCCTAGGGACGACACCGAACAATCCCTAAGTGAGTTGTAATAGAGCGATTCCTCTCAATATTCAGGCAACTTTGATTCCATTGTTTCCTAACTTCCGACGAAATCCCTAACATTCTCTTTTCTGCAAAACCCTAAGTCCTTCTTCATGGACATTGCCGATACTTCCCCTCATCAGCGGTCTTGCAACTTTAGAGAAGTTCTTAATAAACCTTCTATAAAACCCTGCATTACCTAAGAAACTTCCTATACCTTTTACATCTCGAGAAGGTGTTAGCATCTTTATTTCTTCTATTTTTGCTTTATTGACTTCTATTCCCTTACCTAAGTTCTTGTTACCAAGTACTATACTTTCCAAAACCATGAAGTGGCACTTCTCCTAAGTCAAAACCAGGTTAGTGTCTTCACATATCTACAAAACCTTATGAAGATTATGGAGGCAATGGTTAAATTAAGTCCCATAGACCAAGAAGTCGCCCATGAATGCTTCCATAATATTTTCAACATAATCAACAAATATAACGGTCATACATCTTTGAAAGGTAGCAGGTGCATTACAAAGACCAAAAGGCATACGGCAATAGGCATATAAACCAAAAGAACATGTGAATGTTGTTTTTAGTTGGTCATCCGGATGGACAGGTATTTGAGAAAAATGGGAGTATGCATCTAAGTAAAAAATGAGAGTGCATAGAAAGGTTCTAAATTTTGATCTATAAATGGCAAAGGGTAGTGATCCTTTCGAGTTTCCTTATTAAGTTTTCTAAAATCAATGCACATCCTATGACCAACAAAAGTTCTAGTAGGGACTAACTCATTTTGTTCATTCGGGACTACAGTGAACCCACCTTTATTTGGAATACAATGAACAAGATTTAGATAGTTTGTTTCCTTCACATGAAAAATGATTCCTACATCTAAGAGGCAGATTACCTCCTTTCTTACCTCTTCTTTAGTTTGAGGTTTAAGCCTTCTTTGAAAATCTGTAATCGGCTGGGCTCCCTCTTCCATAAATATTCTATGAGTGGCTATCGCAGGACTAATCCCTTTCAAGTCATCCATATAATATCCAAGATCATTATGGTGCATCCTTAAAACTATCATTAAATTCTCCTCTTTCTTTTTTGCAAGATTAGAACTTATAATAACGGGATATTTGTTAGTATTATCAAGAAACCTGTATTTCAATTCTTTAGGAAGAGGTTTGAGTGTAGGAGGGGTAGATCCTCATTTCTTTTTCTCTTGGGTGTCTCATAAACTTGATTCATTTCAGGATCAATTGTAGGGTCTGATTTAAGATATTCATCAATTTCCATTTTTCTCCATATTTTCGGGAAGATTGTCATTTTCACCCAAGCTTCTTTCTAGCTTATAATTAGGAGTCTCATAAAACACAGTGGCAAGGCTAGCAATGTTACCTTCCTCTTCTTTATCTTGTTCATATCTTCAAGCTCCTCATAAATTGGCTTGTGTTGAAATTTTGAAAATTGGAAATTTATTTTATCTTTGCCAAACTTGAGAGACACTGTCTCCCTTTTGCAATCATTGTTTGATCCTGCGGTATTCAGAAAAGTTCTTCCAAAAATAATTGGACAATAAATATCAGTAGGCATATCAACAAGTGCAAAATCAATAGGGTACTTGTAAGGTACAACACAAATTCGAACATCTCTAATTATCCCCATAGGAATTCTGAGTGTTTTATCTGCTAGCATAATTTTCATATCAATATCTTCTAATTCAGCTGGTTTGAGTTTACCCTGAATGTCTAAGTAAAATTTATCAGGGATGATTTTAACAACTATTCTAATATCACAAAGGACATAATAAGAAGATTCACCAAAGGTGCAAGGAAGAATAGGTTTACCAACATTTTTAGATTTTATTTTACATTCAACAAATTGAGAGGCTTCAGTGTCCAGTCAATATATCTTCTTTAGTTACCTCACCCATCTTCTGCATGCTCCCTTGAACAATTTCTTCTATCTTTGCCTCTTCTTCTATCTTTTTTAGGATCATTCTTTCATCTTCTAGTTGTTTGGTTACCATGTGTTCTCTCAAAATCCTTGGGAAAGGAAGTGGGTTAGCATACGATACCCTTTTGCTCGATGGCTCTATAGGGGCCACAATTTCCATTTCTACATCTTCAACTTGCTTAGGCGGCGGAGTATAATTAAGCCATTCTTTCTTTGGAGCTTCAATGTCTTCTGTAAAAGACTAATTGACTTTTAAAATAATATCATCATCAAGTTGAAGTTCATTAGCAGTTTCCTTAACCTTACCAAATTCCATGTAAGCATTCAGTCAATCATATTCAACTTCTATACCTCCTTCGCCGCCTAGATCGAATCCCCAAGTCACTCTATTATGAAAAAAAATTCTAAAAGTTTCCAAGCTTTAGTTATAGTTAGTTCCATAAAGGAACCTCTGGAATTTGAGTCAATTTCATGCTTTATTTCTTGGTTAAGTCCCCCATAGAAAATATGTAAAACATACCATTCGGGTAAATCATGGTGGAGACATCTATTAAGAATATATTTATACCTTTTAAAAGCTCTTACCAAACCTTCTCATGTCCGATTATTGAAGTTCGTGATTTCCCTTCTTACCTCAATCATTTTTACTTTGGAAAAATCAAAATTAAAATTCTCCTTTAAGCTTTCCCAAGTATCAATTTTTCTATAGGGAAAATTCTATACCAAGATAGAGTAGTGTTGGTTAGAGATTGGGTAAACAATTTAAGTTTTAATTCATCATCAGAATAGCCTTTTAATTTAACAGTCCAACATAACTTGGTAAAATGCATTAAATAAGCATATGGATCCTCATCGAGATCATCTCCTCCAAAAGTTTTCTCATGAATAATAGTGATGAAACGAGGGTTAACCTCATATTCTTGTTTACTTCCCTCGATAATTCCTTAATGAATCCTCTATTAAACTTCCCGAGGTTTTGGTTGGATCAACCTAATTCATCAGCCCGAGTGCAATCATGGTGTTCACCTAAAACTAGTAAACAACTTTAGTAAAACAATTAGTAGAATTAGCAACTAAGAACAAAGACCAAAAACGCTTAGCTCCCCAGTAATAGCACTAGAAAATAGCTTGATGACGGCAAGTGCACAAATCAATTAAAGCTACTTTCAAAGTAAGACTATCGAACCCACATAGAGCTATTTGGTTAAGGTATTTATGCCCATCGTCACTATCTACCAAATGATACTTGTATTGCCTTTGATATCAAGTAAAAAGTGTTTAAGGAGTGTTGTGTGTGTGTGCATGAAAGCAAACAAATAAAGTAAGAAGTGCGTTAGGATTAGTGTTGGAACTCAATAAGCTTAAATGTTCTCGGGGATCTAGGATACACCACTAGCATAAGATAATTACTTGTAATTAGGATAACCTATATATTTCATCATTGTCGGAGATTTGTCCCATGAAGGAACTAGGGTCCAATGATCCCTTGGTTCGTGAGGGGGCTGAACACGCGATTCCGAGGGAGCTCGACGACGACGGTGATCACGGAGCAAGAACACGACAGAGAGGTGACACCAGGTTTTTTACCCATGTTCGGGACCCTCGTGAGGAGGTAAAGCCCCTACTCCTGCTTTGTTGTATTGCTCGCTTGCTTCACGAGGGTACAATTGAGGATGAAAGTCTCGGGTTTTAGATCTCCGGGATCGATCCCTTCCAACGTAGGAGAACGTCCCCTTGTATAGGGCGGCATCAGGCCTCTTCCCCCAGTCCATGGGTAGGACGGGTCACCATAGTGCCTCCCCCGAGGCGCTGGTCATAAGACTACTTTTTAGTGGACCGAGTCTTGGACCTAGACGTGCCTCCACTGGTTGATAAAGTGGCCTCCCTTTTCCCAGTTTGTCCTCATCCGTCGCTGTCTGTTGTACCCTCAACACCCAAATGGCAACTAGTGTATCCACTATGCTGAGGTCTTCGGTCCCCCTGCTGCAAGGAAAGACGGGTGGACCAGATCTTCCTTCTCCGAGGCTAATGGTGAGGGCATAGCTACCACGCCATTTGTCGCGACCCGGCTTGCCCGCTGATGGCTTAGCGGTCTTAATGAAGGGCCCAGGGCACGCTCTTGAGGCACCCTTGGGAGGTGTTATAGGCGCTTTCACTTAGGGGGGCGTTTCTTCACGAGGGAGACCCTCTCGAGGGCTAACCCGGCCGCTCCCGTTATAGGAGGCAACGAGGGCTTGCAAGGGTATGGCATATCGAGGTGCTGGGGGCTGCCGACTGTGAGGACGTGGTACCCCAATTGCCAGGGCCCCGACAGGAGCCCCCGGGCGTTTGGCCTGCACGTGTCCCTCGAAGGGCTCGAAGGGGCAAGTGACCTAGGATGGTTGGTGGGCATCGGGACCTGACCACGAAATCATGACCTTGCCACGCCTATGTCTTGACCGCATATTCGAGGTGCCCGCGGGCTATTAACCCCTAGGCTCAAGCGCGTCGCTCTCGCTCCTCGAGTTTCTCCCACGATGCCACGGTGCATGGGACCCCTGCAGTTATATCCCATGCCTAGGGCAGCGATACATCCTTTCTGACCCCCCTTTATACTAGGGCATGAACGCATGAGCTCTCACTCTTCATCTTGATTCCCCTTTTATTCCGTTGCAGGCTTGGGCGAAACCTTGCTCTTCTAGATGGTGTCCCCTCTCCTCCCCATCGCCACGGCGGATGAGGAATCCATGGTTGAGAGCGGGGGTTCTCTTGCCCTTGTCTCACCTCTGGCAGAGGTGGCTCCCCCAGTGAAGCGCGGTTGTGGCCGTCCACATGGGAGAGGCCGAGGATAACAAGAGGGTCGTGACGCCGGCACCAGCGTTGCCCCACCCTCGGTCATGGAGGCATCGAGCAGTGAAGCTCTAGCAAGGCGCAAGCCTGGATGCCCCCACGGGAGCGGCCATGGCGGCCGCGGGGGGTGCGTTGGAGACCCTTTTGCCCAATGAGATGTACCTCAATAACAATTGAAATCAGTTCCTCGTCGCTCACCACATTAAATGCCGTTCCGTGCTACAGTTCCGCTATGTCGGGGGAGGGAATTCTCCATTTTGGTGTTCGACAACCTGCTGTGTCGGGTGGCCTACCTGGGGTACCTCCCTTGAGGATACGATGCCAGGTTTGTACCATGTCCGCCACCTTGGTTCTGGAGCCAGGTATTTTACTAGCGTAGGTGTAGCATCCTTAGATACTATGTTCCCATGTTGGGTTTTTAAGGAAGACTTGTT
The DNA here is from genome assembly GCA_910589775.1 of Avena eriantha. Classification (NCBI taxonomy): domain Eukaryota; kingdom Viridiplantae; phylum Streptophyta; class Magnoliopsida; order Poales; family Poaceae; genus Avena; species Avena eriantha. Next base: position 327,604,368 of record OU342745.1, on the reverse strand, counting down.
ATGAACACCTGTAAGCGGATCTTCGCGCTTGTTATTTATCCCTTTGCATGTTTTTCTGTGAAGCTTGGAGTCTTTATGTTCATGGCGCGAGGTTGATCCAACGGATCAGGGGCGACCGTCGGGCCCAGGACGTCCCATGGTGGAGCCTCCTACGGGTTGGCGTCCGGAGGGGAAGCCTCACGAGGTGGGGGTTTGTGGAGGCCGTGCCTAGGCAGGTGACCTCCTAGGGTGGCACTAGGGGCCGGTGTCCTTTGTGGGCATTCCTAGCCGATGGTCCATGGGGAGCCTTTGTATGCCCTAGGCCTAGCCGTTCGGGTGCTGGGAGCCGTGGGCGAGGTGCTCAGCAGTGCTGCTGGGCGATAAGTTCTAGGCTCAGCACATTAGGCCATGTGACTCCCTGGTCCCCTGAGGGGTGAGCCTCATGAGACATGCCTCGAACCTCTCGAGGAGAAGGTCACCAGGTGTAGCACATGAGTTTTTTGGTTTCGTGGGGGTCGGAAACCGTAGGCGAGGTGACTCATAGCTGCGAGGCGGGCCGTGGGCTCAAAGCCTTGCTCTTTAGGTCCTGACGAGCTCAGACCATGGAGGGGAAGTGCATCACGAGCCGTCGTGAGGGTAAACTAGGTCAGGAACCATGGGTGAGGTAACTCATGGTCGAGGAACGGGCCACGAGTTTGGAGCTTGACACTTTAGGTCCTAACAAGCTCAGGTCGTAGAGGGGTAGTGCCTCACGAGCCTTCGCGATGATAAACTGGGCTAGGAACCGTGGGTGAGGTAACTCACGGCCGAGGAACGGGCTGCGAGTTCATAGCTCAACACTTTAGGTCCTGACAAGCTCAGGCCACGGAGGGGCAGTGCCTCATGAGCCGTCGCGAGGATAAATTCGGTTAGGAACTATGGGTGAGGTAACTCATGGCCAAGGAATGGGCCGTGAGTTCAGAGCTCAACACTTTAGGTCCTGACGAGCTCAGACCATGGAGAGGTAGTGCCTCACGAGCTTTCACAAGGATAAATTGGGTCAGGAACCGTGGTTGAGATAACTCACGGCCGAGGAACGGGCCGCGAGTTCAGAACTTGACACTTTAGGTCCTGACAAGCTCAGGCCATAGAGGGGTAGTGCCTCACGATCCGTCGCGAGGATAAATTGAGTCAGGAACCGTGGGTGAGGTAACTGACGACCGAGGAATGAGCCGCGAGTTCAGAGCTCGACACTTTAGGTCCTAATGAGCTCAGGCCGTGGAGGGGCAGTGCCTCACAAGCCATCGTGAGGATAAATTGGGTCAGGAACCGTGGGTGAGGTAACTTACGGCCGAGGAATGGGCTGTGAGTTTAGAGCTCGACACTTTAGGTCCTGACGAGCTTAGGCCATGGAGGGGTAGTGCCTCACGAGCCATCGCGAGAATAAATTATGTCAAGAACCGTTGGTGAGGTAACTCACGGCAGAGGAATGGGTCGCGAGTTCATAGCTCGACACTTTAGGTCCTGACGAGCTCAGGCCGTGGAGTGGTAGTGCCTCAGGAGCCGTCACGCGGATAAATTGGGTCAGGAACCATGGGTTAGGTAACTCGCGGCTAAGGAATGGGCCGCGAGTTTAGAGCTTGACACTTTAGGTCTTGACGAGCTTTCCCATAGACCTTACTAGGAGAGGGCCGTAGGGAAAAGCACGCACCGCTAGAGGACCGCACACGTATCGCATGAGGATCTCAAGAACCAGGGACCGTGGGCGAGGTAACTTGTGTCTAGGACTGTCCCATGAGATTAGAGATCAACACCTTAGGTTCTGATGCTAATGGGGGACTGGCCCGATGGAAGGTACCGTGCCCAGGCCCCCGCTCGGGTGGAGTGTGTGAGGGAAATCTAGCGGCACGGTTTTTTGGAGAAATGTTTTTTCGGGGAAGAGCCGAATAGCCAAGTGTGCGTGCAGCATAAGATCCAAGGGAGTGCCAGCAGTGCAGGCTTATTACAATACCACTATGGCTTGCACGGGGTTTAACAAGAGGCGGAACCGTAAGGGGTGAGGGTTTTTCGGGGTTCACCTTCAAAAAGTCGCAGAGTCAGGTGTGCCATTTGGAGAGGTTTTTCTGCCTTCCAGTAGCCTATCTGTTGGCCCATCCGGCCGCTCAGTCACCACCATGAGGGCAGTAGGCATTGTACGCATGTTGGGTGTAGTACATAGGGAAGTCCAGAGCTCCCGCGTCATTGCCGTCCTCGGGAGGCACCTCATCCCTCGTGAGGGAGGGCAGTGGCTCTCCCGGGCTCCTCTTGAGGTCGCGAGCGCCGGCCACGTCCTGTCCCTCGCGAGGCGGGAATAGAGAGGCCGCTTCTCTCTTTGCCATGGCGTTCTCTTGGGCCATTATCTGCTCCTCCTGGTTGAGCCTCTGACGTACTCCAGGGAGTCCACATCCTCGGGGTAGGTGGCGGAGCGGTCTTGTAGGCGTGCTCCAGAGAGCGTAAGGCTTCCACTTCGTCACAGCGGACTGTGATGACTCCGCCATTGTCGCCAGGCATCTTAATCATGTTGTAGGCATGGTGAGTAGCATCCATGAACTTGGCCAGCACGGGGTAGCCGAGGATGATGTTGTCCGGGAGGTTGACGTGTTCCACATCAAAGTTGATGAGCTCAGTGAGGTGGTTGTCGCGTGTCCTGGACGTGATGGAGAGGCGCACCTACCCAATGGGCATGGTGGATCCACTAGTCACCCCAAGAATGGCATGGTCAGCATCAACCTATCGTACGACACCTGCAGCTGGGCGAAAGTCTTGATGGAGATCACGTTCAAGCCAGCGCCTCTATCGATGAGGGTTTTCGAAACCGCGATGTTTTTGATGGTGGGGGTGTAGTCAGGAGAGGGTGCCCTCGGGCCAGGTGGAGATGGGGTGGTTGCTAGCATCAAAGGTGATGGCGCACTGGGACCACTTGAGCTTCGGAGAGGGGTCTCCCGGCCTGGCTGTTGCGACCTTGCGAGTGAGTAGATTGAAGTTCTGGTTGGACGTCGGGGCTTGGGAACCACCGAGGATGCAGGCTATGGCACCCTGCAGCACTTGGTAGCTCCCGGGGTCCTTGGCACGTCCTTTTCCTGGGGTTGTGGGTGCTATTGCACGGCGTTGGCTGGGTGGCCCGATGGGGGGCATCGCGTCCAGTAGAATTGTTGTTCCAGCGGTCGCCTCCTTGATTGCCTCCGCCCTAGACACCTCACTCGCTGCCTGGCCTCCCCTTCATGTGGCTGATGCGTAGGTCTTGGAGTTTCTTGAGCTCATAGCAGTCGTCGGTGGGGTGGTCTGGCTTCTTGTGGAAGTGGCAGTACGAGTTGTTGTCCCGCTCCCTTTTCCCCTTGCAAGGGCTCTTTCGGTCTGGTTCCGCTGCCAGGACGGTGGAGGTCTTGTGCTTAGGGTCCTTGCCTTTGCTCTTGGATGACCTTGAGGCCTTGGGGTGGCTTCTACCTCGGCGAGGCCAAACATCCATCCCACCTCCGCCTTGGTGCACTTCTCAGCCATGAAGAAGAGCTCAGCCGCTATGGTGAGGCTCTCGCCCTGGATCCCGGTCTTCTCCCTCATCTTGATGTCCTTCACGCCCTCGGAGAAAGCGGTGATGACATTGGAGTCCGACATTTTGGGGATCTTGTTGTGGACTCAGCTGAACCTCTGCAGGAACTTGAAGAGGGTCTCTCCAGGCTGGTGGCGTATCAGGCAGAGGTCATAGTAGGTGAGTGGGTGCTCGTAGGTTCCCTTGAAGTTGGAGATAAAGAGGGAGCCGAGCTCTGCCCATGATTCGATCGACTCCTCGGGGAGGTTCATCAGCCAGGTACTGGCTTTCTCCTTAAGGCACAGGGGAACCAGTTTGCCATGACACAATCGTCTCCTCCCGCCGCCTCGACGCCCGTGGTATAGAGTTGGAGAAACTCGCACGGGTTAGTTGTGTCGTCGTAGCGCTCCGGCGTCTCTAGGCGGAACTTGTGGGGCCGGACCACGTGGCGGAGGCCTTTGGTGAAGGCGAGGCAACAATTGTCCTAGACCGCCTTGCCGTTGGCGAGGGTCGCGCGGTTCTACTGCCTAGCAGTCGCGATTTCCACGGCGAGGCTGTCCCTGCGCTTGCATGGTGGCGCCACGGCTGTGGGGGTGAGATGATCTGCCAGCTATTTGCAGGTGGCAGGGTGGAGTTGTCCGGCTTGGTCGCCTCTCCATGTTGACGGGCTGGAAATGATCCCCTAGCCCCCGGCTACCCACCCTTAGGCCGAGCCCCCAGGCCCTTAGGGGAGAGGGTGGCGGTGTAAAGGAGTTCGGCGATCCGGTCGCTCCACTTCTCCTGACCCTGCTCAGCCGGCGGGTGGTCCAGGAGCTCATACACCATGTGCTTGGCAGCCTCCAGAGTGAGATGCACGGTGTGGTTGCGAGATGACACGGTGCGGGAGAGTGACGTGACGTCGTGCGAGGAAGGAGCGGGTTCCCGTGACAGGCGGTAGGAGGAGCCCCCCTTATCCTCCGTCCATGGAACTTGCTCGGAGGTGGCGCGCTGCGGAGCCGGCTTTGTCTAGGCCTTGCTTGCCACGCGACGGAGGTCTCGCTCGGTGCGCGTCTTGTTGCCAACCGACATGCTACCGAGGTCGTCGAAGGTCTTGAAAGCGCGCCTCAGCCCCCTACCCAGCGCGCCAAATGTCGGAGATTAGTCCCGCAAAGTAACTAGGGTCCAATGATCCCTTGGTTCATGAGGGGGCTGAACACGCGATTTCGAGGGAGCTTGACGACGACGGCGACGACAGAGCAAGCACACGATAGAGATGTGACACCGGAGTTTTTTTACCCAGATTTGGGACCCTCGTGAGGAGGTAAAGCCCCTACTCCTGCTTTGTTGTATTGCTCGCTTGCTTTCCGAGGGTACAATGGAGGCTGAAAGTCTAGGGTTTTAGATCTCCAGGATCGATCCCTTCCAAGGTAGGATAAGGGCCCCTTATATAGGGCGGCATCGGGCCTCTTCCTCCAGTCCATGGGTAGGAAGGATCACCACAGTGCCGCCACCCAAGGCGCTGGTATACAAGACTACTTTTCGTTGGACCGAGTCTTGGACCTAGACGCGCCTCCGCCGGTTGATAAAGTAGTCTCCCTTTTCCTAGTTTGTCCGCATCTGGCGCTGCCAGCTGTCCCCTTAACACCCAAACGGCAACGGGTTCCACTGCCCTGAGGTCTTTAGTCCCCCTGCTTCAAGGAAAGGCGAGTGGACCCGATCTTCTTCTCCGAGCCTAATGGTGAGGTCGCAGCGACTGCGCCCTTTGTCGCAACCCAGCGCGCCTACTGATTGCTTAGCGGTCTTATCGAAGGGCCTAGGGCACTCTCCTAAGGCACCCTCGGGAGGTTCTGTAGGCTCTTTCTCTCGGGGGGCATTTCCTCACAAGGGGACCCTCTCGATGGCTGACCCGGCCGCTCCCGTCGTAGGAGGCAATAAGGGCTCGTGAGGGTACAGCATCTCGAGGTGCTGGGGGTTACCGACCATCGGGACTTGGTACCCTAGTTGCTAGGGCCCCGACAGTCATGATATGTGTGGGGAGAGTTCCATGATAAGATGTTCATCAACAAGTCTCACGAGCAAGTCACTTCTAAAAGTCCTGTGATGAGGCCACCTCTAAATAACCACTGCGATGCATGCAATCAAGTTACTTCTACGGACCACCACAATTAAGGGTTTCCCCATAGATATCGTGATAAGCTTAGTGAATCTCTCTTTTATCCCCTTTGACCACAATTAAGGGTTTCCACACGGATGTCGATGCTTGTATTCACAAAGTAGAACTAGACATACTCCCATACACATCCAAAGGGTAGTCCCCTTTGTTTAGTCCCTAAGGCAAATGTTATGTGGTCGACTTCACATACCATCTAGAGATATAGATCTAACACAATATCATTGATCAAGTAAATATCAAATACCAAATTTATAGATCATCTATATTTCATTTCATAAAAATGCTAGGATTTATCCATCTCCCCAAAAATAAAGGGAACTACTCACACATGGAAGCAATCAACAAATCATCATACTCATATGGATGGATTGAAAGTGCAAAGGTAAAATCAAGTGCAAACCCACAATTGTATTTGGAATTACAACATCTAAATGAATGAGAGAGGGGATAATGGTGATGATGGAGATGAAGCAGTTGATGATGAGGGGGATGATGTGTTGTCCTCCGATGATCTATGTAGCAACAACATTTTTCCCTTCTCCAAGTTCCTTCTCTTGATAGGGATATGCCAATCGGGGTATGCCCAGAAGGATGATTCAACTAGCCAAGGTCCATAGCGAATGGGCCTTCAAGAACAGTGACTAGAAAGCAGCTAAAGTGGAATCCTGGCAACTGGAAGCTGGAGGCCCACGAGCTTAGCTAGGCCTAGTCGGATTAGGTCAAATCCTCTGAAACCTTAACTGATTCGGTGGTAATCTTATAAACCCTAGAGAGGTACCCCTATATAAACCTCCCTAGGGTACTCTACATACTTACGTGCTCTTAGACACCACATCCAAGCGACTTGCTGCCTAGCCACCGAGCTCGCCACCCTTGTAATCCACTCTCCAGAAATACAATCTAGTAGGACGTACGTCTTTACCCTACGGGGGCCGAACCTAGGTAAATCGCTTGTCTCAGTTACCAATCCCGCACCATAGATGGCGACTAGCTCTTTCCCCAAATTAGATTAATCGCTACCCCTGGTAGCGACTGCCGTGGTCATTTCCAAGATAGTGGCGCCCATCGTGGGGCATGGCTGGCCAGGTCTGAGTTCTGCGGCGAGACCATATTCGCCAATCAATCGGCCGATCACCACCGGTCGCATGATCACAAGGGCGGGATCCTCCAGATCCTACCTAGCACCTACATCTGGGCGTCATGCCTGATCACGTATAGCGCGGTGATGCCGGTCGACACCATCAATCTCTTCGTTGGGTTCACGGACGCCATCCACCCGGTGGAGACGGCGATCATCGGTGGATCGCCACCATGAAATCTACTCCCGGAGGAGCGGGTCCGCTCCATCACCCAACTCGCCTCCGAGTATGACTCGACCACCGGCGACGCGGCCGCAAGCGACGCGGCCCTCCACGACGACACTGATTCGGCGACCTTGCCTCGGTCGCCGGATCCATCATGGCCGCGTCACATGAAGAGTCCATCACGCGGGTCTCCACACTGAGGACTTCGAGGACCCCTCCATCCTCAGGCTCTTCGACTCCGACTCCGGGTCGGAGTCCCCTGATGAAGTGAAGGAGATCGAGGACTACTGCCAATAGATCGAGGAACAAGCCGAGCACGAGAAATTCTGCCTCAAGCAGTAAACGGTGCAGGAGGTGTCACTCTACCACCAGCACCGCATATGGAGTCACCTGAACTCCCATGTCCTAGGCCGCGCCTTGAACTTCGACGACGAGCACGACCCTTCTCGTGCGGCTGAGCACGAGTTATGCCATAACACGCCACCTGGAAGCAGCCACCCACCAGCTGGGGCACCTGCGACCGGAGCTCCACCACCACCCTACCGCTCGCCTCCTCCGGAGTAGCTACGGATCATAATCTCCCAGCAAGCACGTGACTCCAATGGACTCCCGCTCTACTCCACCCCGATTGACAACGTCATCGTAGGACAGGCCGCAGTCACCAACCTCAACATCACGGGAGAGGGTGCGCTGTAGGTCAAGTACGCCCAGACCCTACTCGCCAGGGCCGTCGAGAAGCAAGCCGTGAGGCTCGACCCATGGGGGTGGATATAGTCCCGCTCATCCGAGAGTAGTGCAGCCTCAAGCGGCCATCCAATGGAAAACAACACCCTCAACTTCCCACCACCAGAGCCCCAGCAGCTCCAACCTCGGGTGGTGAACCCCACAATCTCCACCAACGAGCCGCGACCCACGAATAACATGGTCGCCACCAACGGTCAGCCGATCGACACGAGGACCCACATCCTCAACAACCAAACCCGGCGTGCTCTCTAGCCAAACGACTTGAGGGATACCCTCACCAACCACAGCGAGCCTGAGCCGAGGGGCTCGCTCAGTCGAATCGGCCCATAGTGCTTCGGACCAATAATCCGAGGCGAGAAGTACCCCTCCACCTTCAAAGAGCCGAAGGACATCGAGAAGTACAACCCTACATACGATCCGTCGGTATGGATCAACATGTACCTCATGGAGATGGGAATCGCCGACCACACCGACCTACTATCCGCTCGCTACCTCCCCTCGGTGATATAGGGAGCGACTCACCAATGGATCAACACCCTCCCTGAGAACATCATCGACGCGTGGGAGGATATGCGAGACGCCTTCGTCAGGCACTTCGAGGACCTGGAGCGCTGAGGGACCGCACGAGTTGACCCTCCACAGGGTGCAGCGGTGGCAGAACCCTTGGATCAATGCCTCCGACATCCACCCTAGCATGGTGATCCACTGCTTCAAGAATGCGTGCCGGTACAAACCCCTAGTCGCCAAGATCAAGAGGGTCTACCGGACGCTCAACAACATCCCTGACCTCCTCTAAATCGCCAAGCGCTACGCGGAGCAAGACCCAAACCAGGATTCGAACAACGAGTTCGGTGGAAGAAGCTCCGCGGGCAGCCATGACAACGGCAGACAGAGCGAGATGCGCTACAGCAACACTCGCCTCACCGGCAAGCACCGTGGTGAAGGGCAAGTCTACTTCATCACCAATGCCGGCTATGGGCAGCGCGACCCCAAGAACTACCGCCATGACGGAGGGACCGCGACAGCAGCAACTACCGTGCCAACAACACCACGAGGCCGAAATACGACCCCGCTGCCCTACTCTCCCAACCTTGTGTCACTCACACCACCGTCGATTGCCACTCCCTCAAGGAGATCAAGAAGGCACGGCGAACAAAGGAGGGGCCAACGATGACCTGCCAAGGAACAACGGCAATGCCGTGGATTCGGCCACGTGGCCGGCTCGCTGCACACGTTCACCGGGCTTGGCACCAAGCATGAGAAGAAGGTGCTCATCCACGCAGTCGCCGTCAGCGTGGTGACCCAAGTCGACATCCCTCGCTTCCTCACCTGGTCCAAGCAGAGCATCACCTAGAGACGCGAGGATCACGCGCCTAGGATCGAGTCCCCGGGCGAGTCTCCCTGGTGGTCAAGCCCAAAGTGGCTGACTAATGGCTCCCCAAGACACTGATGGATGCTGGGAGCTCCATCAACATCTTGTACATGGACACTTTCAAGAGACTACAGCCCCCGCATTCGATGGTTGAATCGACCCTCACCACCTTCCTTGACATCATCCCCGGTCGGAAGGGGTATCCGATCGGCAAGGTGACGTTCTTAGTCACCTTCGGCACACCAACCAACTTCCGCACCAAGCGGATCGTCTTCGAACTGGTGAACTTCCACAGTCCCTACCACTTCATCCTGGGGCGACATGCGTTCGCCACGTTCATGGCGGATCCCTACTATGCTTATAACATGATGAAGCTCCTAGGGCCACGCGGCATCATCACCGTCCGCGGCAACCCCGACATGGTTGTGGACTGCGAGGACAAAGGCGCTGAGCTCGTCAACACTGTCATCACCGACGAAACCAACCACGCCGACGAGCTCAACAAATATGCGAGTGGCATCGACAAGGACGACCCCGCGATCCTGAAGAAGCCAACCACGACCATCTCGGCAGAAGACATTCGATACCTCCATGCACACCCGCACCATCGAGCTCATCCCAGGCGACTCGATCCAGAAGGTCACCATGGGGACCAACATGACCCCCACATAGGAAAGCAAACTCATCGAGTTCCTAAGTGAGAATCACGACATCATTGCATGGAAGCCATCTGACATGCCTTTTGTCCCGAGGGAACTCGCGGATCACAAATTAAACTTTGATCGTAAAGCATGACCTATGAAGCAGTCGATGTGGCCCTTCAATGAAGAGAGTCGCCAGGAAATTGCCGAAGAAGTGCAGCGAGTACTCGCTGCAGGCTTCATTTGGCCAATCAAGTACTCCATGTGGCTGGCCAATCCAGTCCTGGTCCTGAAGAAGAAGAACACCTGGAGGATGTGTATTGACTACACCAACCTCAACAGCGCCTACCCTAAGGAGGAGTTTGTCCTACCACGCATATACCATACCATCGACTAGATCGTGGGGTCTGAGTCGCTGTGCTTCCTCGACGCCTATTCTGGCTACAATCAGATCAAGATGGATGTTGGGGACAAGGAGAAAATGGCTTTCATACATCATTTGGAGCTTTCTGCTACACCGCCATGATGTTTGGCCTCAAGAACGCTGGCGCCACCTACCAACGGTGCATGCAGGAGTGCTTGGCAAGCCAAATTGGCTATAACATCCACGTCTACATTGATGACGTGGTGGTAAAGTCGACCTGCCAGAGCGACCTACTCGCTGACCTGGCCGAGACTTTTGCAAGTCTGCGGATGTACAAAATCAAACTGAACCCGGAGAAGTACACCTTCGGCATGCTCACCAGACAACTACTGGGGTACGTAGTCTCCAAACGAGGCATTGAAGCAAACCCCTCCAAGGTCAACACAATCGCGCAACTCGGGAAACCCGAGTACCTACGCGACGTCTAGAAGTTGGTCGGGTGATCCGTGGCCCTCAGTCTCTTCATCCCCTGGCTCGGTGAGAAGGCAATGCCCCTCTATCGCCTAATGTGGAAGAACCCCACATTCACGTGGCACAAGGACACACTCAAAGCGCTGAAGGAGGTGCTACTCGCAACATCAGTACTCGTCGCTCCCATGGACAAGGAGCTAATGCTTGTCTACATCGTGGCCTCCACTCGAGTCGTCAGCACCGTGATGGCCGTTGAGCGCCCAGAGGAAGGCAAGGAATGCCCCGTGTAGCGCCTTGGCTACTACATCAGGGAGGTCCTCACTGACTAGGCAACGCTACCCGCAATACCAGAAAATTTGTATACGCGGTCTTCCGAGCCCAACGCAAGCTCCCACGCTGCTTCCAAGAGCACCCCATCATGGTCGTCTCATCCTCCCTACTGCAAGATATCATCCGCAACCGCGACATGACTGGGCGAATCGGCAAGTGGGACATTGAGATTGGAATCCACAACATCCAGTACGAGACACGCAAGGCGATCAAGTCATAGGCCCTAGCTGATTTCCTTGCCTATTGGGAAGAGGCACAGCAACCCGATATGTTTCCCTACCTCCACTACTGGATGCTCCACTTCGACGGCTCCAAGAACTCGGACGGCACCAGGGTAGGGATCATACTCACATCCCCCAAAGGCGACAAGCTCAGTTACGTGTTGCAGCTCAACTTCACGCCCTGCACCAACAACATGATGGAGTATGAGGCCCTCCTCCACGGCATGCAAGCTTTCAAGGAGATGAACGCCAACCGCTTCAAGTGCTATGGCGACTCCAAACTCGTCATTGGGCAAGTCGCTGGCACCTGCGATGAAGTCGTCCCCAACATGATAGCGTACCGCCAAGCGGTGGACCAGTTGGGGGCTACTTCGCCAGCTACTCCGTCGAGTGGATCGACCAGCAGAAGAATGAGGAGGCCGATGCACTCTCGTGCATCGGGTCAGCCTGCCTGACACCACCTCCATGCGTCTTCCTCGACGTCATCAAAAATCCATTGGTCTCCCCTCGAAGGAGATCGACATCGGGATACCACTACAGCCCGAGCCTGCCCTGGTCGCCATGATCATGGAGCCAAGCGCTGGACTGCACCCTACGTCACCTAACTCTAGCACTAGATCCTTCGTTCTCATCAATGGCGAGATCCACAAGCATAGCATAGCAGGAGCGTACCAATGTTGCGTACAACTAGAAGAGGGTCGCAAGATCCTACAAGACATCCACGCCGACGACTGCGGCCACCACGTCGGGGCAAGGTTGCTAGTCGCCAAAGCCTGGCGACACGGCTTCTACTGGCTCACCGCCCATGCCGATGCCATCAACATCGTCCAATGCTGCGTCAGGTGCCAGAAGTATGCTACCATACGCACATACCTAGTTCGTCCCTAAAGACAATCCTCATCACGTGGCCATTCGCCATATGGGGCATCGACATGGTGGGGCGATTCAAGACCGCTCCATGAGGCTGCACCCACCTCCTATTCGCAGTCGACAAATTCACCAAGTGGGTCGAGGCAAAGCCTATCAAGAAATGTGATGGCAAAACCGCTACCAAGTTCCTCCGCGAGCTAATCTACCGGTATGGCTACCCACATAGCATCATCACGGACAACAGCACCAACTTTGCCAAAGGCGTTATGGCTGATTTATAATAAGAGCACGGCATTCGACTCGACCTCGCCTTAGTCGCCCATCCGGAGTCGAACGGCCAAGCAAAGCGAGCTAATCAAAGCATCCACCATGGCCTCAAGCCAAGACTATAGGTCCCCCTCGATCGGACTCCTGGATGCTGGGTCGAAGAGCTCCCCTCCGTGCTATGGGGCATTCACACCTCATTCAATCGATCGACGGGGTTCACCCCCTTCTTCATGGTGTACGGTGCCGAATCCATCATGCCAACAGACCTGGAGCATAAATCGCCCCAAGTCGTACACTACGCAGAAGAGGACAACGAGGTCACCTGTCAAAATGGGGTCGACCTGCTTGATGAAGCCTACGACCTAGCTCGCTCCCGCACTGCCATCTATCAGCAAGGACTCCGCCGCTACCACAGCCGCCGAGTCCAGACTCACCCCTTCCAGGAGGGCGACCTCATCCTGCGACTCATCTAGGACAAGAAGGGCGTGCACAAGCTCTCCCCCTTGGGAGGGGCCATTTGCCATAGGGCGAGTCCTAGACAACGACGGCTACTACCTCATCGACATACGAGGTGACGGCCAACTCGACGTCGAGCAGCCATGGAATGTAAATCTCCTCTAGAAGTTCTATACATAGAACTAAAACTTTTACTCAGCTACCACATGATGGAATAAAAATCCTGCTCGCACAAATTGTGTCCACTGGCCATTTCTTGTGCCAATCACACTCTTACATACAACAATATGCTAACTATAGTAGTCAACCCTTGGTTGAGCGACTGGCATGGATAACTAGTGCGGCTCAAGGGTACTGAAAATACTCAGGACTTGAGTCATCCATGAAAATGCCCACCTGGAGCCACCATCGGAGTCGCCTCGCTCGATTGGCTTCCCGAGCCAAGACCACCGATCACGATTCAAACAGTGCCACGTCCTCCCCATTCTCGTGCAAAGCGACTCGAACGGTTAAGTACCATGCTTGGGGACTCGTTCAAAGCGACTCAGGAACACACCAAGTATGAGAGCTTTCCTTGGATTCGCCATGCGACTGACTTTCTAAGTCAGGAGGAGAGACACGTAACAAACAACGAACCACACCCTCACCTACCTTGGGCATGCGACTCGAATGCTTAAGTACCACGCTCGGGGAATCGCCTAACCAACCCCGTCCGTGTCAGGGAAAACACCAAGTACAGAGCACCCCTGGGAGTCATCAGTGACTGCCTCCCCGAGCCACGGCGAGTCAACATAGGTTAATCGAACAACCTAAAACAAACAACTAAACATATACACAATGTCAATACCCAACGAAGGACGCGCTCGGTGACTCGCATAATCTAAAACCCAAACAAGCAAACTCACGAAATTCATACGAGTCGACTGACATATTCACAAATTGACAAAATACATTGTTCACACATAAAGTAAATTACAAAAGGCTACTCACCACGCTAACTTATGCTCTGATACAATTCTTCATTCTACAGGCTTTGACGACAAGGCACCATCAGCACCCTTGGCATGGAAAAACGGCTTCCAGGGATTCTTCGGGTAAGTCGCCAACTATTTTGCAAGTGACGACCGGAAGGGCTACTCCGACTTCAAGTCGCGATGCACCGGCTCGGCGTCGTTCGGCGCCACCCACGTCTCCTGATAAGGCAACAGATCGTCCATCGCCAACACACGCTCTGCATACGGAGCAGCCTTAGCATTCAGCTTGAGGACTTCAGTGACCTCCATCTAGCCAGTCGTTGAAGGGTACCCGCTCGTGACGTCATCAAGGTCGAAGTCTTCCAGGAAATGTGCGAGCCCAAGGCTCATTGTAGTCGTGGCTCCACGGCAGAACACATATCGCGCCATCCATTCGACGACCGGGAGCACTTCTTCGAGGTATTGCCACACCTCGGTCAATCCCCCAGGAATTACTTCAGTGGGGGAAATACCTTGGAGCACGGCCTGGACGCACATCGCCGATGCGGTCGCAGCTTTCACCACCACCGTCACAGACTACTCGGCGTTGAAGGTCTGCACAACCAAGTTTCCTTGACCTATAACAGCTGCACAACGTCAGAAATCAATCTCCGGTGGAAGGATATCCTCGGGGACTCACCCGCTCGGGGACTCATCAAGGTCAAACAATGCAATACTCGAAGAACAAGAAATGAGGGAAATCAAGCCTTACCAAGGAGCTTGCAGCAGTTCTCCATGACGGATTTCTCCAGTGTGGAGTACTTCCCCTACAACTCCATGATCACGGAATTGGAGGCCTTACGCTCCTCCTCTGCCGCCACGACCACGGCCTTCGCCCTCTCCTCAGAAGACGCCAACGCTGCCTTGGCCGCTTCCAGCTCCTTTACTAGCAAGCTAGCTCTTTCATCCGCTGCAGCGACCGAATACTTTGCAGCGTCAAGGTCAGCGGCAGGAACATACCCTTCGTGGGCCTTGGCAAGTGCGGTGGCATGATCATATGCGGTCACGGAAATCCAAGTCAGCAGCACACAATCGCAAAAGCTACACAATCATAAAGAGAAAAATCAACCTACAGCCACCTAGAGTCGCCGATTCGCCTCTTGTGTTGCTCGCAGTTCGCGGTCCATTCGCTCCAGGGCAGCCTGTCATTCCTCCGATTCAACCTACAAGCCCTAACACAAGGATGTCATGCACAACCACGCCGATTCGGCAAGGAGACAATCAGAGTTTGAGTGTCTAGCCGCTGAAATTCAGCGACTAGACCCTCGGGGACTGGACATACCTGGAGCGCGGTGCCTAGCATGTGATGAAGCTCAAAGGCGTCCACCGAAGGCAATATGAATGATGTTCGCACGCGATGCTGTCCAATGTCGCCATCGATAATCTCCGGAACTTGCGGCGACTGCGTCCTAGTCGCCGTGGCCTTGGCTCTCGCCATAAACCGCGGGAACATGGCGACCGTCGCCCCTAACACCCCAGCCACTGGTACGGATGCCTCTGGTGGCGGTTTCACCTTGGTAGGCTCCGCCCCCAATAGTCGCATGCCCTTCAGGGGGATTGTGGAGTCACCTTCTCCCGCATCCGTTGTGGTTTTGTTGTTGCCCTTCTTCTTCTTTGCGCCCTGACATAGGTATGGTTACTCGGGTACCTATGATTCGCTACCCGGGCCTGATAAAAGGCTTACGGCCCATGAAGAGTCAACATGATGGCCCAAAAGGAGCAACCGACAAAGGCTTTAGTTGTATTAGGAAAGGGTCGACATCGTGTTGGTATTGTAATTACAAATATGTAACCTATCCACATACAGCTTTGAGACTTAGCATATTATATATAGGCTGGGAGAGGCATAGGCAGAGAGACCAAACAATCCCCAAGTGATCTGTAATAGTCAGATTCACCAAATATTCAGGCAACTTTGACTCCATTGTTCTCCTGATATCTGAAAAAATCCCTAGCATTCTCTTTTCCGCAAAACCCTAAGTCCTTCTCCATGGACATTTCCAAGGTTACTCCTTGTCAATTGGCGCCGTCTATGGGAAACCTGAATGCTAGAACCATGGATTCGGTGGACCTCTCTTTTCCAAGATGCAACCCCATAAAAGCGGATCCACGCCCGCCCAACCCTTTGTTAGTACCCGCTGACTTCAGCGGCGGATCCGATCTAATCATCGGAAGCTTACACTTCCGAGTATAAGACCCCCGAGGATCACACCCCTCGGCCCTGATTACATCAGAACCATCAGTGGAAAAGACTGTGCCTATGGTGGTACCAGCGTCATCCGTCAGATCCTTCGTGGAAGTCACGGCGCAAATCGAGGCAACCGAAGAAAATAAGCAAGATGAGACAGATCTGGGGGACCTTGATGGTCATTGCGACAATCTCTCCTTCGGATCAGACTCTTAAATAACTTCACCACGTGGAACAAGCCTAGCATACTCAGAACCCGAAGAAAGCAGTGAAAGCATCGACTTCAGGATAAGGATGGCAGAAATCTACCCAGAATAAAAACTAATGGACTTCACTAATCCACCCGATAGTGTCTCCCTCAGTTAAGATGACGATGCCACCAGTTCATATATTACCCAACACCAAGTATGCATGATCATCAGAGACGTGTCAACTCAGCAAGACTCCAACGGTAATCTAATTTTTAACCCTGATGATATCCTATCAAGAGACAATGCAGGAAACCACGGAAATGAAGGAAGCCAAGGAAACGGGGGAAACCCAACAGTCAACTGCGTAATCTAGGAAGAAGGAGAACTGCGAAGAGGCAAGAGGAAAACTCTCCGCCTACCAGCCGATGCATAGCAAAAAGCAAGGGCAGCAATTTCGGGTGCAGTTACAATGATAGCCGATGCCTCACATGAAGATTTATTAGCATATCAATATTTGCTTCACCACAAAAAGAGAGACCTACTAAGGATGCAACGGCAACTCGACGAAAGAAAGAGGTTAGCCGACGAATCCAGCTTGCGACTGGCACAGTTAAGCTCTACCCGAGGATCAGGAAGCCTAATAGGAGGAGCGTCAACAAGAAGGGGAACATCTCGGCTACAGAACATCCCCGAGGCAGAAAGAAGCAAACTGATCCGAGACCTTGATCTATCGTTTATGTCAATAGACCAAGCAGGAAACATTAAGGCAAAACATCTCAAGCAGCAATTGTGGCTGCACAAACATATCTGATCACAACTCAACCTGCACCCGACGATCCTCGTGGATCTCTCCATCGCTCTGCCTTGATGAACCTCGGCATGGTAGGAGCATCTCTCGCACAAGCAGAACAGGGAACCACGTGGAAATCCGATAGATCCCCGCGTCATCGGAGCAACCCTCGGCAAGTAGGTCACTCCCAACGATCACGATCGCCACATCGGGTCCACTTCTCAGGATCAGAGCCACAGAATGCTGCAAAAAACGATATTACACAATGAAGGATCATAGATCTAGGGAAGAGCGTAGCAGTCAAAGATACTATGACGGTGAAAGTGAAGAAGAAAAAGAACTATGTGGAGCTAGTTACTTTACCCGACGGGTTCCCAAGACTCCAGTACCAAAAGACTTCAAACTACCTCACGATCGTCATAAATACGACGACCTCCAAGAACCCGACGCCTAGTTGACATATTATCTGGCAATAGTCAAGCTACAAGGTGGATCCAAGGCTACCGCAATGCAAAGTGTGTAGCTGCATTTAACCGGCGTAGCATGTTCTTGGCTAAGACAACTACCCGAAGATTCTATCAGCAGTTGGAACGACCTGGAGGACAAGTTTATAAGAAATTTCCATTCCACTTTCAAGCGACAGGCGTCTCTAGAACAATTGCGAGATTGTAAACAAAAACCAGGAGAGTCAATACAAGATTTCGTTCATTGGTGGAACATTATCAAAATCTCAGCTGAAACCATATCCAGTGAGAGAGAAATTGATGCTTTCAACGATGGACTTCGTCGGCAAGAGTTCATTGAAGAACTAGGGCGAATCAAACCAAAGATAATTTCATAGCTGATGGACATAGCCAATCGCTGGGCCAATAGAGAAGATGCATTACACAACAAAAGAGCCCACTCACCTGAAGAAGACAGGGACAGGCGCAATAATGATAGAAGGCGACGAAACAATGATGGATATAGCACACCAAGTTATGTCGTAGCTGGTTTCTGTAGAGGAGACAACTAACAAAGCGATGATTACAATAATGGGTACCGCAGTAACCAGGATGACGCCAGCGGAAGCTAGCCGCAGCAACGGTACTAGTCAAAAAATCAAGACCCACCTATGTCAGGAGGACAAATGTTGGAAGGACCATGCAATATGCACTTTTACGTCGATTCAACAGGGAAGAGGCGATCCAATCACTTCCTAAAGGATTGTCGAACATTCTTAAAAATGCAAGAGCTATGCAACGCAACGGCAACTGAAGCAACAAGCCGAGGCTATGCTACCACACCTGGCGCTTTTGCTATCGGTGCACCACCACCACCACCAGGGCATCCGCCGGTAGGACAACTTCAAAACACAACAAACCAAGAAGACGAGTACCCTAGATCAGAAGGCACAATGTCGATGATCCAGAAGGGACGACCCTCTAATAGAACACTAGAACTGATCACCAGACAAGTGAACATGGCGGAAATAGCACCGCCCCCTATGCCGGAGTATCTTCATTGGTAAGAACAAGAAATAACCTTCCACAGAGCTGACCACCCACTTTGGGTCCCACGACCTGGTCAGTCAGCACTAATAGTGGAGGCACAAATTGGCGGTTTGACATGATCAAGGTTTTCTTGGATGCAGGAAGCAGCATCAACCTAATCTATGCCAAAACTCTACGGGCAATGAACTGATCTCTGACGAATCTAGCACCAACGGATACAACTTTTCACGGAATCTAGGCAAAGCCGAAACTCCTCTGGGCAAAGTGCACCTCTATGTGGTCTTCGGATTGAGAAGCAACTTCATGCATGAAAAATTGGAGTTCAAAGTCATGGACTGGCCATCACAGTACCACGCGATCCTGGGACGACCAGTTTTCCCTAGATTCATGGCAGTACCCCACTATGCATACCTGGTGCTGAAAATGCCAGCCCCCAATGGGGTCATAATAGTAAAAGGAAGTTGCAGCCGCTCGGATAACTGTGAATAGGAATTCAACAAAATATCAGAATCCTTCGGGATGGAGACGCAATTTGGCCAGCTGAAAATAGCGGATGAAGAACTACTACATGAGGGACGCGTCCCCAGCGAGCGAACCTTGGAAAATCAGGTACACCACGCACCCGCAAAAGCTACTTATTCGGCTTCCACTTTTGATCCCGCATAGAAAGGCGTGCTTGTTCGGTTTCACCGTGAGAATTGGGAAATCACAGGAAACTACGTCAGCAAGGAAAAATCCCAAAAGGAACTCGACAAGCACCCAGCAATATCAAGCACAGCTGCAAATGGAAAACTCACCCAACAAATCAAGGCCATTGGAGAGCAAACTCCTTGCCTCACAAGAACACAGTGTGTCACGAAGACAACAAAAGCAACATGAGTAGCCAACCCAATACTCATCCCCAAACAGCAAGGGCCTACGTGTATGCATCAATTTCCCAAGTACAAGCGACCCTGTAAACCAACTACCTTTTTCTCTGGTTTGCCATGCAGACACGGTGCCTCCAGTCGAAAAGATGAAACCCTCTCAAGCCAACAAGGAGCATGATGGACCACCTCAAAGACAGAAGCCGTAGTTTTTTAGGAAAATTATTTGCTCTTATATTAAATAAGGCCAATGGCCAGGCGATCACGCCCATGCAATGTATCAAGTTATACATATCAATGAATAAACAAAGTACTTCTCTGCATAAAATTTCTAAGGCACATGAAGGCAATTAGGCAAAGGATATCAAATCATCGAGTCCCGTACAAAAGGGTATAACATACAATCAAAATCTCGTATAAACATACGAACTTTTTGACAAGTATAAAACAGCTCTATATAGTATTTCTCCTAAAAAGAACAAAAGTACACAACAAGAGCTGAAACAGTCAGATAGCAAAGTTCATAATAAAAAACTCCTCGTCTGCCTCTAAGCACCTCCGGACAATCCTAATCATGGGTCTCCGAGCAGCAGCATAATGAGGCAGCATACTAACAAGATCACCATCAGAAGGAGAAGGCAGCACGACGATACGACATCCAAATCTAGCGTCGGATGATGCGCATGCACCCAAGATAGCGCAAGCTTGCCACCCGCCACCAGTTGAAGCTTTACAAAATGATGAATCCGTTCACCTTGTCAAAACTTCGCAATTAAATCGGCTAAAGTCTGAGGCTGGGGATCACGAGGAAACATGGCATTGTAAACGGTACCCAGCGATCTACAACAGCACTCGACAAATTGCTCCTCCTCGGATACATGGTCCTGAAGTAAAGCCACGGCATAAGCACGGCGGTGATCAATCCAAACGTCCGTCCCAGAATTTTGAGAAGCAGACACAAGAGCTTGGATCCGGTTGCGCAGACATTGGGTTTCTTCCCTCTCGCACAATCGAATGCCTACAAAACAAAAAAAGGGAGAGGAAAAACATTGGCATCCCGCGAAAAAGAGGGACATCAAAAAGCAAAAGCAAAAGTACTTACACAACATATTTTCACTTGCCCCTGAAATTTTGTCCAAGAAGTATGCCTCACGATCAAGGGCCTGATGCATTTTCTTCTGGGCAACATCCACCATTGATTGAACAACCCAAAGTTTTCCTTCAAGTTTCTTTACCTGCTCAATTTTCTCGGCATATAACGGTGGATCTATCGTGCGTACAGTGGCAGTATAGGTCGCACACATTCCAGATGGGGATAGGAGTGCATCTGATGATTGCACAGGTGTGGAAGGAGCCGCCGAATCTTTGAAAATCTGGCAGGTTATACAAAAGACACAAAAAAGCCTTCAGCATACAAAAAAGCAGCACACATGCATACATACAAAGTTTTTCTTTTCATCAGAAGAAAGCATTGAGCAACATGATATGATAAATGTTCATTACAACAGCAGCAGAAGATTTATGGAGCACTACAAAAGGTACAGAGCTGATTTTTCTCCAAAGACAGAGTCTCACTAGTAGAAGGAGCATTAGCTACAGGAATAACAGGGGCATCGACCGAAGAAGGAGCACCGGTTGAAGAAGGAGCAGCTAATTTCTCCGGACCTGAACCTATCCCCAGAAGCAGCCGAGAATATTTCTTGGCCCTCTTAATGAAAGGCTTCAAATCAACTACTTGGCCTTTGGAGTTGATCGGGACAGAGGAGCTAACCTTCTCCCAGTCGACCCTCTCGTCGTGTGCCATCGCCAATGCCATCGAAGTTTCAGCATCGCTCTTCGACTGAGTCATGTTGTATCCAACAAGCGGACTATGGTCGGTACCAAAAATAGTGACGAGCTCGTTCAAGTCAGCAGATACTTCCTTCGATGGAAAGACTTCAGCATGCAGGCTCTTGAAGGCGCGGCGTGAGCGGACAAGGAGGTTGCGCACATGAAAACTGTTAGCCTCCAAGGTGCTAACAGCATCCGATAAAGGATCAACCTTCTTATCTTCATCCAACAACAAATTTTGGCCTGACAGCTCTACACGCACCAAAAAAGGGGGATAAGAACACAGAAGAAATGGGGACTAAAAGAAAAAATTCTCCCTCGCCAACAGAAAAATTATGAGTTAAGGAAGCATTGAGGGTCTCCAAGTGCTTCCGAAGACTTTCATCTCGGGTAGCAGCTTGTTTGGCCTTCACTTTGGCATCAGCAGTGGCCTTCTGCTTGGCCTCTTCCAAAGCTTTTTTTGAAATCCGAAGTTTGGCCTCCAGATCGTCAGCATGCTTCAACGCCTCATCCCGGATGACCTCAGACACTTTGGCAGCGGCTGAAGAAATCAGAAAAGTAATACAAAAGGTCAGAAAAATGGGAGGAAGTGTAGAAATGGAAAAAAGATGAAAATATAACTTTCAGACCTTTGGCTACATTATGGATCCTGATGCAGTGAGAGGCCATATCAACCATTTCATGCATCAACGGCTGTGAAGAAGGACATTAGGAAATACAAGCAAAGGAGGATCCATGGTGAAATTTAAAAGCTCGGATACACTTACGTCTTGCATATCCACCTCGACAGGGCTCTTAGATATCATCACGCCCTTCCTCGCTGATTTTCTTCTTTTCTACGGCGGCGGTCTGTGTGAGGTGGCAACATCTTTGTAGACAATTTGACCCGCAGGAGATGCATGCAAATCCTTTAGGTCAATGGATAGCTGTGGAGACTTTGCAGAAGGAGGGGAAACAGAAGTACCGGGAGGAGACATAGAAGGACCTTCCCCCTTAAATTAAACACACAATGATCAAAACAAAGGCACCTCCAGAGAAATATAAAAGGCAGTAAGTACTTACAAAGAAACGTTCTACGTAAAGTGGAACAGATTCATCTGGGCGGAGCCCATGAAACTAGAATGGCATGCAAAGGTTGAACCAGTGGAGTCATCCGAGTCTTCAACCATCTACATGGCATCGGGACGTTTCCTTTTTCGCTAGCAGGCACCACACGAAAATATTTAGAACGAGCCGATAGAAGCGACGGTGTTCCTGATGAAGATTCTGCGGCAGACCTCTCTGTATCCTCATTAGTGGCACTCCTAGTCATAGGGAGATCATTGGATGCAGCAGGATTGGCGGGAAGCTCACCGCTCTTAGGAAGAGGAGGAAGGCAGGATAGATGACCATGATCCTACGTAAACAGAAGACCAACAATCACAAAAGAGGACAATTGCAAAAGAACAAAAAAAAGATATGAAGAACGAGCAAAAGATCAAGGAATTTACCTCGGGAAGACGGTTCTTCTTCCCAAAAGGCTCGACGTGACAATAAGAGGGAACCGGGCTTTTCTTTGTAAGGGTTGAAAATTTCGAACCCTTTTTTCATACACCTTGAGGGTAAGATCATCCCGTGAAATTCTCATGGGGTCCTTCTTGCCGGTATATGCCCACATACAAGAAAGCCTAGCCTATAGAGGCTGCACACGGATCCGCAAGAAATATACTAGAATTTGAAGTCCCAACAGTTCCTTGCCAACCTCATGCCACAATTTTGATATACGGACAAGAAGAGGTTCAATCTCCATCATTTCTTCGGAAGTGGGATGATGATTCCTAGAATCAAGTTTGCGACAAGGCTTCTTGGGGTCAAAGGGGGCTAAGGCGAAAGACTGACCTTCGACTAACTAATCCTTGATGTAAAACCATTTGGTTTTCCACCCTTGGACGGAGTTAGTGAGCTTAAAATCAAAATAGTCTACATCGGAGTGGATAGAAAAAATGGCACCACCAATGTCAAGGACAATAGTGTCGGTAGCATTCCGATGAACATAAAAGAAGTACTTCCACAAGCCCCAATGGGGATGGGTCCCGAGGAAGCATTCACAGAGAGTAATAAAGCAAGCAACATGGAGGATAGAGTTGGGCGTGAGCTGATACAGTTGCACGCCATAGACAAAAAGGAGACCACGAAGGAATTCATGGATAGGGAGAGAAAGGTTGCAGAAGAGAAAGGAAAGAAACATTACCCTCCAGCCCAATTTGGGGATTGGAGCAGCTTCATCTCTAGGGAGCTTGAAGGTGCCCTCCTCCAAATGGCCGGAGTTCCACGCCTCGCGCAATTCCCGCGCAGAGCACTTCGAAGGGGCCCATCCAACAACCCTCTTCTTGGTGGCCTCGGCGGCTGTGGTGGAAGTCCGCACCCTGCTTTTTCCCATGATGGTGGGGGAACGACACAGCAGGCGGAAGAATAGCCGAAGTAGGTAAGGAATCAAGAGAAAGGCAAGGGCGCAAGGAAGAAGATGAAGTTAGCTAGGAAGGGGTAAAAAGAAGTAAAGGAAATCCCCTTCCCTTTATAAAGAGCAAGGACTCACAGCTTGGACCGTTCGATATAAAATTGAACCGTCAGAAGAACACACCATGGTGACACGTGTCAATAAATTCTGTAAAGGAAAATACTTAAGAAGTTATTACTGCAGTAAAAACAGGAGAACTGCGCATGTCGACTCGATCTTCGTGCAAAAAAGGGGGACATGCAGTCAGAAAACTCCGCTGAATTTACCACCACGCATTATCATTACAGCTGCATGGTACCACGTTCAAAACGTCTCATCAAGACATATCTTTTAAGACTCAACAGCATAAAATTGAGTGGGAGCTATGAAATTCTTCCTGAAACAATATGTGATTGACATATTTTAAAGTGGGAGCAGTATAAGTCTCAAATTCAAATATGTAGGAACATATTTTGAGTGGGAGCTTATAGGAGCAATTCTTAAGTATGTTAAGAATGAAAGCGTAAATACTTATAAATAATGATTTATAACATGTAGAAGTTGATAATAGGTGTATTATGATATTATGTAATATTCCTTAAGAGATTCTGGAAAGGGGTTTCAGAATAGTAGTTGATTAAGGAACTGGTCCTTAATAACTCAAATTAGGAATAGCATTAAGTTTAAACATCAATGGTTGAAAGAAAGAAAAGGATGATCGTCATCCACTATG
Source organism: Avena eriantha (assembly GCA_910589775.1). NCBI lineage: Eukaryota > Viridiplantae > Streptophyta > Magnoliopsida > Poales > Poaceae > Avena > Avena eriantha. The sequence goes on along the minus strand of OU342745.1, from coordinate 327,580,073 downwards.
TTGTGACATAGGTTCTATCTTAGTAAACCATGATGATAACTTAGCATAATATGTGATCCAAATAAGGAACGTTTAAAAGTGATTAAGGTCAAATCAGAGAATGTTGAGCTAAGTTTGTCTGCAGTGTCTAATAAAGAACTATGGATATATTTTCCAAATCCATAAAGGATGACATATCTTAAAACATAAAGAGTAATGTTATAAGGGAATATGTTGGAAACTCCCGTAATACCGATTAGAGTCAAGTAGGAAGCAAGGTGAACGAAGACATCGAAAGTTGCACAGAGTGCACTAGTGTTTCGATGGCTACATTTATATTAATAGATAAGGGTACCATCTAAAGTGTTGTATAATGTTATGGCGGGGCTAGTTCGCTTTTAACTTAGAATGATGTGTCCCAGGGCACAGTGCCCATGAGAAAGCCCTCGAGGTTGTAGGCTCCTGGAATCAGGCCTCGTTGTGCTGCCATAGCGACGATGCATACACACAGATGCTATCATGTGATGATAGAGTATTAATGTCAATTAAGGTGATATTAATAAGTTGCAAAGGATTTGGGAATGTAAAGTACAGACCTAAGACTCAACCTCTTCCATGAGCAAGCATATTCAGGGTACCGGATATATGGTGCCAATGATTAAAGAACAAATGCAGCTAGTGTATTTGTACTCTAGTGCAAGTGGGAGACTGTTGGAAATATGCCCTAGAGAAAAATAATAGTAAGGACTATTATGATATTTCGTATAGTTTATGATTAAGTTTTATATCATGCTATAACTGTATTGAGTGGAAACATCAATACAGGTGTGATATACAAACAACCAGGGGTTCCCAGTGAAACTCTAGTCACTGGTTCATTGGTCAACAGATGATCATGTTTCCTGATCATGTGGCATTTATGCCAGTTGGAAATGGAGTCATCTCATTCTGAGAATGAGATGATGAACCAATACCCAAGCTAAACATCATGACCCGATCATGTCACGAAGTTCAAGTTACGATGATTAGAAATGGATCCTTGTAGACTATTCCTTAGACCGTGAGGCTATATCAATCAGTGTCTCCCGAGAGTGCTTAGATAGCATCAAATGCCATCTGGTAATACGGTGGTTATAAAGGTGTGTTCAGGTACTCGGAGGAAACCGTAGAGGCAATATATGTCAAGAGTGGGATTTTCCGTCCATGTGACGGGAAGATACTCAAGGGCCCACTCAGAGAAGTTATATCCAATAGCTGCGCAGCATGTGACTTGATCACAGGGATATCACTTTTCGGAACGAGTCAACAAGTAGCATTGTTCGGTAACGAGATTGAACACGACATGGTGATGTCATTGATCAGATCTCAGGTAATGCAAGTATCGAGAGACAAAGGGAATAAGACACGACTGTCCCGGTTCAAACGATGAAAGATCTTTGTGGAACACACAGGGGTCACATGGCCATCCAGGTCCCTCTGTCGATCATTGGTGCGGGAGTGTCCCGAACATGTATGGAGTGTTCCCGAACCGTGGGGTATAACGCTTAAGGGCTTGATGATGCTTAGAGAGTGTTTATAGGATCGGTAGAATCACCGAAGAAAAGAAGGGAGAAAACCGGAAGGGTTTCGGTAAGTCTGGAGGTTGTCCAGAGTGGAGGTGGAAGGTGTTCCATGGCCATGGAGGTTGTATAATATGTGAATGAATGTTAAATGTTGATTTAATCATTTATTCATATTTATTTAATAGAGAGAAAAAACCAATTTAATGGTCAAAGGCTTAATGGGCCAATTTCCGGAGGGAGAGCGCCCATTAGGGGAAATGAGAGAGGGAGAGGGGCCAAAGGGGAGGCCCGCTAGGCCTAGCCCCCCCTCCCCCCGCGCAGGGCCTACTAGCGTGGCCGACGGCCACCCCTCCCCTCCTCTCCTTTAGTCCCACCCTGGGACTTTGAGGGAGGGTGTACCCCCTCCTCCCCCAATATATAGTGGGGTATTTGGCCAAGATAAACACACGAATAATCAATAAAGGTCTCCGCACTTTTGGGAGGACCTCTAATTGATATTTTATCTCTTCCTCTCTCTCTCTCTCTCTCTCGTGACCGTGGTCCCAAGTCTGGACTGCGCGAGCGAGAGACATCTTCACCGCAGAGAGTCGTCGCGCTGCGGGATTCGGATCCGGGAGCTCTACTTCCGCAAGTGCTGCTGGATCGGGGAAGCGGGAGTCACCGTCAAGCACCAGACGTGTGTAAATCCCCGCGAGGTGTCGCACTTGAGGCACTCAAGTCGTTGGAGCCACAGGAGCGCAAGGACTTCATCACGACCTTGAGGTCGGCTTCGGCTCGTCTACATCAACCAAGCTCTCCTGAGCGTTGAAAACGCTTTTTGGTCTTCGAGGGTAAGTTCGCGAAAAGCCCCTCTTGTTACTGTATTACTAATAGATAGCTCCTAGCAGCTTCAGGGGTTCAGGGGCGTAGGGTAAAATTTATTGTTTTCATACGTGGAACCCCTACAGTGGTATCAGAGCTAGATCTATGCGTAGTAATGCTAGTACGGGTAGAACAAACTAGATGTAGCGTGTGGGCGTTGATCTTTTAGTTCTTACCCTCCCACGTGTACTTGTGTATACCGCATTAATGCTTGATGAAGCGGACCCCAACCGACCTTACGCGTTCATTCGCGAGACTGGTCCACGCTTGACATACGGCTTGTACCGTATAAAGTGGCTTAGGGGGTGTCTGTCTCTCTCGCATTAGTTGGTATACCATTTGCAATGGAGGGCCCCGAAAGGGGTGTAGTAGAGACAACTACTTGATCAGCATTGTGCTGAAAGTTCGTAGGTACGAAGGGTTCTTGTGCGAAAGCCCATTCAACCACGTAAAACATGCAAAGATAAAGTAGAGGCGTCTAACTTTGTTTTGCAGGGGGGCGTTGCTTTGTGATATGGTTGTGGCAAAGGTAAAGTGATTACCTTTTGTTACATAGTAGTAGATAGTCACGGAGGTGATGAACTACCACGCCGGAATGACACCGGTACCCTGGTGTCTACGGCGCCGGAACCCTGGCGCCAGAACACGGTGACGGCGGATGGATATCACGACGTGAATGACCATATCACATCGCATTTACATTCAATGTTATTGTTTGTATATCTTATTGTGTTCTAGTATTAGATACTCGACGGTAGCCTAATAAGATGATCCCTGTTAAAATTACCAATGATTGTGTTCCCCCTTAGTGTGCACCACCAAGAAAGTTCTTCGGTATGAGGCAGGCCATGATGATCGGGTGTCAGACATATCTACGTTCACATACAGTGGGTGTAAGCCATGTTGCACAGCGAATACACTAAGGTTGAGTTGGCGAGCCTAGCATGTACAAACATGGCCTCGGAACACGGATGGTCGAAAGATCGAGCACGAGTCGCATGAATAATGTGACCGACGTTTAGCGTCCACCCTTGAACCCACATTGATGGCCGTGATGATCGGGGGAGATGTGGCTGATAGGGGTCGTGTTATCACTAGGAACCCTTTTGGGGATAGGTGTTTCTGAGTGGAGTTATTATTAACTCATTTAATTATAAACTTAATCTAACTTCCTTTTGCAATTATAAATGTAGATGCCGCCTTTCCTGTTGATGATTCATTGGTTAGAAGGAGAGAAGCTCGGCTTAGATGGATCAAACTTATCCATATGGGTTGCACGTCTCCACGTTCTCCTTAGCGAGAATGACATGGTCGACTACATACTCGACGGGATGGAATTTGGATCAGCCCACTAACCTAGAGACCCCAGAGCAGCGGAAAGACCGCAATCTCCATCGTGAGATGGCCTCCTACATTTCAGTTGTGATGTGTTTCGGAATGGTGGATGAGCTGTGGCCTTTCATGGGTAATGTCAACCCTTGTTCGGTGATGCTATAGCTTAGGACACATTTCGTGGAGCAGACACGCATTTGGGAGCATGAGCTGATGGGAGACTTCCTCTCCATTAAGATGGAGGAGAACTCATCACTGGATGACCACTTGGAGCACATGCATGATGTGTACATGAGGCCTGCATACTTCCTGGATATCTGGACGTTGGGCTCTTTTGCAAATGTCGTTGTGCTGCGGTCGCTGCCACCAAGCTACCAAGCACAAGTCAGGACTTGTGTTATGAGGGGCGACGCGGAATCAATGGAGTTCCAACGGTTCATGACACATCTCAGGAATGTGTTGGTTGAACCAGATGTCACTTAGGTCGTCAACGACAAAGGTATATATTTGATATATAGTTTTATAAATGTTATAATCTTGCAAACACATTGCAGTGTTAAGTATATCTGATACGTGTTCTGTTTTACTGAAAACAGGTCCTTCTGCATGAGAGTTGCTTGCTGGAGAGGAGGTGACATTGCGTGTTGATGGTAAGCACGATGATGATGGCCGACGACACTCTCCCTCGACATTTATCATTTAGTTTATGTTTTAGGATGATTATTGTAATCAAGAGATTGTGAACTTCTTTAGTGTGTCTCACATTTCGTGAGACGGTTATTCATATGAGTTTGTAACAAACAATTGTTCTACTTTTATGAAAGATTCCTATTCGCGTTCATATCTTGCTTGATTACTTGTGAACTATCCTTATTGTTTTAAACTAATTGATAATGCATGAACATTTGTAAAATATTAAAATGCCTTGTTTAAAATACCCAACTTAATGATATGTTCATTAATGAATGAAAAACCATTGTTTAAATTCAAAGTTGTGTGATAATATGTGAAAGTCATTCGATTTATTTTCACATATATATCATGCCTAAGTTTGGCAAAATAACATGAAAACCGTGTATTACTTGAATACAAAGTGTTTAAAGAATTGTTAAAAGTAAATACATATTCGATGTATTTGGTTTTTAATGAAAATGGTAATTATCATTATATGATTTTTTGAATGTGTAAATAAGTTTACCAAAGGAAACAAGAATATGAAACTATTTGATTTGATCAAAGTGTTTCATCAATAAAGGGTATAAATATAAATAAAAATCCAATTACTATGATTTGATCAATAGTAATGAAATTCGACTTTATAAAGAATGGCATAAAAGAAATTGTGAAATGCAAAGTGTTTTGAAACGTCAAAATGCAAAGCATCACAATGTGATATTAGATATCAAAGGGGTTGAATAAAAGGCACCAAATAAATCGTTATAGTGTAGATGTAGAGACCATTAGTTAGAAATAGTTAGCGCTCAATTAGAATGTAGTGAACCATTTGAATTCATGAAATTTTGGGGTTATTCGATATAACCAAAACAATAGCGAATAAGTCCTTGTAGAGTATTCATTGGAAACTTTGAATACAAAATCCATAGCTAAACCAAAAGAGAAGCAAAACATGTATTTCTTGGATTTTGGTACATTCTTGAGAAAGTTCACTTTTTGTGATATTTCTCAATTATGGGGCATATGGAAAATAGTGTAAAACACGATGAGGATTCAAAACCCTGCATTAGAGTGTTGAGAAGCGCAACGGACAAAGTTCCTGAATGATTCTCTTCATAGAAGGAAACAATCAATGATATTGATCGTTGTATCTTCCCCACTAGTGTTTTCACTACATAAAGTAGGATTCAAAATGTAAATTCATATCTAGTATGGAGATATTGTGAATAAATTGTCATGATTCTTGGAATATGACATACCTACGAACTACTAAGGAAATAATGGTAAACTAGAATTATGAGAGATCCTAAAAGCAAAATTCACTTGAGATTAGAAAGCAATTCGTTGCTGAATCTCACAAGTAAAAGGGGTTACTTGGAATTTTCCTAAATGACTGCAAAGCCATAGTGGAAAAAGGGGTGAATGACAAAAGCACAATTTGTCAAATATTGGAGTGGGAGCTATGAAAGTCTTCCTAAAACAATATGTGATTGACATGTTTTTAAGTGGGAGCAGTATAAGTCTCAAATTCAAATATGTAGGAACATATTTTGAGTGGGAGCTTATAGGAGCAATTCTTAAGTATGTTAAGAATGAAAGCGCAAATACTTATAAATAATGATTTATAAGATGTAGAAGTTGATAATACGTGTATTATGATATTATGTAATATTCCTTAAGGGATTCTGACAAGGGGTTTCAGAATAGTAGTTGATTAAGGAACTAGTCCTTAATAACTCAAATTAGGAATACCATTAAGTTTAAACATCAATGGTTGAAAGAAAGAAAAGGATGATCGCCATCCACTATGTTGATACATAGGTTCTATCTTAGTAAACCATGATGATAACTTAGCATAATATGTGATCCAAATAAGGAACGTTTAAAAGTGATTAAGTTCGAATCACAGAACGTTGAGCTAAGTTTGTCCGCAGTGTCTAATAAAGAACTGTGGATATATTTTCCAAATCCATAAAGGATGACATATCTTAAAACATAAAGAGTTATGTTATAAGGGAATATGTTGGAAACTCCTGTAATACTGATTAGAGTCAAGTAGGAAGCGAGGTGAGCGAAGACATCGAAAGTTGCACAGAGTGCACTAGTGTTTCAATGGCTACATTTATAATAATGGATAAGGGTACCATCTAAAGTTTTGTATAATGTTATGGCGGGGCTAGTTCGCTTTTAACGTAGAATGATGTGTCCCAGGGCACAGTGCCCATGAGAAAGCCCTCGAGGTTGATCTAACGTCACTGTAGGCTCCTGGAATTAGGCCTCGTTCTGCTGCCATAGAGACGATGCATACACACAGATGCTATCATGTGATGATAGAGTATTAATGTCAATTAAGGTGATATTAATAAGTTGCAAACGATTTGGGACTGTAAAGTATAGACCCAAGACTCAACCTCTTCCATGAGCAAGCATGTTCAGGGTACCGGATATATGGTGCCAATGATTAAAGAACAAATGCAGCTAGTGTATTTGTACTCTAGTTCAAGTGGGAGACTGTTGGAAATATGCCCTAGAGACAAATGTAGTAAGGACTATTATGATATTTCATATAGTTTATGACTAAGTTTTATATCATGCTATAACTGTATTGAGTGGAAACATCAATACACGTGTGATATACAAACAACCAGGGGTTCCTGGTGAAACTCTAGACGCTGGTTCATTGGTCAACAGATGATCATGTTTCTTGATCATGTGGCATTTATGCCAGTTGGAAATGGAGTCATCTATTTCTGAGAATGAGATGATGAACCAATACCCAATCTAAACATCGTGACCTGATAATGTCACGAAGTTCAAGTTACGATGATTAGAAATGGATCCTCGTAGAATATTCCTTAGACCATGAGGCTATATCAATCCCTGTCTCCCGAGAGTGCTTAGATAGCATCAAACGCCATCTGGTAATACGGTGGTTATAAAGGTGTGTTCGGGTACTCGGAGGAAACCATAGAGGCAATATATGTCAAGAGCGGGATTTGTCCATCCATGTGACGGGAAGATACTCAAGGGCCCACTCGGAGAAGTTATATCCAATAGTTGCGCAGCATGTGATTTGATCATAGGGATATCACTTGTCGGAACGAGTCAAGTAGCATTGTTAGGTAACGAGACTAAACACGACATGGTGATGTCATTGATCATATCTCGGGCAATGCTAGTATCGAGAGACAAAGGGAATAACACACGACTATCCTGGTTCAAACGACGAAAGATCTTCGTGGAACGCACAGGACTCACATGGCCATCCAGGTCCCTCTGACGATCATTGGTGCAGGAGTGTCCCGACCATGTCTGGAGTGTTCCCGAACCATGGGGTATCACGCTTAAGGGCTTGATGATGCTTAGAGAGTGTTTATAGGATCGGTAGAATCACCGAAGAAAAGAAGGGAGAAAACCGGAAGGGTTTCGGTAAGTCCGGAGGTTGTCCGGAGTGGAGGTGGAAGGTGTTCCATGGCCATGGAGGTTGAATAATATGTGAATGAATGTTAAATGTTGATTTAATCATTTATTCATATTTATTTAATAAAGTGAAAAATCAATTTAATGGTCAAAGGCTTAATGGGCCAATTTTCGGAGGGAGAGGGCCCATTAGGGGAAAAGAGAGAGGGAGAGGGGCCAAAGGGGAGGCTGGTTGGGCCTAGCCCCCCCAACCACACCTCCCCCCCCCCCCGCGCGTGGGGCCCACTAGGGTGGCCGGCGGCAACCCCTCCCCCTGCTCTCCTTTAGTCCCACCCCGGGACTTTGACGGAGGGTGCACCCCCTCCTCCCCTATATATAGTGCGGTATTTGGCCAAGTTAAACACACCAATAATCAATAAAGGTCTCCCCACCCCGGGTACATAATAGCATTTATTCAAAACCAACAATAATCCTAACGGTAGATGGAGATGTAGGGTGCCGACGGCCATCACTTTGACTCTCGAACCATTGTCGACGCGCATCGTCACCTCGTCCTTCCTCAGGTGCCTCCTACTCTGCAGATCCTGCTGAGAGTTACAAATGTGAGCAACAGATCCGGTATCAAATACCCAGGTGTTACTCCTGGTGCTTGTAAGGAATACATCAATAACATGTATATCACATATACCTTTGTCCAGAGTGGCTATCTTGCCAGCTCGCTTGTCTTTAAGGTACTTGGGGCAGTTGCGTTTCTAGTGTTGTAACTACCTCGGTGAATTACGCTCTTAGTTACATGCCTGGATGATCGAAAGTGGTTAAAATAGTACGGTGGGGCCTAGGGCCACTCACGGTAGACCTTTTGGCCGTCCTAACCACTTTCCAAACATCGGGACAAGAACGAGCGGCGTAATCGGCAGGCGAAGGGATCAACTACATACACAAATGAGTATGTATGCAAGCCACATACAACAGTCCTCAGAGCCATTCCATCTAAAAGAAATAGAAATATTGCAACGCCATACGGCAAGATTCAAATATCCTAGATAGAGATAATAATTTAGGATAGCTCCTCATACAACAAACATCAGAGTATCAGGCGAAAGCGGAAAACAAGATCCGAGTACGGATAAGAAGCAAATCGGCATAAGATGCCACATAAATAAACACATCCCGCCCACAGATCTCACGGATCCCCGTTCCCGAAATCTCTACACCGAATGATCGTTGCCAACATCATATGTCTCCTCCACCCAGTATCCATCTTGCGGGTACACCTGTTCATCTGAATCAAACAATTTATCGTGTGAGACCCTAGGGGTACTCAGCAAGTCTTTATGCCGCTAAAGGGGACACAACCTGGGGTGACGCAATTGCAGCAAAAGATAATATCTAACAATTCTATAGATACTCTCTAACCATCCGCCTAACCAATGATAGACGTATGTCCGTGAATTAAGAAACAACAGTTATAACAGTATAATTAACAGATCCATCCTCCTCCTCGCTTACCAACGAGGAAGCGGACGAACAACCCCCATCATCCGTTGGCAGTTTTATTAACCATTCCATGAGTATTGCACTATTTACTAGTCAAGTACTTAGTCAAATTAAAAGCGGTACTTTAGTTATACTTGTCTATGATCGAGAAACTGTGCTCCAAGTCGTCCATAACCGCGGACACGGCTTTCAGAAAGATTTACCCTGCAGGGGTGCACGAATAGCAACACACACTCGATCAACCTCGGAAAAACCAAATCAAAACCCAACGAGGCATTCACGACAAAGCGATCACAGGATTCAGAAATATTTCAGGGGGCCGCCCCATTAAGCTACCCGCAATGAAGTTGGCCGGCTCCGAGACGGACCCAAGGTTTGCGTCAATGGTTGTAAACGACTAGGAACCCGAAAGTGGGACTGGGCTTGCCGATACCGCGAAAACACTCCGCATCCAAAACAGTACAGGTGCTCCACGCACAATCTTAAATAAAACAGTAAAGCATGGCATAAGTATAGGATAGTAGCAAAGCCCCAAACTAATTGTGGCCCCAAGAAATAAGAATGAATCAAGCTCTGGCTCAGGGGGGTCCATAAGGCCTCCCGGATGTGGATAGTGCGAATAGTCAAGGAACAGGAATCAAGTACTCGGGGTCCTATGGGACACAAGTGAGCATGAAAAACCAAATAGCACATATTGCTCACCGGTGCCTCTTTCATTAGTTATCCCATTACTACTCAGGTTAAGTTGTTTAGGTACCTCATGATTCATCAGACACTCACATACCCTACTTATGCTTTTCTACGACTTGCATGGCTCAACAACTCCTGTAGTAATGGCTCATGGGACGGAGGAACAAGCTTCGGAGGCGTTTAAAAGTAAGGCTATGCAGTACTTGGGATTCAATTTAATGCAAGTGCGACTCAATGATGCAAGAGTAAGATAGAGGAAATAGGTACTATATGTATGCAAGCATGTGGTAGTGCTTGCCTGGCAGCTCAGTTGAAGCGAGAGATGGATCTGGGTAGTACTCCTGTGATTCCTGGTAATTCTCCTGTTGGGCGTCTATTCGAAGAAGAACCAAACAAACAAGGGCCAACATAAATAAAGTGCACAAGCATATGAATTAAAATGCGTCAAGCAAACAAGCATGCCATGATGAATGATGCACAATTTACATGGCATTAAAGTAGCATGGCATGGTGAGGTGTGGAATACAAGAATAAAGCATTTTATTATCTATTTGGTCCAATTTTGTTGTCACGAACAGTTCAGATGTTTAATAATGGCATGATGCATGCTTCCATTCAGAACAAGGAATGCATAGATGGAACGGTCTCGTCGCGCTGATCGATTTAGACATGTTATTTGCCAAATTGGAGTTATAGAATTAAAGTTATTAATTCATTAAGAAAAGGGCATTTTATTGTAATTTTAATCATCTCGAAAAAAATTAAAGTGTTCAAATAATATTTTGAAGGGCATATTTGAATTCCTCACATTTTTCTGATTCTAAAACATATATCATATGTATTATTTGGATTTGTATTTTAAAAGTTATTTAAAAACTGATTTGAATTTGAATTAAAACAATTTTGAATTTATTTTGTTTTAAACAACTAAACAGGAAAACTTTTATTACTCAGACCGACCCAGCCACAGTCGCTGACCGGTGGGCCAGCTGCTGGCAGGGACACACGCGCGTGGAAAAGCTTTTCTCACCGCGGCCTGACCTAGCTACTGCGATTGACAGGCGGGGCCAGCGGCTACGGGCCCACGTGACAGTGGTGGGACTCGCAGAGACTGACAGGTGGGGGCATGCTGGACCGCGGGTTAAGGGTGACGAAAAGACGGGTGCCTTTTTGCCTAAAGTGCACAGTGGCTGGCAGGTGGGGTAGGCTGGACCGCGGGTTAAGCAGCAAAAGATCTGGGGGGGTTTGAGCAAAGTGGCCCGCGTGCACTGTTCTTCTCCTTCTCTGAACTATCTGACGACAAAAACATGCGCGCCGAGGACAGAGCGCGGTGCGGGGGGCTCGAACTGGTGACCTCGCGCGCGCGAGCGGCGGCGGCTACCGCTGGGCTAGGGAGGGGTTGGTGTTAGGAACCGCAGGCGCGGCTAGATGTGTCTCTGCGACGAGCAGACACGCGCGCAACGCCGGTGCACAGAGGGTGCTCGGTTTAAGGAACGGCGATGCTAGACGGCGATAGCGAGACAGAGGGTGTCAGGGAGGGAGAGGGTCGTACCGCGGAGAGATCAATGTGGTCGGATCGAGGTGGGGCGCAGCCGATCGACGACGAGGCTGGCGGCCGGAGATCTAGGGTTTCATCGGGGCGGCGCTGGTCCTGGCGTTCCTGGCACTCGTCCTCCTCGTTGGCTCATCCAGGGCGATGCAGGGGGCTCTCCTTGGTCTCCTCGACCACCTCCGCGTCGCGCGCGCCGGCAAGAACGAGGAGTAGACGGCGGTACTGGCGGCGGCCGGCGAGAGACGATGACGTCGGAGAAGAAGAAGGGGAGGAGAGGGCAGGCCCTGGGGTGGATCTGGGAGAGGCAGAGGAGCCGTGGGGAAGGAGGAAAGGAGAAGGGGAAGATGCCGTGGGGCTCAGTAGAGAGGGAAAGATAAAGGTGGCTTCGCCCACCTTTCTCCACCACCTCCTCTCACATGCTCGAGCTAGAGTGAGGCAGGGGCAGGTGGGGTGGTGCTGACAGGCAGGCCAGGTGGGGACAGCGTGGTTGTGGGGCTGGCACGGCAGGTAGAGAGAAAGAGAGAAAAGAGAGAGGGGCTCGGGTGAGCTAGGCTAGGGTTAGATATGGGGTAGTGGCTCGGGTGAGCTAGGGTTAGCTTAGAGAGGGGGATGGATGGGGTGTGGGACCAGGGAGAGAGGCTGGCCAGGTGGGGCCATCATGGTAGAGAGAGAGAGGGGTTAAGGGTTAGGGTTTAGTTAAGAAAAATTAGGGTTTGAGGAGAGAGGGTGTGTTAGGGTTTGATTTAGAATTTTTAGGTTTTTAACACATGATTATAGATCAGGTCGAGATGAAGGGGTGAGGGAGTGTGTAGGGTTTAAAAGATGCATGATCATGACATGGGCAAGTGTAAAGGAGAAAAGAAAAGCAATGTGGATAGTTTCTCATATGATCATGCATGAAGAAAATAATGGTGTTGAAGAGATGATGGGGATGGTGGTGAGAGATGGAGATGATTCCATAAAGAAAGAACCACTTAAACCAAGAAAAAACAAATGGCTAAAGGTGGTGGTACTCTTGCATGGCCCATGAAAAATAATAAATGCCATGATTTATTTTGAGAAAACAATAATAATAATATGGCATCATTCTTATGCATTTCCAAGAAGTTGAATAAAGGCCAAGCAAAAGAATTTATAGAATTAGATCCACCCCACCCACATGAGCTAGAATAAATATGAAAATAAAAAGAAATACAAGCTCATGGATAAATGGAATGGTGGAATTATAAGGTGGTGAAAAGAAAAGTGATGGAGTTGAATAAAAGATATGCCCCCAACTCAACTTGGGCATTTAAACAATATATCAATAACCAAATCCAATATCAAGAGGCAAATACAATTAATAATGCATATGAGAGAAGAACCAAAAGAAAAAGGGTTTTATATGATGCTCAAATGCAAGGTGGCATGATGACATGAGCATGATATAATTATGATGCAACAATTGTCTACAGGAAGTAGCCATTATATTACTAGACCAAGTAGCATTACAATTGTTAGACAATTGGGGTGCTACAATTCTCCCCCACTAAATAGGAGTCTCGCCCCGAGATTCTAGGAAGAAGAAGAAGACTCAAAGAGGGTAGGATACTTGGCGCGGAGCTCATCTTCACGTTCCCAAGTGGCTTCATCAATGGAATGGTGTGACCACTGCACCTTGCAGAACTTGATGGACTTGTTGCGGGTCCTTCTTTCTGCGACTTCTAGAATTTTTATGGGGTGTTCTTGATAAGAGAGATCTTCTTGGAGATTGATGAGTTCATGGTCCACGGTCCTGCCGGGATCCTTGAAGCACTTCTTGAGTTGAGAGATATGGAAGACATCATGGACTTTGAGTTGTTTAGGGAGCTCAAGAGCATAAGCAACTTCTCCTCTTCTTCCACGAATTTTGAAAGGACTGATGTATCTAGGAGCCAGCTTTCCTTTGATACCAAAGCGGTGCGTGCCTCACATGGGAGTGACACAAAGGTAAACGAGATCACCAGGGACATACTCCATGTCCGTATGCTTTCTATCATAATTGCTCTTCTGGCGACTTTGAGCAATCTTTAGATTTTCAAGAATGATGTGAACTTTCTCCTCCGCTTGAGTTACAATGTCTGGGCCAAACAATATTCTTTCACCTGCGCCCAACCAACCAATCGGAGTTCTGCATTTGCGACCTTAGAGAGCCTCAAATGGTGCCATCTTTAGACTTTTCTGGAAGCTGTTGTTGTAAGAGAATTCAGCATAAAGAAGACATTCTTCCCTCTTCATGCCGAAAGAGATAACGCAAGCACGGAGCATATCTTCCAGAATCTGATTGATCCTTTCAACTTGTCCTTGCGACTGAGGGTGGTAAGCTGTGATGAAGTTCAACTTTGTTCCCAAAGCATTTTGGAAACTTCCCTAGAACTTGGAAGTGAAGATGCTTCCACGGTCTGAACTGATCTCAAGAGTAACTCCATACAGAGAGACAATTCTGTTGATATAGAGCTCAGCCAACTGAATTGCAGAAATTGTTTCCTTGATGTAACTACCTCGGTGAATTAAGCTCTTAGTTAATGCCTGGATGAACGAAAGTGGTTAAAATAGTACGGTGGGGCCCAGGGCCACTCACGGTAGACCTTTCGACCGTCCTAACCACTTTCAGACAACGGGACAAGAACGAGCGGCGTAATCGGCAGGCGAAGGGATCAACTACATACACAAATGAGTATGTATGCAAGCCACATACAACAGTCCTCAGAGCCATTCCATCTAAAAGAAATAGAAATATAGCAACGCCATACGGCAAGATCCAAATGTCCTAGATAGATATAATAATTTAGGATAGCTCCTCATACATCACACATCAGAGTATCAGGCGGAAGCGGAAAACAAGATCCGAGTACGGATAAGAAGCAAATTGGCATAAGATGCCCCACAAATAAACACATCCCGCCCACAGATCACACGGATCCCCGTTCCCGGAATCTCTACACCGAATGATCGTTGCCAACATCATCTATCTCTTCCACCCAGTATCCATCTTGCGGGTACACCTGTTCATCTGAATCAAACAATTTATCGTGTGAGACCCTAGGGGTACTCAGCAAGTCTTTATGCCGCTAAAGGGGACACAACCTGGGGTGACGCAATTGCAGCAAAAGATAATACCTAACAATTCTACAGATACTCGCTAACCTTCCACCTAACCAATGATAGCGGAAGTCCGTGAATTAAGAACAACAGTTATAACAGTATAATTAACAGATCCATCCTCCTCCTCGCTTACCAACGAGGAAGCGGACGAACAACCCCCATCATCCGTTGGCAGTTTTATTAACCATTCCATGAGTATTGCACTATTTACTAGTCAAGTACTTAGTCAAATTAAAAGCGGTACTTTAGTTATACTTGTCTATGATCGAGAAACTATGCTCCAAGTCGTCCATAACCGCGGACACGGCTTTCAGAAAGATTTACCCTGCAGGGGTCACGAATAGCAACACACACTCGATCATCCTCGGAAAAACCAAATCAAAACCCAACGAGGCATTCACGACAAAGCAATCACAGAATTCAGAAATATTTCAGGGGGGCGCCCCATTAAGCTACCCGCAACAAAGTTGGCCGGCTCTGAGACGGACCCAAGGTTTGTGTGGATGGCGGTAAACGACTGGGAACCCGAAAATGTGACTGGGCTTGTCGATACAGCGACAACGTGTCACGATCCAAAACAGTACAGGTGCTCCTCGCACAATCTTAAATAAAGCAGTAACATGGCATAAGTACAGGATAGTAATAAAGCCCCAAACTAATTGTGGCCCCAAGAAATAAGAATGAATCAAGCTCTGGCTCAGGGGGGTCCATAAGGCCTCCCGGATGTGGATAGTGCGAATAAACAAGGAACAGGAATCAAGTACTCGGGGTCCTACGGGACACAAGTGAGCAGGAAAAACCATATAGCAGATATTGCTCACCGGTGCCTCTTTCATTAATTATCCCATTACTACTCAGGTTATGTTGTTTAGGTACCTCGTTATCCATCAGACACTCACATACCCTACACATGATTTTCTACGACTCGCATGGCTCAAACAACTCCTGTAGTAATGGCTCATGGGACCAGAACAGGCTTGGTGTGGTTTAAAAGTAAGGCCATGCAGTACTTGGGATTCAATTTAATGCAATCGCGACTCAATGATGCAAGAATAAGATAGAGGCAATAGGTACTGTATGTATGCAAGCATGTGGTAGTGCTTGTCTGGCAGCTCAGTTGAAGCGAGAGATGGATCTGGGTAGTACTCCTGTGATTCCTGGTAATTCTCCTGTTGGGCGTCTATTCGAAGAAGAACCAAACAAACAAGGGCCAAGATAAATAAAGTGCACAAGCATAGGAATTAAAATGCAACAAGCAACCAAGCATGCCATGATGAATGATGCACAAATTACATGGCATTAAAGTAGCATGGCAAAGGTGAGGTGTGGATACAAGAAATAAAGCACTTTATTATTTATTTGACCAAGTTTTATTGTCTTAAACAGTTCAGATTTTCAATAGCAACATGATGCATGCTTCAATTCAGAACAAGAACTGCATAAATAGAACGGGCTCGTCGCGTTGATCGATTTAAGCATATTATTTGTCAAATTTGGAGTTATAAAACAAAAGTTATTAATTAAATAAGGAAAGGGCATTTTATTGTAATTTTAATCATCTCGAAAATTTAAAGTGTTCAAAACATATTTTGAAGGGCATATTTGAATTCCTCACATTTTTCTGATTCCAAAACATATATTACTTGTATTATTTGGATTTGTATTTTAAAAATTATTTAAATCTGATTTGAATTTGAATTTAAATCAATTAGAAAAAGGTTTAATTTAAAACACTCAGGAAAAATACTTTTCTCACCCCGTCAGATCTAGCCACAGCCACTGACGGGTGGGCCTGGCGCTGATTGGGCCCCGCGCGTGGAAAACACTTTTTCCACCGCGGGTCTGGCTAGCCACTGACACTGCGGGGTGGGCCAACTGGCGCAGGCCCACGTGACAGCGGTGAGGCAGACAGGGGCTGACGGGTGTGGCTGGGGTTGGAGCGCGGGTTGCGGCCGGGAAAATCCGAGGGGTTTTCTACAATTCTACCAGAGCGGCTGGCAGGTGGGGTCTCTAGGAGCGCGGGTTGTAGGAATCAAAAAGGTGGGGGGCTTTTTGTAAGATGACCATGGCCCGGGTTATTGTTTTTCTTCTCCCTCGTCTGGCGAGGAAAATTGGCGCGCAGCGCGAGCGGGGATCGATCCCGGGACACGGGCGTGCGCGCGGAGGGTGCTAACCGGTGCGGCTGGCTCGGGTAGTTGACAGGGAGGGGTCTGGGGCTTAGATAGGGTGTTGCGCGGCACGGGAAGGCTTGCAGATGCCGGCGAGCGGCGCGCACTGAGGGCGCTCGACAAAAGCAACGGCGGCGCTACTCGTCGACGGCGAGGCGGGGCATGTCAGTGAGGTCGAGGAACTCACCGCGGTTTGCCTGGTGTGGTCGGATCGGGGAGGAGCGCGGCGGTTCGGTGACGACGCAGACGCTTCGGCGGGCTAGGGTTTCGGAGGACGGCGAGGATCTGGCGGTGATGGGGCTTTCTCCTTCGCGCTGGCATGGACAGGGCGTCGTGGAGGAGCCTACTCGAGCTTCTAGGCCACCTCCAGGACAAGCGCGCCGGCTGGAACGACGGGGACGAGGTGGTGCTGGCGGCGTCGTGTGCTGTTGATCGGAGAGGAAGAAGGAGAAGATGGGGGTGGCTCGGCCAGATCTGGGAGAGGCCAGAGAGGCGTGGGGACGAAGGAAAAGTGAGAGGGAGAGAGAGAAGAGGGAGTCGTGGCAGGGGAGATAAAGGTGGCCTCGGTGCCACATTTTCTTCCTTCTCCTCGAGCACGTGGGGCGGCTGGGGGCTTGTCCTGGGGCTGGACGGCGGTAGGAGGGACTGCAGGTGGACCAGGGCGGCGAGGTGGCTGCAGGGTGGGACCAGCATGGCGGTAGAAGGAGAGAGAGGGAAGGGGTAGCTAGGCTAGGGTTAGATGGGCATGGCTCGGGTTAGGGTTTTGTCTAGGTTAGGGTGGCTGGGTGTGGGCCAGGGAGAGGGTGGCCAGCAGCTAGGGAGAGAGGGGCTGGGCATGGAGGTCATGCTAGAGAGAGAGAGACTTAGGGTTTAGGAGAAAATTAGAGAGAGAGGGAAAAGTTAGGTCAGGTTTTATTAGGCATTTATATTTTTAATTGGATTATGAGGCCAAACCAAGAAGAAGCATGAAGCTTGATCTT
This sequence comes from Avena eriantha, assembly GCA_910589775.1. Classification (NCBI taxonomy): domain Eukaryota; kingdom Viridiplantae; phylum Streptophyta; class Magnoliopsida; order Poales; family Poaceae; genus Avena; species Avena eriantha. The sequence continues at coordinate 327,562,234 of OU342745.1, read as the reverse complement.
GCTTGAGACAAAGTGAAGGAGAAACAAGAAAGAAAGAGGAAGAAAAGAATAGATGGAAAAGGTCACATATGGATCATGCATGGAGGATTAAAAATAAGAGGAAAATGAGATAGATGAGATTATGAGGATGGTGTAATGGTGGTAGATGTTTTCCCAAGATAGGATCCCTTAAAACCAAAGAAGAACCAAAAGAGAGAAAGGTGGTGAAGAATTGTGCATGGCCCATGCAAAAATACTAATGCCATTATTTATTTGTGAAAACAATATTAATATTATGGCATTATTCTTATGCATATCCAAGAAGTGGAGATAAAACCAAGCACAAGAATTTAGAGGATTTGATCCACCCTAAACTACATGAGCTAGAATTAAAATATCAAAAGAAAAAGAAATACAAGCTCATGGTTAATGGGATGGTGGAATTATAAGGTGGTGGAAGAGAAAGGTGGTGGAATTGAAATAAAAGTTATGCCCCCAATTCAACTTGGGCATTGAATAATATATCAATAACCAAATACAATATCAAGAGGCAAATACAATTAATAATGCATATGAGAGAAAAACCAAAAGACAGAGGGTTTTATATGATGCTCAAATGCAAGGTGGCATGATGACATGAGCATGATATAATCATGATGCAACAATAATATATATGAAGTAGCCAATATCTTACTAGGACAAGTAGCATTACAATTTTTAGACAATTGGGGTGCTACATATCTCCCCCACTAAACAGGAATCTCGCCCCGAGATTCTAGGAAGAAGAAGACTCAAGGAGGGTAGGATACTTGGCACGGAGCTCATCTTCACGTTCCCAGGTGGCTTCATCAACGGAATGGTGCGACCACTGCACCTTACAGAACATGATGGACTTGTTGTGAGTCCTTCTTTCTACGACTTCAAGAATTTTTGTGGGGTGTTCTTGATAAGATAGATCTTCTTAGAGATTGATGAGTTCATGGTCCACGGTCCTGCCGGGATCCTTGAAGCACTTCTTGAGTTGAGAGATGTGGAAAACATCATGGACTTTGAGTTGTTCAGTGAGCTCAAGAGCATAAGCAACTTCTCCTCTTCTTCCACGAATTTTGAAAGGACCGATGTATCTAGGAGCCAGCTTTCCTTTGATACCAAAACGGTGCGTGCCTCTCATGGGAGTGACACGAAGGTAAACGAGATCACCCGGGACATACTCCATGTCCGTGTGCTTCCTATCATAATTACTCTTCTGGCGACTTTGAGCAATCTTCAGGTTTTCAAGAATGATGTGAACTTTCTCCTCCGCTTGAGTTACAATGTCGGGGCCAAACAATATTCTTTCACCTGCGCCCGACCAACCAATCGGAGTTCTGCATTTGCGACCATAGAGAGCCTCAAATGGTGCCATCTTTAGACTTTTCTGGAAGCTGTTGTTGTAGGAGAATTCAGCATAAGGAAGACATTCTTCCCTCTTCATGCCGAAAGAGATAACGCAAGCACGGAGCATATCTTCCAGAATCTGATTGATCCTTTCAACTTGTCCTTGCGACTGAGGGTGGTAAGCTGTGCTGAAGTTTAGTTTGGTTCCCAAAGCATTTTGGAAACTTCCCCAGAACTTGGAAGTGAAGATGCTTCCACGGTCTGAACTGATCTCAAGAGGAACTCCATACAAAGAGACAATTCTGTTGATATAGAGCTCAGCCAACTGAATTGCAGAAATTGTTTCCTTTACTGGAAAGAAGTGAGCTACTTTGGAAAGCCTGTCAATGACAACCAAGATTGCATTGTTGCCCTTCTGCGACCTCGGAAAACCAGTGATGAAGTCCATCTCTACTTTCTCCCATTTCCATTCCGGAGGCTTCAATGGCTGTAGAAGACCGGAAGGTTTCTGATGGACAGCTTTAACTCTGCGACAAACATCACACTCCGAGACATACTTGGCACAATATCGTTTCAAACCAGGCCACCAATATTGTGTTTTCAAGTCCATGTACATCTTAGTGCTTCCAGGGTGGATAGAAAGAACAGAATCATGCGCCTCCTTGAGAACTTGCTCTCTTAGACCCGGGTAGTTCGGAACAAACATCCGGTGTTCAAAGAAAAGAGTGCCTTGGTCATCTACATGGAAAGACTCATACTTCGGAAGCTGAATGTTGGAGATGATCTTTTTAGTGTAAGGATCCCCAAGCTGAATGGAATGGACCTTTTCTTCCAAGAGAGGTGTTGCTAGAAGGTTCAGAAGATAACCTTGATCCACAATTTCAAGGTTGAGCTTGCGGAATTCCTCGCACAAGAGAGGTTGTTGTTCTTCCACCATGAGGTTGTTGGCATAAGCTTTTCGGCTGAGAGCATCTGCCATGACATTAGCTTTGCCCGGGGTGTAGTTGATGGTCAAATCGAAATCATTGATTGTTTCAATCCACCTCCTCTGACGAAGGTTGAGATCAGGTTGTGTGAAGATATACTTCAGACTCTTGTGATCAGAAAAGATCTCACAACGGTTGCCAAGCAAGTAATGCCTCCATACTTTCAAAGCAAAGACAACTGATGCGAGTTCGAGGTCATGTGTAGGATAGTTGATCTCATGCGTCTTCAACTGACGAGAGGCATAAGAAACAACTTGCTTTTCTTGCATAAGGACCGCACCCAATCCTTGCAATGAAACATCACAGAAAATCTGGAAAGGCTTTGATGTATCTGGAGGAACCAAGACTGGTGTGGAAGTGAGCTTCTCTTTGAGTGTTTCAAAGCTTGCTTGACAAGCAGGAGTCCAAAGGTATTTCTTTCCTTTCTTGCGGAGATCGGTAAGAGGCTTCGCAATCTTTGAGAAGTTTTGAACGAATCGCCGACAGTAACTGGCCAAACCAAGGAAACTTCGGACTTCTTTGACATTAATGGGTGGAAGCCAGTCCATAATTGTCTTAATAGTTTCTGGGTTGACGGCAATGCCCTTGGCAGAGATGACGTGACCAAGGTAGGTGACTTTAGGCAGCCAGAATTCACACTTGGAGAACTTTGCATACAGGCGGTTCTCACGAAGCTTGTTTAGGACACACCGAAGGTGTTCTTCATGTTCTTCCTTAGACTTAGAATAGACTAGAATGTCATCCAGATAGACCACAACGAACTTATCAAGATACTCCATGAAAACCGAGTTCATAAGCCTCGAGAAGGTGGCAGGTGCATTGGTGAGACCGAAAGACATGACCGTGTACTCATACCGGCCATAGCGGGTGGTAAAAGCTGTTTTGGGAACATCTTCCTTGCGAATCTTGATTTGATGGTAACCACTTCTCAAATCAAGCTTAGAGAATACCACAGCTCCAGCTAGCTGATCGAAGAGATCATTAATCCGCGGAAGGGGATATTTATTCTTGATGGTTTTAGCATTGAGTGCCCGATAGTCAACACAAAGTCTGTCAGTCTTGTCTCCCTTCTTCACAAAGATGGTTGGGATACCCCAAGAAGAAGTACTGTGCTGAATGAAACCCAACTTCTCTTGTTCATCCAACTGACGCTTAAGTTCAGCCAACTCAGCAGGACCCATTTTATAATGCCGCTTGGAGATAGGAGCGGTGCCAGGTTCAAGTTCAATGACAAACTCAACCTCACGATCCAGAGGCATACCTGGATACTCTTCAGGAAAAACATCTGGGAACTCACAGACTACAGGAACACTCTGAATACCTTCCATAGCATCATCATTCAGAGCCGCCAATGAATAAAGCTGAATTGCAGGAGTCAAACTTGGGGAATAGACTATATGGCCTTCAGGAATTTTCAGAGAAACCGAACGTTCAGCACAATCAATCACAGCTGCATTTGCTGTCAACCAATCCATGCCCAAGATAACATCAATATCAGAATTGCCCAGAATAATTAAGGAAGCCGGAAACGAAGAGCCACCAATCTCAATTTGATTGCCATGGCTGATATGAGCAGCCCTCATGTTTGACCCAGGAGATTGTACCACAAGATGATACACTAAAGGAACCATAGCTAGATCTTTCTCATGAGCAAACTTTTGAGAAACAAAAGAATGCGAAGCACCAGAATCAAACAAAACTCGTGCAGGAACTGAGTTAACAGAAAGTATACCCATGACAACTCCAGGTGCATGCTCAGCTTGAGCGGTGTTGACACAGTTGGCACGAGCAACCGTAGACCCCGGCTTAGTGTTGATGTTGAGAGCCCGAGGTGGAGGTGCACGAATCATAGGAGCACTTGCCGCAGGTCTTGGAGGTGGTGGTGGAAGAGCTTTGTTGTTCATTGGACAATTCCAGTGCTAATCCCCAGTGTTTCCACACGTATAGCAAGCACCAGGTGGACGTGGAGCAACGTAGCCAGGGACTCCGCCAGGCGCTCCAGGGTAGTTGTGGTTGTAGCCCCTGGGAGCCGCAGTGAAGGAGTTTGGTGGCCTTGTTGCGTAGCTTGATGGTCTTGGTGGAGCAGGGAGCGACGGTGGGGTGTTAGGAACCCAGATACGACGCTTAGAAGGAGCTGTCATAGCAGAAGAGCTTGTTGTATCACGGCTGTGTTTCTTTGACTCCTCAAACACTTGCCTACTTGCTTCTTCCTGCAGAGTTGTGTGTTGGAGTTCCAGGAAAGATGCCGGCCTTGCATGAGTGATTGCATATTTGATGGAAGCATTGAGGCCTTGCCGGAACCTCTTTTGCTTCTTCTTGTCATCAGAGATCTCATCGCCACCATAACGAGAAAGGTTCATGAAGTTTCTGATATAGGTGTTGACATTGTCAGTGCCCTGCTTGAGGTTGAGAAACACTTCCTTCATCCTTTCCATGACAATTTCTGACAGATATTGCTCTTTGAAAGCCCCAGTGAATTGCTCCCAAGTAGGCTGAAAACCAGAGAGGTCTGCCTTGAGGTAATTTTCCCACCACAGAGCTGCATCTCCCTTCAGAAGGTGAGTGGCACATTTGACCCATTCCTGCTCGGGAACATCTGCAGTCATCAGCAACCTTGACACTTCACGCAGCCAATCATCCGCATCAAGTGGTTGATCAGACACCTCAAATTGGCGTGGGTTGAACTTGAGAAAACTCTTGATGTCTCCTCGCTTGGGAGGTGGAGGTAGCGGAACAAACTCATTCCTTCTGACACTTTCCTCGAAGCGCTGATGGTTCTGCTGCATAGTGCCCAAAGCATTTGCAATACTTGCCAAAGCAGCCCCAAGTTCAGGTGGTATGTCCTCCTCAGAACGGCGTGGTTGTGCCATCCTGTGATTGATATAAAACACAAGTCAGTACTATAATGGAGAATGATAATAATCCAAAATAGTACCAAAATGGAATTAACCAAGATTAAAGGATGCAATTCACTGAGATGATATTAAAATATCAACAAAGTTAAAGGCGACTAGAAGATATTAAGCATAACGCACACGACTGAACAAGGAGTGTGGTACACAAACTAACAAAGAAAAAATTTCCGCAAATTTCGGCATTAAAATACCACTATATGCGCAAAACCCACTTCACAAATCAAGATTAGTAACTCTACTAGTTCAATATACAAGAGCAAATGATAAAATTAGTGGTATGGTCGTGACTCCATCCCGCACTCAAATCATTACTCCGCACATGAATCAGTAAAACACATATCCCAACACCTTCTTCTTAAGATGAACCTAAAGATTGGTAACTACGAAAAAGAACACCCCAACGAGATAACGTCGGATAACAAAGAGTAAGATAGATCGCATCGGTATACAACGAATCAGATAGATCGCGTCGGTTTACAAAGGCATGTCGGTATGGAATGTACCAACAGTTGATAACCAAAAGGCAGATAGTGATAACATTTGGATGCAACAGATAGACAAGGAATTCACACACACACACACACACACACACAACCTATGGTACTACGGAACCCAGAACACGTGAATCCTAGTTTGAATTTTTAGAAGAGGATTGAAAATGTTACACTTCCTTACCAGAAAAAGGGTGGGTGGTGGGTAATTAGAAAAATGGAAGCAGTCCAACTCTCACGTTTTGTTTTTCCCTAGTATACATAGCTACCAAAAATATTTGCTAGACTGACAACGACCATTTTGGCTAAGACCCTGAAGGGCGGGATGGCTCTGATACCAATTGTAACTACCTCAGTGAATTACGCTCTTAGTTACATGCCTGGATGATCGAAAGTGGTTAAAATAGTACGGTGGGGCCCAGGGCCACTCACGGTAGACCCTTTGGCCGTCCTAACCACTTTCCGAACATCGGGACAAGAACGAGCGGCGTAATCGGCAGGCGAAGGGATCAACTACATACACAAATGAGTATGTATGCAAGCCACATACAATAGTCCTCAGAGCCATTCCATCTAAAAGAAATAGAAATATTGCAACGCCATACGACAAGATTCAAATATCCTAGATAGAGATAATAATTTAGGATAGCTCCTCATACAACAAACATCAGAGTATCAGGCGAAAGCGGAAAACAAGATCCGAGTACGGATAAGAAGCAAATCGGCATAAGATGCCACATAAATAAACACATCCCGCCCACAGATCTCACGGATCCCCGTTCCCGAAATCTCTACACCGAATGATCGTTGCCAACATCATCTGTCTCCTCCACCCAGTATCCATTTTGCGGGTACACCTGTTCATCTGAATCAAACAATTTATCGTGTGAGACCCTAGGGGTACTCAGCAAGTCTTTATGCCGCTAAAGGGGACACAACCTGGGGTGACGCAATTGCAGCAAAAGATAATATCTAACAATTCTATAGATACTCTCTAACCATCCGCCTAACCAATGATAGACGTATGTCCGTGAATTAAGAAACAACAGTTATAACAGTATAATTAACAGATCCATCCTCCTCCTCGCTTACCAACGAGGAAGCGGACGAACAACCCCCATCATCCGTTGGCAGTTTTATTAACCATTCCATGAGTATTGCACTATTTACTAGTCAAGTACTTAGTCAAATTAAAAGCGGTACTTTAGTTATACTTGTCTATGATCGAGAAACTGTGCTCCAAGTCGTCCATAACCGCGGACACGGCTTTCAGAAAGATTTACCCTGCAGGGGTGCACGAATAGCAACACACACTCGATCAACCTCGGAAAAACCAAATCAAAACCCAACGAGGCATTCACGACAAAGCGATCACAGGATTCAGAAATATTTCAGGGGGCCGCCCCATTAAGCTACCCGCAACGAAGTTGGCCGGCTCCGAGACGGACCCAAGGTTTGCGTCAATGGCTGTAAACGACTAGGAACCCGAAAGTGGGACTGGGCTTGCCGATACCGCGAAAACACTCCGCATCCAAAACAGTACAGGTGCTCCACGCACAATCTTAAATAAAACAGTAAAGCATGGCATAAGTATAGGATAGTAGCAAAGCCCCAAACTAATTGTGGCCCCAAGAAATAAGAATGAATCAAGCTCTGGCTCAGGGGGGTCCATAAGGCCTCCCGGATGTGGATAGTGCGAATAGTCAAGGAACAGGAATCAAGTACTCGGGGTCCTATGGGACACAAGTGAGCATGAAAAACCAAATAGCACATATTGCTCACCGGTGCCTCTTTCATTAGTTATCCCATTACTACTCAGGTTAAGTTGTTTAGGTACCTCATGATTCATCAGACACTCACATACCCTACTTATGCTTTTCTATGACTCGCATGGCTCAACAACTCCTGTAGTAATGGCTCATGGGACGGAGGAACAAGCTTCGGAGGGGTTTAAAAGTAAGGCTATGCAGTACTTGGGATTCAATTTAATGCAAGTGCGACTCAATGATGCAAGAGTAAGATAGAGGCAATAGGTACTATATGTATGCAAGCATGTGGTAGTGCTTGCCTGGCAGCTCAGTTGAAGCGAGAGATGGATCTGGGTAGTACTCCTGTGATTCCTGGTAATTCTCCTGTTGGGCGTCTATTCGAAGAAGAACCAAACAAACAAGGGCCAACATAAATAAAGTGCACAAGCATATGAATTAAAATGCGTCAAGCAAACAAGCATGCCATGATGAATGATGCACAATTTACATGGCATTAAAGTAGCATGGCATGGTGAGGTGTGGAATACAAGAATAAAGCATTTTATTATCTATTTGGTCCAATTTTGTTGTCATGAACAGTTCAGATGTTTAATAATGGCATGATGCATGCTTCCATTCAGAACAAGGAATGCATAGATGGAACGGTCTCGTCGCGCTGATCGATTTAGACATGTTATTTGCCAAATTTGGAGTTATAGAATTAAAGTTATTAATTCATTAAGAAAAGGGCATTTTATTGTAATTTTAATCATCTCGAAAAAAATTAAAGTGTTCAAATAATATTTTGAAGGGCATATTTGAATTCCTCACATTTTTCTGATTCTAAAACATATATCATATGTATTATTTGGATTTGTATTTTAAAAGTTATTTAAAAACTGATTTGAATTTGAATTAAAACAATTTTGAATTTATTTTGTTTTAAACAACTAAACAGGAAAACTTTTATTACTCAGACCGACCCAGCCACAGTCGCTGACCGGTGGGCCAGCTGCTGGCAGGGACACACGCGCGTGGAAAAGCTTTTCTCACCGCGGCCTGACCTAGCTACTGCGATTGACAGGCGGGGCCAGCGGCTACGGGCCCACGTGACAGTGGTGGGACTCGCAGAGACTGACAGGTGGGGGCATGCTGGACCGCGGGTTAAGGGTGACGAAAAGACGGGTGCCTTTTTGCCTAAAGTGCACAGTGGCTGGCAGGTGGGGTAGGCTGGACCGCGGGTTAAGCAGCAAAAGATCTGGGGGGGTTTGAGCAAAGTGGCCCGCGTGCACTGTTCTTCTCCTTCTCTGAACTATCTGACGACAAAAACATGCGCGCCGAGGACAGAGCGCGGTGCGGGGGGCTCGAACTGGTGACCTCGCGCGCGCGAGCGGCGGCGGCTACCGCTGGGCTAGGGAGGGGTTGGTGTTAGGAACCGCAGGCGCGGCTAGATGTGTCTCTGCGACGAGCAGACACGCGCGCAACGCCGGTGCACAGAGGGTGCTCGGTTTAAGGAACGGCGATGCTAGACGGCGATAGCGAGACAGAGGGTGTCAGGGAGGGAGAGGGTCGTACCGCGGAGAGATCAATGTGGTCGGATCGAGGTGGGGCGCAGCCGATCGACGACGAGGCTGGCGGCCGGAGATCTAGGGTTTCATCGGGGCGGCGCTGGTCCTGGCGTTCCTGGCACTCGTCCTCCTCGTTGGCTCATCCAGGGCGATGCAGGGGGCTCTCCTTGGTCTCCTCGACCACCTCCGCGTCGCGCGCGCCGGCAAGAACGAGGGGTAGACGGCGGTACTGGCGGCGGCCGGCGAGAGACGATGACGTCGGAGAAGAAGAAGGGGAGGAGAGGGCAGGCCCTGGGGTGGATCTGGGAGAGGCAGAGGAGCCGTGGGGAAGGAGGAAAGGAGAAGGGGAAGATGCCGTGGGGCTCAGTAGAGAGGGAAAGATAAAGGTGGCTTCGCCCACCTTTCTCCACCACCTCCTCTCACATGCTCGAGCTGGAGTGAGGCAGGGGCAGGTGGGGTGGTGCTGACAGGCAGGCCAGGTGGGGACAGCGTGGTTGTGGGGCTGGCACGGCAGGTAGAGAGAAAGAGAGAAAAGAGAGAGGGGCTCGGGTGAGCTAGGCTAGGGTTAGATATGGGGTAGTGGCTCGGGTGAGCTAGGGTTAGCTTAGAGAGGGGGATGGATGGGGTGTGGGACCAGGGAGAGAGGCTGGCCAGGTGGGGCCATCATGGTAGAGAGAGAGAGAGGGGTTAAGGGTTAGGGTTTAGTTAAGAAAAATTAGGGTTTGAGGAGAGAGGGTGTGTTAGGGTTTGATTTAGAATTTTTAGGTTTTTAACACATGATTATAGATCAGGTCGAGATGAAGGGGTGAGGGAGTGTGTAGGGTTTAAAAGATGCATGATCATGACATGGGCAAGTGTAAAGGAGAAAAGAAAAGCAATGTGGATAGTTTCTCATATGATCATGCATGAAGAAAATAATGGTGTTGAAGAGATGATGGGGATGGTAGTGAGAGATGGAGATGATTCCATAAAGAAAGAACCACTTAAACCAAGAAAAAACAAATGGCTAAAGGTGGTGGTACTCTTGCATGGCCCATGAAAAATAATAAATGCCATGATTTATTTTGTGAAAACAATAATAATAATATGGCATCATTCTTATGCATTTCCAAGAAGTTGAATAAAGGCCAAGCAAAAGAATTTATAGAATTAGATCCACCCCACCCACATGAGCTAGAATAAATATCAAAAGAAAAAGAAATACAAGCTGATGGATAAATGGAATGGTGGAAATATAAGGTGGTGAAAATAAAAGTGATGGAGTTGAATAAAAGATATGCCCCCAACTCAACTTGGGCATTTAAACAATATATCAATAACCAAATACAATATCAAGAGGCAAATACAATTAATAATGCATATGAGAGAAGAACCAAAAGAAAAAGGGTTTTATATGATGCTCAAATGCAAGGTGGCATGATGACATGAGCATGATATAATTTTGATGCAACAATTTTATATAGGAAGTAGCCATTATATTACTAGACCAAGTAGCATTACAATTGTTAGACAATTGGGGTGCTACAAGTGCCCATCCCCTTTGCAGTTGAAGCACGAAGTGCCAGGCTTAGGGCCAGGCTTGGCAGTCTTTGAGGTGCTGGGAACAAACTTGCCATCCCTCTTGGACTTCTTACCCTTGCCTTTTCCCTTTTGCCCTGGTTTCTTAAAGTTGGTGGTCTTGTTGACCATCAGCACTGTGTGCTCCTTCTTGATTTCAACCTCAACAGTTTTGAGCATGGCGAACACCTCGGCAAGGGTCTTAGTCATCCCTTGCATGTTGTAGTTCATCACAAAGCTCTTATAGCTAGGGGCATCGAGTGTAGCACCCTATCTATAGCGAGCTCCTCCGGGATTTTGCAATCCAGGGCGTTTAAGCGTTTAACGTAGCCAGACATTTTGACCATGTGCTCACTAATACTGCTATGCTCTTCCATTTTAGCAGAGAAGAAGAGCTCGAAAGCATCATACCTCTCTGCACGAGCTTGTGGAGCAAACACAGCCTTGAGATCCTCAATGATCTCAAAAGCATTCATCTTATCAAAACGCTTTTGAAGCTCCGGCTCCATGGCATAGAGCATTCCACTCTGGATGAGGGAGAAATCGTCCGCCTTGGACTACCAGACATTCTTTTCGTCCTCAGAGGCGGAATCTGCAGTCTTAGCTGGAAGCTCAGCCTCGATGACATAAGTCAACTTGTAGGGGACTAGGAGGATCCTAAGATTGCGGAACCATGCGGTGAAGTTGGTTCCATCAGTTTTCAGCCTGTCCTTCTCGAGGAAAGTGCTAAGGTTGAAGGTGGGTGGGCGAGACATCTACAAAGGATTTGCAAAGTGTTTAGACTATGTTAATAATAATGAGTTCAAGTTTTAATAAAGGAACTCCCACTTAAACGAACATCCCTCTACTCGTTTAGTGATCACATGATCCCTATCCCCTGCACCTCCCCCGATCATCACGGCCATCAGTGCAGTATCAAAGGTGGACATTCCCTAATGTCGATCACATCAACTATGTCATTCATGCTCGACCTTTCGGTCTCTTGTATTCCGAGGCCATGTCTGTACATGCTAGGCTCGCCAGTTCTAACTTGTTTGTATTCGTAGTGCAACATGGCTTGCACCCACTATATGCGAACGTAGATATGTCTGACCCCCGATCATCACGGCTGGCCTCATACCGAAGAACTTTCTTGGTGGTGCACACACAAGGGGAATATGATAACTAGAATACTACGAGGGATTATCTTATTATGCTACCGTCTAGTAATTATACTAGCATAATAAGTAGTACTTCAAAAGTAAAGTGTTATGACATGGTTGCAGCTTTTATGATCATTATCAACAGCTCTAATGAGAGTTTCGCAAACTCGTCATTTCCATGTTATAATACTTGCCCCTATGCAATAATGAAGGTAGATGCTTCTATATTAACTATTGCATGTTTTACGCGGCTTTAGGGCTTTCGCAGTAGAACCCCTTGTTGGGGATCGGTGCGGAAAACAAAAAATTTCCTACGTTGGAACCCCAAAACTGCCTAGGATCTATCTATGTAGTAATGCAGTAACGCCCGATGCATAGAGAATACATACCCTTGTAGACCGTACGCGGTTAACGTTCTGCAGGGAACATGGTTGAAGTAGTCGTACTCGTAGCCGACCTCAAGGTCGCGAAGATCCTCGCAGGTCACCCCTTGCTCCTTCTTGATCTTCATCATGCAGCAGCTCCGGCTCACGACATTTAAGCGCCCCAAGTGTTGCGCCTCGTGTCTTCATACACATCCGGTGCACGATGAGACCTCCGGCTCCTCGATCCCGCCGGGAGTACAGAACTTGATATCCGGTTAGGAATCCCTGCAGCACAACAGCGTACTGTAGGTGTGCCTTGATCGTGCAGCCCAGACTTGGGGCCATGGTCACGAGGTATAGAGAGAGGCAGGAGAAAGTCAACCAAAGGACTTCTCAAGTTGTGTGTTCAATCCCACCCATGGACACCCCTTTATATAGGGGGAGGGGGTCTGATCTCCCCTTTGGGTTTCCCATGTGGGACTAAACAAGGGAGAGGGGGAGGCGCATGGGCCTTCATGGGCCGCCGACCAGGGGTGGGCCCCACCCTGCGCATAGCCCTAGGCTGGGCGGGTGGGTCCCCTTGAGGCGCCTGGGCCTTAGCCCCTTAGCCCTTGGCCCTTCCCTCCTTCGGTTTTCCCTCATGGGCCTTTATTCACTAGGAAGTTTGGCCCATTAGTGGAATAACCCTTCAAATTAGATTTTAATATTATATTTAATATTAATTACACTAATTAATATGTAAATACATATCACAAAAGCCGATTCAACCTGAAACGCCTTTCGGTTCCCTTTCGATTTCCTCCGAACGACTCCGGATCTTTCCCGGAATGATTCCGGTCCTTTATTATTTCTCCAAACTACTTTGGATCTCACCGCGGAATGATTCCGGCTTTCTCTTTCTCCAATATGATTCTGTCTTACGAATGATCGCTCTCATCGTACCCTTAAATGTATCCTCTGACGGCTCGAGAATGCTCTAGACATGATCTGTATCAATGATCAACAGAGGTACCAGGGATATCCATGTGACCCCTATGCATTCCTGATGACAATGTCGTTTGAATCGTCTAAATGTAACATCATCTTCCTTTTGTTTCTCGATACAACTTATCTGAGATCCGATCACTGGTATCCCATACCTTTGTTCAATCTCGTTCACAACAAGTTATGTTTTCTTATTACCGTGATATTACATCCCCGGCCGTATGTATCTTTACCCGTCATGTGGGTGAACAAATCCCGGTCTTGCAGTCACATGTCTTCTACCGTTTCTTCAGAATACCCAACGTACACCTTTATGGCCACTGTATTACCAGATGACGGTTGATGCAATCTAAGCAACCTAGGGAAACAGTGAGTAATATGAGCTCAAGGTCTAAGGAGAAAGAGTCTAGGTATAGCTGTTGCAACAATGAACTATATGACTTGATCGTGTTGCAATCCTTCGAGGAATGTCCAATCACATCATTCTCCAATGATATGATCCTGTTGTTAGTCGGCATAAATGCCCATGATCTTGAAACCTGGATCATCTTCGTGACCAACGAACTAGTATAAATAGAGGCTACTAGGGACTTGGTTGTTTCATACCACACATGTACCAATGTTTCTACTTGGCACAGTTATAGCACAATATGAAACTATTATAAACTAATTGAGATATGACAATAAAAACCTATTTATTATTTGCCTCTAGGGCATATCTCCTTCAGTCTCCCACTTGCACTAGAGTACAAATATCCTAGCTTGCATTTTACTCATATAAACCATATATGCATTTACAGATCATGCATGCTCATGGGAAACGTCATGTCCATGTTCTATTTTACCAGATCATTATGTGTAATACAAATCGTTAATGTCTTCCTAATTTTTACATTCACACCATTATCTTTATAATGGGTCGAAGTATTTGTTCGGCGACAAAAGTGAGACTTTTGTTTCTAGTGTTTCATGATGACGGTCATTTTCACCGTTGTCATCTAAACTTCCAAACACACTTTGCTATCCTTTGTGTATATACTATAGTCATGGCAGCAGAACGAGGCCGGATTCCAGGAGCTTACAGTGACGTTAGATCAACCTCGAGGGCTTTCTCATGGGCACTGGGCCCTAGGACAGATCATTCTACGTTAAAAGCGAACTAGCCCCGCAACAACATTATACATCACATCAGATGTAGCATTTATACTTCTATATCTATGTAGATCCTAGTGCATGAAATGCAACTATGCCACTTACATTGCTTTTTGCTACTTAAGTACAAACTTAATTCTGGTTCAGTGATTAACTCAGGAATCACTTAAAGACATGTTCTTATAGTGAAGACTTTGTCCTACCAACCAGAACTTCGGGTCACATTACGTCGAGTATATACCATGGTTATATGGAAGAACCTATGACTAAGGCATAGGAGATGCAACGCATCTCTTTCTTTCAACCATAGTTGCAATACTATCTCAATGCTTCATATAGTAAGAACTTCTTTCTTACCTTGTTCCATTCTGAGCTACTTCAGAATCTTGTCTTAGGACATTCTGAACATCTTTCAGAATCAAGTCCAGGAAGCATTTGACATTCAGTGTTTATTAAACTCACCAATCTATCTTGATAGATCTTATTGTTTAATAATTTCAACTTCATCCTAACTTAAATAGTATTAGTACCAATCACATCATTCATATATGTAGTCCACATATCCTAGAATGATTTCATGCTCCCACTCAAATATGACATTCATGTTTGAGATCCAGGGATTTCACTTAGCTCCCACTCAAATATGACATTCATGTTTGAGATCCAGGGATTTCACTTAGCTCCACTCAAAATATGTCAGCTACATATTATGAATTAGCCAAGCTGATTTGCTCCCACTCAAGTCTAGGTCCTCTCGATAATCTTGGACATTCCAAAATTCTTTGATCATCATCAATTTGAGAATTCCAATTACGAGACTTCAATATCCATATATTTCTAGTGTAAATCCAAAATACTTAAGCATCACTACTGTTGTAGTCAACTCCTTGAATTTGTCCAAACTTGTGACAAATTGAGCTTTTGTCATTCATTAAGTTTCATTTACTTCTTATGACTTTGCAGTAAATCAGAAATATCAAGTAAACTTATTTACTTTAATAAGATCAAGTAACATGTTACTTTGCAATCTTAAATGTAACTTAATATAGGATTTTATGACTCCTAGTCATTTCTCGCACTCAGGTCCATCACGCTTCTTTGTAGTTTGTAGGTATGTCTTGTTCAAAACATGACAAGTGAATCAATAATATAATTTCCACAAACTTGTAGAGTATATAGTTGAATCCTAGTTTCTTTAGTAAAAGTATTCACTGAAACTTTATGATCATTATCAACAGTTTCTCCTCTATTTGTAGAGCTTGGTTTCACGAAACAAATTCCGCTGCGCCACTCAACAATTTGGAGGCAAGGTCAAATACCTTGTTTTGATCTTTTACTTTCTTCCACCTGTATCTTCATCAAGACACATCAACTTAGGACAACAACAGGTTTGCCCCCTTTGTGGAAGATGCATTCATAGCTTCCTAAGAATGCTCTACAAAGACTTGTTTATTCGCCACGACTTCGACTTGTCGAAATCTCCAGAAACTCGAACGTGCCATAACACTTATGGTGTTGTTTCCACGAATCTTTTAGATGTTCCTTTGTATTTCAAATGAGTGTTTGCTTATTTTGATCTTTAACTCTAAACGACAACAATAACCCCGATAAGAGATAATATTATACCATATGTATTTAATACATAATGATTATGATGTTTAGACATTTCAACACAGTTTGAATTCGTCCAATTATCATAATTTGTGAAACCTCTTTCACAAGTTCCTTTTATGTTAAACTTAACTTGAATACTTTAGTCATGTCGATCAAATCGAAGAGACTTGTTAATTCAGTTAATTCAATATCCCATTTAGTTATGAACTCATTTGAACAATTCAAATCATTTCAAACTTCATGTTTTATTAAGTAAATACACTTATTCACTTAAGTCCACAATAAATTATTTCCACTACTTGTTGAAAATATGATACATCATTATGTATAAGTTTCAACATTTCTTCGCATATCACCGTTTTACCAGAATGCGGAGTTTTAGTCATTCTGCCCAAGGGGCATGGTTTTGCAAAGTCTCTAGATTATGCATCTAGGACCCCGATCTTTCATAAAGAACCTGCAATAACCAAAATGACTAAAACGGTAGTGTCTTTTCATTATTAAGCTTTGGATATCTTTTAGCATTCTAATCCTTTATAAATGATTAAACCATTATCATTAACATAGTGACGAGAATGACTTGTTCGTAATCATAATGTGACCACAACGGTATTGTTCATAAGAATAGTACAAACTGGCTTGTAACTTGTTCATATGAATAATCGTCTTGCCAAAAGCAAGACACACATACAAGGATTACAAGTTTACATTCAAGTCCACTAATCCAAATGACAAACTTTGAGGGAAGAGGTGATGTCGGCCATCAACTGATTTGCTTGCCGTCATCAAGTCATGTTGCCTCAAAGCCAGCAATTCTCAAGCAGATCCTCCTGCTTTCACAAAATGGGACAAGTATCAAATACTTTGCAATATGTAACGAGTTTTGCAAGAACCACATTTATAATTTTGTATATCTAACATATACCTTCTTCATCCATGACCTCCATTGCAATCAAGCCCTTCCAAGAGTTCTCAACTCTAATGCAAGATCGCTAAGTGTTTTTCCAAACATTCTCTTTCCATCCATGATGGAGGAAAACCCATCCAACAGCTCATACTCTATGTGCCTTATTCTGTAGAATACAAAATGTAGCCCAACTCTCCATTGAATGGAGAATGGCTTGTTGGATGATTATGGAGAGAACACAAACATTCCGGAGTCATCGAATTAGTTCCTAATGGTTATTTTATCAAGAAGAGAAGATCACCTTTTACGAGGATATCCCTCAGGCGTGGGTATTAATCTATGAAGTTGGACCCTTTTGCTAAGTTCCAAATTAAGCAATATATTCCCATGGTCGCAAAGGGCCTCAATGGGATAGGCTAAGATCTACTAAGATATTTGCGAACAGACATCTAGACTAAGTTTATAATAAGAGATCAATTTATAATTGGTCTCCACTAAAATGGTCATCCCCTGGACGATTTCAGTGATCACATGATCCCTATCCTCTGCACCTCCCCCGATCATCACGGCCATCAGTGCAGTATCAAAGGTAGACATTCACTAATGCCAATCACATCATCCATGTGACTCATGCTCGATCTTTCGATCTCTTGTGTTCCGAGGCCATGTCTGTACATGCTAGGCTCGCCAAATCTAACTTGTGTGTATTCGATGTGCAACATGGCTTACACCCACTGTATGCGAACGTAGATATGTCTGACCCCCGATCATCACGGCCGGCCTCATACCGAAGAACTTTCTTGGTGGTGCACACACAAGAGGAACACATAACATTGGAATTAAATAGGGATTATCGTATTTGCTACCATTGAGTATCTAAATACTAGCACACAATAAGATGTAAAACAGGTATCAACATCATATGTATAATGTGATATGATATGGTGCTTCTTCTTGCTCCTTGATCTCGATCGAGCACTCCGGCATGATCTCCATCTTGCCCTTGGTTTGATGCCAAGTCCACGACGCCTCCACCAGGTCGTTCATCGGAACGATGACTATTACTATACTACTTAGTAACAGAAAAGTAAACTACTTTACCTTTGCAACAACCAATGCCATATCATAATCACATGCTCCCCTGCAAAGTAAAGTTAGACGCCTCTACTTTATCTATTGCAAGTTTTACGTGGTTGTTAGGGCTTTCGCAATAGAACCGTTTCTAATCTACGAACTTTCCAACCACAACATGGATCCGACAGTTGTCTCTATTACACCCACTTTCGGGGCCCTCCGTTGTAAATGCTATATCAACTATTGAATGAGAGACAGACACCCGCTAGCCACTTATACGGTACAAGCCGTATGTTGAGCGTGGAACCAGTCTCGCGCACGAATACGCGTAAGGTCGGTCCGGGCCGCTTCATCAAACAATGCCGCGATATAAACAAGTACACGTTAGAGGGTAACAACTAAGGGATCAATGCCCGCACAATACTTGTGCTTACTGGCCGTACAACACTCCTACGCACAGATCGGCTCTGATACAACTGTTGGGGATCGGTGCGAAAAACAAAAAAAATCCTACGTTGGAACCCCAAAACTGCCTAGGATCTATCTATGTAGTAATGCAGTAACAGGCGATGCATAGAGAATACATACCCTTGTAGACCATACGCGGTTAACGTTCCGCGGGGAACGTGGTTGAAGTAGTCGTACTCATAGCCGACCTCATGGTCGCGAAGTTCCTCGCAGGTCACCCCTTGCTCCTTCTTGATCTTCATCGTGCAACAGCTCCGGCTCATGACATTTAAGTGCCCCAAGTGTTGCGCCTCGTGTCTTCGTACACATCCAGTGCATGATGAGACCTCCGGCTCCCCGATCCCGCCGGGAGTGCGGAAGTTGATATCCGGCTAGGAATCCCTGCAGCGCAACAGTGTACTGTAGGTGTGCCTCGATCGCACAACCCAGACTTGGGGCCATGGTCACGAGGTATTGAGAGAGGGAGGAGAAAGTCAACCAAAGGACTTCTCAAGTTGTGTGTTCAATCCCACCCATGGGCACCCCTTTATATAGGGGGAGGGGGTGTGCCCTCCCCTTTGGGTTTCCCATGTGGGACTAAACAAGGGAGAGGGGGGAGGCGCATGGGCCTTCATGGGCCACCGGCCAGGGGTGGGCCCCACCCCGCGCACATCCCTAGGCTGGCCGGGTGGGCCCCCTTGAGGCACCTGGGCATTGGCCCCTTGGCCCTTAGCCTTTCCCTCCTTCGGTTTTTCCTCATGGGCCTTTATTCACTAGGAAGTTTGGCCCATTAGTGGAATAACCCTTCAAATTAGATTTTAATATTATATTTAATATTAATTACACTAATTAATATGTAAATACATATTACAAAACCCGATTCAACCCGAAACACCTTTCGGTTCCCTTTTGATTTCCTCCGAACGACTTCGGATCTTTCCCGGAATGGTTCCGGTCCTTTATTCTTTCTCTGAACAACTTAGGATCTCTCCGCGGAACAATTCCGGCTTTTTCTTTCTCTACTGTGATTATGTCTTATGAATGATCGCTCTCATCGTACCCTTAAGTGTATCCTCTCATGGCTCGGGAATGCTCTAGACATGATCTGTATCAATGATCAACAGAGGGACCAGGGATATCCATGTGACCCCTATGCATTCCTGATGACAATGTCGTTTGAACCGTCTAAATGTAGCATCCTCTTCCTTTTGTTTCTCGATACAACTTGTCTGAGATCCGATCACTGGTATCCCATACCTTTGTTCAATCTCGTTCACAACAAGTTATGATTTCTTGTTACCGTGATATTACATCCCTGTGACCTAGTCACATGTTGCAACATTTATGGATGTAATCTCACCAAGCCGGCCGTATGTATCTTTACCCGTCATGTGGGTGAACAAATCATGGTCTTGCAGTCACATGTCATCTATCGTTCCTTCGGAATACCCGACGTACACCTTTATGGCCACCGTATTACCAGATGACGGTTGATGCAGTCTAAGCAGCCTAGGGAAACAGTGAGTAATATGAGCTCAAGGTCTAAGGAGAAAGAGTCTAGGTATAGCTATTGCAACAATGAACTATATGACTTGATCGTGTTGCAATCCTTCGAGGAATGTCCAATCACATCATTCTCCAATGATATGATCCCGTTGTCAGTCGGCATAAACGCCCATGATCTTGAAACCCAGATCATCTTCTTGACCAATGAACTAGTATAAATAGAGGCTACTAGGGACTTGGTTGTTTCATACCACACCTGTACCAATGTTTCTACTTGGCACAGTTATAGCACAATATGAAACTATTATAAACTAATTGAGATATGACAATAAAAACCTATTTATTATTTGCCTCTAGGGCGTATCTCCTTCAATTACTACAGTAAAAATAGGAGAACTGCGCATGTCGCCTCGATCTTCGCGCAAAAAAGGGGGACATGCAGTCAGAAAACTCCGCTGAATACGCCACCACGCATCATCATTACAGCTGCATGGTACCAAGTTCAAAACGTCTCGTCAAGACATATCTTTTGAGACTCAACAGCATAAAATCCGTCATCAGTGATGTCATAGCCAAAACTGTTCAGTGGAAAGGATACGCACCCGAAGAAAATAGGGAGTCGAAGTAAATTCCTCCATCAAAAAGATTGAGACTACAATCAAAAACAAAAAAATTGACTGTAGCCTCGGGGGCTACTCCTATCGGGAGCACTGGTCACGCACCTGACAAATATTTGAGGAAACATTGACGTCATAGTAAAAGATTTTCGAGCCTTAAGTCCTAATGCATACATCCGAACATAGCCTCAGGGCTACTCCTAGCAGGAGCAATGACGCGCACCTGATAAAGAAAGAACAAAAAACTCCTATCAAGAGGGTCTATAAGAAACTATCAATTTTAGCATCTAATTAGGCATCCGACAAAAGTTAAATACAAATAATTTCAGATCGCATCCAAATGCGACTTCTGAATGCCATGTTCAAAAACATGAAGGTAAGACCCCGGGATTCGTCCTGTGTGGCCTGGTAATCGCATAAGAATGCGCTCTGCCAATAATATATTCATATCTACGATACGATGAAAAATCCCGACGGACGCGTTGGGTACCCGATAAAATAACAACTAGAAATCAGTATTCGATAAGACCTCAACGGCCCGAACTGAGTTACGCCAGTAATAAATTCCGAGTTCAGGCCTAGGGACTTGAATTTGATGTAGGACAACTTTGTCTTTGCCTAGGAGCAATTAACTGATTCCCGATCCGTCAGATGCATCAGGCTCGTTGTACCAAATCCCTATAAATGTAAAAATAGTAAAAACAAATAGAAAGAATTAAGCATATCTTTGAGACTCGACCCGAATCTACGGTTCCGGTAGAGTCTCGGGGGCTACTGACATAGGTATGGTTAGTTGGGTACCTATGATTCGCTACCCGGGCCTGATAAAAGGCTTACAGCCCATGAAGAGTCAAGATGATGGCCCAAAAGGAGTAACCGACAAAGGCTTTAGTTGTATTAGGAAAGGATTGATATCGTGTTGGTATTGTAATTACGAATATGTAACCTATCCGCATACAACTTTGAGACCCAGCCTATTATATATAGGACGGGAGAGGCACAGGCAGAGATACTGAACAATCCCCAAGCGATCTGTAATAGTGCGATTCACCAAATATTCAGGCGATTTTGACTCCATTGTTCTCCTGATATCCGATGAAATCCCAAGTGTTCTCTTTTCCGCAAAACCCTAAGTCCTTCTCCATGGACATTGCCAAGGTTACTCCTCGTCACGCCCACATCTGGCGCCTCGAGGGTCTCCACCTTCCTCTTCCAAGAAGGGTATTCTTCATCCTCGGTGCTAGTCGGCGGAACCTTGGCCACCGAAGGGTGATTAATCTTCTTGGGACCGCCCCTGCAGCTTCTCCACGATCAGTCACTAGAAATTCCAGAAGCGACTTGTTGCATGACAAGCACGAATGGAAACCTCAGAAGTAACTTACCGGGCGACCGGAAGGCGGTACAGACTCATACTGATGCGTGTGGGCTTCTCTAGCTCGGGGCCTAGTGGGCGATTCAGCTCTCTCTCAAATATTTCTGCCTGCCGCGACGCTGCTAGCCTCTCTGCTGATGCGGCCACAGCCGCAGGGACCGCCGGCTCCCTTAGCACTGGTGTCTCCTCCGACCCCTGCGCTGGTGGGACCTCTGACCTTGTAGCCGCCTGGGCTTATGGCTCTGGCATCCTTGGAGCGTTGGTGACTTTGTCGTGAGTGGAATCACCAACTCCAAAACCACATCCGTGACCATGGGCTCCATCATCGGATTCGGATCCTCTGGAACCTTCACTACGTCCATGGCCTCTTCCTCGTCAGATTCATCTTCCGACTCGAACATTGCCACCGGTTTGGCAGGCGTCTTCATTGGCAACTTCAACTTCGATGGCGACTTTGGCTTCACCAATGACTTCGGCGTCGCCTGAGACTTATTCTTTAGCGTGAGCTTGGCCGGCGTGGTCTCTCTCTGAGAGTTGTGCTCTTCGATGAGGTCGACATCACCATCACGCTCCTCAAGGCTGCGACTTGCCTCGATCTCACGATGCCTCTGCCCACGGGTCTTCCGGGCCGTGGACAAGGGTGGTTGCACCTCCATGACCTCATATTTGCTCTCAGAGCTTTCCTCTTTATCCTCGAGCTCTTCGGGAACCTCCTCGTCAAGTGGAGGAAGCCAGTTCTCCAGTAGCTAGAAAAGATGAAGACAAAGGAAATTAGCCACTAAAATTGTGACTACACTACTGCGAATGAAAGAAATGAATGAACTCATTGGAGGGGCTTTCCGCTTCCCTGCGATGTATGGAGCCAAACCAGCCTTTGAATCGTTATATTCTGTATCGGTGATCTTCTTCAACGTGGCAATGTAATCTTCTTCCTCCCAGTCATCGAGGCTCGACTTGGTCGCGTCCTCAGGCCTGGTGTACTGGTACATCCAGTGAGCTCGACTTACCAGTGGAACCAGTCGCCGCCTGAGCCAGCAGTTGTAGAGATCGATAGTCTCC
The DNA here is from genome assembly GCA_910589775.1 of Avena eriantha. Classification (NCBI taxonomy): domain Eukaryota; kingdom Viridiplantae; phylum Streptophyta; class Magnoliopsida; order Poales; family Poaceae; genus Avena; species Avena eriantha. The sequence goes on along the minus strand of OU342745.1, from coordinate 327,539,374 downwards.
AACCCTTCATCCTCGAGCTCCTTGATCCGCGTGAGCATCTCATCCACGACCATCTTCTGGTCATGGGGAAGTGAGTCGGCTAACAATCTCTGTGGCTCGCTCCTCTCCACGGTATATGTTGGAAGTGTGACTTAGTCGGAGGGAGTGGATTCCTTGATGTAGAACCAGAACTTCTTCCACTCGCTTGCCACCTTCTTCGGGAGCACCAGCTTCACGAATGGAGCCTTGGGCTTTAGCTGGAAGGTCAAACCGCCTGCTGCCAAGATTGGGCTGCCCTTCCCATCACGACTAAGGCGGCCATGGAACAGCTCTAGCCAGAGGGGGAAGTACGGCCGGCACCCAAAATAGCACTCGCAGAACGCCACGAAAATGGCGAGCTGCTCGATGTTGTGAGGCCCCAGATCCGACGTCTTAATCGCTTAGTAGGAGCAGAAGCAGCGGAAGAAGAGGGATGTGGGGAATCCTAATCCCCTTTCAAGATGACTCTAGAAGCAAATGAACTCTCCTGGCCGCGGCTTTGGCTCAACCTCAGCGGCAGGGAGGAGCCGCCAGTTGCCCTTGGTGAGGATCTCGGTGTCCTGGAACGATCTTAGGACAGCTGCAGAACACTTAGACTTGCCCCACAGATCCTTCAGGGGCACCATCGAGGGAAGAAAGATGCTTGGTCTAGAAATTCTGGATTGGAAGTGGATCTAGAGACTGAGGATGCAAGAATGCGGAGGAATGAGGAGGATGCCCGCGTTTTCCCCGTCAGTCTCCTTATATAGTGGTGCTACCCGATAATCTCGAGTTAGCCGTTATGTCACGGTAAATCCGCTGAAAGTTACCGTTGGGATTACCCAACGGCTAGTTTGACCAATTTGACGCTCCAACTTCAGCCACTCGACTCGCTTCACCCTTCCAATCGATTGGGCGTGGCGACTTGAGCACATTTCCACTCGCCCATACTACGACTGAAGACACGCAAGAGAAGCTTATCCCTTCATTGGAGGAGTCCACCGCCGATTCAACTAGGCGTCCCCCCAGACTCGCCTACTCCGACTGCCAAGTTGACGCCTGCATTAAACCCCCGTTGCCCTTGGGGACTACTTATGGGGATATCCCAATCGGGGTATGCCCAGAAGGATGATTCGACTGGCCCAGGTCCATAGCGAATGGGCATGCAAGAATGGCGACTGGAAAGGGACTGAAGTAGAAGCCTGGCGACTTGAAGCTGGAGGCCCACGAGCTTAGCTAGGCCCAGTGGAATTAGGGAAAATCTTCCGAAATCTTAACTGATTCGGTGGTAATCTTGTAAACCCTAGCGAGGTACCCCTATATAAACCTCCCTAGGATACTCTAGATACTTACATGCTCTTAGACACCCCATCCAAGCGACTCGCTGCCTAGCCACCGAGCTCGCCACCCTTGTAATCCACTCTCCAGAAATACAATCTAACAGGAAGTAGATCTTTACCCTACGAGGGGCCGAACCTGGGTAAATCCCTTGTCTCAGTTCCCAATGTTGCACCGCAGATGGCGAATAGCTCTTGCCCCAAATTGTATCAATACCTACCCCTGGTAGCGACTGTAGTGGTCATTCTCATGACACCTCTAGATCCCTTCTTAGTGTGGTGTTTCGTGACTGGAGGTGTCTGCGAATATCGGATCTTAGATCTGTCTTCGTGTGGTGAGAGTATTTGATGAGGCGAATGTCCTAGCAGTTAGTACGGGCCGGCATTACAGGCAAGCTCCACCCATACCGCATGTTGTTAATATTGAAGTAGGTTCTCCTCGCATCCTCTCTTCTCCCAGGTGCATGGAAATTATTTAAATGACATTTAACACTTAGAAATATCATATTATTACACAACATGACAGTCTCAATTGATATATTCACAAAAGACTAAATAATTCAGGATCCCGTTGAAACAATGGTAAAAGGTGCACGTGAGCATCGTAAAATACCAAAATCCTAACTCTAATTATGCAAAAACATAAGATAAATATGCTTCGATGGACTCATCAGACATGAAAATTATTACAGTGATCTCATAATTTAGTGAAGAACAAAATATTACAAGCAGAGGTCACTTACCACAAACATCAAGCAACGAAAGGCAAATAGCCTAAGAGGCTTGAAGATAAGTATGATGTTCCAGCTCATAGATTCCAGGCTGTCGGACAGGAACCCCAAGCTACTCGTCGGTGTTGAAGTCATATGAAAACTCATCTTTAGGGTAACAGTTATTCTGCTACAAAAATATCAATAAAGAAAGGGTGAGTATAGGGTGTACTCCAAAAGACTTATGGCGGGTGGAATTAATTTGCATAAATATACTAACAGATAATTTTAAAAGGGGATAAGAGAGCGACATCTCTAACTGTAATCATCATGTTTTGATATCCACCAATCATCACTGTCACCTCTCAACTAGGATCACCCCCTCATACCCTGAGGAAGCATCCTTAAGAACACATTGATTCTCCATGTTTTATGATTAGGTTAATGTTCTCAATGATTTTAGAACCTGGTCACCCGGTCGTCCTTAATCGTGGACATGGCTTTTCGAAAAGATTTAACCCTATAAGGGTGTACAACTTTACCCACACGTACAACCTTCTCTTAGTGCCATTGGTAAAGCGCACTTCCATTGTGCACCGGCAGAGGGCAGTTGAACACAACCTTTACATTAATTTCGCCTATATCCACGAGCCAGCAAGAAAGGGTATTCTGTCTTCTATAGTCATCCGCACTATCGTTTCGGTCCAAATATATATGTCCAAGCATATAGAGTTTGGCCTCATAGAGCCCTCCTCCCTAGACACACCCTGTATGCAATCAACATACAAATGCATGGTGAATAACCCTTGATCTATAACTCATGTGATGGGTTCATAGCATGGAAAACAAAAAAATCCTATGTGTGAACCACTATCTAGCCAAGGTTATCTACAAGATGGTAGCAACGAGTAACTCACCCTAGAAGACTGTAAGAGGGATTACATTCCCTCTCAAACGTTGTCGGTGAAGATGAAGGTGTACACATGACAATCTCAAGATCGGGTACTCAAGGCGCCACAACTGGAGACACCTCCATACTCGGTCACATGTGTAGCTCATTGATGTCCTCAATGCCCTCGGTCTAGTAGGGCAGCGGAAGTAGAGATCCACTGAAACCTCCTACTCCACTTCTCTAAGTGTAGACTTCAAACTATTTTGTGGCAGATCTTCGCTAAGCAATGGCAATGGTGGAGAAACAAGGGAGGGAGAAGAAGGATGCTCAAGTGTCTAAAGGAAGAGAGGAGTTGCCACCTTTTATAGGATATGAGGTGGCAACCCCTAGTGGGGTGCACCAGCCCCTAGAGGTGCCACCTCTCCCTCTTCATGGTGGTAACCCCCTCCATCAAGTAGGTAAACCCCTCTCTTATTTTCCTTTTAATTGCATGACATTCATAAAAATTAAACCACGCTTATGAAATTAATAAAACATTTTTATTTATTTAATACTTGTTAATTCATTCAATTAACAAACATTAACAATTACCCCTTATGTTATTTCGATATTCCGAAACAGTTTTGGCTCTTTTACGAAACAACCCCTATGATGTCCAATAATTCAGTCGGAGTTTCAAATCCACTCTAAACGCGTCAGCGAACCTTAAGTGTGACACCCTACGGTTCGTGAATAACACGGACATGATTGAGACACCTCTCCTATCAATAATCATCACCAGGATCTGGAAATCCGTGATGACTCCCACTTACTCAGGGATGAATCTAGTGATCATGTGAACCATTAACATTGTAGTCAATTCCTTTTGTCTCGCAATATATTACTTGTCCGAGATCCGATCATTTTGTATCATCCATACCTAGTTCGATCTCCTTCCCTACAAGCACTCTTTACTCATTCTGTGATATGACATTCCCGTGACCTAGTCACATGCTTGCAAGCGGTGTCAATGCAACATCACCGAGAGGGCCTAGGGTATATCTTTATGTTATCAGGTCAGACAAATCCCACTCTTGATCCATGAGCCTCAATAATATTTCTAGTGTGCCCAAATCAACATTTATAATCACCTTGTTATAGAGTGACGTTTGATATCATCAAGTCTAAGGATTAGGACTACTTCGTATGAGTTTGATAAAGCAATGAAACTTGATGACTTGATCGTATTTATATTCTTACTATGGGTGTAACTGTGTAAGTGTTCATCACATCATTCTTCTAATGATGTGACCTTGCTATTAACAACGTCCAATGTTCATGATCCGGAAACCTTGACCGTATGTTCATTAACAAGCTAGTATAATGAGAGGCATTACTAGGAACCATTTTCTTTATTTATTAAACACACATGTATTAATGTTTCCGGTTAACACAATTATAGCATGAGCAATAAACATCTATTGTAAACTTAGAATAAAATAATAACCACTTATTATTGCCTCTCGGGCATGTTCCTTTCATCATCAATCCAAATTAGGCAAGTAATTGAGTCAAGGGGGAATTCCACGCCTCATGTGGTTGTACATTCGGTCTTGGTTCCAAAGGCAAGAACTCGGGTCCTAGGGGTGGCGGGTATGGGACTACGAATACTACAACCCTTCATGGCCTCCCATACAAGCCTTAGCATGATTAACCTTCACCACTGATCTCATATCAACAACATATCTTGATCTCCTATCATACTGGATTCATTTGCATCTCTGATACAATCACTAGCTGAACTAGCCTTAACAGCTAAGCATGGCTAAGCAGGATTCAGATATAAACTCTAGTAGTGCACACAAGCCAAACCAAGTTATGCTAGGAGTAGTGATTCAGGTAATATAGGCTTCAAAAGGGAGGAATGCAACAAATCAGATAGTCTATCTATCGATAACATATCACAGTAGAATTGTATGCATCATGGCAAGATTTGAAATACTTTGAAAGCATGGGATTGTATAATGGTGGGGCAATGCTTGACTTTTCCTGTTGATAACCAATAACGGTTCTTCAAGTATTTATATTCGATCTTCGATGGTGTTGATATCTAGCTTCGATATCAGACTTGTTCTTGAATTCTACCGGGAAGAAGCAAAACACCAGAAAGAGAGAGAAACAATCAACACATGGCATCAATGCAATGCTCAAGCAAGTATGATGATATGACAAGTTAAATATATTGGGAATATGCCCTAGAGGCAATCATGTATGATGCTATTCCCGATGTATTCATAAAGTTATTGTATTGCCCTTGTATGAACTACTGATATATATCATGGAATATGTGATTCGGTTGTGGAACTATATATTCATGTTGTTCATACTAGATGTCCTTGATCGTTGAGATTGTGCTAGACACATAACTTAGACTAATATGGAAGACGGCTGATGACTCGGTTCCACTTGTCATGGGCATCGTGATGCTATTCGACTTACACGGATTCGGCTAAAGAGTTTAGCGAATCGGACTAGCCTATATTGAGATACAACGAACAAGTCATCATTTGTATGTCTCAATTAATGTAATCCTTATACCTGAGGTTGTTGCACAATCCAAGATGTGGATCACCGACTTAGGTTCTACCAAACATTGTTCCATCAAAGAACAGTTATAAAGGCAGAGTTTAGAAAACATAGCCATACACGAATTTGATTAAGTGTTAACCGAGGCAATCTAGTAAGAGTTAGTGAGATGTATGTACGTGGAGAGGCCAGCGCGCACCGCCCACCACCTACCTGCGCCACCTATAGCGGACGCGGAAAGGCTCCCTCTGACACAGGGGCAGAGGCACAGACCGACACTCAAGTCCAGCGACTGCATGCCCAGGCATGCATACAGCAGATGGCCTCACAGAAGCTCTAGACCAAACCTACAGCATATAGGCAAATATGGTTTAGTTACATCCACCAACAGCTAAGTGCAAAGATAGGTGTCGCATATAAAAGATACCGAGAATTGTTCAGCTTCCTTGTTGCATACTCGGTGACAAAGTACACCTAACGACTTGGCACTCTGATCAGGACTCGTGAACTGACTCAGCGCGACTTGGTAAAAGACATTTAGAATTGACTAAATGAAGCCAAATTTTCCAAAAACACCCGTCCAGCGGAAGTACATCTTCGTAACAATTGTTCAGCAACGCTCAGCACTGATAATCACACACATTCACAAAGATCAACAGTACTTCAATTGGGATCTCAAGGAACGGTCCAGGGGCGTTGCCCCTAAACTTAGCAGTAAAACATGACACGTTTCACGTTTTCCTTCAGGCCAGGTAGAGGCTTAACAGCAACATTCCCAGCAGCTCTGCGTGGCCCAGTAGGGCCGCGGCTTGTCGTAACGCCACTCACAGCTGAACCACCGTCGGAAGTATCTGTTTCCATGTAGAACCGAGCTCGAAAAGCTGCGAGGTGAGCATAGTATGCAGGAGGCACTGCGCAGAAACCAAACACATTATGAGAATATGCTGTACCAGAGAATCCAAATATCCTTTCACACATTAACATGATAGAACGGAATGGGGTTTTTGACACATCCGCTTACCGACTGATACAGAACGAGTGCACCTTGCATAGCTGCAATAGAGACAATGATCAGTTTACTGGTCATGCATGTAAACATCGAAATGGAGGCGCGACAGTAAATTACGTGTAGCACAAGTTGTTCGTGAGAGTCTGCAAACCATCTGCAGTAAATTTGTTTTCGTCCCACAGCACATGGTAATGAGCGGGGCGGCTTGTTCCCTATAAGTAATGTAAGGTAAAATCAAGTCCATCCCAATGCTTATTTTTAACCTGTATAGAAAAACTAACCTGAATACCAGCATGGCTACAAAGGTAGAAATCAAACTCAGTAGGATGACATATCTTGGAATCAACCACAGTGCCTAAAATAAGATATAAGATGATAATGAAAAGTTGAACTTGAATTAAGAAACATGCACAGGGTCAAGAAGCTACAGGACAACTAAATTCACCAACAAAGCAATAACTTACCAGGCAGTATATTTCCACTTCTATCAACACTGCGCTGGTCGTTGTGGTTATTAGCGAAGAGTCGTGTATGATGACGCTTCTGGACCACCACAAAGGTAACAGGTGGCTGATAATTGGGCTCCAATGATGCGCAGACCTTGGTTTATAAAACCAATGTGCCATTTCAGACTCAATGAAATCTCATTTAGATAACTTTTTTTTGCAGGTATCATGTGAGAATATGAAGAAAACATAACCTCACCTTTCTAATGGCATCAAGCTCATACAACAGGACCTGGTAGAACTGTCCTTCGCTAACACCATCCCTGAAAAAAGTAATGTTAAATATGTGAAGTTCTGGACAATGATGCAAATTGGATATGCTTAGATGAAGATTAGTACCTGTAGAATATGATCCTCTGGGGTTTCTGTCCAGTTGATTGCTTAAAGGAAATGAGAAGGTCTCTACATAGTCAATAGAAAATTTAATATACGTAAAACTATTCAAGCAATATTATGTACTGCTAGTGGAGATGATCATACCTAACCATTCCACCAGTATCTTGTATCAACTCCTGGCGACGGGTTTGTGCACTCACTAATCCAGCATACTTGGTGACCTCAGGCCAGTCTTGAGAAGCAACAACCTGCATGAGCATGAAATATTTACAAGCAATTGTATGCCCAGCGAGATTTGAACATGGCAACAGTAAAACTGCAAAGTGGATACTCGACATGGAAATAGCAACCTTTCACCCAGAATACAGGTTTTATTATATGATGATACATACATGATATGATTTAAGATTGACATGTTATGCACCTACAGCTGCGATGGAAGGGCTAGAATCTTCTCCAGGATGGGGATGGGTAACATCAGCACCAAATATAATGGTTGGTCTGTCACTAACAAGGGGAATTCTCCTTGACAAAGCATCGACGAGTACAGTATTTCTTCCTCCCACCTACAGGAGTGAAGAAATGTGAAAAAGAAGCATGGAAAGAAAAGAACTACTCCCTCTCTCCCGAAAAGGATGTCGCAGATATGTCTAGATTTACATTATCTATATACTAAAACATGTCTACATACATGCATATCTAGACAAATCTGCGACATCCGTTTTGGGACGGAGGGAGTACAAAGACCAGGTTGAAGCCACAGAACAGAACAAACCTTGACATTGATTTTAAGGGCGACATTTGGAAGATACTGCAGGCTCCTCTTAAAAACATGTTTCATGAGACAGCATTGGGATACCAATCCAAGATCTGTCTCACATATCCTTTTGATATTGCCTTAGGGAATGAGAAGAATAATAGTTAGTATTTGGATCAGATAATACACTTCTTATCTTCTGAACTAAAAAGCATACCATAAAGAGAACCATTATTGTCAGGCAAAATTACAATAAGCAGGTCAAGTTGCCTGCCCAGTGGTTTCAGAGCATTCATGGCATCTTGATAACGTGCTCTGAGTGATCTTTCTACATGTTCAGGTCTCACAGTTAAAGGAGGAAACAGAGGATCAATTGAAAAGTCCTATGGTGTGAGAAAATGAAGTGTGTGAGAAAGACGACATTAGTATAAACATACTAAAAAAAGATGTCTAGAGGCACTGTTTAGATGATAGAGACCTACCATCCCAGATATTTGGCACATTTCAGCCAGCTCATGACAGAAACTCCTCGCGGCACTATCTGGGACATTCCGAGAAAAGTTAATGCATATCCAATCATTAACTCTCCCACCATTGACCATTTTCTGAAACAAGGGCATTACCAAGAAAATTAATTTGCAATCGTACACTATTATCAAAGATAAAATCTTCGAGATAATAATCCATGCAATAGTAATTGAAAGAATACAAATATTGGAAGAGATACAAAGGAATGTCCAGTTTATGGATATTTTTGGAATTTACTTTGCGAGCATACCTTATTCTTCATGTTCCATTGGCCAATTCTTGGCAAAACATCCTTCTCTCTGCCACTATCGTGGTACTTAAGCTAATAGTAAAGGACAGTAGTCAGACATCCAGGAAAAGGCGTACCCAATAAATAAGACTTCATAGTTGAAACATGTCAACCATGTAGTCAAACATTTAACTTACTCTAGGAGGAGGTAGGACACGAGCTTCAACTGATGCAAGGCGCTCATCGATCCTTATGCCAAATTCCTGTGCGTATGGATCCTCATGGTATGCGTTGTGATTCACCGTCTGGTAACCAAAGAAGAAACAAGAAACAGGTTCAACCTAGAAACCAATCTTGTTGCTGGCTAATGGTTATATATGCAAAGAAAAAACACAGATAGATGGCCATCTGTGGTGTTACACCAAAAGCAGCAATTTACGCCAACCAAGCCACCTTAGCACGTACTCCCTCCATTTCAAAATAATTGGCAGTCTAGGTTTGTCCTAAGTCAAACTACTTTAAGTTGGACCAAAGTTTGTAGAAAAATATATCAACTTCTAAAACGCCAATTTAGTTTTTGGGCATCTTTGAACAAGTCAAAATTAGTGTTTAAAAAAGGAAAACCAAGTGCAATAGAGTAGATAAATAAATTTAAGAAATTGGATGAAGCTTGCATACATAGCTGAAGGTATGTGTGACTAAACCCAGATGTAGAATATGGCAAGAAAGAACAATAAATTCACAAAACACTAGTAGAGAAGAAATAAGCAAGTTAAAATTAATTCACACCACAAAATGTGGCCAAATTACCTGCAAAATGTCCAGCTCCCGCTGTTGGGGCCGCTGGCAGGTTACTTTAAGAAGAGCAGTTATCTGCTTCTCATTCAGTCGTTTCGAGTAACGTTGTCCCTCGACAATCTTACAGACCTGAAATTTCGATATAAAATGACATTACATAGCATGCAAGACTGCTTTTCATGGTATAATATGTTAGAAAGTATGACACATCGAGGTTATTTAGGTTGTATAAGACACCAACCTCCATCGGAAGATAGTTAGGCTTCTGTGGGTTGCCCACTTGCAAGCAAGGTAAAGTGGTATGCTGAATGTTAAAACCGTATGTCTCCTGGAAGTAGTGTATTACTGTCTTCACGGTACCATGGTCATCTATGGGGAAACTGTTGAATGCCAAACAAAGCAAGTGCAATAATCAAATTATCTACTATATATGTGTTCATCTTTAACAGCGTGATGGACATAAGAGGGGCTAGAGGCTTCACATATAGGTAAGCGAACTACATACGTTAACTCTCTTGTTGCTTGTGAGGTAAGTCCAAATATACGATACTTTCTGCGCATATTGCCTCTATGTGTGACCTCAACCTTTACACCTCGTAAAGCCTTCTTGATCTGGCCAGTGGAAAAAAAGGAGGGGAGCTTGTGAATTGAAGAGTGAGCTCAAAACTACAACTTAAACATTACTGGAAATAAACAATGTGATAAGTTGATAGAATAACCTAACCTTCACACGGTCAGCATCTGATAATGGTCTGATGGAGACGTTTCTGTTCAAGAGTTGTGCAACGAAATCAATCACAGGTAAAGGCTCGATGAATGCTGTAGATGACATGTCTGCAAAGAGAAAATGTCAAGCTATTTCAAAATGCCAGAGAAGAACAGAATCAATTTAATGACCTCCCCACTATATAATTGACATCTTAGAACTGGAGTGAACAAGGAACACAAGTTTTAAGCATAAACTCAAGCGTAGCAACTGACAAATAATTATAAACTATGGGTGATGAAGACAACTAGTTGGGATCTTAGTATCTAACCAATATTCAATGAAAGTCCCATCTGTGTGGGTCGTATGCTCTGGTAAAAACCACGCCAACTTTCCAAGCCATCACCAAGTTGCTGGCATGTCCCTAGGTTAGGTGAATAAAATGACCTAGCAACTGGGGAATACCTACACATGAGAACGAAGAAGTGTTCAACAGCCATGCAACCAAAATAATATTGATGCATCAGCACAGTGCGAAAAGATTACCTTGCAGTAGGTAATTCACGCAGAACAATATCAAGCACTTGAATAGCTTCTTGAGGAGCATCCGGCAGATTCCCGGCTAAAAACATAGCTAAATGATGGAGATCAGCACGCGCAGCGAATTTCATGACGACGTTGAAATGTTTTTCACGCCTTCAGACAGGCAGATATATCAGTAAGGAACATACACTGTCAGGTCACGAGTATGTCCAGAATAGCATACCTTTGTGCAACTTGTGCACCACCAAGTCTATCCTCCTCATCCTGCAGAACAATGTCAAATGTCCTAGTAGTAAATGGAAGCGGCCCAGAAGTATACAGGCTCTTCCTTCCATCATAGGCAGGAAGACGGCCACCCAGATGAGATTGCCTGTACAGTGTTACAAGTTCTCCCATGACAGCACGATTGACACCACGGGAAGAAACATCGGGACTTATAGACACCTGATGCCATATCAAATGAAAGCTCATGAAAGGATCATACTATATGTATAAACTCTTCTGTGTGAGAGGGGGGCCTTACATCATACTGGTGAAGATCTTTATCAGGCAGTTCAGCAGAGAAATGATTCGCTTTCACAATGCACCTACTGCCAGATGTGCCCTTGCCAGGGCGCATTGGAAATCTTACTGATTTACTCGACGGTGTTGCTAGGTGCATACCCTGTCTAGAAGAACTCTGATCCAGGATAACAAGTTGCTGAAACTGTTGCTGGACCTGTCCAGTGTTCACCTCAACACGTAGTGATGAGGATGAGCCAGTTTCAGGTGGTGAAGGTGTAACCACCGGAACTTGGTGATGGACTTGTGGGGCTTGGTGCAGTTCGGGAACTGTTATTGATGTAGTAGCAGGAAATCTGCGTCCCCCACTGCCACTCCTACGTCCGTCATGGTACGATCGTGGTGTTCCTCTTTGGTGTGGGCCACCGCGGCCATAGGACCCATGTGCTTGATACTTAGCAGGATTGCTAGATGGTTGATGTGGTGTTGGACCCTGGTAACGTCCACCACCACGAGCACCTTGTTGAAAATATTGAGTATTGGCATGTACCCTATTGCCACCTCCATGCTGTTCAGCTCTCTCAACTCGCTGTGATGGACCCTGTCCAGGTGCTCTTGTAGCTTCCTTAGTTTCAGAACTTTCCCCGGCACTAGAGGGAGCATATCTTCTATTATTCGCCATAGTTAAAGCTGCCAGGCAAAGCAAATATATAATCATACTATTATTTATATTGGGAAACACAAACAAAAAAAATTCAAGGCATACACAGAAATATGAAGACTAAAGAATATCAAGTTGAGCTTCAAGTAAAGACAGAACAAATGAGAAAGCACAAACTAAAATCAAGATAATGGAGAAATGGCCAGATTCTGCCATAAACTGAAGACCGCTACATGTGACAACTTGTATGGCCTAAACTGAAATACAGGATTCACAATTGTTTTCAGGCAGCAGCATGCATAATAACGCAAGCATCCGCCAATGTGTGAACAATGGTCTTTGTTATGTCCCTGAATGCCAAAACAAAAATTAAAAACATATTTTTCTTAAGGCGGCCCAATTATTCACCACATTAAGTAGGCTAGACACAACAAAAGCAAGCCGATTTTTCTTTTTCTGTCCCAAGTGAAACAAGCAAACAGGAAACTGTTATAAGAGCAATTCCACTCGCTGGGTGTTCCCAGGCCGAAATCCAGAGCTAAATTTCGCCGGATGGATGCAACTTTTGGCCTGGGAACGGCCAAATTCCCACTCGAATTCCTAGGTTTGGTTCGCAGAATTGTGAAATTCGCCAAAAAATCGTCCAAACTCAGCAAATTTCGAGCAAATTCAAACGAGTGCATTACATTATAGGCTAGTTCATACATATTTTGTCAAATTCGGACATATACCCGAATTTGACTTCGCAGTAGGCTAAGAAAACGAAAAAACATAAAAAAACACGAGGCTGCCGTTCACATGCCGAGGCGGCGGTAGAACACAGTGTAGTCGCCGCCGTCCTCGTCGTCGCTCGGCGGCCGGGAGCTGCCCTGGCCGGCGTCGCCGCAGCGCCACTGCTGCGACGAGGCCCTGATAGGCGCGCTGTCGGCCCGCAGCCTAGCGCTCGACCTGCTCCTACAGGCCATGGACGCGCTCAGCCTCCTCCGCTCCCAGTTGACCCTGGACCAGGCGCACACGGCAGAGCCTGTCATCGGTGGGACATCATTGAGCGACGCCTCCATCGCCATCTTCACGAGGAAGTTGTCCTCGGCGTCCGGCGAGGCCCACTGCGTCGGCTTCCTCTTCGGCGTGCACAGCTACCCCCCGCTGCCAGGCTCCCTCTTCAGCCTGACGAGCCAGAGATGACCGCTCGGCGGCGACGGAGTGCGGCGCTCGTTGATAATGAGGCCACGCGAGCGCGGGGAGACTCTAGCTCCGGCTTCACCAGTCGGAATGCCGCCGAAACCAGACGAGCGAGAGCGCGAGGCCGACGCTGAAGACAAGGATCACGCACCGGCCATCCTCCTCGGCATCCAGAAGGCCGACCCTCGGCGCCACGAGAAAGACGGGGGGCGACCGCAGCGGGTAACCTAGCCGCCGGCTGTTGCCGGCGCTAATGTGCTCGAGGACGGCGGCGAGGGTGCGCTCCATCACCGGCGCCGTCCTTCGGTGTCGCTGCGCGCCGGCACCGGGCCTCCGCCCTCGTGGTAGGCCAACTTGCGTGCCCGCGGTCGAGGAAGAATTGGTCCCAATAGGCCTCGTTCTCGGGGTGCCCGACCAGCTCGGGGTTATCCATGCCGGTGATGGCCACCTGGATCTCATCGACCCTCGTGCCCCTCTGGCACCGGCGGCACGGGCACGCCGCCCGCGCTCAGCTTCCAGGTTGGCGAGCACCGGAAATCCAACGACGTCGGGTAGCCGGCCTCGTGGAGAAGTCGCGCCTCCCACGATTGGAGCGAACGGCGGCCGAAGCCGTTCGCCGCCGCGAGATCATCGGGGTACCTCTCCGCCATAGCTTCCGCCGAGTTTCTCTTCACCTAGAACTTGGTGGACTGGGAGAGGAAATGGAGGAGTGAAGATGTGTGCTCCGAAGACGGCGAGGCTGCCGCCATTTATAGCCATTTGGGGAAAGTGCGGCGAGGGCAGGAGGGGTGTAGCGGCGAGGACGGAAAATGGGAAAAGGCGAGCGGGCGGTGGCGCGCCATTACGCCACCGCGTGGGCGATTGGACAGCCAGAAGTTGCCCGCCGATCCGACGTGGGAGCCGAGGCGAAGCGATGAGGACGAATCGCCTTCTCTCGCTGACAGGCAAGGGCCACCAGCGCAGATTTTTTTCCCCGCCGTTTCAGCTTCATCCGGCGTTCCCAGACGATACCCAACGCCTTGGGTTTGGCCCGAGAATGCCAGATGAAAGTTGGGCCAAATCCAACGGAAAAAAGGGCTCTTGGGAACGCGAGTGGGCGGATTTTCGCCGTCCGGATAAAAAAAAGGGTCTAGGGAGGCCCTCCTGGGAATGCGAGTGGAGCTGTTATAAGCCATTGAATAAAGTCCACTTGAATCATATGCTACTCCCATCGTTCCAAAAAAAACAAGGCGTATAAATTTAGTCAAGACTCAGTCAAACATGTCCTAAGATTGACCAACTTTATAGACAAATAGTATGAACATCTATAGTACCAAATCAATGCCAATGGATCTACCATAAAATATATTTGTATTTATTCAATATTGTAGGTGCCGGTATGTTCTTATATATATTTGATCAAACTTAGTAGTAAGTTTTGAGTTTGAGTAAGCTTATCCCTTTTGCTAGTTCTAGGTCGACCAAGAATTAAGTTAGTCATAGTTGGAATGGAGATAAGTATGGCCAGAGCATTTGTATTTCACCGTAGCAATTAGTTGACAAGCAGACAAAACACAGGATGTGGGTACTGGGAAGCTGTTACGGAGAAGGAAAATCTTGCCGTGGAGGGTTTGCCGGGCGTGGCGTTGCTGTTGAGGCCGCCAGGCGCGATCTCGCAATCATGGCGGCCATCGCTGGACACGGCGATTGGGATGGGGTGGGGCGGGAGGAGTGGCTTGACGTAGAGTGGCGCCGGGAGGAAGCTGGCCGAGGGGCCGCATCGGGAGTTTTGGCTGGATGAGCTGTGCCGCAGCAGCGGCAAGACGGCTGGGTGGCGGCGGTTGGGGAAATTTTGGGCAAGACGGCTGGGTGAAGGGGTAATTTCGACATTGTGGAAGTAAAATTGTTGGAAGTTGGTTTACGCAAAATCGGCGCGTCAGATCAGTATCGGGATCGAGCAGCTACTTGCCGAGATAGGAAAAGGAAATCAACAGCGTCCATGGCTGCAACCTGACAGTCGGAGTGTCGGACACTCGACAAGCCAGAACACCAACAAACACACTCACACACCCCGGAACAGAGTTGAGGTAAATGAAAACGGAGACACGGAACAAGCAGCAAACATACTACGCACTCTGGCAACCCTACTAAGAAAACCAAGACCAGAGAGAAACATGTGAATGGAGCGTAGACATACATACCTTGATCATGCGAGCGGTACCCGTTGTCCATTTGGAAGGACATGCCAACACGTCCAGCCCGCGCCCCAAAGATCCCGGCAGGGCCGGTCGCCGCACAGACACAGACACAGCAATGGCGGATAGATGGATCGAGGAAAGGCGATGAAGGAGGGAGACACACTGTACGTGAACCGATCGAGATACCCGAAGCCTGCCTGCCTTGTTAATAATTCTCACTAGATAACATTTGTTGGTGGGTGGCCTCTTCCTGTGGTAGTATATGAGTCCCTCTCACTCTCATCGGTCTGCTTCTGACCTTCTCTTGGCGTATAGAAAAGAGACACTAGTGTATGGTGGCGGCTGATGCGGTACCGCACGTACAGCCATCGCCAATGGCTAGGCGCTGGCTGCTGGCGATCACTTGTAGAAAACAGACATTTGGTTTAGGGGTATTAGTCTCAATTTTGCTATAAACCGGGTGCCTCACTACAACGGCTAGAACTGACCACAGGGGTGGCAGGCACTAGTCCCGGTTGGAACGGGACCTTTAGTCCCGAGTCGTGTAATAAACCGGGGCTAAAGGGTTTCAGGCAGGCCAGGTCGGGCGCCAGACCCTTTAATCCCGGTTTGTTATACGATCCGGGGCTAAAGGTGGACCTTTAGCTTCGGTTCTAGACACGAACCGGGGTTAAAGGTCTGGCTATATCTTTTTTCCTTGTCCGAGCCACCATTCAAGCTGGTGGCTCTTCTCTCTTTTTTTTCTTGCTTTAAGCTCGAGTTTATGCCCTTTTTTTCTCAAGATTTGGCTATATTTTGTGGTTTCCCATCTATCCAAAGATTCTAAAAGGTGAGCAACTGCATCCTTTAAACTCTCATTGCTATATTAGCTCATTTCATGCTCTATCTTATAGATAGATTTGTGGATTTAGTTTGATAGTAATTTTTGCAATGATAGCATGAGATCGATGTTTAGATTCTATCTATCTTGTATTAATGTAAGGAACTCTAAGGTAAATATCACAATATGTGGATTCTATCTATATATATCTTGTTTTGGCACATAGTCTCGAAATTTGATTTTAGAAGCACACACATGCGTGAGTTCATCATTCTAACTAGCTAGCTGGGCAAAATATTCTTCTTCGTCTACTTGCGTTCAACAAACTGAAAAAATTGTAACAAAGATAGGGTTAATTCATAAAAGTTTGATAAGAAGACATCACAATTCACATATTAGGGAGTGCCTCTATGACGAGCTCCTCGAAGATGTATAAGGACGGGAACCTAAGATATCTTCGAGAAGCTCTGCCGTAGTGGTGTCCCTGCTCTCCCACACCATCTTTCGGTTTATATCTTCTCTAGCTAAATCAGTATACTGGTGGAGCTAACTAATTTCACATATTAGAGAGTGCCTCTACGGCGAGCTCCTCGAAGATGTCTGAGGACGAGGTCCTAAGACATCTTCGAGAAGCTCCGCCGTAGTGGTGTCCCTAGTCTTGCACACCATCTTGCAGTTCTTCACAAGAATGCATACCTATTTATAGATTAAGCAGCACAACATAGTGTCGGGCACTGATGACATAATGTCGACACACTCATCCTGGCATAGTGCTGCCACCCACCTAAAATAGTATCGGCATTTAATTTAATGGATTAGTGCTGTCCACTGAGGACATAGTATCGACATGTTGTCTCCACATCCACATTTAGTCTCGGTTGGTGCCTCCAACCGGGACTAAAGGTTCATCATATCTTTAGTCCTGGTTGCTGGTTTTAATTTTGTTTTTTAGATTAGTACTAATTAATTATGATTATGCTGCCACCCATCCAAAATAGTAGAGTCATTTAATTTACTGGCTTAGTGCTGCCCACTGAGGACATAGTGTCGACATGTTTTCTCCACATCCACATTTAGTTCCGGTTGGTGCCTCCAATCGGGACTAAAGGTTCATCATATCTTTAGTCCTGGTTGCTGGCTTTAATTTTGTTTTTTAGATTAGTACTAATTAATTATGATTATGTTTGATGTACTTAATTAATTATATAATGCAGATGAGCCGGCAATGGATGTACGCTGACCGACTCTCTAATGAGTTCATTAAAGGCGTGCATTCTTTTCTTCTTGTGGCCGAGGCAAACAAGCGGAATGGTTTTATGTCTTGTCCATGTGGTGTTTGTCAGAATCATAAAGAATACTCTTCCTCAAGAGTCCTTCACAGCCACCTGTTTCGGTCTGGTTTCATGACCGGCTATAATTGTTGGACCAAGAACGGAGAAAGAGGGGTTATGATAGAAGACAACGAAGAAGAAGAGAATGACAACGACTATCCTAAATATGATAGTACTACAATGGAAGACATTGATGAAGAAAAAGATGAAGAACGGGCATCAGATCTGCCCGATGATGATCTTAGTCGGGCCATTGCTGATGCCCAGGAAGAATGTGTAACTGAAAGGGAGAGGTTGAAGTTCAAGAAGATGTTAGAGGATCACAACAAATTGTTGTACCCAAATTGTGAAGATGGGCACAAAAAACTAGGTAGCACACTGGAATTGCTGCAATGGAAGGTAGAGAACGGTGTGATTGACAAAGGATTTGAAAAGTTGCTAAAAATAATGAAGAAGTTGCTTTCAAAGGATAACGAACTGCCCGCTAGTACCTACGAAGCAAAAAAGGTTGTCTGCCCTCTAGGATTAGAGATGCAGAAGATACACGCATGCATTAATGACTGCATCCTCTACCGCGGCGAGGAGTACGAGAAGTTGGATGCATGCCCAGTATGCACTGCATTGCGGTATAAGATAAGACGAGATGACCCTGGTGATGTTGAGGGCAAGCTCCGCATGAAGAGGGTTCCTGCCAAGGTGATGTGGTATGCTCCTATAATACCACGGTTGAAACGTTTATTCAGGAACAAAGAGCATTCCAAGTTGTTGCGATGGCACATGGAAGACCGTAAGAAAGACGAGATGTTGAGACACCCCGCTGATGGGTCGCAGTGGAGAAAAATCGAGAGAGAGTTTCCGGACTTTGCAGGTGATGCGATGAACTTATGGTTTGGTCTAAGTACAGATGGCATGAATCCTTTTGGGGACCAGAGCTGCAGTCATAGCATCTGGCCTGTGACTCTGTGTATCTATAACCTTTCTCCTTGGTTGTGCATGAAGCGGAAGTTAATTATGATGTCAGTGCTCATCCAAGGCCCGAAGCAACCTGGCAACGACATTGATGTGTACCTAAGGCCATTAGTTAAAGAACTCTTACAGTTGTGGCACGGACAAGGTGTACATGTGTGGGATGAGAACAAGCAGGAGGAATTTGACCTACGAGCGTTGTTGTTCATAACAATTAATGATTGGCCTGCTCTTAGTAACATTTCAGGACAGACAAACAAGGGATACAATGCATGCACACACTGTTTAAAAGATACTGAAAGTATATATTTGGATAAATGTAAGAAGAATGTGTACCCGGGAAATCGTCATTTTCTTCCGCCCACGCACATCCTAAGAAAGAAAGGTAACCATTTCAATGGTGAGGCGGACAGCCGGTGTAAGCCTATCCACCGTACTGGTGATGATGTATTTGACACGGTGAAGGATTTAAAAGTAATCTTTGGAAAGGGTCCTGGTAGACAATATGTTCCGAAGGACGATGTCGTACATGCACCTATGTGGAAAAATAAATCTATATTTTGGGAGCTACCCTATTGGAAAGTCCTAGAGGTCCGCTCTGCAATTAACGTGATGCACCTGACGAAGAATCTTTGCGTGACACTGCTAGGCTTCTTGGGCGTGTATGGGAAGAGCAAAGATACACCTGAAGCACGGCAGGACCAACAACGTATAAAAGACCAAGACGGCATGCATCTAGAGCTGTTTGAAGGTACTGCTAGCTACGCTTTTACCAAAGAAGAGAAGGAAATCTTTTTTGAAGTCCTTTACAGTATCAAGGTCCCGTCTGGTTTCTCGTCGAACATAAAGGGAATAATAAATATGGCAGAGAAAAAATTTCAAAACCTAAAGTCTCATGACTGCCACGTGCTTATGACCCAGCTGCTTCCGATTGCATTGAGGGGACTCCTCTCAGAAAATGTTCGAGTACACATTGTGAAGCTATGTGCGTTTCTCAATGCAATTTCTCAGAAGGTAATCAGTCTAGATAGTCTACTAAGGTTACAGAAAGATGTGGTCAAATGTCTTGTCAGCTTCGAGTTGGTGTTCCCACCATCCTTCTTCAATATTATGACTCACCTCCTAGTTCACCTAGTCGATGAGATTAACATTCTTGGTCCTGTATTTCTACACAATATGTTCCCCTTTGAGAGGTTCATGGGAGTGTTAAAGAAATATGTTCATAACCATGCTAGGCTAGAAGGAAGCATCTCAAAGGGATATGGAACAGATGAGGTCATTGAGTTTTGTGTTGACTTTATTCCTGACCTTAAGCACATCGGTGTTCCTGAATCACGGCATGAGGGTAGAATTAGTGGAAAAGGCACGCTATGAAAGAAAACAAGGATATGTATGGACGGATATTCTCTCACTAAAGCACACTACATAGTTCTGCAAAGTTCTACCTTGGTGGCTCCGTATATCGAGGAACACAAGAATATTGTACACTCCAACAACCCGGGAAAGCCTGGCTCCTAGATTAGAGATGAACATATGAGAACTTTTGGCGGTTGGTTACAGACACATCTCATTAATGACATAAATGTTGGAGAGCAGTTGTACTTGTTGGCAAGGGCACCATCTTCGACTATATTGACTTTCCAAGGGTACGAGATAAATGGGAATATATTTTACACGATCGCCCAAAATAAAAAGAGCACCAATCAAAACAGTGGTGTCCAATTTGATGCAACAGACGAGAATGGGCAAAAGGATACATATTATGGTTACATAGAGGAGATATGGTAACTTGACTATGGACCTTTTTTTAAGGTTCCTTTGTTTCGGTGCAAATGGGTCAAGCTAACAGGAGGCAGGGTTTAGGTAGACAAGAAATACGGAATGACAAAGTGGATCTCAATAACCTTGCGTATAGAGATGAACCATTTGTCCTAGCCAATGATGTGGCTCAGGTTTTTTATGTGAAGGACATGTCTACCAAACCGAGAAAAAGGAAAGATAAGAAAAAGAATACAGCATCCGATGAGCCAAAGCGTCACATAGTTCTTTCAGGAAAAAGAAACATCGTGGGGGTGGAGAATAAGACAGACATGTTAGACGATTATGATAAGTTTCATGAAATTCCCGCCCTTCGCTGTGAAGGATGACCCAAGCATCCTGTTAAGTAAGGGAGATGCTCCATGGTTACGGATTAGAAGAAAACCCTAACATGTGTGGATGTTGGTGATGTACAATATTATTAAACCTTTATTTTTAACGATCTTCTTATATGTATATGGATATGAACTATCTCGATCTCAATAGGTAGTATTGCAACTTGTTGTGGCCATACATTTATTAATATTAAAACGTAAAAATTAGTCATAATCATATCTAGCCCTGTAGTACACAGCTTCTGGGTCGTCTTCGGAATCGTCATCGTCATCGTCGTCGCTCGTAGCACGCGGATGGATCCTCGGCCCTTCCTCGTAGCACGCGGATGGATCCTCCGGCCTCGGATTCACGACGCGCGAGGGAGGGGGCTCCCGGATGACGACCCCAGTACGCCCTAGGCCTTCACCACCACCACCATTCTTGTGGCTATGCTGCTGGTGAAAGTGTGGGTACCTCAAGCGAGGATGGTCTCCCATGGCGATGTAGCGCATCACACCGGCAATAGTCCGGTTCGCCCACCACAGACAACGACCAGCCTCGTTGTAGTTCACTAGGGGCAGGCCGTCACCCTCGTACCTGGCGAGCTCCCTTTTCCGCCGGTTTGCGAAGAAGGCATTCCAGGTGTCGAGGTTGTCGGGATCCTAATGGGGATCCATCTGCTGCTCCGGCGTGAGCTCGAGGGAGAAGTGGTTCGTGATGGCCGCCTGGCGGGCCGAATCTTGAGGCACAGGAGGAACAGGAACCCCTCCAGCGCTTAGCATCTTGCCAGCGGGCAACCGATACCCCGGCGGGCATGGGTAGCTGGAGGCGCACAGCGCCTCGGTCTCCTCGAGCGTCAGAAAAGCCTAGTAAGCGATGTCCATTGTTGTGAGAGAGAAGGTGTGGATGTGTGGATGGCCATGACAGTTGGCCTAGATATAGAGGGACATGGCGGGAGGATATGGCGGGAAGCGGGGGAAATGACGGAAGAACATGGCGGGACGCGGGGGAAATGACGGGAAAACATGGCGGGAAGCGGAAGAAATGGCAGGAAAATATGTTTTAGTCCTAGTTAATAGTTTTAGTATTAAATATTATATTTCTAATGAGTCTATTATTTTTTGTCAATATTTTGGTATATTATATGTATTTTTCCATTTTTAAATAATAAACTATATTTTTATTATTTTTTGTGAACATTTGTACTAAATATAATACTTGTTAAACAATAGATAATTTCATTTAAATTGTATAATAAAGTATGATAATAGATTTAAATTATAGATCTTCTTTTTCTGAAAATTTTGATATATAATACATAATTTTCTGGAAACTATAAACTATTTTTGGTTTTGGCGCCAAAAACAACCTTTAGCCCCAACCGGTTTGTATTACAAATCGGGGCTAAAGGGGTGTGGCACGTGGGAAGTGCGGCGGGCCGAAAACACCTTTAGCCTCGGGTTGTAATACGAACCGGGGCTAAAGAGCTAAAGGGGGTGGTATAAATACCCGACCCCTACCCCGAGTCGTGCCACGACCCGGATCAGTTTTCTTCTCCCCGACGCCGCCGCAAGCTTGCCGCGCTCCCCGACGCTGTCGTAAGCTCGTCGCGCCGTCCCGCTGCGCCGCCCGTGCCGAGGCTGTCCCGCCGTGTCCGTCCCAGCCCCGCCCGTCCGCCGCCCGCGCCAAGGAGTGATCGCCGCCGCCGCCCACGCCCTCGCCCGTCCCGCCTCGTCGCTCGCCATCGTCCATCCCGCTGCGCCGCGCCGCCCCCTGCAGGTGAGGTACGTAGGTGTAGTTACTGATTTTGTTAGTTAGGGATTTTATTTAGTTAGGGATTTAGTTAGGGATTTTATTTAGTGATTTAGTTAGTGATTTTATTTAGTTAGGGATTTAGGTAGGGATTTTAGTTAGTTAGGGATTTTATTTAGTTAGGGATTTAGTTAGTGATTTAGTTAGGGATTTTAGTAGTGATTTAGTTAGGGATTTTAGTTAGTGATTTAGTTAGTGATTTAGTTAGGGATTTTAGTTAGTTTATTATTAGGGCTTTTAGTTAGGGATTTCAGTTTGTGATTTTAGTTAGGGATTAGTTAGGTCAATTAGTTAGTTTATTAGGGATTAGGTTTAGTTATAATACTTAGTTAATTAGGTTTAGTTTAGTTAGTGATAGGTTTAGGGTTATTGTTATTAGGGCAATATATACTTAGTGATTTAGTTATTGTTTATGTTTTATGATTGTTTATTGCTATTATTTAGTTATGCCACGTCCACCTCGTCCGAGCCTACTGGACTCCATCAGGGATGTCCGAGTCTGGGCTCCGCCGGGTTGGCACTGGGAGGTGCTACCTGTCCGGACTCGTACCTTGGTGAGGAATCCGGGTATCATCGTCGACCCGGAGCTTCTTTGGTGGCGTCCACGAGGTTCAAGAGCGGTGCAGAGGAAGCCAGCCCCCGAGGAGGTGGTACGTCGTCGTATCAGGGAGGAGGACGAGCATGTACGACGATACATGTATCTTTTGGAAACTAGGTTCTCCAATATCTGGTAGGTTCACGGATCTCACCCGAGCTATTCTCCGGTGATGGTTCCTCTTCTATGGTTGCAGAGCTCCCGTAGCACAAAACTCGGCAACCGCGTTCGCTAGTTTGATATGAGCGAGATGTATTAATAATATACTTTATATTATGAGCGAGATGTATTAATAATGTACTTTATCTTATATTATTGTACTTTATCTTAATCACTAAGTACTGTATCCGAGTTGTCGCAGTTGTAATATTCTTTTACTTAATGCAATATTCTTTTTCTGCATTAGTTAAGCTATGGACGGTAGACAGAATGAAGAGGAGCTTCTCAATATTATAGATGAGGGTACTGGGGGGTCTTATTATGATGGCTTCGAATATCTTAATTTGTCTAGAGGAGACGATGATGGAGAAAATAGTGGAGACGATGGTGGAGACCATGGTGAAGACATCATAATAATGACAAACTCCATCGAGGTATATAAAGCCTCTATCGATCGTTCACTAGTATAGATGCACTAATTGATTCATATATATGTACTGACGAATGTTTCTTCTCTTAGACCTCCGCTTCCGGTCAATCTTCTATAAGGACAAGAGGCCCGACACACAAGTTGCTCGCTGATGTCCGTTTCAGCATTGACTTAGTCTCTCCGTAGGGTCAACCACTGGAGCCCAAAGAATATATGAATGCATTTACAAGTCAAAGCGGAGTAATTGTTAGAGACAAAGTCCCGATCACCATGCGAAATCGGAACAAGCCAGGAAAGAAAAATGATCCAGCTGGGACTAGTTTTGTAGATGACAGAGCGAAAGATATAATGTGGAATTATCTCATGACACATTTCACCCTACCAGTCTTGGAGACTGATGAGCTCACACAGCAAATGACGAGGAAAGTCAAGCACTTTGCTTTTAAGAAGATGGCCGAACTATTCAAGGAATGGAAAAAAAGATTGTACCACCAGTATGTGTTGAATAAATAAACTCCTCAATTCACTGGCCTACTAGAGTTGCAGCAGGATAACTGGGCCGCATTTGTGGAATACAAGACCTCGGAACCAGCTAAGGCAATATCAGCAAAAAATAAGTTAAATGCAGTCAAAAAGAAATATCACCATCATATGGGCACAGGTGGCTATAGGAGTGTCATGCCTAAGTGGGATAAAGCTGAGGCTGACCTAGAGGCTAAAAGGGTCACTCCAGTTACGTCTAGTTGGCCCTTGAGGTCAAGAAATTGGGTATTCGGACATGGGGCATCATTAGACCCAGAAATAGGCGAGATTGTTGCAGCCGAAGAAATTTCTTCACCCAAGAAATAACTTATTAAAGTGATAAAAGAGGTTGAAGAGGGAACGTTTGTTCCCGACAGAGAGAACGATGAGCTGACAAAGGCTCTCGGGAATCCTGAAAAGGCTGGACGAACAAGAGGGTTTGAACCTTCTTATCCATGGGTTATCGGGTTTTCCGAGCACCTTGACACGTATAGAAGCCGATCGAGAAGAACAAAGCGGCAAAAAGAGGAGGATACGGAGCGGTTCGCGAGGTTTGAAGCCATGCTGCAGGAGCATCGCCAGGAGCTTAATGAACTTAAAGGACTCCGACAGCAAGATCCTGCACCGGACAGTACGGTCGGCCCATCGCAACGAAAAAGCAGCGTGGCTTTCACGGAGGGCCACGGTAATGATGCAACGATGGATGTGTACCCCGTGGATGCAATTAAGGAGAAGACTAGTTGTGAGCTGCATGTTGAACTGAAGAATATATCCATGAAGGTGGCGGTCGGCTTTGCTTTACCTTCTGCACCGGAAGGGACCTACCATTGCAATCAGATTCCAGCTGGCTATGCTCGTGTCGGTGTGGATGAAATTCTACCTATGTGTCAGTCACTACAGCTTGACATCCCTGGAGCTGAAGGAGAGATGACACTGGGAGAAGTCACGAGTGGCTTCATTCTTTGGAAAAAAGAATACATCAAGTTTCTAGGCTCGACACCAAGGCCACCTTCTCCACCGAGAAACAATCCATCACCTCCAAGGCAACCGTCTCCTCCCAGTGCACCGTCTCCTCCAAGTCCACCTCCAAGTGCACCGTCTCCTCCCAGTAATAGTCCAATCCATGACCCCAACACGAGTCCATCTCAATCTACGCAGCCGCCTCCACCCACTAAGGGCCAAAAGCGGAAGAATACCACCGCTCCGTCGAGCGATAACCGACACCCAAAGCGACAGTTGTCGCCCCTCCCAAGAGTACCGCCGGTTCCTCCCAAGAGGGCTTACGACCTGACCGATGAGGACACCGATGCGGTCGTACGGGCCGAAGTGGATGCTCATTTAAAAAAGAAACAACCTGAGCCAGAGGTCCAAATAAAACTGGAAACCAAGGAGCACTTTAGGAAATTACTGACGCAGCCATCCCAAGCTCAGTTAAATGCGCTAGATGACTATACACGATGTTTTCAGAAGACACTGAAACAGAAGAGATCAAGCGGTAGAGGAAGCATCACAAAAGAGGTTCCCCAGCAGGGGGAACAAGCAAAACAATCAAGTGGTAGCGGAAGCATCAGAACAGACGTGCCCCAGCTAGGGAAACAAGCAAAACAATCGAGTGGTAGCCGAAGAACCAAAAGAGATGTTCCCCAGCTAGGGAAACAAGCAAATCAATCGCTCCCCCCACTCCAGGTGAACATACCCGAACCTCAACTATATGAGGTAGAACCTATGGATCTGGAAACGGATAGGATATTGGCCGAGCAATGTGGTATGCCTATTCATGAAATTCTTCATGGCGATATGCCCAAGGCTAAGGTAGCACCCAAATTTGTTCACGGGGAGCCTCTGGTCAGTTCTGAGAGGCTTCGGGATATGCCAACACAAATGCGACGATTCCATGAATGGTACATGAAAGCATCAAAAGAACAGCGAAATTGGCTCTTTGTGAAAGTTTGAAAATCGCATTACTTCACTGAAGACGAGGTCCCTATTGAATTTACAGAATTATTTCAGTTATTCAATCTAAAGGAACTCGACAAAACTATCCTCAGTTCGTATTGTCTGTAAGTGATTACTTATTTATGTAATTAGGTCTCTATCTCAGCTTGTTCAATTCATTGCCGGTAAGTATACTCACTATATTCTTTTGTATGCTATATATAATGATGCAGAATGAAGATGCTCGATTGTAAAAGAAAGGCTATCAATGGATTTGGGTTCATTGACTCACATCGAGTTCATGGAACTATACTAAAGGATAAACCACTGGAGACCGAGCACAACTTGTTGCGGTTTCTCACAAAACAATATTTTTGTAATGAAATACTATTTTCTTACCATGATGGCAAGTGCGTTTTTATACATTAACTTTTGCTTACTCGATGTTCAGTGTAAATGATGAGTTACTGACGTATGTAAACCTTGCGTAGGTATCACTGGATTCTTCTAAGCATTTCACTTGACTTGGGAAGAGTTCACATCATGGACTCACTAAACAAAGACATTGAAAACTACCGCAGCATTATCGATGCGCTCTAGAGGTAATTTCAACCATTATCGCACTATATATCGGTTTCTTTCGTTCATTTTATGGGATATCAAGTAGTTATTAACTCATACATTAATTTTTTTTGTCGGATAGGGTTTGGACACAGTTCAAGAACCATGTTCGCGGTCAATGGCGTGAGGAGCTATTCTTGTAAAGTGCGTGAGGCAGCCACGGGGAACTAATCTATGTGAATTCTACGTGTGCGAGTTCATTCGCATCAGTATTGAGAAGCCCTCGGAAAATGTTCGAGTAAGTAAACAATATATTCGACCTTTATTTTTATTACAAAAAGTTGTGTTGAGTCTAATTCATACGATCTCTTTTTTATATAGTTAGACGCGATGCGGGACAAGCTCCTACCAGAGGACCGCCTAATAGCAATCCAAGAGGAATTTGCTGCATTTTTTGTCGACGAGGTCATAGACCCACGCGGAGAATACTCTATACGTAGACCCTAAAGCATCCGTATAAATGATCTCCATGTAATCAAATAGACATGCTCTAGACTCGGTTGGGACTCCATGTATGCTTATAAGAGAAATTATATTATATATTGTGTCAATGTGTACAAGTACTGTGTAGTAGCGTTCTGTATGTATAATATTTTTGTTTCTAATGAAAACACAGAATGAAAAATAATTGAACACAAAACACAAAATGAAAAGAAAAACAACAAACCCTAAAACCCCATCCCTGCCGCGGCAGCCAAATGGCCCAAAATATTACCGCGGCAGGGAACCTTTAGTCCCGGTTCGTAACACGACCCGGGGCTAAATGTCCTGCCGTCCAGCGCGCGACCACGTGGTTGGACCTCTAGCCCCGATTCATAACAGAACCGGGGCTAAAGGTTGGACCTCGCTTTTACAGTTCCGATTTACAGAACTAAAGACCCTTACGAACCGGGACTAATGGCCTGGTTTCTACTAGTGGATGGTGAGGTGCAGCTAGCTAGCAGTAGCACACGGGCATGCACCAGGACGATCGCATTGGCGTATCCCCTGCAGGAGCCACCAATAAGCCTGTTGCTTAATTTGGCACTTGCTACTTAACAAATCGGCTTAGTTCGGTTTGACCATCGGAGCTTAATTGGTCTGTGGGCGCCTTGTTGGTGTCTACTAGTAGCGCTGTCTTGCAAGACGTCGGGCTCTACATGTCTGCGTCTCGGCCCTGCTGGTTTCGACCACGACACAGCGTATACTACATGCTGGAAATGGACCGGCC
Source organism: Avena eriantha (assembly GCA_910589775.1). Taxonomy (NCBI): domain Eukaryota; kingdom Viridiplantae; phylum Streptophyta; class Magnoliopsida; order Poales; family Poaceae; genus Avena; species Avena eriantha. The sequence continues at coordinate 327,511,406 of OU342745.1, read as the reverse complement.
GGTCACTGGTCTGATGATGGTTAATTCCTAGCTACTCGGCCACTCGCTCCTCCGCACCACCCACCGATCATTGGTCGCTTGGGGGCTGACAACCCAATGGGCCATTTTATTTGCAACAAGTGGTGCTTATCTTATCCTCTGGGATAACGATGCAGCTAGCGCAGCGAGATTAGTGTCGTTGGAGATCGTTGTTTACAAGAAAGCGCCCCGTCACACGCCACAAGGACAAGGGCCAGGGGAAAAAGAAGAGGCCCGTTTCCGGCGATGGCAATGGCTGTTGTAGCGGAACGATGAAAGCGATCGAGCGCACTTCATGAACCCCTCTGACGTTTGCACGCACGAGAATATGCCGTGCTTCGTTGATCCAGAATAAAGCCAGGCAGAGGCATGAATGGATGGATCGATCGCGCGCTCTCGTTGGTGCGGTGCGGGTGCCGACGTGTTCGGGCCACTCCTATAGTCCTGATCTGCGCGCGGCCTTTTTTGCACGAGAAAAGAAGCTGGCAGGTGCGCGACTATTCTGGGTTTCTTCTACTGTTGCGTGCGCAGGTGTAAAGTGCTAAAGTGGGAGTGAATTGCGACCCACTGATGTTTTCCTTTTTCCCGAGCTTATTGTTGCTCCCGAAGGAACCGTCCGTGATGTTTGTATATTACGAGACGAAGTGCATTTTTTTCTTCTAGGAAGCATCTCGGACTCCGTCCTGCTGCACATTTTATTACTCATCAAATAAGCTTACATAGTTGGTGATCACAACATCAAGAAAATCGGGAGGTTCCTCCCGCCACGCAGTGTAGTCGGGTACCTCTCTGCCTATCACCGTCGGTCACAACAGTAGCGCCCACGGTGATATCGGCATCCCCTGTCGGCTCATTTGAAGAAGCCGCACTTCAGCCAATAAACGGCGAAGAAAGTTGCGAAAACTCTACGGATCGAGGGGATCTGGCCGATCTATACGACACACGGGAAGACTGTCAAGTGCTTTCGCTCCATATAGTTGATTAATCTTCTTTAGCTTGCTAAGTGTTGTGTGGGTGAACCTGTGCTAATGTACCGGCCTTTCTAGGACTAATACATACTTGTGATTATACCCCTTGCAAACATCCGTAAGTACAAGAAAGTAATTAAGGTAGAAACCTAACCACATCTTTAAACTCTAAGACTCTTACGTCCCGTGTGCAATGGTTTCCTAACGGGGATTCAGGTTTCTGTCACTCCGGCAACCCCTACGATTAGTAGCCAAATACACAATGCATTCCCCTAGGCCCATATAGGTGAAGTGTCATGTAGTCGACATTCACATGACACCACTAGAAGAAGTACACCACAACTTAAATATCAAACTATTGAATCTTTCTCAACACAATTCCACTACTAACAACATGACTTCTCCCATGTCCTCAAGAACAAAACGAACTACTCACAAGACATCATATGGATCATGATCAGAGATGGAATAATGATGTATAACAATCTGAACATAAACAATAATTCAATGGTTCCACTCAATAGCATCAACTACAAGGAGTAATCAACACCAGGAAAGTTTCCCCTAAGAACTATGCAAGATTCAACCCAATTGTTACAACAATATGGAGATGGTGATGAGGGTGCTGATGATGATGATGGTGGTGATGATGATGATGATCCCGATGAAGTCCAGCTTGATGGTGGTGTTGATGGCAACGATCTCCCCTCTCCGGGAAGGAATTCCCCCGGCAAAAATCTGTCTGCCGAAGAGATCTTTCTCTCTCGGTGTTTTCCGTCCCGCAGAGGTGGCGGAATCTTTCTGTGGTCGCTCCCCGAGTATTAGGGTTTCGGGAAGATTATATACGCCAGAGGGGAGAGCTGGAGGTGGGCTAGGGCGGCCACACCACCTGGTGGCGTGTCCTAGGCCTGCCTGCGCCAGGGGGTGGTGTGGGCCCCCTGTGGCCCATCTCCACTCCTCCTTCTGGCAGCCTTCGTCTTCTAGAAAATAGGATTTTCCGTATATTTTCCCGGATTTTCTGATCTTCGCGAATTTTTCCTCCAAACTGCACATTTTCTATCAGAATCCTGACTACAGCGGTCCATGCTCCAAAAGTCATCAACCATGCAAAAACAGATGAAATAACATAAGTATCACCTCTTAATATGAAATATATCAATGAATAACAGTGAATTATGATATAGAATAGTGATGCAAAATGGACGTATCAACTCCCCCAAGCTTAGACTTCGCTTGTCCCCAAGCGAAACTGAGCTCAATAAACCTAACCTCAGGTTTATGGAGTGAAGAGTCGATAAAAAATACGGACAAGAAGCATCACATTCATCAATACATAAGTCATAATAGAAGACAACTCACTATTATATAACTTAACTTGCAATAAGTAAAGGAAACACAATAAAGATATATAAAGTGAATCATAATTGGTAATGGCAAACTTAGCTCTTGGTCAAAGAATAGTTGACAATTTGCTGGACTTCACAAATAAATGATTTTCAATGATAGCTTTCAAAGTAGTAAACACCAAGATAAGAGCAATGTGCAAAACAAGGAACATAAGAAACATGATTGAATAAATCATCATATGAATGAATGAAACACAATAACTCAAAATACTTGCTGAGATAGAGAGGAATAGGTTTACTGACTCAACTAAAAAGTAAAAGAAAGGCCCTTCGCAGAGGGAAGCAGGGATTGCAGGTTTCATAAAAAGCTCCCAAAAATTATGATACTTATTAGCTTTCAGCTCTCATTGCCCCTATCATAGGCATCTTTAGGTGGTTAAGGTTAAAGTGATCAAATATGAGGATATTCTTAACAAGTTGTAAGTTGAAAATCTCGTGTCCCTTGAATACGAGGGTCGCTCCTCATGCTACTCAACTTTAGTCACCGGTAAGTTCTGTTCATCGTAAGCACATGTTATCATGGAGAACCGCCAACGGGGTACCCCTTGCCCGATGATACGGAAGAATCTCCATATCAAAATGACAAGGCAAGCAGACAACGGGCATCTCAGCAATCTTCTTATTTACCATGGGAATATGGTGCTTTTTTCTATCTTTCCTCTTTTCTCATCTCTTTTTTTATCTTCCTCATTTTCTCAATCTCTATCTCTTTTTTATAAGAAGAATGCTTCATAGATGCTCATTATGGTTACGCAGCAGGTTTCCACCATGACAGCATGGATTAGACCGGCGGCCCAGGCATTTCTCTAATACACATGCATAACTCCATGGACTTACAAGCTCCCCTTTTATTTCACACCGACGACATCCATAGACAAAAGAACATGATATCAACTAGGTACAAAGTACCAGTGCAATGTTGAAAGCGTTCCCCATGATAGCATGGTTCTGCTAATTTACAACTTACAAAGCGCAAGCATATACATAACATAGATGGGCACAATGGTTCAAGTTTATTAAGTGCAAGAAAGTAAAGTATGCCATCAAGTTCGTGAGAGCTTTAATCACTAACTTTCACATAAAAAGTTTAATTTGGAAGGTAGATAAAAACAAGAATTTACTTGGAATAGCAATAGTGCTAATAGGTAGGTATGGTGGACACAAATGGCAAAGGTTTTGGTTTTAAAGGATTGGATGCACCAGAAGAATTCCCTCTTAGTACAGGTTTTTGGCTAGCAAGGCTGGGTAGCAAGTATAAGAGTTGAAGGAAACAAACAAACATACAAGTGATAAAGACAAACATGCAATCTTCCTTGGAAGCACAAAAGATCTTAACTAGAGAATACTAAACTTATGAGCAAATCAAGAAAGAAAGATGATGAAATTATTTTTCTTTAGAGTGCTTTTATATTTTTCATTCAACTCTCAAAAATAGTGTTGCTACTGACCAAGCCAGGTTTGTCAAAACCAACTAAATTAACTCAATGATCCCAAATTGATACCAATATTAACGACAAGATCAATCATATAACCACGAATTGAAAACTAATATAAGATATGCAAAAAAGTAAATGATAGAACTTCTCATTAATAATCCATAACGGCTACTCACACCAAGGGATACATATCTAACGAGAGAGGGGACACTTCCATAATGCAAACCATCCTACATGATAACTTCTCTATTCATGATATGACTCTACTAAAAAGGTAAAAAGATAGAAGATAGTGATATGATACCGCGGCACTCCCCCAAGCCTGGAACAAACCAAGGGGATGCCAAACCTGATGACGAATTACTCCTTCGATGGTGGTGGTATCCTCTTGATGAGCTCTTTGATCAGTTTCCCCAAGTCCTCAATCTCGAAAGTGAGATTACGAATAAGCTGTGAGTTTTGCTCAATGCGGCTCATGATCATGTCGGTTGAGAATCCCAGCTATTGCGATTCTTTCCCCACATTACCTCCTTGAAGTCTTCTTTTCCTGCATGGCTAGAACGAGGCAAATCCCAATTGGAGGGTAATTTCTCCTTGGGCATATTCTGGTATTGATGCTTATGGATACGGGTATGGAAAGGATTCTTGGTGCATGGAGGAAGTGATCGTGGAGCTAAACAGTGACGCGGAGTTTTCCCTCCCGTTGACATCCGTGTAGTCCTCCTGACCCTGCCAGATCTTGCCAACACTCCAATGCTTGCAATGGTAGTGCCGGTGTGAGGATGTTGGCCTTGCTTTATCTCCTCTTCACCTTCACTCTTGATCTCCTTCTCCTTCCCGGGGTCTTGGAGATCCTCTTCCATAGGCTCCTTCCCCTTATCCTTAGCGGACACCATTGTGCTTCTAAACTTTCAAGAATAGTTCCTGGCAGAAACAGATTGAAACGAAAACACGATGAGAACACGATATACGAACCACGGGAGATCCAGGGGATTATATATTACGAAGTTTCACAACAAAAGGAAGGTACTGGGAGAAAACGGGTCAGAGACGGAGTCCGGAGTGGCCACACCACCTGGTGGCGCGGACAGGGGTGGGCCCGCGCCATAGGGTGGTGTGAGCCCCTGGCTCCGTTTCCGTCCCTCTTTCGCTTCGTAACTTTCCTTATTGACTAAAACCTGCAAAAATATAACTGGACAGATCTTTCGCGGAACTTTTCTTACCAGAACTGTTACCTATTTGAAACAGATTCTACAGGTCTCTGAATTTGGTATTTAGTAGATTCTTCCGGAGTCACCACTTGAATAACATCAATATCTTCATACACTTATTGCTTGAGTCATAAAACCTTTCACTTCCTTATTACACCATTATCTCCACTAACCCTGAAACTTCTTTCACACAAAACTTCACACAGTTCTCATTAGCAACATTAGTATAAGTGAAGTGATAAAACCTTTTAAGTCCAATTTAAACAGAAAACCATCAAAACATAAGCTACTGTAGCAACTCCTTCCAAAAACCCAAAAAGAATTCAAAAAGGAAATCGATTAAAGAAGCAAATGCAAGAGTGGCAAAATCTGTCAAAATGGACCAGTAGGTAAAGATCATTTTTTTCGAAAATCTTCTGTTGCTCAAATCAAAAAGTGCAAACCTAACGAAAGTTAAATAACAACCTGGGGCAGAAGCAAAAAAAATTACATCTCAATCCGACATACAGAGATCTCTCACGATTTTTTACGGTGAAGCACAAAAATCTGTTTCGGGACAGCAACTTCCCCAAATCTTACTTCTCTCTCATTAGAGGCTGATCTTGACACAAAAACCAAACAAAAAGGATAAGGAGAGGTTATTACTGAAGTAATAACTTCCAAGACTCAAAGAAACAAAAAAAAACTGAAAGCAAAAATAAATTGGGTTGTCTCCCAAAAAGCTCTTTCTTTATAACCATTAAGATGGGCACGATGATTTTGATGATGCTCACTTAGGAATATAAATTGAAGTGAAAGAGAGCATTAAGAGTAAAAATACACACGTTTAAGTCTAACCCACTTCCTATGCAAGGGAATTTTGTAAACAAACAAGTTGTTGAAACCAGAGGCTACAAGCATAGGAAGGCAAAAGAAGTGCAACATAAAAACTTTCAGCATAAAACGAGGAAACTTGATATTATTGAGATACATAAGAACACTTTTCCCTCTCTCATAATAACTTTCAGTATCATGCATAAACTTAACAATATAACTATCACAAGGGCCATCATAACAATGACCACTTATTCTAACAAAAAACACAGGAATACTAGTTCTTATAATACTACTTTGTGAAACAATATTAGAGGTATCCTTACCAAGGATAGTGTGTCCCTCTTCTACATATTTAGTGACAAAGTCTTTCACATTTGCTATTGTAGGTTCATCATCCATTTGTTTATCAGGTTTAACAGCTTTACTTGTACTTTCATTAACCATACTAGCTATCATAGAATGCTCCTTTATCTTAACTGGGAAAGGCATTTTCTCAATATGAGGTTCAGGTAAAACATGATTAGTAGTATAAACTTCAGTATTTCTTGCAGGAACACTCTTAGCAATATCTTTATAAGGTTCATCATACTTATTCCACTTCTTTTTAGGCAATTCAATGTAGGAAGCAAAAGCCTTAAAATAAGTTGCAATAGCTTGAGAGTCTAGACCGTAAGCATTTTTAATATTTTGAAAGTCGTAAGTTCCCATAAAAGATTCAATGCATTCATAATCATAATTTATACCTGACTTTCTTCCTTTGTCATTCTCCCATGCTTCAGCATTATCTTGAATGCGGTCCAGAAGATTCCATTTAGCTTCTTCTTCCATGCGAGTGAATGTTTCCAGCACAAGAAGCATCCAATAAATCCTTATCATGAAGAGAAAGCCTTGCATAGAAGTTATTGATAATAATATTATTGGGGAGCTCATGAATGGGGCATTTGTGTTGGAAATATGCCCTAGAGACAAATAGTAGTAAGGACTATTATCATATTTCATATAGTTTATGATTAAGTTTTATATCATGCTATAATTGTATTGAGTGGAAACAACAATACACGTGTGATATACAAACAACCAGGGGTTTCTAGTGAAACTCTAGTCACTGGTTCATTGGTCAACGGATGATCAAGTTTCCTGATCATGTGGCATTTATGCTAGTTGGAAATGAGGTCATCTCATTCAGAGAATGAGATGATGAAACAATACCCAACCTAAACATTGTGACCCGATCATGTCACGAAGTTCAAGTTATGATGATTAGAAATGGATCCTCGTAGACTATTTCTTAGACCGTGAGGCTATATCAATCACTGTCTCCCGAGAGTGCTTATATAGCATCAAACGCCATCTGGTAAAACGGTGGTTATAAAGGCGTGTTCAGGTATTCGGAGGAAACCGTAGAGGCAATATATGTCAAGAGCGGGATTTGTCCGTCCATGTGACGGGAAGATACTCAAGGGCCCACTTGGAGAAGTTATATCCAATAGCTGCGCAGCGTGTGATTTGACCACGGGGATATCACTTGTCGGAACGAGTTAAGTAGCGTTGTTCAGTAACGAGATTGAACACGACATGGTGATGTCATTGATCAGATCTCAGGCAATGCAAGTATCGAGTGACAAAGGGAATAAGACACGACTGTCCAGGTTCAAACGACGAAAGATCTTCGTGGAACGCACAGGGGTCACATGGCCATCTAGGTCCCTCTGTCGATCATTCGTGTGGGAGTGTCCCGACCATGTATGGAGTGTTCCCGAACTATGGGGTATCACGCTTAAGGGCATGATGATGCTTAGAGATTGTTTATAGGATCGGTAGAATCACCGAAGAAAAGAAGGGAGAAAACCAGAAGGGTTTTGGTAAGTCCGGAGGATGTCCGGAGTGGAGGTGGAAGGTGTTCCATAGCCACGGAGGTTGAATAATATGTGAATGAATGTTAAATGTTGATTTAATCATTTATTCATAATTATTTAATAAAGAGAAAAATCAATTAAATGGTCAAAGGCTTAATGGGCCAATTCCCGGAGGGGAGAGGGCCCATTAGGGAAAGGCAAGAGGGGAGAAGGGCCAAGGGGTGGCTGGCGGCCCTATTGGGCCAGCCCCCCACGTGGGGCCCATGAGGGGGTGGCCGACGGCGCCTCCTCCACCCCTCATCTCCTTTAGTCCCACCCTAGGACTTTGAGGGGGGGGTGTACCCCCTCCTCCCCCTATATATAGGGGGGTATTTGGGCAAGATAAATACACCAATAATCAATAAAGGTCTCCCCACTTTTGGGAGGACCTCTAATTGATATTTTCTCTCCCCCTCTCTCTCTCGTGACTATGGTCCCAAGTCTGGACTGCGCGAGCGAGAGACATCTTCACCGCGGAGCGCCGTCGCGCTGCGGGATTCAGATCTGGGAGCTCTACTTCCGCAACTACTGCTGGATCAGGGAAGCGGGAGTCATCGTCAGGCACCGGACGTGTGTAACTCCCCGTGAGGTGTTGCACTTGACGCACTCAAGTCGTTGGAGCCAGAAGGAGTGCATGGACTTCATCACGACCTTGAGGTTGGCTTCGGCTCGTCTACATCAACCACGCTCTCCTGAGCGTTGACAACGCTTTTTTTTCTTCAAGGGTAAGTTCGCGAAAAGCCCCTACCGTTGCTGTATTACTAATAGATAGGTCCTAGCAGCTTCAAGGGGTCAGGGGCGTAGAGTAAAATTTATTGTTTTTATACGCGGAACCGTATCAGAGCTAGATCTATGCGTAGTAATGCTAGTACGGGTAGAACACACGAGATGTAGCGTGTGGGCGTTGATCCTTTAGTCGTTACCCTCCCACGTGTACTTGTGTATACCGCAGTAATGATTGATGAAGCGGCCCCCAACCGACTTTATGCGTTCATTCGCGAGACTGGTCCACGCTTGACATATGGCTTGTACCGTATAAAGTGGCTTAGGGGGGTGTCTGTCTCTCTCGCATTAGTTGGTATACCATTTGCAACAGAGGGCCCCGAAAGGGGTGTAGTAGAGACAACTACTTGATCAACATTGTGCTGAAAGTTCGTAGGTAAGAATGGTTCTTGTGCGAAAGCCTATTTAGCCACGTAAAACATGCAAAGATAAATTAGAGGCGTCTAACTTTGTTTTGCAGGGGGCGTTGCTTTGTGATATGGTTGTGGCAAAGGTAAAGTGATTACCTTTTGTTACATAGTAGTAGATAGTCACGGAGGTGATGAACTACCACGCCGGAATGACACCGGTACCCTGGTGTCTACGGTGTCGGAACCCTGGCGCCGGAACCCGGTGACGGCGGATGGAGATCACGACGTGAAGGACCATATCACATAGCATTTACATTCAATGTTATTGCTTGTATATCTTATTGTGTGCTAGTATTAGATACTCGAAGATAGCCTAATAAGATGATCCCTGTTAAAATTACCAACGATTGTGTTCCCCCTTAGTGTGCACCACCAAGAAAGTTCTTCGGTATGAGGCAGGCCATGATGATCGGATGTCAGACATATCTACGTTCACATACAGTGGGTGTAAGCCATGTTGCACAGCGAATACACTAAGGTTGAGTTGGCAAGCCTAGCGTGTACAGACATGGCCTCAGAACGCGGATGGTCGAAAGATCGAGCACGAGTTGCATGAATGATGTGACCGTTGTTTAGCGTCCACCCTTGAACCCACATTGATGGCCGTGATGATCGAGGATATGTGGCTAATAGGGGTCGCGTTATCACTAGGAACCCTTTTGGGGATAGGTGTTTCTGAGTGGAGTTATTACTAACTCATTTAATTATAAACTTAGTCTAAATTCCTTTTGCAATTATAAATGTAGAAAATGGTTCTTCCCGAGATTACCTTTCCTATCGATGATTGGTTAAAAGGAGAAAAGCTCAAGTTAGATGGATCCAACATTTCTGCATGGGTCATACGCCTGTTTGATCTCCTTGGGGAGAACAATGTAGCTGACTACATGACCTGCGAGATGTATCTGGAGCCACCCTATTCTCATGAGACCCAGGAGCAGCGGGATGTGCGTTATCATCATCGTGTGATGGCCACATTTCTATCAATGACCATGCGCCTTGGAATGGAGGATGGTCTATGGCCAATGGTGGGGAGTCTCAAGCCCCGAATGGTCATGGCACATCTGAGAGCACATTTCATGGAACAAGTGCACATGTGGGAGTATGAGCTGACGAGGGACTTCCTCTCCATAAAGATGGAGGAGGGCTCCTCACTAGATGAGCACTTATTGCGCCTCTACGATGCATACATGAGTCTGGCATACTGCCTGGACAACTGGTTCTCAAGCTCATTTGCGATGGGAGTTGTGCTACAGTCGCTTCCTCCAAGCTTCCAAGCACAAGTCAGGATCTGCATTATGAGAGGCGACACGGAAACACTGGATTTCCTTGAGTTCATATCACATTTCAGAAATGTGGCAGATGAACCCAACGTCGCTGGAGTCGTCAATGACAAAGGTATATATTTGATATACAGTTTTATAAATGTTATAATCTTGCAAACATATTGCAGTGTTAAGTATATCTGATACCTGCTCTGTTTTGATGAAAACAGGTCCTTCTGCATGAGAGGTGCTTGCTGGAGAGGAGGTGACGTTGCGTGTTGATGGCGAGCATGATGATGATGGCCGACGACACTCTCCCTCGATGTTTATCATTTAGTTTATGTTTAGGATGATTATTGTAATCAAGAGATTGTGAACTTCTTTAGTGTGTCTCACACTTCGTGAGACGGTTATTCATATGAGTTTGTAACAAACAGTTGTTCTACTTTTATGAATGATTTCTATTCGTGTTAATATCTTATTTGATTATGTGTGAATTATCCTTGTTGTTTGAAACTAATTGATAATGCATGAACATTTGTAAAACATTAAAATGCCTTGTTTAAAATACCCAATTTAATGATATGTTCATTAATGAATGAATGAAACCATTGTTTAAATTCAAAGTTATAATGATAATATGTGAAAGTCATTCGATTTCCTTTCACATATAAATCATGCCTAAGTTCGACAAGATAACTTGAACACCGTGTATTACTTGAATACAAAGTGTTTAAAGAATTGTTAAAAGTTAATACATATTCGATATATTATGTTTTAACGAAAATGGTAATTATCATTGGATGATTGTTTAAATGTGTAAAATAGTTTACCAAAGGAAACATGAATATGAAACTATTTGATTTGATCAAAATGTTTCATCAACAAAGGATATAAATATAAAAGAGAATCCAATTACTACGATTTGATCAATAGTAATGAAATTCAACTTTATAAGAATGGCATAAAAGTAATTGTGGAATGCAAAGTGTTTTGAAACGTCAAAATACAAAGCATCACAATATGATATTAGATATCAAAGGGGTTAAATAGAAGGCACCAAATAAATCGTTGTAGTGTAGATGTAGAGACCATTAGCTTAGAAATAGTTAGCACTCAATTAGAATGTAGTAAACCATTTGAATTCGTGAAAGTTTTGGGGTTATTCAATATAACCAAAACAAGAGCGAATAAGTCCTTGAAGAGTATTCATTGGAAACTTTGAATACGAAACCATAGCTGAAACCAAAAGGAAAGCAAAACTTGTATTGCTTGGTTTTTGGTGCATGATACATTGCAAATGTATCTGTATTTTTTGATGTTCCATGCTTGGTTTTATCCACTTTCTTGTGTTTTGTCCATACTTTGGAGTACTTTTCATATGATTTCTTGGACTAACCTATTAACAAGAGCCACAGTGCCAGCTGCCTGTTTTCTGTTGTTTTTGGTTCCAGGAAAGTCAGAAAATGAATATTCTCAGAATTGGATGGGACAAAAGCCAAAGTGCCTATTTTTCCGGAAGTAATCAGATGCCAGAATACGAGACGGAGAAGGGCTGGGGGCCGGTCACACCACCTGGCCACGCGGCCAGGCCTGGCTCGCGCCAGGGCGTGGTCTGGCCGACCCCAGCACCCCCTCGGCCTCTCCTTCCGCCTATAAGATGCCCTCAGGACGAATACCCTAAGTACCCGATCAAAAATCCACGAATGAGTCTATAGCCGCCGTCATCTCCATCCCTAGATCGGGAGGGATCTGAAGCTCTTCCCAGCACCCTGCCGGAGAGGGGAATTCACCCTGGAGGCCTTCTTCATCACCATGCAAGCCTCCGGTGTGATGCGTGAGTAGTGCATCCTTGGACTACGGATCCATGTAGTAGCTAGATGGCTGGTTCTCCTCCTTTGTGCTTTCATGTCTAGATCTTGTGAGCTCCGTTCATGATCAAGATCATCTATTTGTAATTCTGCATGTTGTGTTTGCGGGGATCCGATGGATATTGAGATGCCATTTCAGATTGATTATTGATTCTATCATGTCTTTGTTATTTGTGATCTTGCATGCTTTCCGTTGTTAGTAGCTATCTTGGCCAAGTAGATGCTAGCAACTCCAAGAGTTAGTATTTATGCTCGATAGTGGGTTCATGCCTTTGGTAATCTGGGGAAGTGACAGAAATCTCTAAGGTACTAGATGTGTTGTTGCTACTAGGGAGAAAACAACAATCCTTTGTTCATAGAACAATCGTATTGTTTACATTACACGCAATTCGTAAAGCAATAATTTGTTGCTTGCAACTTAATACTAGAGAAGGTTCGGATGATAACCTGAAGGTGGATTATTAGTCATAGATGTAGTTGGATGGCGGTGTATGTATAATGTTGTAATGCCCAATCAAGTTCCAAAGGAGTCAAGATGATTAGTATATGCATGTATTGCTTTCTCGATGTTTGTCAATTGCCCCGATGTAATTTGTTCACCCATCATGTTATCTATCTTAAGGAGAGCCACCTCTAGTGAACTATGGATCCCAGTCCTTTTCTTTTACATACAATCTACAAGTTGTTTACTGCTTTGTGTTTACTTTCTACAAACTATTACTTCCTTCCATTCGATACGTTTAATCCTTTCAAAACACGGTGAGATTGACAACCTCATCGCAAGTTGGGGACAAAGTTCTGTGGTTGTGTTGTGCAGGTCTCCACGTTGCTACTAGCACCGCTAGTGCGCCCTGCCAAGGCTCGGCTAGCAACACCTTTGGGGTGTTTCCTTGCTCCTACTAGTTCGATTAAACCTTGGTTTCATAACTAAGGGAAACTTGCTGCTGTGCTCATCATACCTTCCTCTTGGGGTTCCCAACGAGCTCTACATCAATACTGAGCCATCAGTGCATTCTTGAGAAAGCTCACTTCTAGTGATGTTTCTCAATTATGAAGCAAATGCGAATTGGTGAAAAACACGATGAGGATTCAAAACCCTGCATCGGAGTGTTGAGAAGCGCAACAGACAACGTTCCTGAACGATTCTCTTCACAGAAGGAAAGAACCAATGATTTTGATCATTGTGTTTTTCCCCACTTGTGTTTTCACTACATGGAGTAGGATTCAAAATGTAATTCATATATTGTATGGAAACAATTGTGAATCATTTGTCATCATTTTTGGAATATGACATACCTATGAACTACTAAGGAAATAATGGTAAACTAAAATTATGAGAAATCCTAGAAGCAAAATTCATTTGAGATTAGAAAGCAATTCATTGCTGAATCTCACAAGTAAAAGGGGTTACTTGGAATTTTCCCAAATGACTGCAAAGCCATAGTAGAAAAGGGGGTGAATGACAAAAGCACAATTTGTCAAGTGTTGAATAAATTCAAACGAATTTGATTCATGTATGCTAAATGTCTGGTGGATTTAAAAACTAGTAAAGTACTAGTATCTCATAGTAAATCTCCAAGTTTGATATTTGATCAAAGGATTTTGAAATTGTTCAAAATAGTGAGTTGATATGCAATTTTCATAAAATTGAGTGGGAGCTATAAAAGTCTTCCTAAAACAATATGTGATTGACATATTTTTAAGTGGGAGCAATATGAGTCAACATATTTTGAGTGGGAGCTTATAGTAGTAATTCTTAAGTATGTTAAGTATGAAAGTGAAAATACTTATAAATAATGATTTATAAGGTGTAGAAGTTGATAATAAGTGTATTATGATATTATGTAGTATTCCTTAAGAGATTCTGAAAAGGGTTTCAGAATAGAAGTTAATTAAAGAACTGATCCTTAATAACTCAAATTAGGAATAGCATTAAGTTTAATATCAATGGTTGAAAGAAAGAAAAGGATGATAGTCATCCACTATGTTTATACATAGGTTCTATCTTAGTAAACCATGATGATGAGTTAGCATAATATGTGATCCAATAAGGAACGTTTGAAAGTGATTAAGTTCGAATCACAGAACGTTAAGCTAAGTTTGTCCGTGGTGTATTGTAGAGAAATGTGGATATATTTTCCAAAACCATAAAGGATAACATATCTTAAAGCATAAAGAGTTATGTTATAAGGGAATATGTTGGAAACTCCTGTAGATACCAATTAAAGTCAAGTAGGAAGCGAGGTGAACAAAACATCGAAAGTTGCATAGAGTGCACATGAGTTTCGATGAATACATTTATAATAATAGATAAGGGTACCATCTAAAGTGTTGTATAATGTTATGGCGGGGCTAGTTCGCTTTTAATTTAGAATGATGTGTCCTAGGGCACAATGCCCATGAGAAAGCCCTCGAGGTTGATCTAACGTCACTATAGGCTCCTGGAATTAGGCCTCGTTCTGCTGCCATAACGACGATGCATTCACACAGATGCTATCATGTGATGATAAAGTATTAATGTCAATCAAGATGACATTAGTTAGTTGCAAAGGATTTGGGACTGTAAAGTACAGACCCAAGACTCAACCTCTTCCATGAGCAAGCATGTTCAGGGTACCGGATATATGGTGCCAATGATTGAGAACAAAATGCAGCTAGTGTATTTGTACTCTAGTGCAAGTGGGAGACTGTTGGAAATATGCCCTAGAGACAAATAGTAGTAAGGACTATTATCATATTTCATATAGTTTATGATTAAGTTTTATATCATGCTATAAATGTATTGAGTGGAAACATCAATAGACGTGTGATATACAAACAACCATGGGTTCCCAGTGAAACTCTAGTCACTGGTTCATTGGTCAACGGATGATCAAGTTTCCTGATCATGTGGCATTTATGCCAGTTGGAAATGAGGTCATCTCATTCAGAGAATGAGATGAGGAACCAATACCCTACCTAAACATCGTGACCCGATCATGTCACGAAGTTCAAGTTACGATGATTAGAAATGGATCCTCGTAGACTATTCCTTAGACCGTGAGACTATATCAATCACTATCTCCTGAGAGTGCTTAGATAGCATCAAACGCCATCTGGTAAAACGGTGGTTATAAAGGTGTGTTCAGGTATTCGGAGGAAACCGTAGAGGCAATATATGTCAAGAGTGGGATTTGTCCGTCCATGTGACGGGAAGATACTCAAGGGCCCACTCGGAGAAGTTATATCCAATAGCTGCGCAACGTGTGATTTGATCACGGGGATATCACTTGTCGGAACGAGTTAAGTAGCATTGTTCAGTAATGAGATTGAACACGACATGGTGATGTCATTGATCAGATCTTGGGCAATGCAAGTATCGAGTGACAAAGGGAATAAGACATGACTGTCCAGGTTCAAACGACGAAAGATCTTCGTGGAACGCACAGGGGTCACATGGCCATCCAGGTCCCTCTGTCAATCATTGGTGCGGGAGTGTCCCGACCATGTCTGGAGTGTTCCTGAACCATGGGGTATCATGCTTAAGGGCTTGATGATGCTTAGAGAGTGTTTATAGGATCGGTAGAATCACCGAAGAAAAGAAGGGAGAAAACCGGAAGGGTTTCAGTAAGTCCGCAGGATGTCCGGAGTGGAGGTGGAAGGTGTTCCATAGGCACGGAGGTTGAATAATATGTGAATGAATGTTAAATGTTGATTTAATCATCTATTCATAATTATTTAATAAAGAGAAAAATCAATTAAATGGTCAAAGGCTTAATGGGCCAATTCCTGGAGGGGAGAGGGCCCATTAGGGAAAGGCAAGATGGGAGAAGGGCCAAGGGGTGGCCGGCGGCCCTATTGGGCCAGCCCCCCACAAGGGGCCCATGAGGGGGTGGCCGGCGGCGCCTCCTCCACCCCTCCTCTCCTTTAGTCCCACCCTGGGACTTTGAGGGAGGGTGTACCCCCTCCTCCCCCTATATATAGTGGGGTATTTGGCCAAGATAAATACACCAATAATCAATAAATGTCTCCCCTCTTTTGGGAGGACCTCTAATTGATATTTTCTCTCTCCCCCTCTCTCTCGTGACCGTGGTCCCAAGTCTGGACTGCGCGAGCGAGAGACATCTTCACCACGGAGCACCATCGCGCTGCGGGATTCAGATCCGGGAGCTCTACTTCCGCAACTACTCCTGGATCGGGGAAGCGGGAGTCATCGGCAGGCACCAGACGTGTGTAACTCCCCGCGAGGTGTCGCACTTGATACACTCAAGTCGTTGGAGCCAGAAGGAGCGCAAGGACTTCATCACGACCTTGAGGTTGGCTTCGGCTCGTCTACATGAACCACGCTCTCCTGAGCGTTGACAACGCTTTTCGGTCTTCAGGGGTAAGTTCGCGAAAAGCCCCTCTCGTTACTGTATTACTAATAGATAGGTCCTGGCAGCTTCAGGGGCGTAGAGTAAAATTTATTGTTTTTATACGCGGAACCCCTACAATTTGAGCATTAGTAACTTCAATCTCCCCCAAGATTGAGCTGTACTCTCTCCGTCAAGAGGCCAAAAGTTGTATATTTGATTCTGATCTTTATGAATCTCACTAGGAGGAGAAAACTTTGAATAAAAGAGAGGTACTATTTCCTCCCATTCCAGAGCTTGACCATTTTTTAGCAGCTTATACCATTCCTTGGCTCTTCCTTTCAGCGACAATGAGAATAACTTCTTCTTGACTTGATCTGTTGTAATACCTGCACACTTGAACAACCCACATAATTCGTGTATAAAGAGCAAATGATCACCGGGATGAACAGTTCCATCTCCAACATAGTAGTTATCTATAACACGATCAATAAATCTTGTAGGTATTTTAAAAGTATCATTCTCAGAAGGTGGTGGTTCATCTACTACCTTAGCAGTGGTAGAAGCATTACGAAACAAGAAACTCAGCGAATTATCCATAACAAAAATAAAGCAACTAACAAAAATAAACAATACTCACAGTAGAGGTTTCCTTTACCAGTTCCACTCTCCAATAGCGCTTCACTCCCCGGCAACGGCGCTAGAAAATAGTCTTGATGACCCACAAGTATAGGGGGTGTATCGTAGTATTTTCAATAAGTAAGAGTGTCGAACCCAACGCGGAGCAGAAGGTGCTGGCTAGTGGTATGGATCAGGAATTCTCTGCAAATACTTAGCAAACAGATTTTTAGGGGTTTTTGATAAAGCAAGTAAATAAAGTACGAGTAAATAAAAGACAATAAGAATGAATGCAGCAAGTGGCCCAATCCTTTATTCAGCAAAGGACAAGCTGGTTGTATTACTTAAGATGACCAAACGTTCTCGAGGACACACGGGAAGACTGTCAAGTGCTTTCGCTCCATATAGTTGATTAATCTTCTTTAGCTTGCTAAATGTTGTGTGGGTGAACCTGTGCTAATGTCCCAACCTTCCTAGGACTAATACATACTTGTGATTATACCCCTTGCAAACATCCGTAAGTACAAGAAAGTAATTAAGATAGAAACCTAAACACAACTTTAAACTCTAAGAGCCTTACGTCCCTTGTGCAATGGTTTCCTAACGGGGGTTCGGGTTTCTGTCACTCCGGCAACCCCTATGATTAGTAGCCAAATACACAATGCATTCCCCTAGGCCCATATAGGTGAAGTGTCATGTAGTCGATGTTCACATGACACCACTAGAAGAAGTACACAACAACTTAAATGTCAAACTATTGAATCTTTCTCAACACAATTCCACTACTAACAACATGACTTCTCCCATGTCCTCAAGAACAAAACGAACTACTCACAACACATCATATGGATCATGATCAGAGATGGAATAATGATGTATAACAATCTAAACATTAACAATAATTCAATGGTTCCACTCAATAGCATCAACTACAAGGAGTAATCAACACCAGGAAAGTTTCCCCTAAGAACTATGCAAGATTCAACCTAATTGTTACAGCAATATGGAGATGGTGATGAGGGTGCTGATGATGATGATGGTGGTGATGGTGATAATCCCGATGAAGTCCAGCTTAATGGTGGTGTTGATGGCGATGATCCCCCCTCTCCGGGAAGGAATTCCCCTATCAAAAATCTGTCCGCCGGAGAGATCTTTCTCTCTCGGTGTTTTCCGCCCCGTAGAGGCGCCGCAATCTTTCTGTGGTCGCTCCCCGAGTATTAGGGTTTCGGGAGGATTATATACGCCAGAGGAGAGAGCTGGAGGTGGGCCAGGGCGGCCACACCACCTGGTGGCGCGGCCTAGGCTTGCCCGCGCCAGGGGGTGGTGTGGGCCCCATGTGGCCCATCTCCACTCTTCCTTCTGACAGCCTTTGTCTTCTGGAAAAATAGGATTTTCCATATATTTTCCCGGATTTTCTGATCTTCACGAATTTTGCCTCCAAACAGCACATTTTCCATCAGAATCCTGACTGTAGTGATCCATGCTCCAAAAGTCATCAACCATGCAAAAACAGATGAAATAACATAAGTATCACCTTTTAATATGAAATATATCAATGAATAATAGTGAATTATGATATAGAATAGTTGTACAAAATGGACGTATCATCTGGCAACGTAACTGGAGGCGCACCACCAAGGAGAGGAACCTTACGGCTGGAGCATATTTTGGAAGCCGAAAGAAATGAGCTGACTTGAGATTTGGACTTGTCCATCATGTCAGTAGATCATGCAGGACACATAAAAGTAAAAACTGTTGGGTCCACAGCATAGAAAACAAAAAAATTCCTAAGATGAGAACTATACGCCAAGATCTATCTACTAGATACAGAGCAATGGGTGGACATACATCCATGGAGAACTTACCCTCGAAGACAACGAGTTTTGTTAACGAGTAGGAACTCGTGGTTGATGTAGTCGTACACTTGCCGATCTCAAGATCGTGTGGAAGTCTTCAGAATTTTGTTAATTACTTTAATTAACAAATATTCACATAAAACCCCTTGCAACATTTCAATATCACATGCAAAACCACTTTCTGCAATTTCACACGAAACAATTCCGGTTTCCATCGAAACAATTCATGTTTCTATCAAAACATTTCATGCGCTTTGCAAACCTTTTGTCTGAAACATTTGTGCTCCTAAATGGTGTCCGGCAACCCTTAAGTGTGTCACCCTATGGTTCGCGAATAATGTAGACATGATTGAGACTCCTCTCAGATCAATAATCAGAAGCGGGACCTGGAGATCCATACTGACTCCTACACATTCAATGGTGACTTCTGTGATCGTGAGAACCTTTAATGCTAGTAATTTAATCCCTTTGTCTCATGATATAATACATGTCCGAGATTCGATCATCGGTATCCAAATACCTAGTTTGATCTCGTTACCGACATGCACTCTTTTCTCGTTCCCGTGATATAACATTCTAGTGATCACATCACTTGCTTGCAAGCTATCTTAATGTGATATCACCAAGAGGGCCTAGAGTATATCTATCCGTCATCGGGATTGACAAATTCCACTCTTGATCCATGAGCCTCAACATAACACCTCCATAGCACTGAACCCACCTTTATAGTCACCCTGTTACGGTGTGACGTTTGATGTTATCAAGATACTCTTCCGGTGTTAGCAATTAACATGATCTCATGGTCTAAGGACTAAGACTACTTCGTATGATGTTATCACAATATAAACATAATGACTTAATCGTAATGCTATACTTCGGATGAATGTTCATCACATCATTTCACAAATGTTGTGACCTTGTTATTAACAACATCCAATGTCCATGATCAGGAAACCTTGATCATCTTGTTAATCAACAAGCTAGTCTATAAGAGAGGCATAACTAGGAACCCTTTTTGTTTATTAAACACACATGTATTGACATTTCCAGTCAATACAATTATAGCATGCAAAATAAACATCTATCATATACAAGGAATACATAATAACAACTTTATTATTGCCTCTCAGGGAATATTTCCTTCGGTCTCCCACTTGCACTAGAGACAATAATCTAGTTTACATAGTGATAAATCTAACACCCATGGAGTTTTGGTGTTGATCATGTTTTGCCCTGGGGATAACTTTAGTCAACGGATCTGCTACATTCAGGTCCATGTGCACTTTACAAATATTTATATCTCCATCCTTGACATGCTCGCGGATGGAGTGAAACCGGTGCTTAATATGCTTGGAATTCTTGTGAGACCTTGGTTCCTTGGCATTGGCTATGGCTCCATTGTTGTCACAATAGATCACCATTGGGTCCAACGCACTAGGAACCACACCTAGTTCCGTTATGAACTCCTTCATCCAAACCGCTTCCCGCGCCGCTTCTGAAGCAGCAACATATTCTGCCTCCGTCGTTGATCCAGCCACCACAGGTTGTTTGGAACTCCTCCAACTAACTACTGCCCCGTTCAAGAGAAATATGTATCCGGATTGAGACTTAGAGTCATCCGGATCAGTGTCAAAGCTAGCATCGACATAACACTTAGCGACTAGCTCTTCTTCACCTCCGTATACAAGAAACATATCCCTAGTTCTTCTCAAGTACTTAAGGATATTCTTGACCGCTATCCAGTGTTTCGAACTTGGATCAGATTGGTACCTACTAGTCAAACTAATAGCATGTGCCACATCCGGTCTTGTACATAACATGGCGTACATTACAGAGCCTATGGCTGAGGCATAGGGGATCTTATCCATTATCTCTCTTTCTTCCGCCGTAGCCGGACTTTGAGTCTTACTCAATGGCTTGCCTTGCAACATAGGTAAGAACCCCTTCTTACTTCCATCCATATTAAACTTCTTTAATATCTTATCAAGGTATGTACTCTGCGATAGCCCAATTAGGTGTCTTGATCTATCTCTATAGATTTTAATGCCCAATATATATGAAGCTTCACCAAGGTCCTTCATTGAAAATTTGCTGTTTAGATAACTTTTAACATTGTTTAAAAGATCTATATCATTTCCAATCAATAATATGTCATCCACATATAATATAAGAAATGCCACATTGCTCCCACTCACTTTCTTGTAAATACAAGCCTCTCCATAAGTTTGGACAAATCCAAACTCTTTGATCACCTCATCAAAGCGGAGATTCCAACTCTGGGATGCTTGCTTCAGTCCATAGATGGATCGCTGAAGTTTGCATACTTTATCAACATCCTTAGGATCGACAAAACCCTTAGGTTGTATCATATACAACTCTTCTTCAATATTACCATTGAGCAACGCAGTTTTGACATCCATCTGCCATATTTCATAATCGAAATATGCAGCAATTGCTAACATAATCCTAACCGACTTAAGCATCGCTACGGGAGAGAATGTCTCATCGTAGTCAACTCCTTGAATTTGTCGAAACCCCTTTGCGACAAGTCGAGCCTTATAGATGGTCACATTACCATCATCATCAGTTTTTCTTTTGAAAATCCATTTATTCTCAACGGCCTTTCGATCGTGAGGTAAGTCCACCAAGGTCCAAACCTGGTTTTCGTACATGGATTCCATCTCGGATTTCATGGCTTCTAGCCATTTGTTGGAATCGGGGCTCTTCATCGCTTCTTCATACGTCGCAGGGTCATCTATTTCATCAATCATGAAATTCATGTCAGGATTGCCGTATAGTTCAGGAGCTGCGCGTGCCCTGCTTGACCTGCGAGGTTCGATAGTGTCCTCTTTCGGAGTTTCATGATTAATATCATTAGCTCTCTCCTCATTAGGTGAAGTCAACTCCAAAACAACTTCCGGTGCTGCGCTACTCGCCATTTCATAAAGAGAAGGTTCAATAACCTCTTCGAGTTCTACCTTCCGACTACTCACAATTTTCGCGAGAAACTCCTTCTCAAGAAAGGATCCATTCTTGGCAACAAAAACCTTGCCCTCGGATCTGTGATAGAAGGTATACCCAATCGTTTCCTTAGGGTATCCTATGAAGACGCATTTTTCCGCTTTGGGTTCGAGTTTATCCGGTTGAAGTTTCTTCACATAAACATCGTATCCCCAAACTTTAAGAAATGACAACATAGGTTTGTTTCCAAACCATAATTCATACGATGTCTTTTCAACGGATTTAGATGGTGCCCTATTTAAAGTGAATGCATCGGTTTCCAGTGCATAACCCCAAAATGATAGTGGCAAGTGAAAGAACATGGGTGCCCCATGTGTGGTTTTGGTAATTAATGACAATCTTTATGGACTTATGTTTGCATTGAGTTTTACTTGTAGGATTTGTCCATAGGCAATGCTTGAACCATATGTTGACTTCAAGGTTGGAAGAAGACGAAAGTGAAGAAGATCAAGTGTTGATCAAGGTTTCAAGGAATCATCCAAAGATTGGTCAAGTAGAAGTTGAGCCTATGACAAGTGTGTCTTGAATAATAAGATGATCTCAAGTGTAGCTTGCCATCCTTATGGTGATCATGGATATGTGAATATATGCCTAAAAGAGAGGCTCTTCCATAGTGGAGTATGGGGGAGCAAATTCCAAGTCTTCACCAAGCTAGCGCAATCAAGAAAGGTGTTCCATCTTGAGGTCTAGAAGATCATCATTATCAACATCAAGTGGAATATACACAAGCCAATTGCTTGATCTTGATAGGGTTTCTTTCTTACCGGTCTCGTGGTGTTAGTTGGGGAGACCCGTTTATAGGATAGATAACCGTACTATCAAGAGGGGCTCTCAAGTGAGTAACTTGATCATATCCCTCGGTGAGAGCTCAAACCTTTGCATACTTGGCATCAAGTTTCTTGGTTCTTATTTGGGTGTTACTCATGTGAGTATTTAGATCTTGTGTTAATCTCCATGACAAGCTCAAGTTCATCAAAAACGAATTTCATATGCATTCTCTATTGCGTTTTCGATGTTGGAGGTTTTATCGGTTTGTCTTTTTGGGAGAGGTCAAACATTTAGTCATTTGGTTCTATCCTACCTTGCTGGACTATGATGTTTCTCTGTATGATCTTGTAGAGATCATTTTCCTCTTTAAAATGATCCCAAGATCATCAAAACGGAGTCCGGATACAAAAGTTATGATTGTTTCAGTTTTGCTGTTTCTGCCAGTTTTCAGGGGGGGGCGGAATATCCGGCCATGGGGGCGGATTATCTGGCCCAATTTTTGGGAAACGGCTAAGGACTTTGAGGCGTGGCTCTCTGTAACAGGGGCGGATTATCCGGACCTCCGAGGGCGGATTATCCGGCCCAAATATCCGCCCCCTATACAGAGGGTCGCGCTGCGAAGTCCTTAGCCATATTTTGGCCCAGGGAACCCGGAATATCCAGGGGAGGGGCAGATTATCCGGCCTGGGAGGTCCCAAACGGTCATATTTCGTTGGGGAGGGGTATAAATAGACCCCTTCTTCCTCCTTAGGCTGGTTGCTTGCATTCTCTCTCTCCTCCATTGTTTTGACCTTCAAGAGCTTGCAAATTCTCTCAATCCCTCCCATATTTCTTGAATCTTTTTGGGGGATCTAGATCTACAACTCCACCAATCCATCTCTCCTCTATGTGAGGGGAACATATTGGGATCTAGATCTTAGGGTTTGTTTTGTGTATTTCCTCTTGTGTTCTTCTTCTCTTATTCTCCCACTAGCTTTTGTAGCTTTGGTGGAATTTGGAAAGAAGGACTTGAGCACTTTTTGTGTTCTTGCCATTGCATTTTGTGCATCGGTTTGAGTTCTCGGTGAGGATTCGATTGGGTGAAAGGTGAGAAGATTTTTACTCTTGGGTTCTTGGAACCCTAGACGATTTAGTTGTTTTGCAGGTTTGTGGATTACTTGGGGCCTCCAATTAAGTTGTGGAGCTTTCCCCGAGCTTGTTTGTTGGGAGCCTCCAATTGAGTTGTGGAGAAGTGCCCCAATCTTTGTGAGAGGTTACGGATTGCCACTGACAAGTGCACCGATAGTGAAGAAGTGAACCGGGCCTCTTGTGGCGAGGTTCACAGGAGAATAGGGTGAGGCCTTTTGTGGCGTGGTGGTCCTAGTACCGCCCACCCCTCCAATGAGACGTACTCCCTTTATGGGAGGAACTCAATAATAAATCATCGTCTCCACGTGCCTCGGTTATCTCTATACCCGAGCTATTACTTATGCACTTTACTTTGTGATAGCCTTCGTGCTTGAAGTCTTATATCTAGTTATCACATAGTTGCTTGTTTTGCTTAGCACAAGTTGTTGGTGCACATAGGTGAACCGTAGTTTATATAGGTTTTGTGCTTAACAAAGTAAACGCTAGTTTTATTGCGCTTTTGTTAAGCCCTTCTCGTAAAAGTTTTAAACCGCCTATTCACCCCCCCTCTAGGCAGCATCTGTATCCTTTTCAATTGGTATCAGAGCCTGGACTCTCTTTTGGGCTTCACCGCCTTGAGATTAAAGATGTCGGCTAGGGGATTAGTGCACGATGACATTTTCATATTTGATGGCACATGTTATGAGATTTGGAAAATTTGTATGCTTAATCATTTTTGGGCCATGGACCCAAATTTGGAGCGAATAGTAGATATAGGTTTTTCTCCTCCTATGGATTTCCTTAATCTATCTTGTGAGGATGAGAAAAACTTATATCTCGATGCTCAAGCTTCTAATGTGCTTGTTAATGCTTTGAGCCATGTAGTTACTTCTTCAGTCATACCTTTTTGGAGCGCTCATGAGTTATGGACAAAACTTCAAGATAAATATGTTCTGTCCAATATTTTTGAGGATGATTGTATTGCTTCCACTTCCAGTCGAGATGAGTTCTCATCTTCTACCACTTCACCAACATGTGATTTTTCACAAGGTAATGATATGGTAAGTGGTGATAGAAATTGCAATATGGATAGTGTGCTTACTATTTGTAATCCCTCCTCTCTATCTAGTTGTAATGATCTACCTTTGGACTTTAACACTTCTAGCACTACAAACTGCTTACATGCTTGTGTTGATAGTCCTTGCATATCATGTGTAAGTTGTTTGAGTAAATCTCATGATGATATGCTTGATATTCCTTGTTGCCATGATATAAATGCTTTTATTTGCTCTAGTAGTTGTGTTTCTAAAAATGTAGAGGAAACTGAAGATTCTATGGGTCAAGACAACATCTTGAATGACGCCTCAAGTAATTCTTCATTATCATCATCTCACGGTTCCCATCTATGCCTTATGGCTAGGGATTCAAAGGTATCTCCTACTTTGAAACCCAATACCTCTTGTGATGATGAGGATGAGTATAATGAGGAAGAAGAGATTGATGTTGATTTGTTACATGAAAATGGTGAGATTGTTTATCATGCTCTTGTTAAGAATAATATTGCTTGCTCTAACTTTGTTGAAATCTTGGGTTTTGCTATTGAGAGCAAAGAACGTGTTGATAAGTTAGAAGCTCAAGTTGAGGAGCATGAGAACACAATTGACAAAATGAGTAGCCTTGACCATGAGTACGCTAATGATATTGCAAATCTAAATGAAGCTCTTGAAGAAGCACAAGCAACCAAAGAATCTCTTGAGGAGACATTTACTCTAGAAGTGTCTAAAGTAAAGGAAACACGTGACAAAGCTCTTGAGGTGGTAATTGATCTCAAAAGAAAATATAATGAGATTTCCAAGTTGTGTTCTACTATTCCTCATTATAATGATACTTGTGCTACTAACTCTACTTCTTTTGAAGCATCTATTTTGAAGGAGAATGTTGAGCTAAAGGCTTAACTTGCTTTGCTAACTAGCAATTATGGTAAATTGGAAGAAAGTCATGCTATGCTATCAAGCTCTCATGGGGATCTTCTAGCCTCCCATGATAGGCTAAAGTTAGCTCATGAGGCTATTGTGTCAAAGGTAACATCTAATGAGCCTCATGTGGACATTAGCACTACATCCACTACAAATGTCGTACTGCCATGTGCTAGTCCTCGCAATTCATCATCTCATATTATTGCTACATCTTGTAATGAATTACATTCCTTGCCTTGTTGCTCTAACAATGAAGCTTCTACTTCCTCTAGTATTTGTTTTTATACTAACCATGTAGAGGAAATCAAAGAGCTCAAGGCCCAAGTCTCATCTTTGAAGAGGGACTTGAAAAAGGGTCAGGAAGGGAGGGCCACACTCAACAAGATCTTGAGTGTGCAAAAATTCCCCAATGACAAGAGTGGGCTTGGATTCAAATCCAATATCAAGAACAAGTCCACTAACAATAATAAGTTTAAGAGAGACAATAAGAAGGGCCAAGAACATGTCAAGAATTTGGCTAACATTGTTTGCTTCAAGTGCAAAATTTAAGGGCACCATGTTAGATCTTGCCCATTGAAGAATAAGCCTCTCAGTGAGAAGCAAAAAGGGAAGAGGCCTCAAGTTCAAGGTCATGGTGTACCTCAAGTTGAAGAAAGGCCACTTCACAAAAAGAATCAAGATAATACTCCCATGGTGGATAAATCAAGTGTGAAGAAATGGAAGAAAATAACTTGCTACATATGTCGTGATAAAGATCACCTCTCTTCTTCATGCACTATTGGTAACTCCTCATCCAACCCTATTATTATTGATGATGTTTTTTCTCTTCGTAAGGATGAGGTTGGAAATGTGTTTGCAAAATATGTTGGTGCCCAATGTGGTGTCAAGAAAAGAACCATTTGGGTTGCCAAGCCTATTGTGACTAACTTCTTAGGACCCAACTTGGTTGGGGACCAACAAGCTAAAACTTGATCAATGGTATTGGTGGAGGGCATTGGAGACTTGGCTAAATCATGAAGAATTAAGGGAACTTCATCAATTATATTGTATCAAGCCAAGTGATTTATATTATCTTATCTCTATCATATATCCATTATTCCTCTTTGCGGTAACATGTTCTCAACCCATTTACATTTAAAGTTACTCGCCCCTTGCGCATGTGTTGGTTTGTACCTTGCATGTGTTTTTATATGTTGTGCATAACCACTTACTTATCTTGAGTTATCAAGTTTATTTGTGTATGTTGGCATGCACACGATGTACTTGTTTTTTGTGTTGAGCCTTTATTGAATCTACATGTTATCTCATTTTTGGATATTTCTTTGACTTGAAATCGTTTAGTGCTCTATTTGATGTAGGTAGAGATGATGATCCCATGTGGGTGCATTTTGTATTCAAATAAAAAAATCTTAAATAATGCACTAATCATGGGGGAGTTTTCCTATATTGTGTAGAACACTCCTTTTATGCTTCTTCACAACATGTTTTGCTCCATATTGTTTTTATGTCTTTGGAAGATAAATATTCCTTTGGTACCTTGTGTCATCTTGAAATTTTTTGAGAGTTTGGTGTGGTTTTCTTTAAAACTTTCTCTTTTTGGGAGTTGGCTTTATCTCATTCCTTGCTAACTTTTTTGACATTTTAGAATGAGATAAATCCTTGAGCATTTGTGTTTTTGTCTATCTCTTTCTCTTTGTTTTTTGCCTAGTTCATTTGTTGAACATGTGGTATTTCATGAGTTGATTTGGTTATTTGATATAATTTGAACAACCTTTTATCGTGTCACACTTTGGTGTTTATTCTTGGTTTACTTGGTATTTTGTTCAAATTGTATCTCCTTTGGTTCTTGAAAGTAGTGTGCATGCATATTTAATAAATGTATATATTATGTCATGCTTGCTTTACTTGATCAAATATATAGGGGAAACTCCACAAAATCCTAATTGGCTAAGATGTGCATGAAATTCAATTCATATCAATATACACGTATTTATGTGGAGTCTCTCCTATGTATTGTAGTTTTCTAACTACTTTGGACCCAATAAGTTTGGGGACCATATTGTACTTGAATTTTGTTTTAGGTACATTGAAGATGCATTGGATGCTTGTCTCTTTCATAAGGAAGAAGTGATGACTCAATTAAAATTAGAGACAAGCTAGGATAGTCAACAAACTCCTATCTACTTCATCACACCAATGATATCTCGGTAACAAGTATCTCTTACCCATGCATACATATCGTCTTCCAACCTATGGTAGGTTGCATATTGGCATGATTTTTTTGTATTTGTAGTTGTTGTGGTTCTTTCTTTGGCCTTAAAGAACGCTCTCTATTGAATATGTGAGTAATTTGAGATGAGTGCATATAATTGGGACTATACAAAATCATGCTCATGATTCACCAATCCCAAATATGTCAATCTAGCAATTATATTTCCTATTGTTTCCTCAAAGTACTCTCATGTGCAATATTGATGAATTTGCAAAGTTTATTCTTTCTTTGTGACACTTGATTCCTCTCGCAATACATTCCAACTATTTCTACTTCCCTTAGTGGTAGTTGTGATGTATTTGATATGTTTGTGGTTGAAGTTCATGAATATACAATAAGATAGAATTGAGCCTTTTGGCCATGCTATCAAGCAAAGATCTTAGTGGTGTATTTTCATGACTTCATTTTGGATATCTTGCTCTATTTATTTTAGTATCTATTTTGTGTGTACATGTTTCTTTGTGGATCAATATCTTTGTGAGATTGTCTACTTAGAAACTTATACACATGAGAGATGTTACTTCTCCATTTTTGACATCTTCTTTGTTTCGTGTGTGTTGTATGGTCATACTAAGCAATATCATTCATTGAAGACTATGCTGATGCTCAATGATCATCCTTGCATTAGTCTTATACTATGATTTGTCATGCCTCTCACACATCCTTGTGGTTGAGCCTGCTATTATGTTGTCTCTTACTCATTGCTCAACCATTTGTTTATTGCAAGTTTTATGCCTTGGTATATGCTCTTTTGTACATAGTTGGGTTTTAAATAATATCGAGGGAGTGAGGATGCCATGTTTGTCCATATTGTATTCAAATGCAATTTTTTTTGCACAAACCTTGGGGAGCCTCCTCATATTATATAGAACACTCTCTTTTCAATCTTATCATAATATCTATCTTTCATTTGGTATGTTCTTTTTGTCAAGTGGTTCTTTGGATCTTTTGATTGCTTGCTTCTTCACCTTGTTAATTTTTTTGCAATCTTTTGATCCTCAATATTGTTTAACCTCCTCCTAAGTATTTGTCATTGGATACGTGCATTTTATTCCACTCACACTATGAGAAATGTACACATTTTGGAGGAATTATCACTCTATTGTCCGTGTAGAGATTTTCACCCATTTTGGCAATCGATGCCAATGGGGGAGAAGTTTTGGAGGGTTTAAGGGAAGTTGGTTTGATGCTTTGAGTTTGTTATTAAGCATTTGCCTCTCATGCTCTTGCATCTGTGTTGTTGCTTTGCATGTTGAATATATGCATTTGCCTCTCATGCTCTTGGATCTTTGTTGTTGCTTTGCATGTTGAATATATAGATATAAACCCTCTCAAAGGGATTGTCATGCTCTTGCATCTGTGTTGTTGCTTTGCATGTTGAATATATGCATTTTCCTCTCATGCTCTTGCATCTTTGTTAGTGCTTTGCATGTTGAATATATAGATATAAACCCTCTCAAAGGGATTGTCATCAATTACCAAAATGGGAGAGATTGAAAGAACATGTGTGCCCCATGTGTGGTTTTGGTAATTAATGACAATCTTTATGTACTTATGTTTGCATTGAGTTTTACTTGTAGTATTTGTCCATAGGCAATGCTTGAACCATATATTGACTTCAAGGTTGGAAGAAGAAGAAAGTGAAGAAGATCAAGTGTTGATCAAGGTTTCAAGGAATGATCCGAAGATTGGTCAAGTAGAAGTTGAGCCTATGACAAGTGTGTCTTGAATAATAAGATGATCTCAAGTGTAGCTTGCCATCCTTATGGTGATCATGGATATGTGAATATATGCCTAAAAGAGAGGCTCTTCCATAGTGGAGTATGGGGGAGCAAATTCCAAGTCTTCACCAAGCTAGCGCAATCAAGAAAGGTGTTCCATATTGAGGTCTAGAAGATCATCATTATCAACATCAAGTGGAATATACACAAGGCAATTGTTTTATCTTGATAGGGTTTCTTTCTTACCGGTCTCGTGGTGTTAGTTGGGGAGACCCGTTTATAGGATAGATAACCGTACTATCAAGAGGGGCTCTCAAGTGAGTAACTTGATCATATCCCTCGGTGAGAGCTCAAACCTTTGCATACTTGGTATCATATTTCTTGGTTCTTATTTGGGTGTTACTCATGTGAGTATTTAGATCTTGTTTTAATCTCCATGACAAGCTCAAGTTCATCGAAAACGAATTTCATATGCATTCTCTATTGTGTTTTCGATGTTGGAGGTTTTATCGGTTTGTCTTTTTGGGAAACGGCTAAGGACTTTGAGGCGTGGCTCTCTATAACAGGGGCGGATTATCCGGACCTCCGGGGGCAGATTATCCGGCCCAAATATCCGCCCCCTATATAGAGGGTCGCGCTGCGAAGTCCTTAGCCATATTTTGGCCCAGGGAACCCGGAATATCCAGGGGAGGGGCAGATTATCCGGCCTGGGAGGTCCCAAACGGTCATATTTCGTTGGGGAGGGGTATAAATAGACCCCTTCTTCCTCCTTAGGCTGGTTGCTTGCATTCTCTCTCTCCTCCATTGTTTTGACCTTCAAGAGCTTGCAAATTCTCTCAATCCCTCCCATATTTCTTGAATCTTTTTGGGGGATCTAGATCTACAACTCCACCAATCCATCTCTCCTCTATGTGAGGGGAACATATTGGGATCTAGATCTTAGGGTTTCTTTTGTGTATTTCCTCTTGTGTTCTTCTTCTCTTATTCTCCCACTAGCTTTTGTAGCTTTGGTGGAATTTGGAAAGAAGGACTTGAGCACTTTTTGTGTTCTTGCCATTGCATTTTGTGCATCGGTTTGAGTTCTCGGTGAGGATTCGATTGGGTGAAAGGTGAGAAGATTTTTACTCTTGGGTTCTTGGAACCCTAGACGGTTTAGTTGTTTTGCAGGTTTGTGGATTACTTGGGGCCTCCAATTAAGTTGTGGAGCTTTCCCCGAGCTTGTTTGTTGGGAGCCTCCAATTGAGTTGTGGAGAAGTGCCCCAATCTTTGTGAGAGGTTACGGATTGCCACCGACAAGTGCACCGATAGTGAAGAAGTGAACCGGGCCTCTTGTGGCGAGGTTCACAGGAGAATAGGGTGAGGCCTTTTGTGGCGTGGTGGTCCGCCCACCCCTCCAACGAGACGTACTCCCTTTATGGGAGGAACTCAGTAATAAATCATCGTCTCCACGTGCCTCGGTTATCTCTATACCCGAGCTATTACTTATGCACTTTACTTTGTGATAGCCTTCGTGCTTGAAGTCTTATATCTAGTTATCACATAGTTGCTTGTTTTGCTTAGCACAAGTTGTTGGTGCACATAGGTGAACCGTAGTTTATATAGGTTTTGTGCTTAACAAAGTAAACGCTAGTTTTATTGCGCTTTTGTTAAGCCCTTCTCGTAAAAGTTTTAAACCGCCTATTCACCCCCCCTCTAGGCGGCATCTGTATCCTTTTCAGCAAGTCTGTCAGAGACATCATAGATCGAACCATATCCAATAAAGTGCGATTATGACGTTCTAACACCATTACGTTGTGGTGTTCCGGCAGGCGTGAGTTGTGAAGCTATTCCACAGTCTTTCATATGTGTGCTAAACTCATAACTAAGATACTCTCCTCCACGGTCGGACCACTGAAATTTGATCTTTCTGTTACGATGATTTTCCACTTCATTCTGAAATTCCTTGAACTTTTCAAAGGTTTCAGACTTATGTTTCATCAAATAGATATACCCGTATCTACTCAAATCATCCGTGAAAGTAACAAAATAACGATATCCACCTCGCGCCGACACACTCATTGGTCCACACACATCAGTATGTATGATTTCCGATAAATCTGTCGCCCGTTGCATTGAACCGGAAAATGGCGTTCTAGTCATCTTACCCATAAGGCATGGCTCGCATGTATCAAATGATTCAAAATCAAGTGATTCCAAAAGTCCATCAGAATGGAGTTTCTTCATGCGTTTAACGCCAATATGACCTAGACGGTAGTGCCACATATATGCAGATATACCATTATCAAGCTTAATCCTTTTAGCATCAACATTATGAATATGCGTAATACTACTATCGAGATCCAACAGAAATAAACCATTCAACACAGGTGCATGACCATAAAAGATATTATTCATATAAATCGAACAACCATTGTTTTCAGACTTAAACGAATAACCACTTTGCATCAGACACGATCCGGATACAATGTTCATGCTCAGTGCAGGCACCAAATAACAATTATTCAGGTTTATAACTAATCCCGACGGCATATGGAGAGGCAGCGTTCCGACGGCGATCACATCAACTCTTGATCCATTGCCGACCCGCATCGTGACCTCATCCCTTGCTAGTTGTCGCTTGTTCCACAGCCCCTGAACCGAGTTACATATATTAGCAACCGCTCCCGTATCAAATACCCAGGTGCTACTGCGAGTACTAGTCAAGTACACATCAATAACATGTATATCACATATACCTTTGTTTGCCTTGTCGGCTTTCTTGTCCGCCAAATACTTGGGGCAGTTGCTTTTCCAATGGCTAGTCCCCTTTTAATAGTAGCACTCGGTATCAGACTTAGGGTTAGCTCGGGGTTTCTTTCCAGGCGCGGCAACAGCTTTGCCGCCCTTCTTTCCCTTCTGCTTGCGTTTATTGTCCTTGTTGAAACCGGTGGTCTTATTGATCATCAACACTTGATGTTCTTTCCTAATCTCCACTTCTGCAGTCTTAAGCATTGGCAGAAGCTTGGGAAGAGACTTCTTCATGCCCTGCATATTATAGTTCATCACAAAGCTCTTGTATCTAGGTGGCAGAGATTGGAGAACACGATGTATGCCTAAGTCAATGGGAATCGTTATTCCCAAGGACACAAGCTTATCGGCGTACCCAGACATTTTGAGTACGTGCTCACTAACGGAGTTGTTCTCCTTCATCATGCAGCTAAAGAACTTTTCAGAAGCATTATAACTCTCTACGGCAGCATGGGTATCGAAAATCATTTTCAATTCTCCCATGGTATCAAAGGCATTGCCATTTTCGAAACGCTTTTGAAGTTTTGGCTCTAGCCCATACAGTATGCCGGAATGAACTAAGTTGTGGTCCTCCTGACGAGTTATATAGACGTTATTTTCCTTGTCAGGGGCATCAGGAGCTGGGGGGGCCTAGCGGAGCCTCTAGCACATATTGCTTTTGTAGCTCAGTTGGTGAAGTTGCTACCATTTGCAGCAAGCTTCTCTTTCTCCACGAACACATTGAAATTAAAAGCAGGTGGTGCCATCTACAACAGAATTTGTAAAGTATATTTAGACTAAGTTTATGATAGATTGAGTTCAACTAATCCAAATTACTAATAAACTCCCACTCAAAAACGACATCCCTCGTGTCCTTTTGGTGATTACATGAACCAAATCCACTACACCAAGTCCGATCATCACGTGTCCTTCAAAGGCGAGCATCTATATGGGCATCATATCAACTATATGACTCATGCTTAACCTTTCGGTCCGTGTTCCGAGGCCATGTCTGTACTGTTGGGTCCGCAGCATAGAAAACAAAAAATTTCCTATGATGAGTACTACACGCCACAATCTATCTACTAGGTACAAAGCAACGGGTGGACATACATCCAACAAGAACTTACCCTCGAAGACAACGAGTTTTGTTAACGAGTAGGAACTCGTGGTTGATGTAGTCATACACTTGCCAATCTCAAGATCGTGAGGAAGTCCGAGCGCCGCAACTCAGTAGCGCATCCGTACTCGCACACACGTTCAAGCCACCGGACAACCTCCACCTCCTCGCTCCAACGATCCAACGGAAGCAGCAACTCCTTCCAAACAAAATGCCACCGGGAACATGTATCTCGCTAATCCGAGACCATGGGGGAATAATTCTAGAGGGGGAGAGAGATCCTTCACAAGGAGGTGTGAGGAAGAAGGAGGAAGAGGGTGGCCTTTTATAGGAGGAGGGGGTGCCCCTCCTTCATGGCCCGCGCATGAGGGAGGTGCCTCTTCACCTCCTCCATTCATGTGGTGGTAACCCCTCCATATTAAAATGCTTCTTCACATTCCCCTTTAAAGTCTCCACTTTAAATGCATTAAAATTCTCTAAGTTTAATGCTCTCTCATTTAATGAAACTCTTTTATTAAATTTATTCAGAATTTTGTTAATTACTTTAATTAACAAACATTCACATATAACCCCTTGCAATATTTCAATATCACATGTAGAACCACTTTCGGCAATTTCACCCGAAACAATTTCTGGTTTCTATCGAAATAGTTCCAGCGCTTTGCAATTCTTTCGTCTGAAACATATGTGCTCCAAAATGGTGTCCGTTAACTCTTAAGTGTGTCACCCTACGGTTCGCGAATAATGCAGACATGATTGAGACTCCTCTCAGATCAATAATCATAAGCGGGACCTGGAGATCCATACTGACTCCTGCATATTCAACGATGACTTCTGTGATCGTGAGAACCTTTAACGCTTGTAACTAAATCCCTTTGTCTCGCGATATATTACATGTCCGAGATTCGACCATCGGTATCTCCATACCTAGTTTGATCTCGTTGCCGACATGCACTCTTTTCTCGTTCCCATGATATAACATTCTAGTGATGACATCACTTGCTTGCAAGCTATCTTAATGTGATATCACCGAGAGGGCCCAGAGTATATCTATCCGTCATCGGGATTAAAAAATTCCACTCTTGATCCATGAGCCTCAACATAACACCTTCGTAGCACTGAACTCATCTTTATAGTCACCCTGTTACGGTGTGACGTTTGATGTTATCAAGATACTCTTCAGGTGTTAGCAATTAACATGATCTCATGGTCTAAGGATAAAGATTACTTCGTATGATGTTATAGCAATATAAACATAATGACTTTGATCGTAATGCTATACTTCGGATGAATGTTCATCACATCATTCCACCAATGTTGTGACCTCGTTATTAACAACATCCAATGTCCATGATCAGGAAACCTTGATCATCTTGTTAATCAACGAGCTAGTCTATAAGAGAGGCATAACTAGGAACCCTTTTTGTTTATTAAACACACATGTATTAACGTTTCCGATCAATACAATTATAGCATGCAAAATAGACATTTATTATAAACATGGAATAAGATAATAACCACTTTATTATTGCCTCTCGGGCATATTCCCTTCATCGTTTGCATCATGCATCTGATCTCTATCATTTGCATCGTGGTATGATCTCTATCATTCCTTCGTGTGTAAGTCCAAGGTCTATGGAACTTACATGTTAAGTGAGTTGTAATAGTATCTATCATACATCTACTTACAACAATACCATATCAAGACACTAGCCCAGGAACGATCTAAACTAGACACCTCTAATTTATCAATTGCAAGTTTTACGTGGCTTAGGGCTTTCGGAGATAGAACCATTCTTTCCTACGAACATGAACCACAATGAGGATAACCAAGTTATTAGCAACTCGTTGTAAATCAGATATTGACTATAGTAGGAGAGACAGACACCCACCAACCACTTATGCAAAACTAGTTGCATGTCAGTCGTGGAAGTGGTCTCATGTACGATGACATGTAAGGTTGGTCTAGGCCGCTTCATCCCACTATGCCACCAATATCCAAAGTACATAGAAGATGCAATAACATGATCATCATCGCCCACATATAAACATATGTGTACTACCCGTGCAAAGCACCTACGCATAGATCAGGCTCTGATACCACTGTTGGGTCCACAACATAGAAAACAAAAAATTTCCTACGATGAGAACTATACGCCAAGATCTATCTACTAGATACAGAGCAACGGGTGGACATACATTCATGGAGAACTTACCCTCAAAGACAACGAGTTTTGTTAACGAGTAGGAACTCGTGGTTGATGTAGTCGTACGCTTACCGATCTTAAGATCGTGTGAAAGTCCGAGCGCCGCAAATCAGCAGCGCATCCGTCATCGCACACACGTTCAAGCTACCGAACAACCTCCACCTCCTCGCTCCAGCGAATCAGCAGAAGCAACAACTCCTTCCAGACGCAAGGCCACCGGGAACATGTATCTCGCTAATCCGAGACCATGGGGAATATCTATAGGGGAGAGAGATCCTTCACGAGGAGGTGTGGTTTGTGAGAGGGGAGAGGGGGGCTTTATATAGGAGGGAGGGAGACCCCTCCCCTTCCATAGCCGGCACATGAGGGGGGGACTCCTCCCCTCCTTCATTCATGTGGTGAACCTCCACTCACATAAGCATGGCCTCCACCCAAAATCCCACTCACATGTATTTAATTTCCACCAAATTAAATGCAACTCTCAATTAATAAAACTCTTTTATTTATTTTATTCAGAATTTTGTTAATTACTTTAATTAACAAACATTCACATAAAACCCCTTGCAACATTTTAATATCACATGCATAACCACTTTCTGCAATTTCACCCGAAACAATTTCGGTTTCCATCGAAACAATTCCGGTTTCCATCGAAACAATTCATGTTTCTATCGAAACATTTCCTGCGCTTTGCAAACCTTTTGTCTGAAACATTTGTGCTCCTAAATGGTGTTTGGCAACCCTTAAGTGTATCACCCTACGATTCACGAATAATGCAGACATGATTGAGACTCCTCTCCGATCAATAATCAGAAGCGGGACCTGGAGATCCATACTGACTCCTGCACATTCAACGATGACTTCTGTGATCGTGAGAACCTTTAACGCTAGTAATTTAATCCCTTTGTCTCATGATATAATACATGTCCGAGATTCGATCATCGGTATCCAAATACCTAGTTTGATCTCGTTACCGACATGCACTCTTTTCTCGTTCCCGTGATATAACATTCTAGTGATCACATCACTTGCTTGCAAGCTATCTTAATGTGATATCACCGAGAGGGCCCAGAGTATATCTATCCGTCATCGGGATTGACAAATTCTACTCTTGATCCATGAGCCTCAACATAACACCTCCATAGCACTGAACCCACCTTTATAGTCACCCTGTTACGGTGTGACGTTTGATGTTATCAAGATACTCTTCCGGTGTTAGCAATTAACATGATCTCATGGTCTAAGGACTAAGACTATTTCGTATGATGTTATAGCAATATAAACATAATGACTTGATCGTAATGCTATACTTCGGATGAATGTTCATCACATCATTTCACAAATGTTGTGACCTTGTTATTACAACATCTAATGTCCATGATCAGGAAACCTTGATCATCTTGTTACTCAACAAGCTAGTCTATAAGAGAGGCATAACTAGGAACCCTTTTTGTTTATTAAACACACATGTATTGACGTTTCCTATCAATACAATTATAGCATGCAAAATAAACATCTATCATATACAAGGAATAAATAATAACAACTTTATTATTGCCTCTCAGGACATATTTTCTTCAAAAACAGTGCAAGCTGCTATAATTGTCGCACAAACATACCTATTCATAACTCAACCGGCACCTAACGACCCCCATGCGGCTCTCCATCGCTCAGCTCTCATGAACCATGGCATGGTAAGAGCATCACTCGCACAAGAAGAACAAGGAACCACCCAGCAACCCGACAAATCACCATGATGTCGCAGCAGCCCTCGGCGCGTGGGACATGTCCGACGATCACGATCACCACATCGGATGCACTTTCCGAACTCCGAGCCGCGGAATGACGCCAGAAACGACATTACACAACACAGGGCCAACAGGTCCAGGGAGGAGCACAGCAGCCGAAGATACTACGATGGTGAAAGTGAGGATGAGTATGAATTATGCGGGGACAGTTGCTTTACCCAATGGCTTCGCAAGACCCCAGTATCCAAGGACTTCAAACTTCCTCGCCACCGCCAAAAGTATGACGGCCTCTAGGAACCCGCGGGTTGGCTGGCCGATTACCTACAAACTGTTAGACTCCAGGGTGGCTCCAAGGCTACCGCGATGCAGAGCCTACAACTACACTTGAGCGGCGCTGCCCAATCGTGGCTCAGACAGCTATCCGAAGAATCCATCAGCAGTTGGAACGACCTTGAAGATTAGTTCATCCAAAACTTCACATCCATGTTCAAGCGTCCCGCATCCTTAGAGCAATTACGGCCGTGCAAGCAGAAATCTGAGGAGCCAATACAACCATTTATCCAAAAGTGGAACATCATTAAAAATTTAGCCGAAGCTATCTCAGATGAAAAGGCGATTAATACTTTCGACGACGGCCTCTTGGACAGAATCGCCGTGTGGAGCTTCACCCGCTTCCATGCCAAGATGTCTCCATGCTTCCGGTGAATTTTCCGAGAGCATGCGAGACGTTCGGCACGGTAGTCAGCGGGAGCAGCGTAGCTCCGACTCTGTGCACTGTTCTAGGTCGACTGGTTTCGCATTTCAGAGAGTTTTTTCCTTCCTATTTGACTTTCTCTCTTTTTTAGTCTTTAGTTCTTACTATTTTTTCTCTGTCTTTCGTTTCCCAGTTCTTTACTAGTCTACGCTAACATCTACTTTTTTCGGTTTGCCAGGTAACAT
Source organism: Avena eriantha (assembly GCA_910589775.1). NCBI lineage: Eukaryota > Viridiplantae > Streptophyta > Magnoliopsida > Poales > Poaceae > Avena > Avena eriantha. The sequence goes on along the minus strand of OU342745.1, from coordinate 327,472,880 downwards.
TTTCGTGTGCGCTTCCACAGTTATTGTTACTGATCTTGCATGCCGACCCTTCATCCCGCTTGACTATATCATGCGCTGGGGGAAAGATCGACGCGCAGGATCGGTGACATTAATCCTGGACGGTGCATACGAAGATCGAGTTGGAGCGGGGAAAGATAGCCAGACATGTTTGGAAAGAGAGCAACGGAGGAAATCTACCCTCGCGACTGGATAGTCTGGTAGCAGTAGCAAACGGGGCTTTGCGACTAGGTAGACTGATAATAGTAGGAGATGATGTACGTTTCCGAGTCGACCGAGCCATCGTAAAGTATACACATTGGGAGAAAAGTTGTACCGCTCGACATTGGGAGAAAAGTTGTACCACTCGAAAAGGTATGTAAGTTTGTATGAAATATATTACTCCCTCCAATCCAAATTAATTGGCTTAGATTTATCTAGATTCGGATGTATCTAATATTAAAATATGTCCAGATATATCCGAATTTGGACAAATTCGAGTCAGTTAATTTGGATGGAGGAAGTATGAAAATGGCTAACCTTAGTACTTTGTCACCATGTCTCGCATTTAGTACGAATGTGCGTACTTTTTCCGAAGCCAAAAAAGTGCTGTTTGAGACGTTATGTAAATGTTTATGAGATATAATAAGAAATATCTAAGCACTGTACTTTGTCGTCGTGTTTTCCGTTTAAGAGTATCTCTAGCAGATACCGCATCCTGCCATGTACCGCAAAATAACCGTCAATTTGCGGTACGAGACAGAAAAAGTGGCCATTCCAGAAACCCTAAACCGTAAGCCATCCAGATTTTTTTTATGGTTTCTCGCAAAATATCGCTTCTGTGCTGCATATATTCAGTTCGTGGTGACGAATATGCAGTATACTGCAAACGGAAAACGGTTTGGTGGGAAAGAATATTTAGGTACAGTGGCTCCGTTCTCGCCGCCTCCGCCATTCTCCGCCGTGTTTGGGATGGCCGTCATGGCACGAGCAGGGGCAGCCGGCCGGGCGAGCGCGGCGATACGTCCGCATGCGAGCAAACAAACAAGCAGCCACGCGAAGAAGAAAGCACGCACGCGAGCAAGAAAGCAAGCAAGTACGAGGGCTGCGCAGCCACGCGAGCAAGCAAGCCAGCACGCACGTGAGCAAGCACACACACACTCGATCTGCAGAGCCCCACAAACAAGTAAGCAAGGTAGTCGAGCTGCACACGCACACGAGCAAGCAAGTGCGTACGTACGTGAGCAAGCAACTCGAGCTGCGCACGCACGCGAGCATGCAAGCACCCACACCGGCTGCGCCGCCACTACCCTACTGGCCGATGCCGACCACCGCCGACTCCTCTATTCTCTACACGGAGCAGATCCTTCGAAGAAGACGATAAAATATTCGGAATATTCTGTTTTACGGTATGCATATGCGGTATCTGTTCCGCGCCGACGTATTTTGGACAAAAAAAGATTTCGCAGTATACTGCATCCGTGTTTTGCCGTACCGTGGATACGGCATCTGCATGCTCTTAACATGTATGTGCACAATATTTTTTCTGACAGCGGTACACGATGGTATGCTTCCGTCGCTTGTTTCTTTAGATGTAACGTTGCCATAAACTCAGACAGACACGCTAAAAGTCAGACGCTTTAACGGGTCGGCCTCTGCCTCTTCTTTTTTGGCTAAAAGACGAGAATGCGCACGTTTTAAGCTTATCTCTATGATATCATATTTCGAGGCACCGCAACTACGTAGTTGTAGTCTTACGTGCACCGTTTTCTATCTCAACACTTTGAAAAAATCATGTCAGAGCACTCACTCGCCATCTCTAAGAACACTCATGTCAGGTAGTGTTTCCTCTTCTCGGTTGTCATATGAAGGAGTGCACGAAAATGTGGCCAAAAAATATATGTATGTTTATAGGCGTTTCCATGCACGGAGTAGCACGTATACGCTAATCGAGTAGCCTTTATCACCTGGGTTCGGTTGGACGACGCCATTAGCTGAACGCGTGATGGCTACATGTATATCCGATATTTCCTCTGTACAAAAGCATCCTCTGTACATGTATGGAACACAGATTTAAGAATATATCTATGCTCGTCTATGTAATAGCCGTTATGGGTCGACCGACTACGATAAAGTCTTACAACAGCCGTAGAACTGTAGCATATGCCCTTATCAATCAAAACGATATCTTTTGTTTTAGGAATACATCTCTTTCCAAAAGTTTATTCGGCTAACTATTTGTCACGCTAATCGTGTGGGAACAGTGGACAGATGCGTCGGCAGGATACATCGTGTGATAATATTACCGTGGGACGTTTTGTCCCACCTCGCCAAATCACACTACGCGACACTGATTTATAGCCTTCAGCACACAGGTACCAACTGTAGCTTGGATTTGTCTGATCAATTCATTTCTGTGAAGATCAGTCAGATTTAATCTATTTTTTGTTAAAACGTTATTTCTTGCAGCCGCTCCCGGGGATACAAACAGAAGTCTAGTACAAGACTTTAAAAACCAAAATGAGATATAATTGAAACAAAACACCAAGTAAACAAACAAGGCAGTGTGATACAACAAAAGGTTATCCAAATATATCGGAGAGTCAAATCAACACGTGGAAGATCACAAGTTCAATATATGAACTTGACTAGGCAAAAACACACGCTTAAAAGTTTAAAACAGGTAAAAAGGAACGAGACAACATGTCAGCAACTACCGATAAACTTTTGACTTTAATAAATTAACAAAGGTCGCATGCATCTACCGATACAGAGACCTGGGCTAAGTCTCCATTTCGGAAAAAAAAAACACGTCGGCAACTAGCCAGCTCGCGTCGTTGCAGTATCCGGCCCGGTGGCGCGAGAAGTGCCATGCATGGACTGGATAAAAGACGTCGCCGTTTATGCATTCTCTCGAGGACGAAGAGGATAGCGTATCGGCATGGAACATTGCGTGCAATTCAACCGGGACGATGCAATTGCAGGTACAGCTAAGCTAGAGCTTGGGCTTGCGTTTCTCCGCTAGGCAATTTAATAAACGAAACCGGGCTCCGCTCAATATTTCTTCCAGTTGACCACTCTTGATCCGGCGGGCGACCTTTGCCTTCTCCACCCTGCCTCGACCTCTCTTCAGTCTGTCTTCACCCTGCATTGCGGTACTCGATACAACCTGGCACTTGGACAGGCAACTCTGTACCAAGCTTTTAATATACTGTACTGGCGAGTTCGCTTCTGCTGATAGGCAAAGTGGCAAACCGTAGGTAGGCAGGCAGCGGACGCCAGGACGGCAGGTCGAAAGAGCTTGCACCAGTGAGTGGACTGTGGACTGTGGGCTGTGGCATGCAGTATTGCAGCGGGTCTCGTTTCGCAGGGATTTTGCTCTGCGCATCAGCTGCCTGCACGCTGGCCGGCCTTTGCCCATTCGAGCTCCAACTCTGTTTCCTCGCCATGTCTTGCTACGTGCGCTTTGTCCTCCTGCGAGCTGCGACCATCGACGAGCAAGCGCATGTACAACGATGCTCTCCATCAACGGGATATATGTCAGGCACGGAAAACACTCTAGCACAGCGCACATATGCAATGCTACTGTGCTGCATATGTGGCCTACTATGCGGCAGTAGGCTAGTAGTACCTCTGTTGCATTGGATTTGGATTCGTATGGCGCAGCGTGCGGATCTTTCTGGGAGCTTGTAGAAATGTAGAGTGCACATTTGTAAAAGAAGAAGCCTGTGTGACCCGCGTGAAAAGACCGTGCAAATTGAAGTCGACGCCGCCGTTTATTCTGCCGAGGTAGGATTCGGTTTCAGCGTATCTGCAGAGAACTAAAATTTGCAGTTAATGGATGATAAAATGCACACGGCACTGTTAGCCAGAGTTGGGACTTCCGTGTTCTCTTCTTCTCGTCATGTGGAGAAGATAAGATCAGTGGGTAAAACCTTCAAAGCAATTTTATTTTTCCGATAGAAGGTGTTACACACGGCCGCCCCTATATATATATAATTAGGATGCACACAACCGCATTTCAAAGTAATCCCATAGGAGTTCTGGATATTGCATTTCATAGAAGTTTGTTTATAGAGTCAGTCTTGTTTAATGAATTTGAATCCATATGAAATTCTCCTATGGTCTAATTTTTATTTAATATACATATGAAATTCCACTACTATTGTCTAATTTGTATGCAATTTCATACAAATCTGTTTCCTTGGGTACAATCATAGTTTTTTAAAATTTGTTCCTATGACAACTGTGATATACACTATACACTTAATCCTTCAGAAAAAATATTAAGTTTTTACGCTAAGCACCAAACAACATGTATTACAAATTCATGTGTTTTCAATCACTACGAGATTCAACGTACCATGACATCATATTTTTAGGGTTTCTCTTGTTTCTGCATCTTCATAATCATGCGAACTAAAGGCCTGAAGATGTCACTCCCAGGCGGCCCCCGACCCATCTATTAGATCATTAATTAAATCTCCATGAGGATCTAAAAATAGGCGAATAAATCTCAATTTATTTTTAGGAGGAAAGTAACAAATATAGTGTCATGTCCATATGATTTTTAAAGGATAAAGCCTCTTTACTTCAAAGGAAGAAATCAGGGGTTGACACCCTCCTCCCCCACCCTACACACTACAAGAAATGTCTCCATCCGCAATGATTTGGTCCATCGAGCATTGTAGGAGGTGTGTCTTCCGCGACGATTTCGTTTGCTTGACCTTGGCCGATGAATAACCTTTTTTCATTTCGTGGCCCTCTACTATGACGAAATCGCTAAAAATGTGAAAGAATCTCGACCGGCGCATGGCAGAAGTAAAGTATTCGATTCCCCGCGCGATGTTGACGGGCTGAAATCTTTTAAGGCATGTGGATCCCGGATGTCAGTGTCTCTAAAGAACCATACTTTTTGGTCGTGTCTCCCTGATTTGAACTTGATAACGTTGCTCGATGTAACCGTCGTTTAGTCAGGCTGCTTGGTCCCCTATGTCAGTCTCTCATTAGAAGAATCGTGTGTATGATGAATTTTTTCATTCGCTCACGCTACCCTGTTTTGAACTTGATAGCGTTGCTCGATGTATCAGTCGTTTATTCAGCCTAGTAGGTCCCCCATGTCAGCCACTAATTAAATGAACGTATGTACGACGGACTATCTATATCTGCTCGTGCCTCTCTATTTTAAACTTGATAACGTTGCTCAACGCATTAGCCATTTATTCATACTGGTGGATCCCCCATGTCAGCCTCCTCTGTAGAGGAAACCTGTGTATGTTGGACATTTTTTCAGCCGCGTCCGCCGATTTGACCTTGGTAACATTGCTCGATGCGGCAGCCGTGTATGGTCTTGCTGCTGGGGACCTTAATGTCAGTCTCTCTAGACAAGAAACATGTCTATCTTTGTCTTATTTTCTCTAGTCGCAACCGTCGTTGCGCCCTTGGCAACATTGCTCCATGCAGTATACATGAATGTCCTGAATAATGGGTCCCTGATGTCAGCCTCTCTTGTACAGGAAACGTATCTATGTTGGATCTTTTCTTTCGGTCGCATTCGTTACTTTGACCTTCTTAACATATCTCGCTATAGTTGTGTATGTTCTGGCTGGTGGGTCCCCGATACCAACCTCTCTGTACAACTACTTTACTTTTTTTACACCCGCTCATTAAACTCGAGGGACGCTGCAGTGGGTCCGCGACCGTAAAGCAATATTTGTACAAGAAAAAAGTAAAGCCAGGATAAATATATGTACACACAGAGGATTCGAACTCAGGACTTTCAATAGATGTAAACTGAGGGTGTTGCCACTACGCCAAATATATTTCTTGAAATGTTATCATTAAATATTTGCTAGTACCCATAACTTATGTATTAGTCTTCTCAAAAAGATATTATGTGTCTATGTTCATCTCTTCTAAAATAAAATGGCAGCACTTCTGGCATCTTAATTTATAAAATGCCACATAATAGAGTAGTTTTTTAAAAACATAGGTAGGTGGAGTTTTTTAAGAGGTGGGGCAATACCCAAAAGGCCGAATTAAAAAGATTTTTTGCTATTCTACATGGCCTATCTACATTGGCTACACTCCATGGGTTATGCTCCATGGCTTTTCTCAAATTTCACTAGGCTCCTTTCTCAAATTGTAACTTATGTATTAGTCTTTTAAAAATATTTTATGTGTCCATATTATTATCTCTTAAAATAAAAAGGTAGCGCTCCTGACATCTCAATTTATTGAATGCTATATAATGGAGTAGTTCCTTAAAAACATGGGTAGGCAGAATGCTTTTTAGAGATGGGAGGCAATGCTCAAAAGGCCAAATTTAAAAGATTTTTGGCAATTTTCCATGAGCTCTTCTCATGGCCTCTTTTTTTAAATTTTGCTGGCTGGTGGCCAGCAGGCCCCTAACCCCAAAAAGAGGGACCGAATGGGCTACTTTCATATGCTCGTTAGTAAAAAAATGCATTGTATTGTGGCTCGATCAGATTTTAAAAAAGGACCTCATCAAGGGAGGAAAAAGAAGAGATAGTTCGTTGACATATATCCATGTATACAAACTGTTCAGACAGAACCAATTGTTTCAGCTCTAAAAACCTTGGCGCATGGTCAGTTTGCCCCTTAGAGTTCTATCTTCTTATCCCCAGCAGCCCATGACCATAATACAAATTAAGATGGAGCATGATCATTGTCACAATAGTTGGTCATATAGGGAATCGTCATATATATATATATATACTAGTCATAGCTCCAATCCAGCAAGAGGTTGTCATATTTTTACCACCTATATATGATCAGTTGAGATAAGACAACCACATAATTAATTACAAAAGAATGCGATCAAAGAGCTAGACAACTAGGAACTTCATGACCATCGTGCGACATTTAGAGCAGCGAGATACATCGACCTTGACCATTCTTTCGATGGTAAGTTTGGCTGCTTTCCGGAACTTGATCCACCTAGAAGTAGCTGCCAAGCAACCATCAGTCCCGTTAATGGCATAGCATCCCTCGTCCCTCAATTTGCACTCCTTTGCTCTACATTCTGAAGGCTATTATTCCCTTTCGTCTGGTCTGGAGTTGCTTTGTGGCATTCTTAGGAAATTTCTGAGTCAAAGCAAGAGATAGTCACACAATTAATAAGAGCAATGCACTGAATCATGTGAAACTTAAAAAGAAGACATTCAGAGCAGTTTATCTGCCGCCATATACCCATAAACATAGTCATATGCGACCTGGTGATCACACATGTGTAGGATAAGATGTGACAAGGAAGTGCCCGGGCTAATGCTGGAGCTTGTGCTAGTGCCTGTGCTGGGACTGGTACCAACGCCTGTGCTGGGGCTGCTGCGGTAGCTAGTGCTGGTGCAGGAATAGGGACTGGTGCAGTTATTTATAGGGGGCTAGTGCAAGAGCCAGTACCGGTGCTGGAGCCAGCAGCTTGATGCTGGATTTCTTCTAAGGGGTAGGTAAGTTGACTGTAGGAGTGGTAGACGCATATGAGATGTGTACAAGCTAAATTCTCTCTTATACAACGGTTACTCGCAAGATGGTGATTAGAGGATATGGTGAGTATACAAGCAAATTAAGTTACTAGATCTATTCTTTCTCCTTAGGTCAACATGTGTCGGTGCAAGAACGAGGTCTGGTGCCAGTGCGGGTGCCGGTGCCAGTAGCTTGATGTTGGTTACCTTATGAGGTAGGTAAGGGGACTGCATGAGTGGTTAGAGAGGTATATGAGATGTGTACAAGCAAAATGTTTTCTTATACAACAGTTACTCCCAAGACAGTGATCATAGGATATGATGAGTATACAAGCAAATTAAGTTACTACCTCTATTCTTTCTCCTAATTAGGTCAACAAGTGTCGTTGCAGGAACTGGGGCCGTTGCTAGTGCCAGCAACTTGATGCTAGATTCCTTCTTGGAGATACATAAGGGGAAGCGGACTGTACACGTGGTCAGAGTCATATGATGAGTACAAGACAATGGTGAAGAACAGTTACTCGCAAGAAAGTCATCAGAGGTTGTAATGAGTATATAAGCAAATTAAGTTAGTACTACATATGTTCTTGGTCCTTAACTCAACAGGGTGTACAATGAGTGTCGTGGTGGTGGCACGGCAGATGCCATGTATAGGCTAAAGATGGGACCAATGTGCACTAGAGGAATCCAGGGAGGGATAGTGTGGTGATTCCACATAGAGATGTTTGTATTTCTCTCTTGTTGATGAAGGACTACAAGGGCTCCACGAGCTGTTCGTGAGAAGGAGACTAGTTCTCTTACTGCCCACTAATATGCTATAGGGTTCTTCCTTAGATGAAATGATCGATCCCCCTCTATGGAGGCCTTGGTGCTCCTTATATAGGGGAGCACAGGTTACAAATCTAGGGCACACGTGGAGGCATATTCTCCGAATATGTCCTTTGGTAAAGCATGATGCCTCTTTTTACACTTTAAACAGCTAGTCCAGACTCAGGGCATAAGCCTCCCTGAGCCCCTCTGTGGCGTGGCATCATCCGACACTAGTGGCCTCAGCCGACATTGGCTACGTCATCCTTGTCGGCCACGCCCCGCTGGTCCTTCCCTCTGCCTGCTTCTCTCACGCTACAGTGGACAGAGGCCACCTTTTGACCAACGATATTCCTTCCTTCTCTTGGAAGCCAAGTGATAACCCGACTAGCGCTTGGCCAACCCGGCTACGTGGGTACCTACAAACAAGTCATAAAGGCCTTGCCGACATAAGCTATATGTCGGCCGAATCAAGGTTAGACGAACATCCTCCGGGCCAGGTCATTTCGTAAGTCGGCCTGCCTTGAGGTGACTTGGCCAGCTCTCGCTTTGACCTTGCCGTACCTCGGCTAACACAACTTTTATACCCCGGCGTGACCCTACCCGGGGGTATCCCCCAACATTAGTCCACGAAGCTGGTGCGGTCTTGGAAACTTCAGCTGATAAGGCCACAACAGGTTCAACCTACCAAGATTTGCACTTTCCTCACCGAGTTATCCTATAACTCGGCTCCTTTTGCTTGACATTCCCTTGGCTCATTCCGAGTTATCACTCGCTGGCCAGGTCACAATCTACTTGTCCAAGTTATCTTTCCTTCTCTCGTATGCTTCCCACGTCCTACATGGAGGGTAATCATTACTTTGCCCCATTTTAAGGGCTCGCGCCAGTTACTGCACCGGTTACTGTATTCACTGTCAGAAATAACTGCTACAAACGTCACATCGTGGCAACCTCCTCGTTAACTGTATCACCACGTCGCGTCGTGGGATCCACTGCTCCATGTGGCCCTTGGTGTAGCGCGCGCCTGATTGGTCGACTTGGCAAATACACGGCCACTTCGTGTGGCACCACCGCAGCCCTAGATCCAACTACACCTCCCAGGGGCACGGTTAAATAGGGGACAGGGGCGTCCCTTGGGGATTTTCCCCCACTTTGCATGCGCACCTTCCCATATTCTTCCTTCTTCTCCATAGCAACACCGCCATCGCTGCTTCTACTCCGGGTAGGGCCGCCGCCGCCGTGCTTTCATGTTCTTCTGCACCTGCGCTGCCGCTCCTGCGCAAGCTCGCCGCTACGGGGCCTTGCTAGTCTAGGCCTTTGCCCCCCACTGCAGATTGCTTCCGCGAGGATAGAGATTTGGAGATGACGGAAGAGGAGATCATCATTGCTAAAGAAGAGGAGGAGGAAAGCGAGGCGCATGAGCGCGGCGGCTGGGCTGGCTCATGGGTCTATCAAGATGATCTTGAATGGCTCTACCGGACCCACCGCACCCCCTCAGGAGTCACCTGTCGCCTCGCCACCGAGGAGATTGCTCCCTCCCCTAATCCGGGTGAGTTTGTGGTCTTCTTATCTCACTTCCAGCATGGCTTCGGCCTCCCAGTGAGTGATTTCTTCCATGACCTCATCAACACCTACAAGCTTTAGCCACACCATCTTCCGGCAAATGCCATTACCTCCCTTTCTTCCTTCGCTTCCGGCATAGAAGGATATGTCGGCCTCTGGACCACCAAGGAACTCTGGATCAAGTTCTTTGGCCTTCGCAAAAACGTCATTCTCGATCCTCATCTTGCCCCAGTCAAAAAATCCTTGACCCAATGTGGTGGAGCTTCCATTTCTCCCTGCAAAAACTCTGCTTTCCCCTAGGTCACAGGCCTCGAATCCTACAAGGGTTGGTCCCGGACATTCTTTTGCGTAAGGAATAATATGAATGAAGATCTAATCCGGCTGCTTCCCTTCAAGCTGCGCCCTCCGGATACAACTTTGCGGGACCGGATCCCAATGCGGGCAACCACCTTGGCGAATCAGGTGGATAGGCGGATCAAGGAGCTGATCAAGCTGGGGCTACACAGCGAGGACGTGATGATCACCTTCATTCGTAGCCGGATCTCCCCTCTCCAGAAGCGCACGCACAAGCTTTGCCACCTGAGTGATCCTCTTGACCCCAGTCGCGCCTCCTCCTTCGAACTTGACAACACTGACATATTTTTCTGAGTCAAGGCTATCTTTAAGATAGAAAAGGAGTTCACCGAGGCGTGGAAGTGGGGGCTTGAGCACTACACCCGGGATAACTTGCCTCCTCCGGTACGTTCCTCACCTGACCCTCTTTCCGAGTCTCGTGATATGTCAGACCATATCCTTCTTTGATCCTTTAGTATTTTTGCTATCAGTTGTTTCTTCAGCAAACTATGGAAGATGGCAAGGAGCCATACCTCAAATGGGCAGAGGACCGCTCATACCCGAACACGATTGAGTCGGACACGGAAATGTTCTTGCTGGCGCCGGATGGCTTCGGGCGAACCTCTGGTAAGGCCTCTTCTTTGAGGGATTGGCCGGATGATGATGACTCCGATGTTGAGATTATGGAGGTACTTGATCCGGTGCCCATTTCTTACGCATTTCCGGTTGACTCGGCTTTAGCTAACCTGACCAGACAGGTGTACGAGGATCCTCCTCTTGCCGTGGATGAGCCGGCTCCTGTCCCTTCCCAGAAACGCCCGACATCCTCGGCTGCAGCTTCTGAGGCGCCTCCACCCAAGAAGAGGCGAAAGAAGTCCGGCGTCAAGGGCACCAACAAACCCGAGCCCAAGGCAAAGACTACAGTCCGGAGAGAGCCTTGGCCCAAGGAACCTCCAACCTCTTCCGAGTAAGTCCCTTTTCCTTCCTCATTCATTTATGGATTATGCTTCACTATCTTCACGTATCTCTTGTTTCTCTTTCTCCTTTTTAATTTGTTGTTCGTTACTTGATTCGGCAGGGCTCCTAGGGAGATCCCCCAGAGTGGTCCTAGCATCACCTCTCCTATCCGGAGTGCTCCATCTCCTCCCCGCAATGACGAAATTCGCTCGCTGGGCCCTATCCAAGAGAGCTCAGCGGCCGCGCCGGATCTGATCCCACCTCGTCATGAGGAGGGTAATGTCGGTGCGGGGGGAAGTGGGGCTGCCGAGGATACGGCTATGCCAGACCTCCCTAGTACCTCATCGGCACAGCCGCAACCTACTGTCAGTGAGGTGCCAGTTTTATCGGCACCGACCCAGACTCCTTCTTCTCCAGTATCAGCATCATCAGCAGCACCTGCTCCAACACCAGTATAAGTACCAGCACCTGTACCAACAACAGCACCAGTAGCAACACCAGCACCAGCAGCAACACTGACACCAGTGCCAGCACCAGCATCCAAAAATCCTCAGGCAGCTGCTTCCGGATCAACTCTTTCCAACAATGATATATTTTAGCCAGCGTCTTAGGCTTAATCCGGAGTAGCAACTTTGGCTCCTCTGCAGTGGCCCAAGTCCGACAGCAAGAGTAAGAAGGTTGCCGAGGTTGCCAAAGACCTAGCCTCCAAGGGTACTGATGGCTGTGATGTACAACACTTTTTAGCAATATAAATTGTGTCACTTGCCTATCATATCATGCTCCATCTAACTATTGTTATGCCTAATATGCATGATTACTTGTTTTTATTAAATTCAATATGAGTTTTGGATGTTTTGTAGTTTAGGTATAATTTTATCACTTTTCCTTGTGTATGACATGTGTGTAGGTGTTGATGATGATTATGGATAAAACAAAGGCAAAAGGAACAAAGAGAGCATAGTATGGAGGAGCTACTGGGACCAGACTTAGCCATTTGAGAGGTTAAAAAAATGAATTTTTCCAACTTCTCAAAATAAATATCCAAGACCATAGGGTTGTAGCCCTCGATGATACAAACTCAACGAGACCAACAACACCCAAAATGGAGTTCGTGTGAAGAAATGGCGGCCAAAATACTAAAGGGGACAAACGTTTTAACGATCGACTATACGGCCGGAGCTATTTTTCTGGTCGTATAGATCCACCCGTATAGTTGCCAAAATGGTCGCAAATGACGGGATTTGACCCTAGAAAAGCTCCAGAACATTTCCTAAGTCATATGACGGTATTGGGGGAACCCTAGGGCACCCCCAAGGCCTATATAAAGGAGGGGGGGCCAAGAGAGAGCCACCAAGCCATAGCCCCCCAGGGGTGGAGCTCTGCCACCAGCACCACCCATCCAATCTCTATAGCGGCGGAGCTCTACCTCAACCACACCTTCGAGATCTAGATCTCCCTCAACACCATCACCATCAAGGCATCCAAGCAAGAAGAAGGGGAGGAGAAGGAAGACATCACCACCACCACGCATCGATCTCCGTCTCCATCATCATCTCCATCTCCCTCTCTCTCTCTTGTGTTTAGTAATTATAAGATTGAACACGGCTGTGATATAATCATATATCTATATATGTTTCGTTGTTCATCCATGTGTGAGTGATTGATTCAGTTCTAGGATGAGGTATGATCTAGTGCGCTAAGTTAGAATTTATTGTGATCTAAGATGAGTTTGTATGATCCTTTGGTTCGAAAGTGCCTTTGCCTTGCGGTGACGTGCGAGAACCATGCATAGTGCACACAGAGTGACAACCCGGTAATCAATTGGGGAACGTTTATTTGTCTGAGTAATCTCTTATAGATCACACATATATTTTCCCATGTAGTACTAGTGAGACCGAAGCCTAGAAGCCCTCTCTCATTCCATTCAATCCTACAACTACAATCTCTTTAATTCAGTTCATATTCCCTTTTACTTTCTATCTTAGTTTATTTTTTTCTTGTTAAAAGATCTTTGTTATTAGATACTTTAAACCTCTCTTAATTATCACTATTCTAGTAACTTATAGAATAGGCTATTTCCAAACCACGGTTTGGGTGCGAAACGTGGCCGCATTGACAACGTGGTTTTGGGGTCGTGTTGTTTCCGTTCGACGATCTCCCATCGGGACAAACTCTAAAATATTTGCCGCTACAAGTACTGCAATAACCCTGTTGTTGGTGCAGGAATCCAGCCATCAAATTGGTGCCCTTGTCGGGGAGATAAGCGTCCGGTTATTACCTTCCTACTCGCACATAGTTTATTTCCGTCTGTTGCTATTTATTTTACTGCTTTTGATTATTTTAAAAGAACAAAAAAATTAGTTTACCTTTTGTTAGTAGTCTTGTTATTTATTTTAGTTACAGGAAATTCAAAAACATAGGAACTATGGAAAGTAAAAGTCTTACGGAGTATGGTGCTCCGAGTGTTGATCATTTACATGCTCTTATTGTTCAGCCCGCTATTGATGTGGATGAATGTGAGATTAATACTATGTGGATAAATATGATCATGGAAATAGCTTTTGCAGGAGATCCGGACAATGATCTATATGAGCATATTGACAAATTTACTTGTTTGTGTTCTATGGTGAAGGCAAATGGATGGACAAATGATAAGCTGAAGTTATATCTATTCCGGTTCTCGCTGAAAGGAAAAGCTAAAGATTAGCTAAGATCGCATCCCGCGGGACACTTCAATTTATGGGAAGGTATCTCCGAAGCTTTTATCGGTAAGTATTTCTCCCAAAAGTAAACTCACGAGATTAGGCTTCATATCCTGAATTTCAAGCAAAGCAACAATGAGGATTTAATACAAGCTTATAGTAGGTTCTCAAAATTAATGCATGATTGTCCACATCATAATTTACCTGATTGGTTATTGTTGAATCACAATCAATCTTCTAAGGATAAGCTACATATGATGTGTGATGGTGCATTCCTTGGAAAAACTTTGGAAGAAGCTTGGCAACTCTTAAGAGATATACATAATAATTTTCATCAATGGCAATGTGAAATTGTGCATGAAGAAAAACCTCTCCCTACTGATCCAGAGAACTTGGTCAATGAGTTTCTTAAAGATGAAAATAGAAGAGGGAAAATTCCTTATGATGATACCTTAGTTAGAGATGTTCTTTCTAAAGCAATACTTTTCATAGCTGATTATTTTAATCATATTAGAACTGCTTCTACTAACGATGGAGAACAGCCCTCTACTGTTACTGCCATATCTTCCATTTGTTGCATCATTGAAGAAGGAAAGAAGGGTAAATCCATGAAGCATAAAACTAGGAAAAATAAAAATAAGAAGCCTCGTGTTGAATATCCCACACATCTGACATCTGGAGATGAAGTGAAACGACTTCATGAAGAGTATTGGGGACGCATCAAGAAGAAAGAAGAAAAATAAATCAAGGAATGGAATAAATTGAAAGCCGCTCTCAAACGTGATCCCCCACGTATTCCTGATCCCCTACCTATTCCCGATCCTTATTATTCTTCTTCTGACTTTAGTGATGATGAGGACTTCAATTATTCTATAATTCCTAATAATTGCCCTGAAAAAGTTTTTGATGATTCTAGTTGTGTTTGTTTAAATACTCTTTTTGGGGAATCAATTATGATGAGCCAAAGACGGAATCCTGTGTGCCTCCCATACCTAATTGCTATGACTTTTGTTTTACTAATGCGGTGCAAGAAATTCCGGTGGCAAAGATCAAGCTACTGTATCCAAAAGAACATTATGAGCTATACCCTCAAAATAGTAATCAAGGTAAAGATTCAAAGTTTGATAATAAATCTTTAACACCCTCTATGCAGAAAGGAAAGAATACATATTTACCGAGCTTGGTGCATCCATCCTCACATGGCAAAGAGAACACTTACGAGATACCGATGCACCGCAATTGGGTACGTCTTAGAAGAAAAAAGTATGATATAAATCCTAAAAACACTCGTTGAGGTAAGCAAAATTACTCCTATAACTGCCTCCATTGCTGAATAAATGTGGAGTATAAAAGCCTGGCTACTTGGTTATAAGAAAGCGCTTCCCGGGAGCCATCCCGGAAGTCATTAGGCATCTTTCTTAGTTTTGTGTCTTGAGTCTAGTTGCATTCATGTTGCATTGGCACTTTTATTCTTCGCATGTCTTGCTATCAGAGTAATCTTGTTGAAGTTTTCAAAAGGTAGAATTTATTGTCACTATATTATGTGTTGCAAAAAGGAAGAGAAATCAGTTTCAGGCGAATCCTTCAATTATATATATTTGTTGGTCGGAAGTTAAAGTTGTTATTTTACTGTCAAAACAAGGTATTTCACTAAGTTACATGATAAGAAAGAATTCACGAAGAAATAGAAATTTTCTGATGTATATAGAAGGTTTAATGATCAACTATATGGCAGGAATAAAAGTTCCGGTCGTATAGATATCTTTGCCATCGATTTTTTTCTTTCGTATGTACTGAGAGTTTAACGACTAACTATACACCAGGAATAAAAATTCCGGCCATATAGCTCCGGTCGTATAGATATCAGTGCTTCTGTATAAATTCTTTTCTAATGTACTGAGAGTTTAACGACCAACTATACGGCAGGAATAAAAATTCCGGCCGCATAGTTCCGGTCGTATAGATATCTATGCCTTTGTATATTTTATTTCTCAGGGACACACAGTTTGACGACCAACTATATGGCGGGAACATTTTGTTTCGGCCGTATAGTCGCACCCGTATAGCTGCGCCGCCAGGAGGAAACCCTAAAATTTGGATAGTAGGCCAACTATACGGCGGGAACACATTATTCCGGCCGTATAGTTTCGCCTGTATAGTTGGGAAAACCCCTCAAACACCAACTGGAAGTGACTTGAACCTTGTGTGACGACGTGTACGGTAGTGCCAACCGTGCAAACACTCGTATGAGCCACCTGGTTGCTTAAATTCAACGTTTCAACAATCAGTGTCGGGTAAAACCTTCCAACTCGAACCTCTTTTAAATAAGCACATAGGGACTGCACACTCGTGTTTCATATTTTGTCTCACTTACACTTCATCACAATCTAGGAGAAGCGCACTCCTAGAATTAGTTTTTTGACTTAAGCATGGTGTTTAGGTTGATGAACCGACTCAATGGGACTTGTATTTTATCACTTGTGAGCTAACCCCGTGTCTTCAAAAAAAACACAAAAATATTTTGTCTTCTTTCTAGTCTTGTTCCTACCAGGTTCTTAAGGAAGGCATACACCAGATCCTGAAGCATTCATTGAAGCAAAGGTTCTTTGTCCATCAAAGTAGAGGTTAAAAGCACCTCAACGGTAAAGTGTGTCACCCTTGCTTTAACTTAAGCTTGGGGAGCTAACCAGTTCTTATACTCTCTTTTGATAACTGCATTTTCTCTTTTGTTTTCATGATCTTCTCAAGCGGATACTTGGAAATTTTTTAGCTTGGGGAGGTTATTTTGCATGTGTAGAGTCTTGTGCAAAGTTCTTTATCTTAAAAAGTTTTCATGCTATTGTGTATCTCTCTATTTTTGAATGATTGCTTAGGTGAGATTTTATTCATATTTATATAAGGGATATACTTGCTCATGTTAGGCCCCATAGGATACAAGCATAGCTTTGATGCACCTTGTTCAACTTTTATCTAGCTTGTGAAAAATATTGTGATCCTCTAAATATACATTGCCATGTTCTCTATATTTTGAAAAGAAAAATAATAATAAAGAAGTTCTTCGAAACTTGCTAGTTGTCACTATTCACAATTGTCTTAAGTGAATGGTTATGGAGTAGCATGACCCCATAGTGTTAGAAATGATGGTCTTAATAGATGCTTACTGAGGGAGTTGTCAAATAAGAAATTATGTTCCAAAGTTTCGAGATTACATATGCCAAAATTTTGTCTTGGAATCAATGTGAGATATTGCTTTATGCATGTCTTGCGCCACTGTCGGACAACATGGGATGCTAACAACTATGCTGGCCTTTGGACAATCCAAAAAGAGGAAACTCTTAGAGTTTGGCTATGAGTTTCCCAACATATGTAGCAAAACTTCTATATTTGGGTATGGATTGGTATTCTCATGGGCCTACGTTAAAAAAAAGTCGAAATACTCCTCTGACCGCTATGAGAAATCATTATACCGAAAAGGGAAACCTTGGTAATGATCTTGAGTGTCCTTCCTATCCTGCACAGTCTCGATTGAACATATACCACTCTTTTGACATGGTCTCATTAGTAAGAAATATATTTTCTATGAGCTCAACAATCAAAGTTTGCACTTGAGAGACTTTAATAGATGGCATGAGTGGGCAGCATTGGAAAACTCTACTTTTATTTATGATTGACAACTAACCGTGTTCAGCTTTGCCATATATAAATAAAAATACAATAAAGTACGTATAGAAGGATCACAAGTTTACTTGCAAGCTAGATTTAACTTTGACATGGGGCATAGAAGTTTTTGACTAATCTCTAGTGGTTTGTAATAATATAACTGAGCTTATATTGCCTTGTATGATTATGTGCTCTCTTACTTTGAGCTTGCAGGAAAAACAAGGATACGATGCATTGATTTCCAATGATAAGCAAGATCACATCCATTAAGTTATCGATCCTTTTTGCTTGAGGACGAGTAAGATCTAGCTTGGGGAAGTTGATGGTTGTGTTGTACAACACTTTTTAGCAATATAAATTGTATCATTTGCCTATCATACCATGCTCCATCTAACTATTGCTATGCCTAATATGCATGATTACTTGTTTTTATTAAATTCAATATGAGCTTTGGATGTTTAGTAGTTTAGGTAGAATTTTATCACTTTTCATTGTCTATGACATGTGTGTAGGTGTTGATGATGATTATGGATAAAATAAATGCAAAAGGAACAAAGAGAGTATAGTATGGAGGAGCTGCAGGGACCAGACTTAGCCATTTGAGAGGTTGAAAAAAATGAAATTTTCCAACTTTTCAAAATAAAGATCCAGGACCACAGGGTTGTATCCCTCGACAATACGAACTCAACGAGACCAAGAACACCCCAAATGGAGTTCGTATGAAGAAATGGCGGCCAACATACTAAAGGGGGCAGACGTTTTAACGAGCAACTGTATGGCCGGACCTATTTGTCTGGTCATATAGTTCCGCCCATATAGGTTCCAAAAAGGTCGCAAACAATGGGATTTGACCTCAGAAAAGCTCCAGAACCTTTGCTAAGTCATATGACGGTATTGGGGGAACCCTAGGGCACCCCCAAGGCCTATATAAAGGAGGAGGACCCAAGAGAGAGCCACCAAGCCATAGCCCCCCCAGGGGCGGAGCTCTGCCACCAGCACCACCCATCCAATCTCCATAGAGGTGGAGCTCTGCCTCAACCACACCTTCGAGATCTAGATCCCCCTCAACACCATCACCATCAAGGCATCCAAGCAAGAAGAAGGGGAGGAGAAGGAAGACATCACCACCACACATCGATCTCCATCTCCATCTTCATCTCCATCTCCCTCTCTCTCTTGTGTTTAGTAATTGTAAGATTGAACACGGTTGTGATATCATCATATATCTATATATGTTTCGTTGTTCATCCATGTGTGAGTGATTGGTTCAATTCTAGGGTGAGGTATGATCTTATGCGCTAAGTTAGAATTTATTGTGATCTAAGATGAGTTTATGTGATCCTTTGGTACGGAAGTGCCTTTGCCTTGCGGTGACGCGCGAGAACCATGCATAATGCACACAGAGTGACAGCCCTGTAATCAATTGGGGAACATTTATTTTTCTGAGTAATCTCTTATAGATCACACATATATTTGCCCATCTAGTACTAGTGAGACCGAAGCCTAGAAGCCCTCTCCCATTCCATTCAATCCTACAACTACAATCTCGTTAATTCAGTTCATATTCCTATTTACTTTCCGTCTTAGTTTATTTTGTTCTTGTTAAAAGATCTTTGTTATTAGATACTTTAAACCTCTCTTAATTATCACTGTTCTAGTAACTTATAGAATATGATATTTCCAAACCACGGTTTGGGTGCGAAACATGGTTGCATTGACAACGTGGCTGTGGGGTCATGTTGTTTCCGTTCGACGATCTCCCATTGGAACAAACTCTTAAATATTTGCTGCTACAAGTACTGCAATAACCCTGTTGTTGGTGCAGGAATATAGTCATCAGGTACCAACATCGAGTCTAGACAACGTACACTCGTGTCCATGACTACGAAGGATAACGCCGCCTCTAGGTCATTCGCCACCAGATCTGAGGGTAGCAAGCAATTTACCTTGCACACCAGCCCAGCTGCTGCCCAGATCGCGAGGCGAGAGGCCCATGCCAAGGGTCTGGTGATGAGCCAGGCGCTCAGCAGGGAGAATTATAGCCCGACGCTCATTGAGTATGTCAATAATTGGAATGGCGCCGAGTTTATCAGCCCCCAAGATGATCTCCCGGAGAAATTTAGTCCTGCTGAGTTCAGTGCCCAGATGAACACTGCCACCAAGGCCATTTCCTTCGCTGGCCAGATAGGTAAACCCTCTTCCGTCATGCCTTTAATATGCGCAAATACTTAGTGATATACCCACTAGTCCCCGAGCCTCCGGGGGAGTAATGTTTTACTCGGGCGGATGCTCTTAGAAAACTAGCGCAGGTCTTTAGTAGCTTCAAATATCCACACACCTAGAGCTGGGTTAAGTTCCACTTGGCCCGGATCTTGTAGACTTCGAATATCCACACACCTAGAGACGGGTTAAGTTCCAATTGGCCCGGATCTTGTAGACTTCGAATATCCACACACCTAGAGCCGGGTTAAGTTCCACTTGGCCTGGATCTTGTAGACTTCGAATATACACACACCTAGAGTTGGGTTAAGTTCCACTTGGCCCGGATCCTGTAGACTTCGAATATCCACACACCTAGAGTCGGGTTAAGTTCCACTTGGCCTGGATCTTGTAGACTTCCAATATCCACACACCTAGAGCCGTGTTAAGTTCCACTTGGGTCGGATCTTGTAGACTTCGAATATCCACACACCTAGAGCCGGGTTAAGTTCCACTTGTATCAGATCTTGTAAACTCCGAATATCCCTTCTTATTCTTAAACTAACATTTGCTTATTTTAGATCACCACCAACCGCCGAACTGCTGAGTTCCAGCGTCTGTTGGACACATATAAGGACCTCCGCTCCAAGCATATCAAAATGACTGCTGAGATGAAAAATAAGTGTAAGTTATCTCACCTAGGATCTTTCACTTTCTCTTCTCTATGTTTTTTGTTAACCGTATTAACTTTTCCTCCAGATTGCACAGCCGAGGTTGAAGCTGAGAACATCATCATGCGAAAGAACTTGGCCGAGGTCATAGGTAACTTGTCTTGGTCACTTAGCCTTTGTCTAATCTTACCTTGACTCGGCAGATAATTATACCTCGGCTTTGTCGGGCCAATCAACTATTGCAGTGATACTTCAAGATAGCATGCCTATGCCTGACATGATGCTTCACTTTCTCGAACAAGCAGGAAAGCATCAGGCCGAACTGAAAAAGAAGGATGATGAAATCGCCAAGCTTCGCCTCAAAGGACGATGAGATAACTCGGCTGAATGCCAAAATCCATAGGCTCAAAGATCTTCACAAAGCTGAGCTTGATAAGGCCGACCAGGACTTTTCTGAGGAAAAATAACACTTGAAGACTCAGCCGGCCAAGGACAATGATTTGTTGAAGGAAGCTGACATCAAACTTGAGTCAATGACCACCAAATATGAGAAGATCAAGACGAGGACAACTGATGGTCAAAAAGAGCTGACCCGGATCCTCAGCCACATCTCTCGTTAGTTTTCTTCCTCCCGCCGACACTTGTTTCTCTGGGTCAGGCACCCTTACTTATTGATATTACTTGTTTTGTTCACAGGTAAGTTCCCAGAGAGCGATCCCCTTCCTTCTGCCGTTGTCGCGAAGTTCCGCCTGCAGTGAGGTACCCCAGTTGGTCCTGCCTTTGAGTTTATTCCTTATGACACAGAGGACATGCTGGTGAGCCTCGCTGCTTGAGTTTAAGTCATGAAGAATTATGGTGCGGACATTATGCTTGCAGCTGTCCGGATGTGCAATGCTCTCTAGCCCACCAACCCCACTCCCAAAGGCAGTACATCCTTCATAGCAAAGTTGATGGCGTGTGAGACCTAGCTGAACCTTTGGCAAGAATCTGCTGCACACGCAGGGGCTGATACGGCATTGAGCTTCTTCCTCTCATGGCACGAGATGCTGGATCTAAAGGTGCTTAACGGCATGTGCACCAGATCAAAATGGACCAATGATCCGGAGTGCTTCGCTCAACGCAAGGCACCTACGACCTCATCTAGTACACCTTCTGCCACAGTTGGAACGAAGGTCCGAGCTTCCTTGATGCCATCGATGATGCTTATGTTTCGGATGGCGCAGACAACAACAAAGAAGAATAAGCCTCTGAGCTCGGCGAGGATACAGAAGATTCGGAGGATGCGGGTGCTAACCTAGAAGACGAGGCAGAGACCACCGCTCCGCCTACAGACACCGAATTACCCCCTCCTTCGACCGATGATCCGGCTCCTGCTGCTGCTCCATGAGCCAAGAAACACTTTGACATTCATCAGATCCCCGGTATGCCATGTGTAAATGTATTATGCATAATTGTTTGTGTTTTGCTACAATTGTTTGTGTTTTGCTACTAAGTTTTTAATGTCAGATTAACTTGGGCGGACTCCTCGAGTTTCCTTTTCTTGTTCCTCCAATTTCATGATTCGGCTCGCGTCTACCTTGATTCGGTTTTTGACTTATGAGTCCAAGGTTCAAAAAATGGACTTAACAATAGTTGATACTTTGGGATTAGCTCAAAATAATTCGACACAACATAAATAAAGTAAATATAGGGTTAGTCCAAATAATAAATGTCGGCTCGATTACGTTCCTTTCCTTAGTCATTTTTCATGTGCCTTGCAATTCCAAACTTATTCTCTTGCTTGCCATGAAGCCAATTCTTGATTGGACAGTAGCAAGTCGAAGAGTTAGGTTTTTGGTGCTTACACACTACTAATCTGGCTAAGGTGTAAGTAATTTATGCCAGCCAATATATAGAAAGTAAGTACAGAAAAGACAATTATTAAGGCAGTCCCCGAGTTTCTGCTTGGGGTGCCGAGGTTTCATTGATAAGCTCATTGCCGACATACATCCCAACATATGAGAGACTCGGATACATACACTTCTTTGCTAAGTGTAGAATGGAGGAAGTAGAGCTACATTCCATGGACGCTTAGATTCCTCGTCGTACATGTCCGCCTTGTTCTTCTCCTGTGGATGTGCATTGATAAGATAATAGGAATCATTGTGCAACGCTTTGCTTATAATGAAAGGTCCTTCCCATGGGGGGATAACTTATGCATGCCAGTAGTGTGCTGCACCAGCCGAAGTACGAGATCACCTTCCCGGAAGACTCGGGGGTTTACTTTCCGGCTATGGTAACATAGGAGGTTTTGCTGATATATGGCGGATCTGGACAAGGCTAGTTCTCTCGCTTCTTCCAGCAGATCAACATCATTTTGCCGGGCTTCTTGCACTTCGGCTTCTGTGTATTGGGCGACCCTGGGCGAATCATGATCTATGTCGGCTGGTAGTATAACTTTTTCCCCATATACCAGAAAAAATGGCGTACAGCCTGTTGATCGATTTGGAGTTGTTCTTAAACTCCACAGTACCGCTGGTAGTTCTTCTATCCAGCACCCTGCTGATCTTTGTAGCGGCTCAATGAGCCAGGGTTTTATCCCGGACAAAACTAGTCCGTTGGATCTTTCCACTTGTCCGTTCGATGCGGGGTGGGCCACTGAGGAAATATCTAGCCGGATCTTCTTTTCTCGGCAAAACCTCACAAATGCTCCTTCAGCAAAATTCGTGCCATTATCACTTATGATACTGTGTGGATAGCCATATCTCAAGATTATATCTTTGATGAATGTCACAGCTATTGCCCCGTCACATTTCCTGATTGGCTTTACCTCAATCCACTTGGTAAACTTGTCCACCATAACCAAGATATGAGTCATGTGTCCTTTTGCCATCTTAAATGGGCCGACCATATCCAAACACCATACCGCAAATGGCCAAGTGATAGGTATAGTTTTTAGTTCTGACATAGGCATATGCGTCTTCATGGCGTACCTCTGACAACCATTGCATTTTCTTACAAGATCCTCTGCCTACTCCAGGGCACTTGGCCAATAAAATCCATGCTAGAAAGTTTTTGCCACTAATGCTCTGGAAGATGCATGTTGACCACATTCCCCTTGATGGATATCTCGGAGGATGTCTGGCCCTTCTTCCGGGTCTACGCATCGTTGTAGAACACTTGTAGCACTCCTTTTGTATAGTTCGGCGTTGATGATAGTGTATGCCTTTTCTCTTCTCTGGATTTTCCTTGAGAGTATCTCATCACTCGGCAAGGTTCCTTCTTTTAGGAATTAAAATATTGGCTTTGTCCATGCAGATATAGCTTGAACGGGGAAAATCTCTTCGTCAATTTCCATTGCATCTACCAACATAACTCTAGCCGAATCAAGCTGAACAGTCCCTGGGTTCTGTGAGACAGTCCTCGGGTTTGCCGAGGTAGTCCCCGGGTTTCCTGAGGTACTTCCCTAATCTATATCCATAGGGGTAGCTTCTGATCTGGAGAGAGCCGGGACATAAATTGAGCCAGATTCCGGTGACGGTGTGATGGATGGTTTTCTCAAATGTTCCAATACAACACCTGGCGGGATTGGCTGTCGAGATGACCCCAACTTAGATAATACGTTGGCTACCTCATTTTCAATCTGAGGTATGTGGTGGAATTCACATCCTTCAAAGAATCCACTTATCTTTTGAATGTGGAATCTATAAAGGGCCATGCTCGCATCCAGAGCATCCCAATTGCCAGAAACTTGCTACACCACCAAATCTGAATCTCCAAAACATTGTATCCGACGTATTCCCACTTCCTTTTCTACTTTAAGTCCATGCACGAGCGCTTCATACTCGGAAACATTGTTCGATGCGCTAAAATGGATTTGGAGGACGTATTTTAGCTGATCTTTCTTGGGCGAGGTAATCACTACCCCTGCCCCTAGTCCTTCCTTTAGCTTTGATCCATCAAAGTGCATTCACCAATAGTTCGAGTCCGGTAGAGGTGGTTCGTATTGCATCTCAGCCCAAGCCACGAAGAAATCCGCAACGGCTTACGATTTGATCACATCTCTTCTATCAAATTGTGGTGCATATGGGGCTAACTCAATTGCCCATTTTGCAATTCGGCTACTGGCATCTTTGTTGCTCATAATTTCTGATATGGGCGCTTGGCATATCACCTTGATGGGGTGTTCTGCTGACTCGTGTAATAACGAGCTCGTTGGGGAACCCCAAGAGGAAGGTATGATGAGCACATCAGTAAGTTTCCCTCAGTTATGAAACCAAGGTTATCAATCTAGTAGGAGCAAGGAAACACCTCCAAGGTGTTGCTAGCTGGCCTTTGGCAGGGCACACTACTGACACTAGCAGCAACGTGGAAACCTGCACAACACAACCATAGACCTTTGCCCCAACTTACAGTGAGGTTGTCCATCTCACCGGTTTTGCTGAAAACAAAGGATTAAACGTATTGTGTGGAAGAAAGTAATTGCTTGCAGAAAGTAAACAGAAAGCAGTAAACAGTTGTAGATTGATGATAAAAGAAAGGACAGGGGTCCATAGTTCACTAGTGGTGGCTCTCCTTAAGATAGATGACATGTTGGGTGAACAAATTACAGAGGGGCAATTGAAAAACATCGAGAAAGAAATCATGCATATACTACTCATCTTGACCCCTTTGAGATTCGATTGGGCATTACCACATTATACATAGACCGTAATCCAACTGCATCTATGACTAATAATCCACCTTCAGGTTATCATTCGAACCCCCTCCAGTATTAAGTTGCAAGCAACAGATAATTGCATTATGCATTGCGTGTAAAGTAAACAATACGATTGTTCTATGAACAAAGGATTGCTGTTTTCTCCCTAGTAGCAACAACACATCTAGTACCTTAGACATTTCTGTCACTTCCCCAGATTACTAGAGGCATGAACCCACTATCGAGAATAAATACTAACTCTTGGAGTTGCTAGCATCTACTTGGCCAAGATAGCTACTAACAACGGAAAGCATGCAAGATCACAAATAACAAAGACATGATAGAATCAATAATCAATCTGAAATACAATCTCAATATCCATCGGATCCCCACAAACACAACATGTAGGATTGCAAATAGATGATCTTGATCATGAACAGAGCTCACAAGATCTAGACATGGTAGCACAAGAACCAACCATCTAGCTACTACATGGACCCATAGTACAAGGATGAACTACTCACACATCACACTGAAGGCTTGCATGGTGATGAAGAAGGCCTCCAGGGTGAATTCCCCTCTCCGGCAGGGTGCCGGGATGAGCTTCAGATCCCTCCTGATCTAGGGATGGAGATGACGGCGGCTACAGACTCTTTCGTGAAATTTTGATCGGGTGCTTAGGGTTTCTATATCGGAGGCATCTTATAGGCGAAAGGGGAGGCCGAGGGGGTGCCGGAGGCGGCCACACCACCCCTTGGCGTGGGCTAGGCTAGGCCGCGCGGCCAGGTGGTGTAGCGCCCCCTGGCCCCTCTTCGTCTCGTATTCTAGCTCCTTGTGTCCCTCGGTGAAAAACGGACTTTGGCTTTTCTCCCGTCCAATTCCGAGAATATTCATTTTCTAACTTTCCTAGAACCAAAAACAACAGAAAACAGGCAGCTGGCACTGTGGCTCTTGTTAATAGGTTAGTCCAAGAAAGTGTATAGAAAGTACTCCAAAGTGTGGACAAAACATAAGAAAGTAGATAAAACCAAGCATGGAACATCAAAAATTATGGATACGTTAGCAACGTATCAACATCCCCAAGCTTAACTCCTGCTCGTCCTCGAGTAGGTAAGTGATAAAAAGAAAGAATAATTTTTGAGGTGACATGCACCATCCTAAACTTGATCAAAGTATTTGTAAAACAATGATAGCTGGGATCATAATACTTCAATCACAACATGAAACAAAAAGTTCTAACAATAAGACAAAGCAACTATGCTGCAATCATGAAAAGGCACAAACAAAAGATTCATGAATAACAATGATTTGTAAGATGTTTGTTTGTTTCACATAAATAAAACATAGCATAGTGGCATTCAACTTGTCCTTCATAGAGTAGCAAAAATAATTGCATAGGACACCTTCAACGTTCATAAGAGTGACTAGATACAAATATTTTAAGAACAAGCAATATCAAAATTATGCATCCATCAACAAGTCTTGGGACAATGCACATAGAACTAAGAATGGCCACTATGCTCTCAAAGTAGGTGCATAAAGATAGAAGGTGGAGACTCAACAAAAAAGTAAAATAAAGGCCTTCATAGAAGGAAGTAGGGATTCAAGTTTCATAAAGAGCTTCCAAAAATTATGGTACTTATTAGATTTCAACTCTCATTGCCCCTATCATAAGCATCTTGAAGGTGATTAAGGTTAGAGTGACACAACTAAGAGGATATGATTGACAAGTTATAAGCTGAAATCTCATGCCCCTTACTTATGAAGACCGAACCTCATGCTACTCAACTTCAGTCCCAAGTAAGCTCTTGTCATTGTAAGTACATATGTATCATAGAGAACCGCCAACGCGGTACCCCTTGCACATGATACAGGAGCTATCCTATAATCAAAATGACAAGGCAAGCAGACAATGAGCATCTCAGCGATATTTTTATTTGCTATTTGCATAGGTTTTTATTGAGGATGCTTCATAGAGTGCTCATTATAGTTATGCTGCAAGTTTCCACCATGATTAGGCATGGCTTAGGCTAGTGGCCCAGGCGTTTCTCTAACACAAATACAAACTCCATGATCTTACAAGTTCCCCTTTTACTTCACACCGCCGGGATCCATAAGCAAAAGAACATGATATCAACAGGGTACAAAGTACAAGTGCAATGCTGAAAGCGTTCCCCATGATATATGGTTCTGCTAACTTCAATTTATAAAGCGCAAGCATATACGCAACAAAGATGGACGCAATG
This sequence comes from Avena eriantha, assembly GCA_910589775.1. NCBI lineage: Eukaryota > Viridiplantae > Streptophyta > Magnoliopsida > Poales > Poaceae > Avena > Avena eriantha. The sequence continues at coordinate 327,445,583 of OU342745.1, read as the reverse complement.
GTTCAAGTTTATTAAATGCGAGAAAGTAAAGTGTGTCATCAAGTTCGTGAGAGCTTTAATCACTAATTTTCACATAACAAGTTTAATTCGGAAGGTAGATAAAACATGAATATACTTGGAATAGCATATGCTAATAGGTAGGTATGGTGGACTCTTTGGAATACCTTGGTTTTAGGAGTTGGATGCATGAGTGGAACTCATACTTGGTTATGGAGGCTACCAAAAGACTAGGAGCGACCAACTAAGAGAGCAATAATGGCCATAATCATGCAGAGCGACAAAACATCATTAATCAAAGCATAAAGTGATACTACAAGTTGAAAACCAAAGGATCATAAAGGCTTATGGTGACTTGGGATAGTCATAACATGGTGTGAGCATGTGCCAAGTCAACCCAAATAAAACCTCAAAGGAGAATACCACAATACTATGCTTTAATATGCTAAAACAACGCATGATTCTTCCAAGGCACATTAAGCAATCTCAATTGTTTATAACAAGTCATGCTACAACAAAGAATACTAAGCATAAAGCCAAAACAATATCAAGCATGGCATGACAAAGCATAGGCCACAGTCAAAAACAAGCTCTCTTTACCACTTAAGCATGAACTTTCCCTACTCTTTTCCAATCCAAACCAAACTATTTGAAAACCAATGTATGAAAGAGGGGGTCCAACCAATTTATTCAGAAAACTAAGAAAACCAAGCAAACGAAAACAAAAAAAGATGATGCTCCAAGAACAACACAACTGTGCATGAAACAATAAAAATGAAGTGTTTGGAAGAAACCTGGAATTTTTATTGATGAAGATGGGGATGCCTTGCGCATCCCCAAGCTTTGACGCTTGTACCTCTTGAATATTTCTTGGGGTGACACGGGGTGGCATCCCCAACCTTGAGCTTTAGTCCATCCTTCATCTCATTACTCATTCCTTCCATACACCTGACATTTTTCCTTCATACAAAACTTAACACAATCTTTATTAGCAACATTAGTGCACTCAAGATAATAAGTCTTTAGGTTCAGTTCCAACACCAATAAAACTTCCATTAAAACACAAGCTACTGTAGCACTTCCCTCAAAAATCTCAATTCCCCAAAATAACTCAAAAAGGAACCAACAAGAAGCAAATGCAAATGATGGCAGAAATCTGTCAAAACAGACCAGCAGATAAAAACCAATTGTTTCGAAGACCTTCTGTTGCTCAAATCAAAAAGTGTTGAACTAACGAAAGTTGGATAACAACCTGGGGCAGAAGCACAAAAAATTCACGCCTCAAAACGACGTACGGAGATTTTAAACGAATATTTACGGTGAAACACAAAAATCTGTTACGGGACAACAACTTTCCCAATCATTACTTCTCTCTCATTAGAGGTCACTCTTGGCACAAAAAGCAAATAAAAAGGATAAGGGGCGGTTATTACTGAAGTAATAACTTCCAAGACTCATCTAAAACTTTTGGGTTATCTCCCAATATACTTTTCTTTAATGCCTTTAAGTTAGGCATTTGAAGCAACAAAAAGAATCAAGTGTTCTCAAATGAAGAAGCATTAAGAGCAAATTTTGTTTTCATAGGAGAGGCAAAAGAAATCTTCTCTCTCTTCTTAGGGAAGTGTTCTATACCTTTCTTGAGTGGAGGTTGATATTTAATGGTGCCTTCTTTCATATCAATAATGACACCAATAGTTCTAAGAAAAGGTCTTCCCAAAGTAATAGGACAAGAAGCATTGCATTCAACATCCAAAACATAGAAATCAATGGGGACATATGCATTGTTAACCATAATAAGAACATAATTAATACTCCCCATGAGTTTATTTTTAGGATTATCATCAAGTGGGACATTCGAATAAAAATCTTCCAATGGTGGCAAATCAGGCATATCGTAAATCCTTCTAGGCATAATAGAAACACTACTATCAAGATCACATAAACCTTTGAAATCAAAATCATTCACTTTCATATTAATGATGGGTTCCCAACCATATTTTTGTTTCATAGGAATAGAAGTTTTATGTTTCATCTTTTCTTCTTTAATTTTTATGAGAGCATCAGTAATGTGTTTTTTAAAGGCCATATTCATAGCACTAGCATTAGGACTTTTAGGAAGCTTTTGTAGGAACTTAATAACTTCAGAGATGTTGCAACCCATTAAGATAAAAATCATAATTATCATCTAAAGTAGTAGAGCTATTACTAGCCTCAACACTAGTGGTAGTTATAGTAGAAACACTAATGTTTCTAGCAGTTTCATCTTCTCTTTCCCACTTAGCATGCAATTGAGCTAATAGTCTAACATTTTCATCAATTCTAACTTGTATGGCATTAGTAGCAGCAAAGGGATTCTCATTAGTTTCAGGTTTATCAGCCATTTTATTCAGAGAAGATTGAGCTTCAGCCAATGATGCTATATTTCTTTCAGCATTAGAGAGTTTCTCCTCAATAGTTTTATTGAAAGCAGTTTATTTACTAATAAAGTCTTTAAGCATAACTTCAAGTTCAGAGGGAGCACTCCTATTATTGTTGTAGGAATTTCCATAAGCCTTACCATTGTTGGGAGGATATGGCCTATAATTATTGTTACCAAAATTATTCCTGTAGGCATTATTGCTAAAATTGCTATTTCTTATAAAGTTCACATCAACTTGCTCTTCTTGAGCAACCAAAGAGGCTAAGGGAACATGATTTGGCTCAATATGGGCTTTCCCATTGACAAGCATAGACATAATAACATCAATTTTATCACTCAAGGAGGAGGTTTCCTCAACAGAATTTACCTTCTTACCTTGTGGAGCTCTTTCAGTATGCTATTCAGAATAGTTAATCATCATATTATACAGAAGCTTTGTTGCATCACCCAAAGTAATGGTCACAAAGGTACCTCCAGCAGCAAAATCCAATAGATTTCTTGAAGAATAGTTCAATCTTGCATAAAAAGTTTGGATAATCATCCAAGCAGTCAGTCCATGAGTGGGACAATTCTTTACCAAAGATTTCATTCTTTCCCAAGCTTGAGCAACATGTTCATTATCATATTGTTTAAACTTCATTATTTCACTTCTCATAGATATAATCTTAGCAGGAGGATAGTATTTTCCAATGAAAGCATCTTTGCATTTAGTCCAAGAATCAATACTATTCCTAGTTAAGGAATTCAACCATTCTTTAGCTTTTCCTCTCAAAGAGAAAGGAAATAATTTAAGCTTAATGATGTCTCCATCTATATCCCTATGCTTTTGCATCTCACAAAGTTCAACAAAGTTATTTAGATGAGCAGCAGCATCTTCATTACCAATACCAGAAAATTGTTCTCTCATAACAAGATAGAGTGAAGCCGGTTTTATTTCAAATAAAGTAGCTTCAGGAACAGGTGGAGCAATATGTGTGCTCATGAAATCATTGTTGTTGGTGCTAGTGAAGTCACACAACTTAGTATTTTCCAGATTAGTCATTTTTGTGTTTTTAATAAATAAAGTAAACTAGTAAAACTAATTTTTGTGTGTTTTTGATAAAGAAACAAACAAACAAACAAAGCAGAAATAAACTAAGCAAAACAAAAATAACAAAGTAAAGAGATTGGTTATGAGGGACCCCTTGTGAAGATGTCCTTGACTCCATGGCAACGGCGCCAGAAAAATGCTTGTTGATTCCTGTAATAACGAGCTCGTTGGGGAACCCCAAGAGGAAGGTATGATGAGCATAGCAGTAAGTTTCCCTCAGTTATAAAACCAAGGTTATCAATCCAGTAGGAGCAAGGAAACACCTCCTAGGTGTTGCTAGCTGGCCTTTGGCAGGGCACACTACTAACGCTAGCAGCAACGTGGAAACCTGCACAACACAACCATAGACCTTTGCCCCAACTTACAGTGAGGTTGTCCATCTCACCGGTTTTGCTGAAAACAAAAGATTAAACGTATTGTGTGGAAGAAAATAATTGCTTGCAGAAAGTAAACAGAAAGCAGTAAACAGTTGTAGATTGATAATAAAAGAAAGGACCGGGTTCCATAGTTCACTAGTGGTGGTTCTCCTTAAGATAGATGACATGTTGGGTGAACAAATTACAGCGGGGAAATTGACAAACATCGAGAAAGCAATCATGCATATACTACTCATCTTGACCCCTTTGAGATTCGATTGGGCATTACAACATTAAACATAGACCGTAATCCAACTACACTATGACTAATAATCCACCTTCAGGTTATCATCCGAACCCCCTCCAGTATTAAGTTGCAAGCAATAGATAATTGCATTACACATTGCGTGTAAAGTAAACAGTATGATTGTTCTATGAAAAAAGGATTGCTGTTTTCTCCCTAGTAGCAACAGCACATCTAGTACCTTAGAGATTTATGTCACTTCCCAGATTACTAGAGGCATGAACCCACTATCGAGAATAAATACTAACTCTTGGAGTTGCTAGCATCTACTTGGCCAAGATAGCTACTAACAAGGGAAAGCATGCAAGATCACAAATAACAAAGACATGATAGAATCAATAATCAATCTGTAATAGCATCTCAATATCCATCGGATCCCCGCAAACACAACATGTAGGATTACAAATAGATGATCTTGATCATGAACAGAGCTCACAAGATCTATACATGGTAGCACAAAGGAGAAGAACCAACCATCTAGCTACTACATGGACCCGTAGTCCAAGGATGAACTACTCACGCATCACACCGAAGGCTTGCATGGTGATGAAAAAGGCCTCCAGGGTGAATTCCCCTCTCCAGCAGGGTGTCGGGAAGAGCTTCAGATCCCTCCCTATCTAGGGATGGAGATGACGGCGACTACAGACTCTTTCATGGAATTTTGATCGGGTGCTTAGGGTTTCTATATCGGAGGCATCTTATAGGCGAAAGGGGAGGCCAAGGGGTGCTGGAGGCGGCCAGACCACCCCCTGGCGCAGGCCAGGCTGGGCCACGTGGCTAGGTGGTGTGGCGGCCCCCTGGCCCTCTTCGTCTCGTATTCTTGCTCCTTGTGTCCCTCGATGAAAAACTGACTTTGGCTTTTGTCCCGTCCAATTCCGAGAATATTCATTTTCTGACTTTCCTGGAACCAAAAATAGCAGAAAATAGGTAGCTGGCACTGTGGCTCTTGTTAATAGGTTAGTCCAAGAAAGTCTATAGAAAGTACTCCAAACTGTGGACAAAACATAAGAAAGTAGATAAAACCAAGCATGGAACATCAAAAATTATGGATACGTTAGCAACGTATCATGTTCCTCAAAATAATGCTTGAGCTTCTTGGCTGCCATGTACACACTGTATGGCATCTTCTGGTAGTGAGGGTAATTCTGCTTCGAAGTCGATAACACCTCGCTCAGGTAATACACTGGTCTTTGCACCGACTTACCTTCCTCATCACGCTCCACCACAATCATTGCACTTACGACTCGGTTGGTCGCGGCTATATAGAGCAACATCGGCTCTTTAGATAGTGGTGAGGCTAATATTGGTGCAGAAGACAACATCTTTTTTAACTCATGGAATGCGCTATCAGCTTGCGGTGTCCATGTAAATTTGTCTCTTTTTCATTAACTAGTAGAGGGGAAATGCCTTCTCTCCCAGCCGACTTGCAAACCGACTCAGTGATGCCAGGCAACTAGTAAACTTTTGCATATCATTAAGACATTTTGGCAGTTCCATTCTTTCTATGGCTCGGATTTTTGTGGGGTTGGCCTCGATACCTCGGCTGGATACGAGAAAACCGTGTAACTTCCTAGCCGGCACACCAAAAGTACATTTGTACGGGTTAAGCTTCATTCGGAACCGCCTTAGGTTCGCGAATGTCTGTCGGATATCATCAAGGAGCATTTTGCTTTCCTTAGTTTTTATCACAACATCATCCACATAAACTTGCACATTTCGACCAATTTTGTCATGTAGACATTTTTGTATGCATCATTGATACGTTGCTCCTGCATTACGTAATTCGAACGGCATAGTGCAATAGCAATAAGCCCCATACGGGGTGATAAACATAGTCTTTATTTGATCATCCGGGTTCAGAGGTATCTGGTGGAAACCAGAATATGCATCTATGAATGATAACATTTCACACCCGACAGTTGAGTCTATGACCTGGTCTATCGTTGGCAGTGGAAATGGATCTTTTGGACATGCCTTATTCAGGTTCATGTAATTGATACACATACGCCACACCACAGCCACATTTGGATCATCCTTCTTCTTCTTCTCCACGAGCACCGAATTAGAGAGCCAATCTAGGCAAAGTACTTCCATGATAACTCCGGCTGCAAGTAACCGAGCTATCTCATCTTCAATGACCTTTCTCCCATCTTTGGCAAAGCAGCGGAGAGGTTGCTTCACCAGCTTAGCCCCGGGTGTTACATTCAAAGAGTGCTCGGCCAACTCCCTCGGCACACCTTGCAGATCCTGTGTGGACCAAGCAAAGACATCCTGATTCTCACGGAGGAAGTTGACGAGCTCGCTTTCCTATTTGTCTCCTAACCCGGCACCAATGGTCACGGTGTGCTCTGGGAACTGATCATCAATGGGCACCTTATTTGTATCTTTCGTCGCTTGAAACGACACACTTCCATGCGGGTTGGTCAGAGCTGGCATATGTTGTTGCGCAGACTGAGCCAATGTCGTGACCTCCTGAATTATCCTTTTATCTTGAGCAATCACAAGTGACTCGACCAGGTTAGATCCAACGAAAGCACACTCAATAAAACGCTGGAAGTCCCCAGCTATGGTAATCACCCCCTAACGAGGGTTTAACTCATCAATGCCCATTATTATGGACTTGGGTTTTGGAGAAGGAGGGAGTGCTGGAGACATCTATCAGCTAGCAAACAAGCACACAGGGGACAAAGGATTTACCCAGGTTCAGGCCTCGTAGAGGTCCCTACTCCTGCTTGTCTGCTCGTGGAATTATCAAAGGAGTCGAAAGTTACAATGGTGCGCAGATGCAATCTGCCAAGAGTTGTGGAAACTAGGGTTGTGTGTGTCCTCCTCGCTGCCCCCTCCTAGCCTTTATATAGATAGGTTAGGTCTCGGGTAGCAGGTCGAGTCAGTTACAAGTTAGGGTTTTTCCCTTCAAACTTTCTATCTTTAGCTTCTTCTTGTCTCTCAAGCAATCGAGAGTCCGCAGGTTACTCGAGTCCTTTCGTCTGGGCCTTGGCGACACCGTGGGCCTGTACGTATTTAGATCATATATACCAAGCTCGAGTACTTGCAGGGTATACCCATGTCAGTAGCCCCTGAGTATCCAGTGAAATCGCAGATTCGACTGGGTACTTTTGAAGTTTCGAGTGCCTGAATGAGTGCATTTCGACTGCTTTTATTTGTGTCATAGGGATTGTTGATATACGTGCCTGATATAACCGAAGTATCCGTACCAGTTAACCACCTTAGGGTGAAACAACACAATCTACTCGAACTCGAGTCCCCGGACCCGAATCCGGAAAAGTGCTAGCGTAATTCGACTCAGGCCGCGGAGGTCTTACAGGAGTCGAATTCCAGTTATATGGGTGTGAGCACTTGACGCGTCCGTCAAGGCATGTTCATCGTGCCTGTAGGCACGGATATGTTTCTGGTAGTGCGCAGTTAAATGCATTGTCAGGCCTTTATTCAGGTCTTACCTTCACGCTGTAAGCGCGGCATCCGAATTTTATCATCGCGGAGATGATTCGGGCAACCCAGGAGACGTAATCTCTTTGTAGGGAAAATTATGAGGCGGTGTCGCCATGATCTGCGAGTGCTGATGTAATCAATGCACAACTTTTGTGCAAATAATCATAGGGTGCGCGACCAGCACTCCCTATGGGAGTAGCCCCCGAGTGCCTGGTTGAGTCGAAGACTCAGGCAGGGACTAAAGAAATTTTGCGACTGCTGTCATTTTTGTTTGTTTTGACTCGAAAACTTGGGTTGCGACTGCTGTCGTCTTTTGCTTGCTTGTTTCAGTCGAAATTGTTTCCAGCGCTCCCTATGGGAGTAACCCACGTCCATAGTCAAATCGTTTTTCGAGTGGTTGGGTTTGATTGTGATTGCCTGTATCCCTGCAATAAGAAAAGAAAATCATAGGATGCGCGGCCAGCGCTCCCTATGGGAGTAGCCCCCGAGTGCTTGGTGGAGTCGAAAACTCCAGCAAGGACTAAAGTAGTCGAAGTTTTCCGCTAAGTAGCCTTTGATGACGTCAGTGCTGACGCTTGCATGACCTCAGTTTCCCGCGTGAGCGGCTTTGACGGGACGTGACGAGTGGTGGGTCCCACTTTCTGACTTTGAGTTGACTGGGCGTGCGTAATCTTATTATTAATTGTGCCTCCTTGATTTCCGCGCAATGGAGGGACGGTTCGCGCTTCCTCTTCTCCACGTGTCGAGCGCGATATGTGCCACGCATCCAATAGGGTTTTTGTGAGCCGTTGGATTGCATCCCTTAGGGGTTAAGTAGCGATGCTACGGCGGTAAATTTCCATCTGCTCCCTTTTCTTCCTCGCTGCCCTCGCCATTGCCGCTGCTCCTTTGCTTTTCTCCTGCGCTCATCTCCTCCTCAGCTCTGGACCATCTCCGCTCGTTTCCAAGTTATTTTCTGCGTTCTCATCGCCGCCGCGCAATGGGAAAGAAGAAAGGAGGCGCTGTCGCTGAATCCGCGGCCACCGTTGCCGCGACGAAGAAGAAGGGTGGCTCCGCTGCTGCGGGCACCAATGCCGCCGCCGGCGGGAAAAATAAGGTCGCGGGCACCCGCGTGACCAATGGCGCTTGGCGCTCCTCAATCATCAAGGCGTTTGATCTCTGTCTTCTTCGCCAAGACGGAGTTATTTCCGCAGCAGTCACCGACACGCGCGTCCCCAGCGTTGAGACCATTCCTGTGCCTCCCGCTGGTTTTCGAGTGATGTTTCTTGCTTTCATCATTCGCGGCCTTTCTTTGCCTATCCACCCCTTTCTTAGGGGTCTCCTCTGTTTCTACGGGCTCCAGCTCCATCAGCTGTCCCCAAATTCGATTCTTCACATCTCTTGTTTTATCACCCTCTGCGAGTGCTGGCTCGGAACACACTTTGGCCTTTTCAAACGTTTGTTTAAGCTAAAGCGTTAGTCCGCATCTGGCTCTTTAGTTTATGACGTAGGTGGTTGTGGAATCCATGTCGACCCATCCGCCACCTACTTCGACATCAAGCTCGCCAAGTCCGTCCAGGGATGGCGGGATAGGTGGTTTTATGTTCGCGACCAGAAGGTCAAGGACGAGCATTTTGGACTTGCGCCTTTCGACCCCGCGACTCCCTGCAAGAAGATGCGTTCTTGGAAGAACGTGATCATGCCTTCCGAACTCGCGAAGACAGATGTGTTATATCAACGCGTCTGCGACCTCGAGAGTCGCATAGGCGCAGAAGAGGGAGGTTGCGCCCTTGTCAGGACTTGGCTGTGTCGTCGCGTCCAGCCTCTCCAGGCTAGGGTCCATCCCATGTTTCAATGGGGTGGTGCTGATGATGTCACTCGTGTGTCTGCCGATGGCATGTCCGCGAGTGAGGTAGATAAGAGGGTGCGACTGGTCACGAAGTACACCTTCAAGGATGTGCTTCCGAATGAGCCAATCGTTCCTCCCTTCGATGCTTCGAATCCTCCTCCCGAGGTACAGTCGTGCTACGCAGTAGCTTATGTTCGCGATTGCTTTTCTGTTACTTACTTGCTCCTTTTTGCTATTTGTATGCAGGATTGGGTGGTCTCGCCTTGCATGCCTCCTCTCCCTGAGGGCATTATTCCCCGCGAAGCTTTTGAAGAGGATGAGTCTGAGTCGACCACCCCTTCTGATGTGGAAGAGGAAGCCCCCGAGTCCGGGAGCCCGGATACTCGCAAGCGTTCGCGCAGCTAGGACTCCGATGCGTCGACTCCTTCAACTCCAGAAGGCATAGTTGCTGGCGCGGATTCACCAATTCCCGCCGTTCCTGTGAGGGCTATAGCACCATCTTCTCGCAAGAAGATGCGATTTCCCATGGAGTCTTCGTCGGAGTCGGCGGGAGGCCACGTTTGATCTTGACAAGTTTGACTAGTAAGTTTATGAGGTCATTCATTCTTTTCTGTTGTCTATTTGTTGGCTTTGCCCTGGAGTTTTGCCTTTTCTTAATGCGAATTTGGTCTTGCAGTCAAGAGGCGTCGTCATCTTCTGGCGACGTTGAGTTTTTGAAGGAATCAGGAGTCCCGACCTCAAGGGCCAAGGTAGAGGTCGAGCGCGCTCCTTCTCCTCCGGCGGCAGCCCACTCCGGGCACAATTCTTCAAGCTCTCCTCACGGAGGGAGCATCGAATAGTTGCTCGGATGACGGCTCAACAGACTTCTTCGGAGTCGCTGGAGGACCATGTTAGTATATCTTTCCTTCTGTTGTATTTTGGCAGTCAACGCCTTCTGTTGCCCTCTCTGATTCCTTGCTTGGTGCAACAGTTCCTTGTAAAGGAGGCCGCGCGAGTGGCGGAGCAGGTGGTGGCGATGGGTCGTCAGCATGCGATGCTGGAGACGCGTCACCGCGTGGTCGAAAGTGAGTGCTTCCACGCTTGTTTTTTTCATCTTCCCTCTGTTTTGGTATGTTCGACTGATAGCCAATTATTTGACTGCCATGTAGCTGAGCATAACGCCCTACTGCGCAATGTCGCATCATTGGAGAAGACATTGGCCGTAGCTGTGAAGGGGCGCGATGAGGCAATCGCAGCTTGTGATGATGCCCGGAAGTGCGAAGAGGATCTGCGCGCCTCTTTTGCGGCCAGGGAGAAGTTGTTCGAGGAGCAACTATTCTCAGTCGCCAAGGCCCTCTCGGGTACCTTTACTGGTGGATTTTTTATTGATGCTTTTCTTTGCTTCTAGAGTTTTGCCGGTGGCACTAGAAATTTGATCCATGTATTTTGGTGTAGATGCTGGCGACTTGAGTTTTGACCCGCAGGCCCTTCGTCGTGATGACGTTCTGGCCGGTGCGGTGTCCGCGGTCGAAGACCGAAGCGCCACCATCCAGGATACGTTATCCAAGGCCAAGGTCGCCCTTAGTCGCCTCCGGGAGGAGTTGATGCCAAAGGCGGAGCAGGTCGATACTATGGGCGAGCTGGTGGAGTCACTCGTCGGGGGCGTGCCTTCTTCTTACAAGAACTCCCTCCGAGCGGCTGGTGCAACGATGTCACTTGCCATGGTGCAAGCCCACGGAGTTGAGATAGATCCCTCTGCGGTGTCGAAGACAATGCCTGTTGGCGCGGATGGTCAGCAGGTAGTCTTTGCTCCCTTTGCGACTTCATGTGCCAAATATGGTCATTCCTTGATTAATACCGGTGCCAAGTATTCGGAGGAGCTCCAGCGTGCTAAGAAGGCGGCAAAAGCTTCGGCCTCAGGGGCAGGCGGAAAGTCAGTGGCGTCTGATACTACCACGAACTTGATGAAGCCCCCAAAGGCGTCGAAGTCGAAGAAGCCAGCTGCCCCATAGTTAGCTTTTGTAATAGGTGATGAATTGTCCTTTTGGTCTAAGAACATGCCTGCCGGCGAGTGTGCTTGTGAATATTTTATGCTTATCCTGAATGCGCCTGTTCCCCTTGTCATTGTGTTAATTTGGTCGCCTTATTTGCTTCTGTCTTGACTTGTGGTAGGGCACATCGAGTGGTCACGTAGGGGGAAACCAGGACTCACCATCTCCTGATGAGACAGTGGCACCGCCGTGCTCCAGGGTAGAGGAGTTGTCTTTGCTGTCGCGACTTCGTGACCGTGTGAAGCAGCTGGAGCGTGAGTTGCCCCTGATCCGTGGTAACGCAGATGTGTGGAAGTCAAAGGCGGAAAAAGCCGCCGCCCGCGAGCAATATCTGCTTGGCGAGGTGACACAACTGGGCGACTAGTTTAAGTGTTAGTTTTCTCGTCCTCATCTTTTCCTTTGTAGTTAGTCGCAGTTGTACGTTGTACTCATGCTGTTGGTGCCGCCGCGTGTAGTTGTTAGTGCACGCCATCCGCAGGAGGAGAGGGATAGGATTGCCATCCGCCTTCATGGTATCACCCAGGAGCAACTCCAAGAGAGTGGATAATTCTGGGTGGATCATGATGGTGGGACTGCATTGGCGACCCTGCAGGATCGTGCTTCGCGAGTGCTGCTCTTCCTGAAGAAGTCGCAGTCATGTTTGAAGAATATCTATCGGGCGATGTTCCCGTTGGATGACACGCCGTCAAGCCTGTTGGCTCTCCTGGCCAAATTTCAAGATATGTCCGCGGTTCGCGAGTGCGTGAGGCAGGAGTTGGTGGCTGGTGCCAAGGCTACCCTCTCGATGGTGCGATTGCACAGGCCTGACGTGGATGTCGCCGTCGTAGCTTCCGGTGTGCCAGCGCCGCCAGCTGGATCTGCTTGGAATATGGTGCCGCACTATCAAGCGGTGGACCATCCAGCAGAGGAGATTGTCGACTTCTTCGAGGAGCAAACCAATGTTCTTCTGTTATAGCAGTAACCAGATTTGTATCATGCACATAAGTGTATTTGTGTTGTAAAGTTCATATATATATTTGTATGTAATTTATTGTTGAACGCGTACAAATAGCTTTTGTAAGAGTAATGTGCGTTGCACTATGCGAGTCCTTTTCGTTAGCCTGGCCATCCCTTTATCAACCTGCCAGGTGCGTTGCAGCTGGGTTGAGTTTGCGTTAAGGGGTTCAACTGATGTGCCAGCTACTCAGGATGTCGCGGTTATTAGTTCGAAGAATAAATGTGTGTAGGGTGGCGTAGCCCCCGAGTACAATAGTAACAGAAGTGAAAAGAAAAACACAGAGTTTTGGGGCACTTAGCTTTTATTTATTTGGAGAACAGTACGAGGTACAATGTGTGGCTAAGTAGCCTTGGCTCGTAGCCTTATTTGCGATGTAAAAGTAAAAACAGCTAGGGGTAGAAGCGTCGCAGTTGTGCGACGTTCCAAGGGTTGGAGTATGCGACTCCTATTTCTAGGTCTTAAAGGCGATAGGCGCCACCTGGGATTACTTCTGTAACCAAGTATGGTCCTTCCCAGGGGGACTCAAGCTTGAGATGCCCCTGCTGCTTCAGTCGCAGGACCAGGTCACCTTCGACGAAGGATCTGGGGCGAAGCCTTCTACTGTGGTAGTTGCGCAGGTTCTGCTGATAGATCGTTGATCTTTCTGTGGCGATTTCTCTTGCCTCGTCGAGGAGGTCGACGGAGTCTTCGAGTGCAAGAGATGACTCTTGTTCGCTGTAAGCGACTATGCGCGTCGCCTTGTACCTTACTTCGGCGGGTAGTACCGCTTCTGCCCCGTGCACCATAAAGAATGGCGTGTAGCCTGTGGCGCTGTTTGGAGTTGTACGTAGGCTCCAGAGTACGGATTGGAGCTCATCTGGCCAGCAACCTGCGGCTTGTTCGAGTGGTCGAAGGAGTCGCTTCTTGATGCCGTTGCAGACGAGCCCGTTTGCTTTTTCCACCTGACCGTTGGTCTGTGGATGTGCGACTAAGGCATAACTGATGTTGATCCCCAGGTTTTCACAGAATTCTTGGAACTCCTTGGATGTGAAGTTCGTCCCGTTGTCAGTGATGATGTTGTGCGGCACGCCGAAGCGGTAGACGATCGACTCGAAGAACTTGACTGCGTTGTGCCCTGATTGCTTGGTTACTGGCATGGCCTCGATCCACTTGGTGAATTTGTCAACTGCGACCAAGAGGTAGACGTATCCTCCTTGCGAGGACCTTGGGAGTTTTCCAACCATGTCGAGACCCCACTGTGCGAAGGGCCAGGCCAATGGAATAGGCCGTAATTCTGCGCCTGGTGCGTGTGGTTTGTCCACGAATCGCTGACAAGCGTTGCACTTTTGGACTATGTCCTTGGCGTCGCGCATGGCCGTGGGCCAGTAAAATCCAGCTCGTAAAGCTTTGGCAACGAGGGCACGACTGCTGGCATGGTGTCCGCAGGTTCCCTCATGTATGTCGAGGAGGACTGCTTTTCCATCGGCCAGGGAGACGCATCGTTGTAACACGCCTGTGATACTGCGTTTATACAGTTCGCCGTTGATAACGGCGAATGCCTTGGAGCGTCGTGCGATGTGCCGTGCGTCCGTCGGGTCGTCCAGTAGGCGCTTGCTGAGGAGATATGTAATGTACGACTGCGTCCAAGATTGTTCTATCATCATGACGCTCATTGGCCCTTCGAGTCCTGTGTCTAGCTCCAAGTCATCGAGTGCCATTGGCTCATTGGGTGGCGTAGCCCCCGAGTCCATTGCTGCGCTTGTTTTCTTCTCTGCGGCTTTTGGCTTGATAGAGCGTTCGCAGATGTGCTCGAGAAATACCCCAGGTGGTATGGGGGCACAGGTAGAGCCTATGTTGGCGAGTGCATCCGCCTCCTAGTTGCTTTCACGACCTACATGTCGCAACTCGCAACCATCGAAGTCTCCCTCGAGTGTATCGTAGAGGTCACGGTATGCGATCATGTTGTCATTGAGTGCGTCGCACTCGTGCATTATTTGGTTGACGACCAGCTTGGAGTCGCCATATATGATGAGCCTCTTTGCGCCGCAGGCTTTTGCCATCCTCATCCCGTGCAACAGGGCCTCGTATTCAGCCTCGTTGTTTGAGGCCGTAAATTGCATTCGCAGGATGTATTTCAGCTTGTCTCCTTGAGGTGACGTCAATATGACACCTGCTCCTGCTCCGTCTTTCCGCTTGGATCCATCAAAGTGCATTGTTCAGAGGTAGGATATATCTGGCTTGTCCGGGAGTTGGTTTTCCATCCAATGCACGAGAAAGTCAGGGAGAACCTACAACTTGATTGCGTCGCGCTTTTGGTATGTGATTTCTCGTGGAGACAGTTCGATTCCCCAAAGCGTGACTCGTCCCGTGGCGTCGGGGTTATTGAGGATATGTCCCAATGGGGCGTCGCTGACTACCACGATTGGGTGTTCCTGGAAGTAATGGCGCAGTCGTCGGGCGGTCATGAAGACGCCGTACGCCAGCTTCTGGTAGTGCGGGTACCGCTGTTTTGTTGGCGTGAGGACCTCGCTGAGGTAGTATACCAGGCGTTGTACGCCGTGGACCTTGTTTTCATCGGCCCGCTCGACGACGAGCACTGTACTAACCACTTGGTTGGTAGCGGAGATGTATAGCAGTAGTGGCTCCCTTTCTCGTGGAGTCACCAGTACTGGCGAGGTGGATAGCAGGCGCTTGAGATCTTTGAATGCTTCTTGCGCTTCCTTGGTCCACTCCAATTTGTCAGCTTTGCGGAGGAGCTGATAGAAGGGCAGTGCCTTTTCCCCCATTCGACTGATAAATCGACTGAGGGCCACAATTCGTCCGGCTAGTTGTTGGACGCCTCTTATGTTCTTTGGCTTCTCCATGGCCAGTATGGCCTTTATCTTTTTCGGGTTTGCCTCAATCCCTCTCGCGGAGACGAGATACCCGAGCAGCTGCCCAGATGGTACGCCAAAGGCGCATTTGTCCAGATTGAGCTTAATCCGGTAACGATCGAGGTTGGCAAATGTTTCGCGCAAGTCGTCGATTAGAGAGGCTTCCTCCTTGGTTTTGATTACTATGTCGTCGACATAGACTTGGATGTTGCGACCAAATTGCTCCTTGAGGCAAGCCTGCATGCACCGCTGGTAGGTGGCTCCCGCGTTTTTTAGCCCGAAGGGCATTGTGTTGTAGCAGAACACACCGAAGGGCATTGTAAACGCGGTCTTCTCCTGGTCTTCCTCCTTCATTCGAATTTGGTTATAGCCTGAGTAGGCATCGAGGAAGCAGAGGCGCTCGCATCCAGCGGTGGAGTCGATGATTTGATCGATCTGTGGTAGCGGGAAGTGATCTTTTGGGCAGTGCTTGTTTAAGGAAGTGAAGTCCACGCACATCCGTAGGATATCCGTGTCCTTTTTTGGCACCAGCACCGTATTGGCGAGCCAAGTGCTTTCCTTGATCTCGCGTATGAATTTTGCCTCGAGGAGTCTGTTGATCTCCATGCCAACTTCATGTGCTCGTGGCTCAGACAGTCGCCTGATTGTTTGCTTGACTGGCCTTGCGTCGGAGTTGACGTTGAGTGCGTGCTCGGCGAATTCCCTGGGAACTCCTGGCATGTCCGCAGGACACCAGGCAAAAATTTCCCAGTGCTCACGGAGGAATTCGACGAGCGCGAGTTCCTATGCGGGACTCAAGTTGTTGGCGATGAGGGCCGTTTTGGCGGGATCTGTCGGATGGACCTGCACCTTCTTTGTGTGCACAGATGAGTCGAAGGAGAGATCAGGTGAGCTTGGCCTGCTCAGGGGAGGCAGGCTGTTGTCTGTCATCTCCTTCAATCGCGCGAGCTCCTCCTGCATGCCGAAGGACTGGGAGATTCTGTTGAATTCCCTATCGCAACTGTCAGATCGCTCAAAGCTTCCGTTGATCGTGATGACGCTGTTGGGACCTGGCATTTTCATCTGCAGGTAGGCGTAGTGGGGTACCGCCATGAACCTAGCGAACAGGACGCGTCCGAGGATGCAGTGGTATTGTGAGGGCCAGTCGACGACCTCAAAATCGATGCGCTCGCGCCGGAAGTTCCTTGGCGTGCCGAATATGACGTCGAGGTTGATTTTGCCCAGGGGGTATACGCCTTTCCCTGGGACGATGCCGTGGAACGTTGTGTCCGATGCCTCCAAGCAAGTTAGAGGGATCCTCATTGCTCGCAAGGTACTCGCGAATATGAGGTTGATGCCGCTTCCGCCGTCCATGAAGACGTGACTCATGTCAAAGCCTCCAATTTGCGCCTCGAGTACGAGGGGGCAATGGCCTGGGCGAGGTACTTGAGGCGGGTGGTCTCGTTTATCGAAGGTGATGCACGACTCACTGCCACTGAGGTACTCAGTGGTGGATGGTGGTGAGTGCGTGGCCAAGTTGACTTGGCGAGTGATTGCTTTTTGCACCCTGTTGGAGGGGCGCCCCTTTTGGATCATCATGGTACCTAGGCCCGTGGGTACGGTTCTCCCTCGTGGTGTTGGTCCGGTGCAGCTCCGTTCGGTGGTGACCCCGGTGGAGGTGGCGGTGCACCATGTGCCACGGCGCCTGGAGCGGCCCCGTAGCCTCTTTCGACTGCGTTGCGGTTCATCCGAACCAATCCCTCGTGTAGCTTGAGGAACTCGCGGCAGTCCTAGAGGAAGTGGCTAGACTTTCTCTTGCCGTCATGCTTGTCGATGTAGAAGTGTACCATGCATGGTCCGGACAGTTTTTCCTCGATGGAGGTCGCGGGTGCCTCGTCGCGAGTGCGGCGTTGCCATACTTGCATGGTTTTCCCAGAGTCGCGGTATCCATCGCTGCGGTATCCGCTGTTGTGGTTGTCGTCGCGTCTATCGGTGTAGCCGGCTGCGACCATGTTGACGTCGTCACAGTCGTCGTAGATGCGCATGCGGTGTTTGCCTCGGCGGTCGCGTCTGCGTTCGAGTTCCGCCTCCTCATCGGAGTGAGCGTGGTTCTTCACCGAATCTTCTCCATCAGCCCACCGATTCGTGATCTCCATCAGGTGGTCGATGGTCTGGGGCTTTGAGCGGACCAGCTCCTCCCTGAGCTCTAGACGACGAACGCCACCATTGAATGCATCAATCGCGCGGTCTTCCGAGATGTTTTCCGCGGAGTTCTTGATGATGGACCACCTTCGTATGTATGAGCGCAACGATTCGCCAGATCTCTGCTGGCAGCATCTCAGTTCTTCGATTGATGCGGGTCGTTTGTACGTGCCTTTAAAGTTGCGCACGAAGCTGTAGACCAGCTCATCCCAACTGCGAATGGAACTGCGTGGGAGGCTATTGAGCCATGCCCGGGCGGCGCCCTGCAGCTGTAGCTGCAAGCATTGCATGGCAGTACTTCGACTGCCTCCGTGGAGCCTGACGGAGGAGATGTGATCCTCTAGCCAGATTTTAGGGTCCTATAGACCGTCGAACTTCGGATTTTCTGACGGAAGTTTAAACCCCTTAGGCATTCGCTTCTGCCTAATGGATCTGCTGAAGCATCTGGCGCCGCAAAGTTCCCCGTCTTCCTCTTCCGAGTCAGTCGACCGAGCACGACGTGCTCTTGACTTATCGATCTTGCGTTGTGTGAGGTCGTTGCGCGCATCGTAGTCACGATCGTGTCGCCGTGAACGACGACGTCGAGACAGGTCGTGACTGTCATTGCTGGATGAGGGTGAGGAGTAGCGTTTTGCCCTTTTTTGTGTCTGGTACCGGCTCCTTGTCGAGGGCGGCCTCGATTAGCTCCAAACCTGCGATCATAGATCGGTGCATGGCAGTTCGGGGATCTCCAGCTGGTGGCTGGTTGTTGAGGAGGTACATGGTGGCTGCTATCACCGCAGCCTGCGGCGTCCTGGGGACCACGTTGCCTCTCGTGTCGACTGTCATAGAGCCGAAGTCGAGGACTTTCACGGCGTCTATGTGCTCTTTTTCGGTGAGGTGAGCCATTCGCGACTGCCTCTTCTTGGCGATGTACTCGTTGCCTCGTGAGGAGGATCCTCCGTAGGAGGAGAGCCCAGCGCGACGAAGGCTCGACTCGTCCGCCGCCTTTTTACGCGCCTCAAGTTGCGCGATTGCTTGTTTTTGGCGTGTGAACTCCTCTTTTAGGAGCCAGTGGTAGCCCATCAGCAGTTCCTGCGGGGACCCGAGGGGTAGCGATGTACCTCGTAGGGCCTCGCGGCAGCGCTCCCACTCTTGCTCATTGAGCTTGATTACGACGCGTTCGCCGGTTTGCTCATTGATTATGCTGGGAGGTTCGACTGCTCCCCCATTGGCGCCGTTACCGCCATTGCCGCTGTTGCCGTGATTGGCGGAGGTGTCGCCTGCATTAATGACGGCGCACATGAAGTGATTGGGGAAGCTGCTGCTTCCACAACTTTCAGATTCAGAACCGTAGGTTCCATCTTCTATGGCCAGATCGCTCAGATCGGAGTCACGACTACTGTCGCTGATCGTGTTCCCGACTGCCATTGGAGCATTGAGCTCACTGAGGGTGCCGATTGATGGAGGGAACCATGATGCCGGGGTAATCTCCGGTGTCGTCGGTTGATCAGGCATGCGAAGCGTGCCTATCTGACCAACTTGGAAGTGGAAGTTCCCAATCGCCAGGCTGATTCCGTCGCCCACGGATTCGAAGGCCGGGCGGGTGGCCGGCGTGTGGACGGTGAAGTCGAAGGCGCCGAAGAGCTGGCGAATCTCCGCTGTTGCAGAGTTGTAGATCGCAGTTGATGGGGCCAAAGAAGCCGCAACATCAGCACTCCCAATTCCCACAGACGGCGCCAATTGACGAGGGTTTAACTCATCAATGCCCATTGTTATGGACTTGGGTTTTGGAGAAGGAGGGAGTGCTAGAGACATCTATCAGCTAGCAAACAAGCACACAGGGGACAAAGGATTTACCCAGGTTCAGGCCTCATAGAGGTCCCTACTCCTGCTTGTCTGCTCGTGGAATTATCAACGGAGTCGAAAGTTACAATGGTGCACAGATGCAATCTGGCAAGAGTTGTGGAAACTAGGGTTGCGTGTGTCCTCCTCGCTGCCCCCTCCTAGCCTTTATATAGATAGGCTAGGTCTCGGGTAGCAGGTCAAGTCGGTTACAAGTTAGGGTTTTTCCCTTCAAACTTTCTATCTTTAGCTTCTTCTTGTCTCGCAAGCAATCGAGAGTCCGCAGGTTACTCGAGTCCTTTCGTCTGGGCCTTGGCGACACCGTGGGCCTGTACGTATTTAGACCATATATACCAAGCTCGAGTACTTGCAGGGTATACGTCACCCCCCTTGGTACGGGCAGTTTCATCTTCAGGTAACTGATGTGAGTGCGTGCCATGAACTTGTTCAGAGCAGGACTACCGAGAAACGCATGATACGCACTTTCCAGGTTCACCACCTCAAACTCCAAGTTTTCAGTCCTAGAGTTGTCACTCATGCTGAATAACACGTCAACTCGGACCTTACCAATGGGCTCATAGGAGATACCCATCACGATGCCATGAAAAGTGTTCTTTGTTGCTTGGAGCATATTTTCCGATATTCCCAACTTGTGCATGGTATCCTTATACATGATGTTAATGCTACTGCCATTGTCTATCAACACCTTGGAAAACCTCACATTGATATTTGGCCCAATGAATGTCGGATCCAACACCACTGCGTACGATCCAGGACTTGGCATGAGCCTAGGGTGATCCTTGATACTCCAAGTGATTTCCTGATCTTCCCAAGGCATATACCTTGTCACAGCTGGCATTACCGTGTTCACCTCCATATGTCGGTGCTACAAGCTCTTTCTATCAGTCTCCTCTATGGTGAACACACAATAACTTTGGTGATTCTCCATGTACTTGTTCCTCCGTTCATTACCGTGATACCCTTGGTCTTGTTGTTGCTGGTCATTCACTTGATTCACTACATCCATCCTTTCTTGATTCTCATACCTCGGTAGCAGTGGAGGCAACATAAACTATTGTCCATTCCCCCCAAGTGAGTTGTTGCTGCCGAGGTGCTTCATTCCGGGGTGCTTCGTGCTGAGGTCCATCATGCCGAGGCGCATTGTGCCGAGGTGCGTGGGCATTCCCCAAGCAACTCTGCTCTAACTTCCTCATCCATTCACATTGTCGGGTCGTATGATTCGCCGGATTATTCGGACTTGGCGTATGGAACTTGCACGGCTGATCCAACATAGACTCGAATGTGTATCTCGGTCGATCCTGTCTTTCCTGCCATTTTTTTCTTTTGCTCTAGGGTCCAAGGTTTCTTGCCCTCACCCTTTTGTTGCCAATGTTGTCCTCCAGTTTTCTAACGCTGCCTTGCGTCGGCATTGGGCTGATCCTAATCTATAGCCAGCACTTGTTGCGAGCTGTACCTGTAATCCTAACGGTCATCTCTCCTCTTAACCCGGAAGTCATTGCGCCACGATAATTCGGCACCTTCACGAGTGTAGTATTCATCATGGATTCAGTAGACATCATCCGAGGCTGGGTCGGATCTCCCAAATCATACGAATCAGCGATCCAGATTGTTTTGGGCAAGGTAGTTGGCATATCCCTCTGCAATCTTTGCCATAGCATACTTGCATACCTACACCCTTGGGCGAACCACGCAATATCTTGTGATTCAATCACCCCTTCGCAGGAATTTCTCACATTACACCAGCGAGTCAATAACTCCCGGTCTGTTTCATTCGGTCTTTTCTTGCACACCGCCATAGTCTGTGGCCTACTCGGCCTCTTGTACGTGTTTGAGAAGTTACTAAAAAACATCTCCTCAAAGTCTATCCAACAGTTGATGCTTCCCTCTGGCAAGTTATTCAGCCAGACCCTAGCTGGCCCTTCTAACATTTGAGATACATACTGATGTCTACGCACTTCTATTCTTGTAGACAGTTGTTGGGCCTCCAAGTGCAGAGGTTTGTAGAACATCAGCAAGTTTCCCTTAAGTGGATCACCCAAGGTTTATCGAACTCAGGGAGGAAGTGGTCAAATGTATCCCCTCTCAAGCAACCCTGCAATCAAGACACAAGAAGTCTCTTGTGTCCCCAACACACCCAATACACTTGTCAGGTGTATAGGTGCACTAGTTCAACGAAGAGATAGTGAAATACAAGTGGTACGGATATAAGATAACGGTGCTAGAAAATACTTTGATGGCGTGGAAGAGACTAAAGGCAAACTGAAATAAAGATGGAAGCAAGCAAACATGTAACAGATCTAGTTGCAAACGGTGTTTCAATGCTAAGAAACAAGGCCTATGGATCATACTTTTGCTAGTGAACACTCTCATATAAATATCTTCTCTTTATGATACTACTCTTAACTACTCTCCGGTTGGACACTCTAATCCATGGTAGGGCTATAACAGCACACCTCAATGTAAGCCTTTCCCATCTAGATAACCCCACACTGTCACCTTGAGCACTAGATGGTTCAAACAAACACCACAATTTCATAAAGACATCCAACTCCAAATATAACTCATAACAAGTATTTGTAATCTCTAGCCTAAGTGCCACCATGGTGTGCACACTGTCAACTTCACACACATGGGGAGAGCAGAGATCTATTAAAGCACTTGAGTAGCAAGGTAGATCTATAGATTACAAGCTCATGATCTCAATAAGATCATGCATATAGAGAGATATGAACACATAGCTACCGGTAGAACCCTTAGCCTTGAGAGAGAACTACTCCCTCCTTATCATAGGAATCAGCAACGGCGATGGAGATGGTGGTGGAGATCGACGGAGATGGCTCCGGGGGCACTTTCCCGTCCCGGCAGGGTTCCGGAACAAAGACTTTCTGTCCCCCGAATCTCCCCTTCGGTGGCGGCGGCGCTGCGGAACTTTTCGTGGCTGGAGGCTTGACGATTTAGGGTTTCTGTATCGGGAGGAATATATAGGCGAAGGGGCGAGGTCGGTGGCCAGCTAGGGGGCCCACACCATGCCTTGGCGCGGCCTGGGGGGACCTGCACCTAGGGGTGGTTTGGCCACCCTGTGGCCCCCCTTCGTCTCTCCTTCTGGCTCCGAGAATCTTTTGGGAAAATAACGACTTTGGCTTTTGTCCGGTCCAATTTCGAGAATATTCATTTTCTGACTTTCTGGAACCAAAAGCAGTGGAAAATAGGCACTGGCACTGCAGCTCTTGTTAATAGGTTAGTCCAAGAAATCATATGAAAAGTACTCCAAAGTGTGGACAAAACACAAGAAAGTAGATAAAACCAAGCATGGAACATCAAAAATTATAGATACATTTGCAATGTATCACGTACTTCACTGCCCATCTCAAATTTCCTCCAGCTATGTTGACTATAGTTGCATAATCAATGAGCCAATCATCCGGCTTCCTGCTACCATCACATGTCTTTGTTCCACGTGCCAGCTGAAATGGATCGTATGGGCACCTAGAGAGGGGTGAATAGGTGCTAATTCAAATTTTAATGCATTTTCAATTTTAGGTTTAACACAAAAGGTAAATTCTCTAGATAACTATTTAGAAGAATTTCCCTATATGCAAACCTATCTACTAGCGAGTAAGAGGCAAGTGAAAAGAGGAACGAGTGAACCGTAGTGAAGCACGTGGAGACACATGATTTGTTTTACCGCAGTTCCTTCCTTGTTAAGGGAAGTACATCTGCGTTGGAGGGGTGGGCGGTACTAAGACCACCACGCCACAATAGGCCTCACCCTATTCTCCGATGGATCCCGCCACCAAAGGCCCGATCCACCTTTCCACTGTAGCAACCCTTCGAGGCGGGTACCGGCGCCTTTACACAACTAGCGGGGCACAACTCCACAACCAAATTGTAAGCTCCCGTAATGAAAACAAGCTGCCACAAGAACAAGTTATCAATAGCAAAACACAAGATCTAGATATTAGCAAGAATACTAGATCGGGGATTTCTCCAAATGAATGGAGAGGAGTTGATGCGCTTGATTCGTGATGACAAGGAAGATTGTCTCCTCCTTCAATTCCCCCAAAGATCGAAGGCTTCGGGTGGTTGAAGTGGGAGATCTAGAGAGAGAGCTCTTGCAATGGGTCTGACACTTTTTGAATGAATCAAGAAGATTGCCTGAAGGGGCTGAAGGGGCTTTTATACCCCCTTCCCCAACTAAGCTGTTGGAGCC
Organism: Avena eriantha; assembly: GCA_910589775.1. Taxonomy (NCBI): domain Eukaryota; kingdom Viridiplantae; phylum Streptophyta; class Magnoliopsida; order Poales; family Poaceae; genus Avena; species Avena eriantha. Next base: position 327,422,024 of record OU342745.1, on the reverse strand, counting down.
TTTGGGGGACGGATTATCCGGCCCAAGTGAGGGCCGGATTATCCGGCCTGGGGAAAACTCCACCCCAGACTTGGATTATCCGGCAGATGAACCACCCCCACTCAGAGCGACGTGCTGAGCCTGCCCTTGAGCGCCTCCTGGGGCAGATTATCTGGCCCCATGCGAAGGCCGGATTATCCGGCCAAGGGAGGAAAAACCGCCCCTGTTCGGATTTTTTGGGAGAAAATCCGACCACACTCCGAGCGTCGCGCCTTGGCTACCTTTGATCAATTTCTGGGGGCCGGATTATCCGGCCCCATGCGAAGGCCGGATTATCCGGCCAGGGGAGGAAAAACCGCCCCTATTCGGATTTTCCGGGAGAAAATCCGAACCCACTCCGAGTGTCGCGCCTTGGCTGCCTTTGATCGATGAGTTAAGCCGGATTATCTGGCCCTTGGTGGGGCGGATAATCCGCCCCCCCCCCCCAAAACACCAGAACATTCCCTGCACACTTAGCACACATGAGGAAACTCCACGGTATTGTTATCTAACACTCAAAACACAGGGAACCATGAAATGTTCTTTCAATCTCCTCTTTTTTGGTGTTAGATGACAATACTAGGATTTGCAGGAAAGTTCTCAAGGCAACAAGATTTAATGAAAGACAAAGACTCCCCCTCAATGTGTGCATACAAACAATTGAAGTTGATTACTAATACACACAAGAGGGTAAAAGTCTATATCATTGGAACATATGTGAAAAGCTCATACCACCAGTAGGGAGATAGAAGCGTCCTCAATATATTATAAGAATATCCAATGATAGCCATAGAGCGCGCCTCCCTCGATATAGATAACCAATAGCCATAAAAATATCCAATAAGATAGATGACTCCATATGAATAATCCGCAGGATACATCTACAAATCCAGAGACACAAAGTTTCATACAAACCACAAACCACAAATTAAAGTTAAACGCTAAATGGGCACAAGCGAGAAAACGACGAATAGAAAAAATGCAAATGCTTGTGCCCGACCCATGCAAATCCTCGGAGACCTAATAGAACTACTTCTCCCCCTTTGGCATTGAGACGCCAAAAAGGAAGAAGAGCGATGCAAACGCCCCAATGTATCACTCGTAGTCCTCATCCTCGTCCTCGTCCTCGTCCTTGTTCCCATCCTTGTCCTCATCCTCAAGCTCTTCGGTGTCATCGTCCTCATCATCAGCAGTGGCCGCGGAAGAAAACATGTGATGCTCCAGCTCTCCATAGTTAAGCCCAGAAGAAGAATTCCACCGAGCATATGGTGTGGGAGGAGTAGGAGCAGGGGGATCGCCAGAAGCACCGGACACATGGTGAAGGATGAGCTACTGAGAGTGGGCCAACTCATGGCGCTGCTTGTAAGCTTCGTATTGTCCCTTGCGAGTGTCCACGTCCATGCAAAGAATGTTCCGCTGGAACCAGTTCAGCTACTTGATCTCACGAGCAATGGGAGGCATTGGAGGCCAACGAGCACTAGCACGAGCATCCCTCATGAGACCCTCAGGAGTAGAGGAGGGGTGAGAGGTCTTCCTAACCTTGGTGTAGATCTTCTTTGCCTTGTGCACAACATCAATATTGAACTCTTCAGTGGGGAGTAAGTGCTTGATCAGCATCATGATGTAAGGAGCATATGGGATGGACAACCTATTGAACATGGCATCGATCAACTCATGGTAAATGAATTCCATCACATCTAGATGATATGACATGGACTCATCCTCACAGGACGCCACCTCATGAGAGAAGGCAAGAAGCTGAACCAAGTGACCAAGGATACTGTCATTGTTGCCACCACTTGGATTGATGGAATCACGAAAGAGACCCACCAGGCTAGCATATATGGGAGAAAGACCAGCAAGGGTGCCCACAATACCATTGTCATCGGTGCACGGAGAGAGGGCAACATCTTTATTGGGCTTGAGTTGGGTGCTGATGCAGTGGCCACTAGCACGGTCTCTATGGCGGAAAGGATAACCAAGTACCTCAGCAAAAACACGGAAATTAGCTTGCATAGGCCTATCACGAGTCACCACTTCATGGTGTGGTGCTCATCACCGCAAGTGACCAAGGTGGAGAAAAACTGCTTCACAATCTCAGAATCATAGGAGCATTGGGGGGCCATGAGATGGTGCAACCCCATCCTTTCAGACACATACATGGCATCAACAAGGTGAGGCTTCTCCAAGGCCTCAGCAAGAACCAGAGGATGCATAGGCTGAATCTTCAGCTGAGCATACACGTCTTCATAGATCCCCTTTTGTTCAGCGCACCAAAAGTGAGAGTCACCCAGCTCAGTCTCATGCGGCACTTCATCAAACAAATCCGATGACAAATGGAGGAGAAGGTAACATGATCCATCTTCTTAGAATTTATCTTTGGCCCTTTGCCCTTCCTCTTGGAGACACCCTTCCTATCCCTCTTTGCCTGTTCAGCCATGCGCTTCTCTTTGTTCTTTCTTCTCCTCAGCTCAACCTCGTCCACTAAGTTACCCTTTCCGTTGTCCCAAAAGTATTTAGCACGAGGATGGCGCTTGTAGGTCTTGGGAGCGCTGGAACCACCTGTTAATCGAATAAGGGGGGTAGCACGGAGATGAGCATACACAAAAGTCCAAGAGAGAACATATAAAAAGTAGGCAAATAGTTCATAGTTCAATCCTACTCAATGCACAAAGCAAGACGAAACTAAACTAGTTTTTAGTCTGTCAGGCCGGATTATCCGGCCTGGCCAGGGGCGGATAATCTGGCGCTGGCAGAAATTTTCAAAATCGCCTAGATTGAATGCAAAAGAGTAGATCGGGCCTAGATACTACAAGACTATGATTTCTATGTGAAACAACATCCTTCGAGACAACGCTCAACCTAACAAACAACACATCTAGCCAAAGATGGGGGAGAGAGAGTTACCCTCACTCATTGGAGGAAGAACACGGAGGAGAAGGTACCCGAAGGCGCGGAGAAGAAGATCCGAGGAGGCTCGAGGAGGGTGGGGGACGGCAGGCAACGGCTAGGGAGAGGGAGAGGGTTGGGGGAGAAGTGCTGCTCGTTATGAGCCCTTCCCCCAACCCCAGCCCTTAAGGACGAAATCCGTCAGGGCCGGATTATCCGACCTATACTTGGGCCGGATTATCTGGCCTAAAATCTGAACTTCTGTTACACACAGAGTCAGGCCCGCGTGTCCCCCAAACAACACCCCCACAAGGTGTACAAGGGACTTATGTGCAAGAATAGATGGCTTAGGGATAGGGAAAGGCTTAGGATTAAGAGAGCCAAACTGAGATGGTACTACACACTCAAATTTGCAAGAATCAAAGCAACTAAAAGCCAAAATTGAGTGTGCTTCCCATAAAAACATGAGAGGAGCTAAAAACAATCAAGAGGATCCACATAAATCCAACTCTTCTCATGGAAGAGGGCGGTGGCCTAAGCCACCTTGTTGGAGTGTATGGTATGACACCACGAACATATATCTTGGGTTCAGGACCAATACTCATCGATAAGCTCACATATCACAAAATGATATTAAGAGAAATGATTTGACTTGATTTCGGCATTATGGGGGAGGGTTAGCCCAATCAATTAGGACCACACTCCCCCTATATCCATGCCCATATCTAGACCAAATAATACTGAGATGTACGAGTGAGTGCATTGGTAATCAAGACAAGCTCCTTGAATCAACGATATTTAGCTCATTCCTCAAGTAGCAAAACCTAGCTTCATCAAGTGGCTTCGTGAAAATATCTGCAAGTTGGTTCTTCGTGCTCACAAAAGATAGATCAATATTTCCTCGAGCAACATGGTCCCGAATAAAATGATTCTAAATCTCAATATGCTTTGTCCTTATGTGCTGTACCGGATTGTACAAAATTTTGATTGCACTTTCATTATCGCATAAAAGAGGCACTTTGTCACAATTGACACCGTATTCCTTTAAAGTTTGCCTCATCCATAATAACTGAGTGCAGGCACTAACAGCAGCAACATATTCAGCTTCGGCGGTGGAGAGAGATATACAATTCTACTTTTTAGAAGACCAACAAACTAGAGACCTTCCCAAGAACTGACAAGCTCCAGAAGTTCATTTCCGATCATCCTTATCACCAGCACAATCTGAATTAGTATAACCACATAGAAAGAAATTGGAGCCCTTGGGATACTATAGACCAAAGTTACGTGAATGAACCAAATATCGGAAGATTCTCTTGACCGCCACTAAGTGGCTTTCTTTAGGAGCTGCTTGATACCTTGCACACACCCCCACACTCAACACAATATCGGGTCTAGATGCGTAGAGGTAAAGAAGAGAGCCGATCATGGACCGGTATACCTTTTGGTCCACATCTTTACCGTGGGGGTTAAGTTCAAGGTGACATTTTGTTTGCATCGGAGTAGCGACGCCATTAAGATCCGTCATATTGAATCTCTTGAGCATGTCTTGGATGTATTTAGATTGATTGATGAAGGTTCCTTCTCTAAGTTTCTTGATCTCGAATCCAAGAAAGAACCGTAACTCCCCCATCATACACATCTCAAACCTGTCAGTCATTAGCTTTGAAAATTCATCATTAAAAGCTTTATTAGTAGAGCCAAAGATGATGTCATCTATATATAGTTGGCATACGAAGAGCTCCCCCTTAACCTTCTTAGTAAAAAGAGTGGGATCGATTTGCCCAACTTCGAAGCCACGGTCTAGCAGAAGCTCTTTAAGGTGCTCATACCACGCACGTGGGGCTTGTTTAAGGCCATAGAGTGCCTTATCGAGTTTGTAGACATGGTTCGGGAAGTTAGGATCCTCAAATCCCGGGGGTTCTTTACATATACCAACTCATGTAGAGGACCATTAAGAAAAGCACTCTTAACGTCCATTTGCTGCAATTTAAAATTATTATGGGCAGCATAAGCAAGAAGGATACGGGTGGACTCAAGATGAGCCATAGGAGCATAGGTCCCGCCGAAGTCAATGCCCTCAACTTGGGAATAGCCTTGTGCCACTAGTCTCGCCTTGTTCCTCAGAACAATGCCATTCTCATCTTGCTTGTTTTTAAATATCCATTTAGTGCCGATAACATTGCGGCAATCCTTAGGCTTCTCCAATAGTTTCTAGACCTTGTTGCGCTCAAAGTTATTCAACTCTTCATGCATAGCAACAACCCAGTCTGGATCTTCAAGAGCTTCAAACACTTTCTTGGGTTCCGCCATTGAGATGTGAGCTTGATGCTCACCAAAACTTGCCAATTCCCTTCTTGTGGAAACCCTTCATCGAAGATCACCTACAACTTTGTCAAGAGTATGACCCCTTAATTCAAGGTTCCGATCAGCACAAGCCTTGCGATGAAGTTCAATAAGCTTGTTGTCTCTTGGTGGAATAGTTTCATCACTTGAGTCTTTGTTAGAATCATTTGCTTGACCTTGATTAGAAGTCTGATTATCAGTAGTAGGAGAAGACGAAATATGCCCTTGAGGTGGATCAATAGCCATAACAGGAGGCTGCTGATCATCAGGAGTTTCAAGGCCGGATAATCCGGCCGAGGGTGAGGCCGGATAATCCGGCCTGGGAGAACTTGAAACAACTTCATCAGGTTGCCTAGAACTTGCTTGAATTGGCGAGGGGCCGGATAATCCGAGGTCAGCCGGAAAATCCGGCCTGGAGCTTGCAGCTGTTTCTTCGATATGATGAGCAGTTTGGTCGTCAGAGGAGTGGTGACCGGATAATCCGGTGTCTACCGGATAATCCGGCCTAGAGCATCCAGGAGCATGTTGACCTTCAGCATTTGGCGGAGTTGGTGTAGAAGTTACTCCTGTGGTTGGAGAATGTTGAGTATGTGTAAATGAGGGCTCTTCATGAGTAGAGCATTGTCCTTCCCGATCCGCCACAAGGGGTTCCTCAATGGGGAGGAAAAAATCCCACGCCCGTTCTTCTTATGGCATCTTGGGGTATTTCAACATCTGCATCACAAACATCAACTTGCCCTGCACGGGAGCCATCATTTTCTTCGAACACCACACTACAAGATTCTACAACAGTTCCGGAGAGCTTATTGTAGACTCTATAAGTGTGGGATTCGGCACCATAACCAACAAAAATACCCTCTAAAGCCTTAGACTCAAATTTAGATAAACAAACTCCCTTAATGAGAAAGAAACACTTACACCCAAATACCCAAAAGTATGAGATGTTTGGCTTATTACCAGTAAGTATTTCATACGGAGTCTTGTCCAAGATTTTACGGAGGTATAACCGGTTGGATGAATGACAAGCGGTAGAGATTGCTTCAGCCCAGAAGTTATACGGAGACTTGAATTCGGCTAGCATAGACCTTGCCATATCCATTAGAGTCCGGTTCTTCCTCTCGGCAACACCATTTTGTTGAGGGGTGTACGTAGCGGAATATTGATGTCTTATTCCCTCTTCACTTAGAAACCCATTTAAGGTGTAGTTCTTGAACTAGGAGCCGTTATCACTTCTTATTGCCAAAATAGGGACGTTGTGTTGACATTGAACCTTGTTAGCGAAGTCGATGACTGTTTGTTGAGTCTCGCTCTTCAACTTGAAGAAATAGACCCAAGTGTATCTTGAGTAGTCATCAACGATCACAAGGCAATACTTCTTCCCACCGAGGCTTGCATGAGATGGAGGTCCAAAGAGGTCCACATGAAGGAGCTCTAAGATCTTTTTTGATGAAATAATAGTCTTCCTTCGACGAGGAGAGTCATGCATTTTCCCTTCAACACAAGCCCTGCAAACACGATATTTGGCAAAGGAGACATTTTCTTTTAGTCCAAGGATGTGGCCACCCTTGTGGAGACTTCGCAAAGTTCTCATATTGACGTGGGCTAGTCGGTGATGCCATAACCAACCCGCGTTAGCCTTTCCAAAAAGACACATCGGGTCTGTAGTGGTTTTCCCCAAAAAGTCCACCACGTACAGGTCATTTTCGACATATCCCACGAAAGTGACTTTTAGAGACTTCCCCCACAAGAGTACCACCAAATCAGCATCAATAAAAACTGCAAAGCCCATCTTACCAAGGGCACGAACTGAAAATAAATTGTAACCGAGGGTCTCAACAAGCATGACGTCCACGAGAGAGATATCGTGAGCCACCACAACTTTGCCGAGACCCAATACCTCAGATTTTGACTTGTCACCATAGGAGACGGTTATATGATCATGATTTGGCCGCATCTTCGTGATGATATCCTTGCTTCCGGTCATGTGACTCGTGCATCCGCTATCGAGTACCCATTTAGACCCACCGGAAGCATAGCCCTGCAAGAAAGTTACTTCTTGCTTTTAGGTACCCATTTTTAATGGGTCCTCTCATGTTAGTGACAAGGGTCTTGGGGACCAAAATAGACCAAGGAATGTAACAATCATAAGGACCTACATAGCTAGCATAAACATCACCATAATAATCACAATATAACTCAAAGTTAGCCCTGCAAAACCATCATAATTAGACTTGTCATTGGTGGTGGTGCTAGTCTTTGGCAGACTAGTCTTGCTCTTTTTTTTCTTGTTCTTCTTATTCTTTGTCTTGGGAATATAACCAAGACCCTCTTTTCCATTGTTTGTCCTTTGCTTGCTAAGTATCTCATCTAGATTTTCTTTACCTTTGTGTTGAAATCCCTTTGCAAGTTCTTCTTGTCCATAAGATGATGTGGAGGTGTTGAGCACATCGTACTTCCTCCATTGAGTTTGGATCTGGTCATGAGACTCATTTAGAGTAGAGTGTTCACTCTCCAATGCCTTGTGAGCACTATCAAGTTTCTCAAACTTCTCTGAGAGTCTAGCATGAGCAGCCCCAAATTCAATATTTTCCTTCTTTAGTTTCTTTACCTTGGCAAGAGCGTTGTCACATTCTTTGATGAGCTAAGCCACAACTTCTTCATGTGACTCCTCAAGGGATTCGAGTCTCTCTTCCAAGGATACTCTAGCTTCCTCTTCTTCTTCCAAGGCATTCTTCAAAGACGCTATCTCCAAGGCATCTTCTCTTTCAATTCTGCCCTTTTCTTCAAGGAGATCTTCGGCTTGGGAAAGTTGACTCATAAGAGCATCAAAATGAAGTTTGTGCTCACCTTGCAAGTTAGTGAAAAAGTTGTCCAAAGCAATAACTTCTTCTTTCATTTTAAGACTAGTATGATCATCCATATCCATATTTATGTTAGTCTTAGGGAATGAAGAACTACAAGATGATACCTCCGACCCTCTTGCCATAAGACAAGTGACGTTGTTGTTGATGACGTTTGCGTTTGTCGAGTCGAAGAGAGATGATGAAATCAATTTGGTGGCTATAGCAGCCACCTCACGAGATCTATCTTCATCCTCTTCATCTTCACTTGTAGAGGAATATTCTTCTTGTGCCACCAAGACAATCTTGGGTTGCTTCTTGTAAGGGCCATTCTTTTTGATAAATGGCTTTTTCTTAGGTGCCTTGGATTTTTATTTAAGGATGAGCCTACCACCATTGTCTTCTCTATTTTGATATGGACACTCGGCCACAAAGTGCAGCCTATCTCCACAATTGTAGCATGTTCTCAGTTTTGGGCCACTTTCTCTCCTTCCACTTGACCCATTCTTGCGCTCGAGTTTTGACTTGGCCTTGGCTGGATCCTTCCAAAAGTTCCTTGCGTAAAACGCCATGTACTCACCATGAGCACGTTTGACTTCATCGGGGCAGTCCATGGAGGCACCCTCGAAAGCTCTTTCGTCCTCATCTTGCTCAACAACAATAGCCTTTAGAGAAACATTGACCCCTTTTTGCATTCCAATGGCACGGGCACGGGCATCTTCCGTGTTCTTTGCAGCAACCTTGAATGATTCCATTTCTTGCATGACTTCATTGGAAGTCATTTGATGGTAGTTGTGTCTACCTTTCAAGCTCTTCAAGTCCGTTGGCTCAAAAGGCATTAGAGCACTCACGTATTTCCTTTTTATCCAAGCATCATCAATGTGAGTGGATCCATGCTTTCTAAATGTTGTTGCGATGCCCTTGAGTCTTCTATACATGTCTTCATGGTTTTCACCATCCAACATGTAGAATCCTTTAGCTTCATTACTAAGGGCATCATACCTATTCCTTCTCATGCTTTCATTTCCAATAAAGAGATTGGTGAGAGCATCCCAAGCTTCTTTAGCTGTGTTGATATGTTCAATGTGGGGCATGTCCTTAGGACCCACTCTGAGCTGTATCATGTCGAGAGCCGTAGCATTCAATTGTCTATCCACAACTTCTCTTCTTGTCAGGTTGGTGTGATCTCCAATATGAAGACCCTCTTCAATAATCCTTCAAAGTTCAATAGAAGAGCTGCACACATGAGACTTCATTAAGAATTGCCATTGATTAAATGAAGATGCAGTAAGCTTGGGTGGATCACCCCTATTATTTATATGAGGATGAGGGATAGGTGGTTCGGGGGAATATAAGTGATGAACCTCACTATATTCCTCTTTACCACTTCCCTTCTTGGAGGTGGAACCATTATGTTTTTCACCTACCACTACATCTTCCTTGGATCCGGTGTTAGCCTTATCCTTGGATGAGGGAATGGCGGCCTCAGAGGAGGATGGAGATGGGGCTACGGATGATGTGAGGCGAGCAATCATTTGGTGCATCTCCTCCATCTTGGTCTCAAAGGATTTTAACAAGGTTGTTTCCAACATCTTGAGGTCATCCACTGTGACCTTATCCATAGCCGCATTCCCATTCTCCTTGGTATCCATACTTCTCTTAGGCGGTTAAGCCCGAATAAAGAGTCGGGGCTCTGATACCAATTGCAATGGATCGTATGGGCACCTAGAGGGGGGGTGAATAGGTGCTAATTCAAATTTTAATGCTTTTTTAATTTTAGGCTTAACACAAAAGGTAAATTCTCTAGATAACTATTTAGAAGAATTTCCCTATATGCAAACCTATCTACTAGTGAGTAAGAGGCGAGTGAAAAGAGGAACGAGTGAATCGTAGTGAAGCACATGGAGACACATGATTTGTTTTACCGCAGTTCCTTCCTTGTTATGGGAAGTACATCTGTGTTGGAGGGGTGGGCGGTACTAAGACCACCACGCCACAATAGGCCTCACCCTGTTCTTCGATTGTTCCCGCCACCAAAGGCCTGATCCACCTTTTCACTATAGGAACCCTTCGAGGCGAGTACGGACGCCTTTACACAACTAGCGGGGCACAACTCCACAACCAAATTGGAGGCTCCCGTAATGACAACAAGCTGCCACAAGAACAAGTTATCAATAACAAAACACAAGATCTAGATATTAGCAAGAATACTAGATCGGGGATTTATCCAAATGAATGGAGAGGAGTTGAGCTTGATTCGTGATGACGATGAAGATTTTCTCCTCCTTCAGTTCCCCCAAAGATCGAAGCCTTCAGGTAGTTGAAGTGGGAGATCTAGAGAGAGAGCTCTTTCAATGGGTCTGACACATTTCAAATGAATCAAGAAGATTGCCTGAAGGGGATGAAGGGGCTTTTATACCCCCTTCCCCAACTGAGCCGTTGGAGCCTTTGGGGACCGGATTATCCGGCCCAAGTGAGGGCCAGATTATCCGGCCTGGGGAAAAAATCCGCCCCAGACTCAGATTATCTGGCAGATAAACCGCCCCCACTCAGAGCAACGCGCGGAGCCTACCCTTGAGCGCCTCCTAGGGGCCGGATAATCCGGCCCCATGCGAAGGCCGAATTATCCGGCCAAGGGAGGAAAAACCGCCCCTGTTCGGATTTTCCGAGAGAAAATCCGACAACACTCCGAGCGTCACGCCTTGGCTGCCTTTGATCGATTTCTAGGGGCCGGATTATCCAGCCCCATGCGAAGGCCGGATTATCCGGTCAAGGGAGGAAAAACCGCCCCTGTTCGGATTTACCGGGAGAAAATCCGAACCCACTCCGAGCATCGCGCCTTGGCTGCCTTTGATCGATGAGTTAGGCCGGATAATCCGGCCCTTGGAGGGGCGGATAATCCGGCCCCCCCAAAACACCAAAACATTCCCTGCACACTTAGCACACATGAGGAAACTCGAGAGTATTGTTATGTAACATTCAAAACACAGGGAACCATGAAATGTTCTTTCACCAGCTGAAAGTTCCGCAGAGGTGGCTCCCTCATGATCCGAGGTCCAAAACATGCTGGACCTAGAGGACCCTGTACCTCAATCATTTCTGACCTATATATCCGGTCCAGCTTTAGCCTCACGTCATCTGGCTACAAATTCCTGTTTCCCAATCTCAATCTAATCACATGGTGATGTGGTCTAGGAAATCTGGCATCAGCCATTTCCAAGTAACCATCATTATACATATCTTTACCCGGACGAGCATTTTGCTGCTGTATTGCAGGGCCAACACTTCTCTCCTACCGAGGTGCGTACTGGTGCTGTTGTTGCTGAGGTGCATTTTGCCCTGTTCTGACCGGGTTACACTGTCCGGTATTGCCATTGGAAGCGTTTTTATGACCGGTATTGCCTTGGTCGCGGTTACCTCGACCAGCTTCACCCCGACTGGCACTGTTGCGATCCTCATCAATTTGCACTTCCTTCCCTTTTCCTGCCCTTACTGGGTCATACGGGACCATCTGGTTGTCTTTTCTCCCCGAGGTTACACTTCCTCTCTTCTGGGGCCGTCATGCGGTGATGAGGCAGCCCCAGTGGACTTTGCCGGGTTATTCCTCACCAAATAAACTACATGCGATGATCTAGGTTGTGCTAGGTTTGCCTTGTTTATTTCCTCATTCTGCTGACATGCCACCCTCAACAAGTGATTAACTCTCTCCTATTGCCTTTCTCGGGCCTCTCTGGTTAAACCCTCTAATTCGGATGCAGCTGCATTGGCAGCCCTGAGATTCTTCGCTGGGGTATTATATCTCTTCAGCCCTGCTGTAACTATAGTAGTTGTCTGACCCGGCTTAGGCACGTACTCCTTGTCAATCTCAGTGATCAGGTTTCTACCTCGGATTTTTACTCCATCTATGCGGTTTGCCTTTGCATACTCCCGTAGAGTGATGTTCAGTGACTGCTGTAACTCGGCTACTTTTTTCGCACTAGCTATCATTTTCTGCCTAGTTTCCTCTAACTTGGCATGTGCCTGAGCCGGATCTACCACTGGCTCTATGGGTGTTGCTAAGCTATTTATTGCTTGGTTCAGTACATTCTCTAGCCTCTCTAGTGGAGGGAATCTAGACCTTGCCTGCTTCGGCGTGGCATCCAGATCTGGCACCGGGTCCTTGCTTGCTCCTGCATCAGGCGCCATCATCATGACCTCAGCGTAGCCTGCGGGACGAGTGATACGCGAGCCGCGAGCCACGTTGAGAGGTGGTTCACCTCCCTTGACAACGTGTTGCGAATGAATGCAGGACTCATCGACGCCGACATAGATCTTGTGGGCGCCAAGCTTGATGAAGATACCGTTGTGCGGAGGAGGGTACCTGCCGAAGCTCCCAACATTGTCGCTGACGTAGTCCAGCGCTCCAAAGCGCTGAATCAGCTCAGAGCCGATGGGTTCGCCGGTGCCGAAGATGTTTCCCGTCCGAATTTTTACTCCTGCTAGCGCTGCTAGCCCCATGATGGGCGCCAACTGTCGTGGTGGTGGCACGGCAGATGCCATGTATAAGCTAAAGATGGGGCCAATGTGCACTAGAGGAATCTAGGGAGGATAGTGTGGTGATTCCACACATAGATGTTTGTATTTCTCTCTTGTTGATGAAGGACTACAAGGGCTCCACGAGCTGTTCGTGAGAAGGAGACTAGTTCTCTTACTGCCCACTACTGTGCTCTAGGGTTCTTCCTTAGACGAAATGATCGATCCCCCTCTATGGAGGCCTTGGTGCTCCTTATATAGGGGATCCCAGGTTACAAATCTAGGGCACACGTGGAGGCATATTCTCCGAATTTGCCCTTTGGTAAAGCAAGATGCCTATTTTTACACTTTAAACGGCTAGTTCGAACTCAGGGCATAAGCCTCCCTGAGCCCCTCTGTGGCATGGCATCGCCTGACACTGGTGGCGTCAGCCAACATTAGCTACGTCACCCTTGTCGGCCACGCCCCGCTGGTCCTTCCCTTTGCCTGCTTCGCTCACGCTACAGTAGACAGAGGCCACCTTTTGACCAGCGAGATTCTTTCCTTCTCTTGGAAGCCAAGTGATAACTCGGCTAGCGCCTGGCCAACCCGGCTACGTGGGTACTTGCAAACAAGTCATAAAGGCCTTGTCGACATACTCTATATGTCGGCCGGGTCAAGGTTAGACGAACATCCTCTAGGCCGGCTCATTCCGTAAGTCGACCTGCCTTGAGGTGACTCGGCCAGCTCTCGCTTTGACCTTGCCTTACCTCGGCTAACACGACCTTTATAACCTGGCGTGACCCTACCCGGGGGTATCCCCCCAACAATGAGGATGTTAATTCTTTGTACAATCATAACCACAAGGCGACAATAGTCTGGAAGTCTTTCAAAAACAGACTTGGTGTCTCTGAAAATTCAGTGATGCAATTCCAACTATAAGAGATTATTAAGTCATTTAACACCTAGATGCGCACTTTACTGATGACGAAATGAACAGTGTGGTCAAGGAAATCCCAACAAATGGAGCTCTAGGACCTGTGGCTTCAATGGTCTGTTCTGAATAAATGTTGCTATTGATGAAGAATGAATGTGCAATTGGTCAATGACTTCTATGAAGTAAAACTATACTTGGACTACATCAATACATATGAATGACTATAGACCCATTTCTTTGGTTAGTCTGCCACTAAAATTCCTAACTAAATTGATTGCGAATAGACTTCAAAAGGATATTGTCCCTATACTACATAAGAACCAGATTGTTCATTAAGGGGAAGAATATTTAGGATTGCATTGGTTGGACATTTGAGTATCTTCATATTTGTCATCAATCAAATAAACCCATTATTATCTTGAAGATAGATTTTGAAAATATTTCGATAAATTTGAATATAGTGCAATCATTAAATTCTTAAAGCAAAAGGATTTGGGCCAAAATGGATTTCTCTTGTTGATTCCATCCAACGTTTACTTCTGTTCTTTTGAATGGAGTTCCAGGGAAAAAGATTTTATGCAAGAGAGGTGTCAGACAAGGTGACCCACTATCACCTTTATTATTTGCTAACACTGCTGAATTACTTCAAGCTTCCATTAATGATGCCTTGCAAAGAGGGATTCTCAGCCTACCCATCCAACAAAGCTTTGGACAGAAATATCCAATAGTTCAGTATGTTAAAGACATACTAATGATCATGCCTTCAGATTTAGGCCAAATGTCACAATTGAAAGAAATTCTAACTAGATTCAGTGCCTCAACTAGATTACAGGTGAACTACCACAAAACTTCTCTAGTACCAATAAATGTGGATGAATAACAAACCAAGACACACAAGCTGAATTTTTGGGGTGCAAAGTTGAGATCTTACCATTTACTTACCTAGGGTTGCCTCTAGGCACTACCAGACCATATGTATCTGACTTCATGCCCCTGGTATCAATATTGGAGAAAAAACTGCTCGGAATATCATCACTTGTGCCATGCACAAGCACCTGAATTTAGTTATCAACTCAATTCCCATGGTTTTCATGTGTTGTTTCAGGGTGCCAATTGCCATCTTTATCCACTTCTAAAAAGTGGGAGGCAATTTCTTTGGTCTGATAAAGAAAATAAGATACAGGTAAATGCCTTACTAGTTGGCAAATGATTTGTAAGCCCAAGGACCAAGTTGGACTAGGGGTTTTGAACCTCAGAATTCAGAACAAGGCTCTGCTGATGAAAAATATCTACAAGTTCTATAATCACTATGACATCTCATGGGTCAATCTATTGTGTCAAGCCTATTACAATAATGGACATGTACCTCATGCTAGCTCTACTAAAGGCTCATTCTGGTGGAGGGAATGCTCATCTCTATATGAAGAATACAAGGATCTAATTTCATGCAAATTTAATAATGAAAAATTCATACTCTTATGGAGAGATAAATGGAGTGAATCAAATAAGGAGGATGATTACCCTCATTTGCATTCTTTTGTAATAGACAAATATATATATCTATGGAAAAGCCATGGAATAAATTCAATGAATACATCTACAACATGTTCCATTTTCCCCTATCCACTATTGCACATCAGCAGCTGCATAACTTATAGGAAGCATTTCAATCTATATCCATAAATGAAGAAAAATATGCATGGTATTTTAGTTGGGGTGGTTAGTTCTCTACAAAGAAAGTGTACATAACTATGATTAGACATCACCAGACACCTCAACCAATTCTGGATATCTGGAAAGCCTGTCACATTCCAAGAGAGAAATTCTTTGCTTTGTTACTCCTCCATGGCAGATTAATACCAAAAATATGATGAAGAAGAAAATCTTTTTTGTGAAATTCTCGGACTGCATCTTATGTGACACATGTCCAGAAGAGACTGCTATGCACCTTTTGTTTGAATGTAGCTTCAGCCAAAGCTTCTGTTGGACAATTGGCATGGAATGGAATAGTGACTATGAGATGAATAACATGATCACTGAAGCTAAATCCAGATATTCTATATGGAATTCATATGGAAATCTTTATCATAGGATGCTGAGCTGATGGGACCAAAGAAATGATGCCATCTTCAATGGAAATGAACCTTCAATCCACATATGTATATCTAGATTCAAAGTCTATTTACCTTAAATATGCATACAGAGCTAAGCCTAGCCTTAAGGAAGGTTTACAATCACAGTCTATGAAATGTAATAAGAGATATACTCTCATGTAAATATCCACTTTATTTTTTCGGATTTGCTAGTTCTCAGGCGCCTGAGGACTTCTTAGTTCTCAGTCAGCTCTCTCACCACTGGATTTACCTCGCGATTCGTGTAACATGGGAGTCAGATAAGAGTTGCAACTAGGTTGTAACTGAGAATTTAATGAGTTGCAACTAGGTGCAATTGAGAATTAGTACAAAATTTATAAGTTACAACTAGGTTGCAACTGAGAATTACAACAAATAATAGGATGACGTCAGCGACTTAGACATAAGAAGTTCTCAGACGCCTGCGATCTAGGCACTTCCTTCTTTTTATAAATATAAATGAAAATGACAAGGTAGAGAGTCTTTCCCTAGTGTATTTATCTCAAAAAATCTTTTGGAGAGATAAATGTGCATAGATCAAAATGTTACGCTATAGTGTAAAAGGATTCTTCTAAGCATTTCAGTTGACTTGGGAAGAGTTCACATCATGGACTCACTAAACAAAGACATTGAAGACTATCACGGCATTATCGATATGCTCCAAAGGTAATTTCAACAATTATCGCACTATATCGGTTTCTTTCGTTCATTTTCTGGGATATCAAGTAGTTATTAACTCATACATTCATTTTCTTTGTCGGGTAGGGTTTGGACACGGTTCAAGAATAAGGTCCGCGGTCAATGGCATGAGGAGCTATTTTTTAAATCGGTCTCGGTAAGTAGTACGAGCTAAGTCCGCGCATCTATTTAATTCTAGTTTATGTGCATTTATCATGATAGAGTTATTATTTGATTGAATTATATTCTTTTAAAGTGCGCGAGGCAGCCACGGGGGACTAATCTATGTGGATTCTACGTGTGCGAGTTCATTCGCATCACTATCGAGAAGCCCTTGGAAAATGTTCGAGTAAGTAAACAATATATTCACCCTTTATTTTTATTACAAAAAGTTGTGTTGAGTCTAATTCATACGATCTCCTTCTTTATAGTTGGACGCGATGCGGGACAAGCTCCTACCAGAGGACCGCCTAATAGCAATCCAAGAGGAATTTGTTGGATTTTTTGTCGACGAGGTCATAGACCCACGCGGAGAATTCTCTCTAGATAGACCCTAAAGCATCTATGTAATGATCTCCATGTAATCAAATAGACAGGCTCAGACCCGGTTGGGACTCCATGTATGCTTGTAAGAGAAATTATATTATATATTGCATCAATGTGTACAAGTACTGTGTAGTAGCGTTCTGCATGTATACGAAATTTGTTTCTAATGAAAACACAGAATGAAAAATAATTGAACACAAAACACAAAATGAAAAGAAAAACACAAAACCCTAAAATCCCATCTCCTGCCGCGGCAGCCAAATGGCCTAAAACGCTGCCGCGACAGGGAACCTTTAGTCCCGGTTCGTGTTATGAACCGGGACTAAATGTCCTCCAGCCTAGCGCGGCTCGCGGGGCCACGTGATTGGACCTCTAGTCCCGGTTCGTAACAGAACCGGGACTAAAGCTTGGACCTTTAGTCCCGCTTTTGCAGTCTCGGGTCGCATTCCGGGACTAAATGTCCTTACGAACCGGGGCTAATAGTCTAGTTTCTACTAGTGTCTCCAAGAGTTTAAGACTTATCCTGAATGACATGTAAGGCAAATGAATCACGGAGAAAGATCCTATAAGATTCAGTGTAACAAATCAAACAAACTCGTCGTAAGTATCTTGTTCGTTTGTTGGATTGAAAACCTCCTTTTATCTTTGGTGTACTTTGCATGCAACTAAAAAATATTCTAATGAGAGTTTGGTATTATGGATTTTTTTTCCCCAGAACAGCGCAGGACATCATCGGTCATTCCTCCGTGCCAATATATTATGGAATTATACCATTCAAAGGTCAACAGCCTCGATCCGCATGTCATTATCATTCTTCTGCACGACGACGCGCGGAGCACTCCATAACGCGTCACACCATGCATTGCATGCTTACATGTACGCATGCATGCAGCAGCATATATACGTACGGAGTACGTACGTAATGATGTCGAATCCAATAATCCACACTGCCGCAGCAATACACAGCAGCAGGCGCCGTCCACGGACAAGACGTGCACTACGTTTCTTGTCCCCGCTAGCTTTCGACACTAGCTATACTGAGGCTGAGCCGGTTTCAGATTCTGCTACGAGTTAATCGCGCGGCCAATGCAATGCGGCTAGCTGCTCCCATGACCGGCTGACCCTAGCTAGGCACGCGGCGCGCGCCCCACGATATATAAGGCGACCAAGGGGGCGAGCCAACTGCCAGCACGCCCACACGAAGCAACGCGAGATTATAGCGAGCGAGATTGTAGCGGGCGAGATTACAGCGAGCGAGATTGTAGCGAGCTGCGAGCGAGAGATCAATGGCGAAGGGTACGTCGTGCGGGAGGAACGGGTTCGTGCGGCGGTACACCAGGTCCGAGGTGCCCAGGATGAGGTGGACCGCCGAGCTCCAGGAGAGCTTCGTGCGCGCCGTCGACTGCCTAGGCGGCCAAGACAGTGCCAGTACGTTCCTCAGCTTCTTCTTCCCTTCCGTTCCTAGATTTCGCCATCTCTCTCTCTCTCCCCCTTCTCGCGATGGCCCTTGCCTGATCTTCGTTTCAAGGTCCATGGCTTTTTATTTGTTTTTCCTTTTATTTTTGAAACTGTCTCACGGTTCCGTGCTGAGATCGATCTTGGTGCGACGTTGTTCAACTGCAGAAGCGACTCCGAAGCGCATTCTGCAGCTCATGGATGTCAGAGGGCTCACTATATCCCATGTCAAGAGCCACCTTCAGGTTAGTCGTCTCTTCCTAGCTTCGATCCTTCACACCTTAGACGTAGTAACAGCCTAGTCCCTTGGGATAACCATGGCCTAACTTGCGGTTGACTCCTCTGTCATATCTTCTCTTGAATTAAGAATGTGCGAGCGCGTAACACGGGTTCTTGATCTCTTTTCTTCAGATGTACAGATGCACACCGCATGGAACTGGGGAGAAAGGTGAGGGAGATACAATCACCGTGCATCTTCTTTCTTAATCTTTTTGCAAGTCTTCAGATTTCATATAAAATTCAGTATTTAATTATCGGGATTTGGGACACGGTTTTATAAATTGCTTTGTGGCTGATTGTCCTAATAATGATTAATTAGTCGTAACTGCAAGACGGCTTTAATTTGTGGCCGTGGGGCTCTGATTCTGCACATGCATATCTAGATGATGCTAATGCAAAGCCAAACCGCTTTCTTCTTTCTGCATGTTTTCATCAGAGATGCAGCCACGACTTGGTGCCAAGAATCACTCATTTGTCATTGATGAGCAAGGATTCATACTCCCGCCCATGAAAAGGTATTTTGCTGCCACTTTTTCTGTATCCAGAAATGCTAAAGATTCATGTGCAGATATAATCTCTTATTAGCGTGTGTCCTAATCGTAGTTTGATGCACAAATTTGTCCTTACCCTTTTATTAGTGCCACTTTTTTTTTGAGGGTTATTAGTGCCACTTTCTTCCTTACAAATTTGTCTTTGCATGAACAGGGCCAAGGCTATTGGGACGACGACAGGAGTTGCGGCCACAAACAAGAGCATGCAAGGAAACAGTGATATGAGGGCGATGATTCCTGGCGGGCAGTGCTGCGGCATTGATGATTACGTGCGAGCGGAAGCAATGTCCATGGGTGACAGGAGGTGCGTAAACGAGGGCCACCGGTGGCAGACCGATGCTGCTGCTGCTCCTGCAAACCTCCAGGAATTAGGAGGACCTTGGGTGCAATGGCCTGACCCTCACCCCTCTAAGGTACGCCAGGTAAAGAAAAGCTTAAACAATGATGGTGCTAGGAACGTTGTGCGAAAGCTTCTCAAAAGGAGATATATATATCCCTCTTGTCTTAACTGCTTTCCCGCCGCTGAATCTTTCTCTTCACGTGCCTGATGTCTAGTCTTATCTTACTCCTGCTGTCCTAGCTAACACATATGGTTGAGGCTACATTGGTAGCTCTCACATTTGTTTCCATTGTATTTCCTGGTAGAGTTTCCCTATGTGCTAGCATATCTATCTATTGTTATTGCTCCAGATGTGCTCCCAGCATAGTATCTCTGACCGACGTTTCTCGGTTTGCACCATGGTGGCACCATGTACATGAACATCCCTACTAGCTGTCGACCGGGGGATCCTCAAGTGAAATGACATGATCTCCTATAGGTCGACACTGGCTTTAAATGGGCATGCAAATCCCAGCTAGCTACCGATGCTTGTACCATTTCAGTGGGACAATGTGGCGTGGTATAGACTGGTGATGGTAGCAGCATGCATGGTACGCTAGCTAGAGTATGGGACGCTGCCAGAAATGGCTCTCGAGAACCCTCCCTATCTTTGGCAGGAATAATAGCTTTGCCCCAGGGCACCTGCTTCAGCTCATCGACAACGATGTGCCAAAAGGGGCGGCTTTTGCAGCCGCTCGGCTCCAACCCTCTCAGCTGTCGCGCGCGGCAGCATGCAGTTTTCATCATGGCGATGGATGGGTGAGCATTGCAGACGAAAACTTAAGACCAAACTCATTAAAGCTCCTCTGATACTACTGTGCTAGCCCCCGGTTGCAGACCAAAGTTGACCAGTAGCGATCTGCTATGTAGTGTGCGTGTGATCTTTTGCTTCGGAGGCACGTCGGCACTGTAGCTTCCTACCCTGCCACCGGCTCGGACCTTGCTGACAGTCGCAGATTATCCAGTGGAAAGGGTCGCTCATAGGAATTAGCAGCCTTCACAGGAGAATTAATACAGTACTAACCTTTTTATCTGGCTTGCAGTTGATGATAAACTTATTAACAGCCTGATCATTCTATGTTCTAACCATCTTGCATTGTTTACAGCTGGTTAGCGAACCGGAACTAGACCAGCATCTGAACCACACGGCGAGGACACTGCCTTCCACGGAGAGCTACCAGAGTTGGAGCTTCCTGTTCAGCAGTGCAACGGCCGGAGAAGATGAGCCGGGTGTCTTGGCGGCCAACAAACGCTCGCCGTCGCCGTGGCTTGCCGTCGAGCAGAGAGCTGTGAAAGATGTCGCCTCCTGGCCCAGCGAAGGCAGCAGCTGTGTGCTCTCGCCGTCGTCGAGGAGCTTCAGCGACTGCTCAGGGCCTCCGGGCTGCAGCTTTGGTGGTCAGGATGTTAACCTGGAACTTTCCCTGTCGATCCCTGGATCGTAATTTCAGGACATTATGCATGGATGCTGTTTCCTGTAGACATGGTGTTCTTCATGCTTTTCGGCTTCTTTTGGTCTAGTTCTGTTGAAATAGTCTCCCAGCTTCCAAGCAGTGAATTAAATTTCGTCGAAATTATTCGCGAAATTACCGATTCTCGCTAGAGGGTGAGAAAAGCCCTGTATCGCTCGAATATTTTAGCCTGTTTTAAAATTTTCGGCCCATCCTCCGCTTGGCCGCTTTCCTACCTTTATCTTCAGTGGCCGCCGCGTCCTTAGGTTTCCACTTTTCCCTGTTTCTTGGAGCTGTTCGGCGGCGCGATTTGTGACCATGGCTGGCGGCGGAAGTGGATGTAGCAATGGCGGTGACAAGAGCGCCAAGATTCATGGGAAGGGAAAAGAAAAGCAGCACGGTGGTGCCATTGCTTCCAGCAGTCAGCGTCGGGACGACGGCAATAGTGTGAGAGATGGTAGCGCCGCCGACCGACGTGCTGGTCAGGACGCCGCGTCCGCCGGCCGAGGTGCTACGGCCGCGCCGACCGGCCGAGGTGCTCCAGAAGACACTGCACGACAGAACGGTCCTCCAGGTAGTGCTCTAAGATTTCTTATTCTGAACCTGTGTGCTCTGAACGTCGATACACATACACTGATGATGTAGAGAGGTGAACGCATCCATCAATCTAAATAAAAAAGTTGCTGGAAATTTTTTGCTTGACCCTTGCTCCCGATCTCCGACATGGTCCAAAAAAACAACCCGTGGTCGTTGCTCTTTTGCCCCTAGATTGTTTTCTTGTTGTCGATGGATACAGAGCATGG
Organism: Avena eriantha; assembly: GCA_910589775.1. NCBI lineage: Eukaryota > Viridiplantae > Streptophyta > Magnoliopsida > Poales > Poaceae > Avena > Avena eriantha. Next base: position 327,400,232 of record OU342745.1, on the reverse strand, counting down.
TCCCCGGCTTGTTTTGCCGCCTGTTGACAGATGCAGGGCCTTGATCATTAATTATTATAATATCTAGAGCATGCCCTTAACATCAGTGAAACTAAGTGTATTCTAAGATTGCTTGTTAATCCCTAGAACATGCTCTAAACATCAGTGAACTATGATTAATTATTGCCTAATTCTATCTGAGCTTTAAACTGTCGGTGAATATTACTGCTTAGTACATTAATATGCATGTGACAACCATTAACTACTCTGACCATTACAAAAATAAAAAACTCATTGTTGTAGTGCAGAATATATATATTTATAATGAATGGAGCGGCTCTCATAATAAATTAGAAGTAAACCATGATGCATTATGTTAACTGCTAAGAACATCAGTATATGCTATCAACAACAAATTTGCTCTCCCATTATTTCCTCTACTTTTTTACTTTCTTCTTTGTTTGCGCCAAGAATAAATCAACAAATTGCATCCTAAAGATCCACTCACGCCATGTTATGGCATTTTCTTTATAAGGATGAAGTATGTATGATTAGTTTCAGTTAGCATTCTGTTATTAGTCAGTCTTTACACATGTGTAACATGTTCGTATAGATAGTTGCTAATCATTTAATATTTAATGTAACATTGGCCCGTATTTGCATGATCAGCTGATGATGGAGTATCGTACGCATGGAGCCATGGAAGGGCTTATCATGGTGGTTTCAAGTGCAATTATTGCGGCCTTGCAGTGAAGAGTGGAGGTGTCACAAGGCTTAAGGTACATTTAGCCAGGGTCAAAGGAGATGTGAGACCTTGCGATGTTGTACCTGCAAATGTTCGGCGAGCAATGCTTAGGTCTGTTTCGTTACTCAAGGTGAAACAAAATGCAAAAAAGAAGGAGGACTCAAGCGGTGGAACGTGATGTCCTCATGAGGATGACCCGTGGCCGTGCACATGAAGGCATGTTTGATGATGAGGATGACGATATGCAGCGAGCAATAGATGAATCACTACTGGAATACCAATACAGGGAGAGAGTTGGGCAGAGGGGTCGAAGGTATGAGCATGGTAGTTCAAGCGATGGCAATGCCTTGGGAGATGGTAAACGTGTGACGAAAGGCTTTGATTCTGACCTGGCACGTGCCAAGGCACCGGTGCAAACTAGAATTGATACAATTTGGTCAGAGAAAGAAAACAAGGAGATGCTCGCATTAGCTTGGTCCAAGTGGTTTCATGCGAGACATATCCCCGGCCACAAAGCCGATTGCCCATATTTTGTAGGAGCCATGAAGTTAACTCAAAGGCTTGGCGAGGGTGTTCCTATCCAAAGGGGGCCATAATAGATGGTCCGTGTTTAAACTCAAACTACAATGAACTTAAAGAGTATGTGCTGCAGTTCAAGGAGGATTGGCGTACATACGGCGTCACGGTCATGTGTGATGCATGGACAGGCCCCACAGATATGAGCATTATCAACTTTCTAATATTTTGCAATGGTCGCGTGCTTTTCCATAAGTCGGTGAATGCAACTGGAGAAATGGGGAATGCAGCATATCTCTGTAACATCATTAGAGAGGTGGTAGTTGATGAAGTGGGTCATGAATATGTTGTCCAACTTGTCACTGACAACGGTTCCAATTTCAAGAAAGCATGTTTAATGGTGGTACAGGAGTTCCCATCTATTGTTTGGCAGCCATGTTGCGCTCACACTGTTAATTTGATGCTCAAGGATATTTCAAAGTTTCCTGAGGTGGTACAAACTGTGACTAGTGCAAAGAGGATTAGCAAATTCTTTCACAGCCACAGTAGGTTGCATGATGAAATGAGGAAATGGGTTGGAGGAGAGATCATACAACCTAATGCCACAAGGTTTGGGACATTGTTTGTATTTTTACAAAGTTTCATGGACAAGAAGGATGCATTTCAGAAATGGATGGTGTCCGAAGATTGGCAAAATAGTGAGTGGAGTAATAGCCCAGACTACGACTACACATATGATAAGTTGATTAGTTGTCATTGGTTGGTTAATATGAAATGGGTGTTAGATGCTGTTACACCTATATATAAGCTTCTTCGCTATGCGGACAGAGAGAAGAATGCAACAATTTCTGGTTTCATACCAACATCATGCAAAAGCTCAGAAGAGTTAGCTGCAGCTTTAGAACATGACAATTTCAGCTACAACAGATTTTTTGATGTAATGCAAAAAAGGCTCGATACGATGCGTGATGACACCCATTTGGTGGCAGGTGAGTATTACTACTTGACATTATATTTCTTCCAATGAACTCATATTGTCGATACACTAATAAATTTTGATTGCAATGCAGCCGGTATACTTGATCCAGCTGGAGATTATGAGTTCAACATGAGTGGTCAGCCTGAGTTTGTCAAACAACTCGGTGAAAGCATTCGTAGAATTCCAAGCTCACCTGAGAGCACAGTGGAGGCACTACGCCAATTTGATGCGTACCGAAACCGTCGAGGAATTTTTGGTACAATGGAGGCTCGTATGGCTGCTAAAAGTCTTACACCTAGTATGTCATGAAGTAAAATATGCATAACATTCTTTTCTTATTCTTTGTTTTCATGGATACTTAACTTGATCCATTTATTGCAGCATCATGTTGGATGCACTATGGCTCAGATTAGCCAGAGCTACAAAAGTATGCATTAAGGATTGTGTCCCAATGCATGTCCTCTAGTGGGTGTGAACGAAACTGGAGCACATTTGCTCTGATTCACACGCTACTAAGGAATCGACTTGGTTATGAAAAGCTCCACAAGTTGGTCTATGTGCACTATAACTTGAAGCTGCGAATCCAACAACAGGAACTTGACATGCAAGAAACTGAAGTAGATCAATTTAGCTTAATGATGGATGTCGCATTGTATGATAGAGACAATCCAATAATGGACTGGCTCAATGGATCAATGACTAATGCAAAACCCATCTTAAATGAGAAGGATGACGAGCTTTTTGAAAAGGAAATTAATCGTCAGAATGCCGAGGAAGACCTGACAGAGCAGCCAGAGAAGGATTTGAAAAAGGAGCTTGGCAAATATGGAAGGAAGGGAAAACGCAAGATCACTCACAGTGACGATGAAACACAAAGCCAACCTGGTAGCCTCGGAGATGATGACACTGATAGTAACGACGATGTGACAGAAGCTCCAGCTGCTAATAAAGGTGAGACCACTATAAAAGTATCTTGACGTCTTGTTTCTGTTTCACCCAATATAATGCTCTTATATTTATATTTTTATACTGTGCAGATCATGAGGAACAATTTGAAAAAATTCAGTTCACTTGTGAACAAAATTTCACACACGCCACACAAGACGAGGATCACGGTTCAAGGCGCCAACAAAGGAAGACAAAGAGAAAGTATAGGCGTATGAATGATTTATCGGGAAAGGCGACTAGTAAAAAGAAATGGTGAGCCTCTAATTTCATAACTCAACCTTACACGTTTACACGTATGATATCCATACAATCCTCCCTTGAACTAGGAAATCTGATCAAACTCATACTTTTTCCACAGATGTGACTATGTGAGAAGTATGATTCTCTGCTGAGGATTTCTTAATTGAAAGGCATTGTTCAGCCATTGGAACATTCTCAAACTTCTACAGGACACTTAACTATTAGCCATTTCTGCCTACTTTTTGTTATGTGAGAACGTTACATTTCTTTTTCAGTTGTACGCTGGCTACTTATGTTTCCAGTGCCAAGTTAGTAATTTCCTTGTGAAAACCATGTTGAATTTTATGTCAGTTAATCAAGTATACGGCCAGCCTATGTGGAAATATTTGATTATTCTTCCAAGCTTGTATGTGTATCATTCTAGACGCAAGCCACGCCCAAGTTGTTGCTGTTAGAAAAGTTTTCTGCTTTCTATGAATCTAACCTAACGTGAATTAGAAATTTTTGTGTTCCTGATTGTTTGGAGCTGTAGCGAAGCCGCAAATAGCTAGTTGTACTTGGTACGAGAAAGACTTCTCAATCTGAACTGATCTACTAATGACCTTCAACTCTAAATGTAATTTTCGTTCTTTAACTAAATTTCGTTCGAAATTTCGTTCGAAATTCGTGAAGTTTTTAAAAAACTGTCGTCCGAAAGATTCAAACAGGTGCATTCGTATTTGACCGAAATTTTTAAATATTTTTTCGAAATTTCCTTTTTTTCTCGAAATTCTCGAATCTCTGAGTGGGGCGACATATTTTTACAAATCGAAATGCAGAACACTGCTTCCAAGCACGCAGCAAATGAACAAAGGATTAATCCATAATAATATGTGACAACACGACAAGAGACTGTGAGTTTTAACGTACTCACTCATTTTTAAAATATAAGATGTTTTAGTTTTTTCTAAAACACATGTATGTATACGTGTAGGTTTAAAGCAAAATGAGTGAACCTACACACTACTTGTGTTTCTGAAAAATGCTAAAGCATCTTATATTTTAGAACAGGTGGAGTATGTGGCAAGGATGTCATTTTTTTTAGAATAATTCTGCTCGCTTTATTAATCAAGGGCCAAAATTATAGGAATTAACATAGTATCATGGGGTTCAATAAGCCACACATGGCGACCCGGGCCTAACAAAAGAGCATGGAGAGCTAAATCATGAGCTTCTTTATTTGATATTCTCCCTTCATGAAGAAAAGAGGCAGCCTCAAACTCCCTCAAATTATACTATTGCTTAATCGTGAACGAGACCCAGCCAGGAAAGGGTATCCACGCGCAAGCTTTGTGGGCCGCTGGATCCTGGACAGGAATTATCCTAGCCATCGAGTAGCGCGGTTGAGAAAATTTTCGACTGGGTCCAGGTTCCTCTGTCCCATGAATCAGCGGGTGAGATTTTTGTAGTATCAGGTAATCGAGTTCGTTTTGGATTGGAACCAAATACTCTCAACCGACTATTCCAAAGAACAGAACCGACTATATGTTACTCCGTCTATAAATTAGTTGACTTGATTTTATCTAGATTCGAATGTATCTAGACAAATCTAAGTCAACTAATTTTGGATCGGAGTACAAAAACAAAAGGAACAACAGACTTACCCTAGCCTCCATATATATCAGGCCGGAGTACAGCTTCAAACCGATTCATCTCAGATCTCTACTGTGCCCGTCGATCAGAAGCATCATGGAGGCGCAGCAGTCTAGCATGGCCGATCTCACAGCCTACCTCACGAAGCGGCTCGCAACCGCGAGCAGCGACAGCAACCTGGTCTTCTCGCCGCTCTCTATCTACGCCGTCCTCACGCTCATAGCCTCCGGTGCCGGTGGGGACACCCTGGAAGAGGTCCTCCGCACCCTAAGCGCGTGGTCGCGCCGCGAGGTAGAGAACTCCATGACGCTTCTCCTGGAAGGCCCCCTCAGGGACACGTCGGAGTCTAGCGGGCCGAGTGTGGCGTTGGCGTACGACGTGTGGAGCGACCTGACACGACTAATTAAACCAGCCTACCGCGACACCGTCATCGGCACGTACAAGGCAGAGGCCGCCGTCAACGTTTGGGTCGCGGAGGCCACGGGGAACCTTCATGACTAATTGATTTCTGCAATGATCCAAAGGAGGCCAAGTGGCAGATCAACGTTTGGGTCGTGGAGGCCACGGAGAACCTTATCACATCTGTTGTTCCTTCAGGACCTCTAGATCTGGACATGAAGCTCGTGCTGGCCAATGCCATCTACTTCAGGGGCAAGTGGGACATGCCATTCTACAAGACCGAAGCCAAGAATAGACCTTTGTACCGGCTCGATGACACCACCGTCAATGTCCCCTTCATGACTAACTCCGAAGATCACTACATCGCCGAGCACGAATGATTCTAGATTCTCAAGCTATGTTACAAGAGCTCACCATACACCTCGTTCCACCACTACGTGTGCATCTTCCTCCCAGACGCACGCAACAGCCTAGGGAGCCTGCTGGACAAGATCACGTCATCCCCAGGATTTCTACACGAGCACCTGCCAGGGAGCACAGTCAAGGTCAGCCACTTCTGGGTGCCCAATTTCGAGCTCTCCTTCTAGAGCAACGTCACCACGGTGCTGAATGATCTGGGGCTCCGACTGACTTTCACTCTAGAGGCTGACCTCTCTGAGATGCTTGAGGACGATGGCTTCAACATATTGATCCGCGTGTAGGACGTCATCCTGCAGGAAGTCACTGAGGTCAATGAGGAAGGAACCAGAGCTGCGGTTGTCACCATGACATTTGCTTATAGTCCGATGTGCGGCCGAGATGTGGCGTGGAGAGTGGATTTCATCGCCGATCACCCGTTTTCCTACTTCATCATGGAGGAGGGGTCAAATGAAGTCATCTATCCGGGACATGTCGTCGATCCTAGCAATGGTACATGGGTGGTGATCCCATCTCCTGCCCTGTGCCGGGGGTACACTACAACAAAAACAAAATTTTACAAGGCCGTTGATGAGTTGAACAACAGATCCAACAATGCATATTTGAATTTTCCATCATCCCCTCCATATAGTCCAACATCGATGACATACAACCCATTTCTCCCTACATACATGCCGACATCCCCGACATAATGTCCAACATCCCCCACATACATCCCCGAATACTTTGCGTTTAAGTCAAACAAGGTAAGTCCAACACCATATCGGCCGCAAGAGGTGAAGAAAATGAGTAGCGTCGGTTTGCCCAAGGCCATAGCTCCACAGGCGGCAGGAGGGCCGGGAGAAGATGAGTTGCCCTAGAGAAAAGAGAGTAAATAACATCAAAATTAGGAGTGCTACATTATCTAAAGGCTTAAGCCTGGTTGCTACGTGCGTGATGAGGCCACTCCTGGCATACATGTGTTTAGGACCATAATCTATGAGCTGATGTCATGAGACATAAACTTTGGCAGTCAATTGGTTCTTTTTCTTTTCCACTCCTCATGTTTTGTCATTGGTCCGTTCAACTTTGGTCCATAGACGAGTGTCTAGGTGTACTTCCAGATTAAAAAAATCACTATCATGGCCTGCACTCACACTGTTGCACCCAAACACGATTTGGAGCTGGTCCTCCATGGAATTTAATTTTTCTAGAAGCTTCAAATATTTTGGAAATAAATATATTTATGTAGCCAACAATACGAAATACAAGTTTGCAAACGTTTAGTGAAAAATAATTTGTATTTCGGACACAGCAAAAAAGATAAATGACAAATTTTGGGAAACAGATGCCCATTCAAAATTACATTGTTCACGTCTAGATCTAAAAATTTCTCTTTTTTGATGTGGCCAAAATATAATATATTTTCACATGAGTTTTGCATGATCGTATTATAATCATTATCTACATCGTGATATTTTTTGGAAATTTTGAATATTTAAAATTGAACTTTTCAAAAACAAAATTAAGGTCACGATGGACGGGGGCCAAATCAACGCTCTCCTCTCCTCTCTATTTCCTCCAAAGTGTCATGTTCTAGGGTTTCCGACCACCGCCGCCTTCCTTCAGGCGACTTCTCCCATGTGTCACCTTATTGCCCGTTGACTCATACGTCCAAAGGCAAGGAACCACACGAATTGTTCCTCCTTATGCGTCGTTGTTCTGTGCCTTTTCCCCGTGCAACCATCCTTTTTCTCCCTTGGGTCGACCTCCCCGCTCTATGAGGATGAGGTACCATTGTTGTCAAGGGATAGTCAGTCTGCTCAGTTTTCTCAATTATATATTTTGGATTCTTGGTGGATATATACAGAAAAGGACGGATTCTTTCAGTAATGTCTGTGATGGTAAGAAATAGGCTGATCCTAGCATTGTGGAAAATATCTTTTTGATGTGCTCGATTTTTGGAACCCTTTAGTACAAAAAGATTCGGATGGCTCGATGGAGGTTACTGTCCCGATTGCTCCACTGGTTTCCATGCAATTAATTAGTTGTGAGGAAAGTGATCATGGTAGTCTATATTCTTTGCCTATTACTTATGGGCTTGTTGTTCTTATAGTGGAAACTGACTCTGGGTTTCTTAAGATATTTCTCTTTTAAACCTTAATTTCTGTGAATTATCGGTTACTCTTTCCATATACTCTTTCCATATACAGATAAGGATTTTATTGTTTCTCTTTCCATATACAGATAAGGGTTTTAATGTTGGCATCAAGTATAAATTAGTTTACCAGCCAAAGAGGAAAAGGAGGGGTACTACTCACACTCTTTCTACTCCTTCGGATGAAGTGGCCATGCTGGAGTATTATTCTTTGTATTTCCACTACTAGCATGGGCATACAAATGATTATTTATGAAGTCATGGATGTAAATAGTTGTTGAAGCTTATGTTTTGAGGCTAATCCTTTTTCATATCGCTGGTTCAGTCGGGCTGCTATGCGCCCTGTCAAAGTATATCTGGTACAATGGGTTAGGGTAATAGAAATAAAAGGAAGTGTATGATATATTTTGTATTCAGTTTTATTGACGCTCCTGACATTGTCTAAGTTCCTTAAGAGATGACTGCCTCATACACATAGTATTATTTCGTTGAATGGTGGTACAAAGGAACAACCATGATTAACAATATTGTATGTGCTGATCTCCATGACCCTCTTACTGAGTCCTTTAGATATGTGCCTTGGTTGAGGAGTTAATGGTGTGTGTGAAAGCAGTAACACGTTCAAGATGATCTTCTAAACAATACTGTATTGGTACTAAAATTGACGACTAAGGTTTTCCTGCAAAGTTTTGATAACAAATTGCTACTTCCTGTCTAAATAGAAATTGAAGAACTAAACATTGTGATTGGCTAACAATAGATGCAACGTGGTGTGCCACACGATACCCAACGTACTATAGGCGGCGCAGCGAAGCGCGCGTGGCCGTCTAGCGCAGATTTATTTCTTTGATGACTGATGGCATCCTCCCGTCCTATCAGCAATATCCTTAACGATTTGTTTGCAATCGCTGGCCACAATAACCTTCTATAGATCATCAGCCAAAGACAATGCCTCCCTGCATGCAAGAGCTTTCAGCGTTGGCGGGTCAGTAATACCAGGAAACATAATTGCTAACACTAGTGGAATACAGAACTTTAGTCCCGGTTCGTAACTGCCTTTAGTCCAGTTGCGCAACCGGGACTAGGCAATCGGGACTAGAGACCCCCTTTAGTCCTGATTGTGTTATGAACCGGGACTAAAGGCACTCTACATGTCTACGGTGGAGAGCGGAGATGGAGGATCTTTAGTCTCGGTTCGTACCACGAAGCGGAACGAAAAGAGCTCTGCTGTGACAGCAAATTGGGGGTTTCTGCTGCCGTGGCAGCAGGTGGCTAGGCGACAGCAGGTTCTGCCGCGATAGAGTTTTAGTGCGTTTTTCCGCCGCGGCGTAGTTTTGGGACGTTTTTTGCCGCGGCAAGGTTTTGGGGCAGTTTTCTGCCGCGGTAGAAGGGAGAGATTTGGTGTAAGTGACACGTCGAGAGATGATATATATACAGCTACAGAAATGAAGGAACCATTACAGAACATCGTCATGATATAGAGATCGAAGTGACCTCTTTCTTCGTACTTGGTCGAACATATTATATACAGTACACTTTCATGCATATATACAATATAATTTCTCTTACGATTCCTAATGACTAAATATAAATTCCCGATAGTATTCCCTGGTTGGATCTATGACCTCCTTAAGTAAGAATCGCATCAATTCCTCTTGAATTGCTCGTACGCGATCCTTTGGCAGGAGACCATCCCGCATCCGTTCGATCTAATTTAAAGAAGAGGATCAATATATATGAATGAAACTCAACACAACTGATGATAATAAAATAAGGGGATTTCTATTTTCGTACCCTCGGTTCGCTAGTTGTACTCAGTTTTTCCCAGCCGCTTAGTTTTTCCTCCATTTTGCCCATCTCCTTGTACGAAACTCTCACATGGTCTGAAACTCGTCGTTCGTCAGCCTTGTTGTTACGTGATGACAATTGGGACCGTGTTCAGTCGGGTCCCGTAATGGACCCTCGCCGTTACGTGCTGACGAGTAGGGTTGCGTTCTGTCGGGTCCCGTAGTGCACCCTTGCCGTTACATGCTGACAAGTAGGGTCGCGTTCAATCGGTTTCCGTAGTGAACACCTCTCTCAACTTATCCAGATCAGCATCGGACCCACATCTTATCCACGTAAGCGCCGTACTCACAGCTTATCCACGTGAGTGCCAGACCCACAATTTACCCAGGTTGGCGTTGCAAGATGGGACCCCGAGCCAGCCCCGCGGCCGCGCCCGTGCCGTTGTCTCCCCTTTCTTCTTCTTCTCCGGTGACGGCAGTCCTTTATCTAGCTTTACTTTCATATAGTGAAATGTAATGCATATATGAAAATTATACAACTTTGAAATCTTTTAAATCGCACTTAGGACATGATAATGTTGTGCTAATAAAATCCTAATCATTTATCATTTCCATGGAGTGAAATATAATACATAAACTTGCGTATACGAAAATTATACACCTTTGAACTCTTTAAAATCGCACTTAATACGTGATAATGTCGTGCTAAGAAAATCTTGAGAGATTATCATTTTTATAGAGTGGAATGTAATGCACAAACTTGCATATGCGAAAATTATAAACCTTTGGACACTTTTAAATCGCACTTAATACGTGATAATGATGTGCTAACAAATTTTGAGAGATTATTATTTTCTTCGATATTTTCATAGAGTGGAATGTAATGCCTAAACTTGCATATATGAAGTTTATAAACCTTTAAACTCTTTGAAATCGCACTTAATACGTGATAATATTATGCTAAGAAAATCTTGAGAGATTATTATTTCCATAGAGTGGAATGTAATGCATAAATTTGCATATACGAACATTATACACCCTTGAACTCTTTGAAATCGCACTTAATACGTGATAATATCGTGCTAAGAAAATCTTGAGAGATTATCATTTTCATATAGTGGAATGTAATGCATAAACTGGCATATGCGAAAATTATACACCTTCGGACTCTTTGAAATCGCAGTTAGGACATGATAATGTTGTGCTAATAAAATCTTAATCATTTATCATTCCCATGGAGTGAAATATAATGCATAAACTTGCGTATACGAAAATTTTAAACCTTTGAACACCGTGAAATCGCACTTAATAACGAGATAATGATGTGCTAGCAAAATTTTGAGAGATTATCACCCCCCCCATTTTCATAGAGTGGAATGTAATGTATAAACTTGCATATACAAAAATTATACACATTTGAACTCTTTGAAATCGCACTTAATACGTGATAATATTGTGCTAAGAATATTTTAAGAAATTATCATTTTCATAGAGTGGAATGTAATTCATAAATTATACACCTTTGAACATGTTCCCTTCAAATTATATTCAAGTTCATTTGTTTATGGAGTTAAAGTACCGGTGGCAAACTCGTTATTTTGCATGGATAGAGGGGTGCCCTCCGACAGATATAGGGGTTATCATGTCCGCTAGATCACAGAGGATCAAAGGTTGGTGGACACGATCCGCATGACAACTTTCTCAACCAATCAGAGCGTAGCAGCGAAGATGAGCACAAGTGTGAAAGATTGTGACTAAGAGAGGGAAAAACTGAGTAGAACTTAAGAACCAAGGGCAAAACTGAGTAGAACTTAAAAACCAAGGCAAAACTTAGTAGAACTTAAAAATAGAAAAATATTTAAAAATAAAAAATGCGTGTTTTATACAATAAAATACATCTTGACCTACATCAAACTATTTGCAATTCAAATGTACACCAGTTTGACAATTATTGCCTCATTCAGACAAACTATGTTTTGGGAGGGATGTTTTGGGAAGAGGCTTGAGTAGAAAGCCATGAACCTTCATAAATAGTAGGTGATTTGAGAAGTGGTGATTTAGATTAGAACTTGATTTATATACATTTCTTATGGTGGCAAGTCACATAATAAGACTCCCTGGTTAGATGCTACTATGTTTTGATATTTTTGAATTTGTTGTGCATAAAAGGACTCAATTAGCTAGCTAAAACCTATTCGTGGACTCTCTGTTGACCAGCCACTGGAGGGTAAAACTGAGTATATTGCACACGACAGTATTAGTACTAGTGGGCAAAACTGAGTATAACCAAACAGCCAGTGTTACACTTGAGGGCAAAAATGAGCACAACTAAGTCGTCGGGGTTAGACACGAGGGAAAAAACGTGACTCGCGGTACGCGTGTGCGGTGCACGGGGCAGTAGCGGACACGTGTGGTCGTGCACGGTGTAGTAGCGTACGCGGTTACGCGGTGCACGGTGGTGCAACGAAACGTCGATTCCCTTCTCCTTTAATAGAGGCCTCTTCCCTCTCACTCATCACTCACTCGCTCACTCAACCGTCTCCACTCTCCCATCACCTTCTGCAAACCCCCAAGAAAACCCCAACCACGCCGGCGATGGAGAAGAACGGCGCGGTGGCCATAGGCTCCTCTAAGGCCGCTGGCGAGGAGGCCCCCGCCCCCGTATAGGCCCCCTTCTAGGCATCGATTGCAGCCGCCATCCCTGTACATGCCCTCGTCTAGGCATCGAAGGTAGTCGCTGTCCCCGTCCCTGCATCCGTCGTAGCCGCTGGCGTGGAGGCCCCCGCTGGTCTCGGGCAGATCCAGCTCGGCTGGGACCCCTACGAGGAGGTTTATTACATAAGGCCGGAGAAATCCTACGAGACCAACATCACCGACCCATGGTCAGAGGTAACCAGGGTTTTCTCCCCTTCCCTTGTTCTTCCCATGTTCCCATCGTTGGATGTTAGATCGTATGCTATTAGGGTTCGGCTGTTCATATTTTTATAATAGCTAAATTTAGGCGATAGGGCGCACGTAACCACCAAACGCGCCCCACATGGTCCCACATCACGTCCCCCATAATCAGCGAGAGATGGATGGCTGGTCTACTGTGTATCCTGGCCCCACCTGTCAGCATGTAAGGTCGAGGCGACGTAACGTAACATTTAAAGCACGACCCACCCCAACACGGTCCCACCGGTCAGCATGTAATGGTCAAGCCTTTGACCTGACGGCATCCTCCCGTCCGAGCACCTGTGAGAGTTTCATAATAGAGAGAGGGGAAAAGTGAGCACAAATTAAGCGGCTGGGGAAAACTGAGTGCAACTAACGAACCGAGAGCACGAAAATAGAAAACCCTAAAATAAGATTGCGAACATTGTTTACATACTGCAAGTTATTGTGAAGTTCTTCCCAGCTCACAGGTCGTCTGGCGAATGTACTCGCAAATGTAGTATCCACATAAATTATTTCCAGTTTCCTGCCTCAAACACTTCACGAGAATAGAGTTCAGTCAAAATAATAATCAAGCATGGTAATGATATTGAAATAATAATCAAAGAGATGCGCAAACCTAGCTATAGTACTACTTACATTGAGTTGTCGAAATGTAAGCTCCTCATTTCCATTCACTCCTAACAACCTTGATGAACTGTTTCGAAACCCTGCCCAGCAAAGAAAATGACTAAAGGAGTTATTAATTACTTGATATCAGGAAATGAACGAAAGATGCCAATATAGTGTGATAATGATTGAATTACCTTTGGGGCATTCAATCAGGTCCGCCCATCTCTCAAGGTTTTTATGTTTCGAGTCCATGATAAGTATTATTCCTTGGTCAACTTGAATGACTAGCAGAATAAAGTGGAACTTGTGCACGCATAAGTCATCAATTACACTTAACATCAAGTAAACGAAATCAAATGTGTACAAGACAGTAAAACTCACTCGAAGTTGTAAGAAAATAGTATTTTCGTTTTGTTTTGTTGTTTCGTTAGAAACCTTAGCAAGTAATCCTCTTTTTTCTTGGCATTCTTTTTACCGTATATTCATGAATGGTATTTGGGTAAATAAACCTAAGGTCATAGATTTGTCCTCTTTTGCATTCGAGAATCTTCATTATTTATAATAGCATACAAAAGAATATAATAAGGATAATTATACATGCAATGAACGAGTTGAGCTAGAGAGTACAGAAATAAATCAATTCCAGACAATAGCAACTAACGAGAGATTTGTTGAGGGCTTCTTGATTGAATAACTGAAATAATTCTGTGAAGTCAATGTGTATCTCATCTTTTCCACGGAAGTAATGCTCATCTCTAACTACACTATGAGCATGATCTTCCCTTCCTCCAAAGCTCGCATATACCACTCATGCAATTTTAGCATTTGTGTTTGTAGAAGCGGGACCTCCTCAGGTATGACGAGAGGCTTCCTGTACTCGTATTTGTATGCTACTTTAGCCATGGGTGCGCCTTCCGTGCCTAAGTATTGACCAACAGTTATACCAAGATCTCTAGCTACTTGTGCGACTAGTTGTGCGACCTTTGGATCTGCATCGGATAACACATTTAGCGGGGGCAAGATTGGTTTATCTGTTTTACGAGCTAGGGAATTTGTTCCCGCTTCTACTAGTACTTCTCGACCACTCCACATTCGCCTTATGTAACTTGATAATTGAGCGGTCATAGTATGATACCAGATCTTCCAGCCTTGGTCACTCAAGCATGTTAAAAGTGTTACACTATTTTTGGTGCTATATACTTCTTTGGGATGGGCCATTTCGGTGCAAGATGGCGTTTCACATCTTCAGCCACGATCCTTTTGAGTTCCTCACCAGTCAGGTCATAAGGTAAGTTGACAGTAGCCTACTTGGCTATCTTCCTTGTACATGCTGAGGATTTCTTCGCAGTTGTAGTACTAGCCGCCAGAGCGGTGTTTCTCTAGCGCTTTTGCAACCGGGGCTGAGGTGGTGGAGTCTGCTGATGCGGTGGAGGCGATAGAGTCTGCTGATGCACCAGATTCTGTTGATGCACCGGAAACAACTAAGGTGGTGGAGACACGCCGGAGACGGCTGAGGCGGCGGAGTCTGCAGATCCCCTTTCTCCATAGAATGATGCTTTTCCTTGCTTCTCCCAGTTCATTCATATCCCCTTCACATGCAGGGAAGTCAAGATTCAGGTGCTCAAATGCCTTCATAACTTCATACACACCGACAACGGCGTAGCCATCTAGAACCGGAGAACAATGGAAAGTTGTTCTAGGTCCAGAAGGTAAGGAAAAGCCGACTGCCACCTTCATGGATATGTTCACAACTTTCACATGCAGCTCACAATTTCCCCTCTCCGTGATTTCATCCACGGGGTAGTGAGAATCCATCATCAATGCATCATCAGTCGGGACCTCTGTGGAAGTCACACTGCTTTTCCACCGAGGAGATGGGTCGGTAGCATCGAATGCAGGATATTTGTCCTGTCGCTGAGATGGGCCGGTAGCTTGCTGGTTAAGTGTGTTTATTTGCTCCTGTTTCCTCCTTAATGTTTCTTCTATCTGCTGCACCCGGTCCGCCTCCCTGTCCTTTCTCCTCTGATGGCTTTTATCAGAATAGTTCTTCCTGTCGTCGGGAAACCCGAGCTTCCACGGAAGGGATCCTGATGTGCCTCTTGTTCATACTTCATGTCATTATTCCCAAGGGTGCGTGTCAGCTCATTGTTCTCTCTATCGGGATAGAACTTCCCCTCCTACACATCCTTCATTGCATCTTTAAGGGATTTTCAAGGTGTTGCAAGATGTTCGTTCGTAAAAATACACTTCCATGTTTCTAGGTTCAACTTTCCACCATGTCCGTAGAACCAAGACTTTGCCCGTTCGGCCCACTCTGATGTCTCTGGAACAATCTCTTCATCAAACAGGTCTTTCTCAGCTTTCTCCCACTTAGGCATGGCAGCCTTGTAGCCACTTGTCCACATAACATGGTGATATTTATTTCGTGCAGCATTTTCCTTGTTTATTTTTGGCCTTTTCATAGCTTCAGTCGATGTCTTGTACTCCAAAAATTTGTCTTAGTGGTCTCTTAGCTTCTCATTCGCTCTGGTGAACTCCGGAGTCCTTTTTTCCAGGACATACACCTTGTACAATCTTTTCTTGTGGTTAGTGAATTGTGCGACCATCTTATTAAGAGATCACTCCTTGACTTTTGGCTCTATAACTTTGTTTTGTGGATCCACCTCTGGCGGTAGGGTGAAATTTGTCATGAGCGTATCCCAAAGCATATCTTTGGATCTATAATCGACATAACTAACTCCATCCACCTTTGGATTATTCCATTCTCGAATGGTGATCGGGATGCTGTCCCTAACAACAACTCCGCATTGACTTACAAATAATCTTGCATTCTGCACGGGAGCAATCGGGGCGCCATTTTCAGCGACTTCTTCAATCGTGAACCTAGAATTGGGGGACAACTTTTTGGTCGGGACTCGTTTGCTTCTAGAAGATTGCATCGATCTAGAGGGCTAAAAGAAGAAAGAATTGTTAATATATATATACACATATCAATTAATGCATCTAGTCAGCAATGGCTTAATTTATATACCTTGCCGGACTTCGTAGTCAAGGTTCCAACACCGGAGCCGTCTCTTGGGTCATCAGAGTCGCCTCTTGCCTCATCGGAGTCGTCTCTTCGCTCGAGATCCTCCTCCACTCCCTCACCAGAGTCATTCAGATACCGTAAGGTGATACGAGTGCAAAAAATGGGGCGTTTTGTGATGCAACCACCAAAGGCATAATTCAAAATGCTACCACCCTATTTTTCAAAAATACTAGACCACCTTACATGGACAATGTCCCAACCGGGGTATCTCAAACCTTTCCGTTGAAATAGACAAATGTCTGCCGAATCGGTAGGAAGTGGGTCCGGTTTGAACTACAGGTCATGATCTAATGCTCATGATTTTAAAAAAAAATCATTTTTAGACTCACAATATGATGTTTCTTCAGGGATCCAATGCAAGTTTAGCGAGGATCATCCCCTAGGTAAGAATCTTCATGCCCACCGTTTTGACCATAGTTTGAAACGGGCATAAGAAATTCAAAAACGGTCCGAATAATGTAAAACCTTCACGTGGTGTCATATTATGTGACATATATAGTTGCAATTAAAAAAATACTAAACTTGGTATATTGATTGCATATCAAAAACCACGAAATGCATAATTCAAAATACATATAGTCACTTGTTTCCTAAAATGCCTTGGAGGCCATGAACCTTCTTCGCATATGTCCCTTGCTTATGATTGCATCAGCCATAACCATGGAGTATCTTCATCATTTAACAAGATGCTTGGGTCAGTGTTCACTGTGAAGGGTAGAATTTCATCAAACTTATTATAATCTTCTGACATGTCTGTCTTGTCCTCCACTCCCACGAAGTTTATTTTCCCTAAAATAACTATGTGGCACTTTGGCTCATCGTATGATGTATTCGTTTGCTTATTTTTTTTATTTTTCGGTTTGGTAGACATGTCCTTCACATAGAAAACCTGAGCCACATCATTAGCTAGGCGAATGGTTTGTCTATGTACCCAAGATTGTTGAGATCCACTGTTGTCATTCTATACTTCTTGTCTACCTGAACCCCGCCTCCTATCAGCTTGACCCATTTGCACCAAAACAAAGGGACCTTAAAAGAAGTTCCATAGTCAAGTTCCCATATCTCCTCTATGTAACCATAATATGCGTTCTTTTGTCCATTGTTTGTTGCATCAATACGGACACCATTGTTTTGGTTGGTGCTCTTTTATCATGGGCGATCATGTAAAATGTATTCCCATTTATCTCATACCCTTAGAAAGTCAATATAGTCGAAGATGGGGTCCTGGCCAACAACTACAACTGATCTCCAAGAGTGGTGTTATTCATGAGATGTGTTTGCAACCAACCACCAAAAGTCGCCATGTCTGCACGTGTAATCGAGTCGTCAGACTGCCCCAGGTATTGGGAGTGTAGAATATTCTTGTGTTCATTAATATACGGAGCCACCAAGGTGGAACTTTGTAGAATTGTGTAGTGTGCTTGAGTGAAAGAATGCCCGTCTCTACTTATTATTGCTTTCTTTCCTAGCGTGCCTTTTCCACTCAGTCTCTCCTCATGTTGCGATTGAGGAACACCAATCGGCTTAAGGTCAGGAATAAGGTCAACACAGAACTCAATGACCTCCTCTGTTCCATAGCCCTTGGAGGTGCTTCCTTCTGTCCTAGCACGGTTATGAATATATTTCTTTAAGATTCCCATGAACCTCTCAAAGGGGAACATATTGTGTAGAAATACACGGCCAAGAATGGTAATCTCTTCGACTAGGTGAACTAGGAGATGCGTCATAATATTGAATAAGGATGGTGAGAACACCAACTTAAAACTAGCAAGACATTGGACCACATCATTCTATAACCTTGGTAGACTATTTGGATTTATTACCTTCTAATAAATTTCATTGACGAATGCACATAGCTTCACAATGGGTACTCAAACATTTTCTGATAGAAGCCCCATCAATGCAACTAGAAGCAATTGCGTCATAATCACGTGGCAGTCATGAGACTTTAGGTTCTGGAATTTTTCTCCAACATATTTATTATTCCCTTTATATTCGATGAGAAGCCAGACGGGACCTTGATACTGCTCAGGCATTCAAAAAAGATTTCCTTCTCTTTTTTGGTAAGAGTGTAGCTGGAAGGACCTTGATACTTCTCTGGATGTAGGCCATATTGTTCGTTCATACATTATTGGTCCTGTTGTGCTTCTGGTGTATCTTTTGACTTCCCATACATGCCCAAGAACCCTAGCAGGTTCATGCAAAAATTCTTCGTCACGTGCATCATGTCGATTAAGGATCGGACCTCTAGGACTTCCCAATAGGGTAGCTCCCAAAATATAAATTTCTTCTTCCACATGGGCGCGTGTCCAGTAGCACCATTCGGAACAAATTAACCTCTAGGACCCTTTCTAAAGATTACTTCTAGATCCTTGAACATACCAAATACATCATCACCAGTATGGGGGACGGGCTTATTCCGGTGATCTACCTCACCTTTGAAATGCTTGCCTTTTTTTCTTACAATATGCTTGGTTGGAAGAAATCGACAATTCCCCAAGTACACAACCTTCTTACATTTATGCAAATATGTACCTTCAGTCTCATCTAAACAGTGTGTGCATGCATTGTATCCCTTCTTTGTCTGTCCTGAAAGGTTACTAAGAGCAGGTCAATCATCGATGGTTACTAAAAGCAACGCTTGTAGGTCAAATTCCTCCTATTTGAGCTCATCCCACAAACGTATACCTTGTTCGTGCCACAACTATAAAATCTCTTCAACTAATGGCCTTAGGTACACATCAATGTCATTGCCGGTTGCTTCGGTCCTTAGATGAGCACTGGCATCATAATGAACTTCCGCTTCATGCACAACCAAGGAGGAAGGTTATAGATACATAGAGTTACATGCCAGGTGCTATGACTGTAACTCTTCTCCCCAAAAGGATTCATGCCATCTGTACTTAGACCAAACCTTAAGTTCCTTACATCATCTGCAAAGCCCGGGTACTGTCTCTCGATTTTTCTCCACTGTGACCCATCAACGGGGTGTCTCAACATTGAATCTTTCTTGAGGTATTCTTTGTGCCATTGCAACAACTTGGCATGCTCTTTGTTTCTGAATAAATGTTTCAACCATGGTATTATAGGAGCATACCACATAACCTTGGCAAGAACCCTCTTCCTAGGGTGCTTGTCCTCAACGTCACCAGGCTCAACTCATCTGATCTTATACCACAATGCACTGTATACCGGGCATTCATTCTTATTCTCGTACTCCTCACCGTGGTAGAGGATGTAGTCATTAATGCATGCATGTATCTTCTACACCTCTAATCCTCAAGCGTAGACAACCTTCTTTGCTTCGTACGTACTGGTACGCAATTTGTTATCCTTTAGAAGCTTCTTCTTCATTATTTTCAGTAGCTTCTCAAATACCTTGTCAGATAAACCATTCCCTGCCTTCCATTGTAGCAATTCCAGTGTGGTACCGAGCTATGTGTTGTCATCTTCACAATTTGGGTACAACAATTTTTTTGCGATCCTCTAACATGCACTTCAACTTCAACTTCTCATTTTTTTACTTTTGCATTCTCTCTATGCATCAACAATGGCCCAGTGAATATCATCAACGAGCTCATCTAGTGTCTCTTCATCTTCATCTTCCCCCGTTGTAGTATCACCGTATTCAGGGAACATATGATAGTTGTCATCATCCTCTTCTTATTCATTCTCTTCCATCATAACCCCTCTTTCTCCATGCTTGGTCCAACAATTATAGCTGGGCATGAAACCGGACCGAAGCAGGTGGGTGTGAAGGGTTCTCGAGGAAGAGTAATGCTTCTTATTCTGATAGTCAACACATGGACAACACATAAAACCATTCACATTGTTTGCCTTAGCCACACGTATAAAATTATGCAGTCCCGTAATGAACTTGGCAGTGTGTCAGTCACTGTACATCCATTGTCAGCTCATCTTATTTATATAATTAAGTTTATCAAAAACCATTACAGAACATCAAGAAAAATGACCACTATACATCGACACATGCATTGTATCAATGACATATGAAAGGATAAAGTTGCTAACCTCGGCCGGGGAGGAAAGAAAGAGGAGAAAGCTTAAGTGTGGTTCGGGCACTTCATATCATGTTTGTTTTGTGTGAACTCAAGTGGCATCATTCTCTCACGCATTTCATCGAGCACCTCTTGTGCATAGAGGGTAAATCAAAGCAACATACACAACTTGTGCATGAGAGGGGATAAACAAACCAGCTCACACAAGCATGTGGGGCTGGGGGGTATATATACAGGAACATGGACCTTTAGTCCCGGTTCGTACCATGAACCCGGGACTAAAGGGGTTGAGGCAGGCGCAAAACCCCTTTAGTCCTCGTTCGTGGTATGAACTGTGACTAAAGGTCCCACTCGAACTAGGACCGATCGTGGCCCTGCCTCGTGAGACGTCCTGGCCTTACGAACCGCATTAGTCCTGGTTCGTGACACAGCCGGGATTGATCGTTGGGCAGCTCTAAAACGGAACCCCTGTTTTCTACTAGTATGATGATCTGAGATAACGGCTCACTCTATCTCTATAAATCGCTGCTACTGTACCACTGCTAGAATTCCTTGTGACATCACCATCTACATTACACTTTGCCAATTCTCGTGTAGGAGGAATCCACTTGGGTGTGTTCTGTTGTGGTGACGCGAGAGTAGATGGTGGCAAGAAAACTACCAGGAAAGGTAGCTCCACAAGATAGCTTCGGATAAAATTATGTGTTGACAAATGGATCTGAAAATCTCCCTCATGTATGGCTTTCCTTCTCGCTGTCCATATCGCCCAAAGAGTGATCAAAACTTTGATGAAGTCGTTGTGTGATAGCGAGTCCATCATAGTAAAGATCAAACGCTTCGCTGATGGTTCCATGGTGGCATGCATATGCTCCACAATCTCCTCGTCCTCCAACACCCAAACACATATGTCCATGTTACATTCAATGAGCGAATGGCGCCAGGAGTCCAACCCGCCACGTAGGCTACAAGAACTCGTGGTTGACATATTATGATGATGCATAAGGTCAGTAGTGGTGAGGGACTATTTTGACAAACGCTAAAGAAAGACACTGATCTTTGATGGCACCTTAACCTTCCACATCATTGTCCACTTTTTGCTCTCTCCAGACGTATCCGAACTGGATACTCTCCCCTCCAACCATGCCTCACGACTTTGTTTGGTTCAACGAGCATGCGATAGGCTGAGCGGACGGTAAACAATCATCTCTTATCGAGATTCCAGGACCAAAAATCCTGAATATTCCTGGTGCTTAGAGGAATACCTAGTATTAAGTCAGAGTCTACACGAACAAAGAACTTCTGAATTTTATCCTTGTCCCATGAAGCTAAAGTGGAATCAATTAACTCACTCACCAACGTAGGGGGGTCACCAGCTAAGCATGCAAAGGGCCTCATCGCCCATCCCTAGGTATCCAATTGTCCCTACATATGTTAGTCATTGTACCATCACTAATACGCCTAATAAGGCCACTCTTCATCACATCACATCCCTCCACAAGAGCACGCCGTATCTGTGATAGATGAGAGCCCAATTCTTCCTCCAGAAAAACATTATTGGGGAAGTAAACAGCCTTTACAATCCTTGCACTTAAAGTATTAGGGTCTTGCAGAATTCACCAAGATCGGTGAGCTAGAAGAGCAAGGTTGAATAGTTCACTATCACGAAAACCAATTCCTTCCATGTACTTAGGTTTTGTCATCTCCTTCCAACACACCCATGCCGTCTTTAGTTCACCCTCTTTGCTACCGCACCAGAATTTCCTGATTAGTGCGTCAATATATTGGCATAAACCATAGGATAGCTTAAAACATGCCATCGAAAAGACATGGATAGCTTGGGCAACCACTTTGATTAGTACTTCATTGCCTCTTGCTGAAAGTATTCTTTCCATCCAACCTTGCATCTTTTTCCACACTCGATCCTTCAAATATTTGAAGGCACCATTCTTTCACTTTCCCACATCTATTGGCATAACCAAATATTTCTTAGTAAGAGACTCATTCGACACATTTAAAATTCCCTTAACCACACCATGAATCACTTGAGAACACCCTTTACTTAAAAATATGGATGACTTGTCAAGGTTTATCCTTTGTCCCGAGGCCTAGCAATATATCATAAGAGACTCCAAGGTATCATTCGCACCCTCACCGTTGGCCTTGAAAAACAGCAGCCTGTCATCTGCAAAAACAAGGTGGTTCACCAAAGGAGCCACTTTAATTCCACTATGGTTGCATGACTGATCTCTATGGTTTAGGACGCACGAAAGACCCTTTGCCGCTAACAGGAAAAGGTAGGCTGAAATAGGATCTCCTTGTCTTATTCCTCTAGTTGGCTTAAATTCTTCCAACTTTGTACCATTAAAAAGAACAGAGAACAAAAATGAAGAAATCATTCCCATAATAATACCCGTCCAAGAGGGTGCAAAGCATAATTTGAGCATGATTGCCTTCAAATAGTTCCATTCAACACGATCATAGGCTTTCATCATGTCAAGTTTCAGGGCACACGACCTGTGATTCTTGGCTCTGTTCCTTTTCATGAAGTGGAGACATTCACAAGATGCAATAATATTATCCGTAATCAGCCTCCTAGGAACGAAGGCTGACTCCTCCTCTAAAATAATCTCCGGCAACATGCACTTCAAACGATTAGCAACGACCTTCGAAGTAATCTTGTAAAGTACATTACACAAACTAATAGGTTGAAACTGGCATAGAAGAGACGGATTGTGTACCTTTGGAATTAAAACTAGTGTAGTTTTATTAATAATCTCCGCACTCTCCTCCCCCTTATAATTCGTAGCACTACGGCTGTGATATCCTCTCCAACAATATTCCAGTTATGCTAAAAAATGTGTTGGGAAGCCATCAGCCCCGGGGCCTTAGTAGGAAACATTTGGAATAAAGCTTGTTTAATCTCCAACATTGAATATGGAACCATAAGCATAGTGTTCATATCCGCCGAGACTTTGCACAGTACAGTATCAAGAACCTCTTGCATATTAGAAGTGCCCTCAGATGTATAGAAACACCTATAAAATTCCGTGGCCAAATTTTGCATTTTTGCATTATCACTAGTATTTGTATCATCTTATCACACCAGTTGTTTTATACAATTTTTCCTTCTATGATTGTTCTTTGATGAAATAATTTAGTATTCTTGTCACCAACCGAAAGCCACTCAACCCTGGAAAGTTGCCTTCACATGACTTCCTCACGGTGGTACAGCTCCACCAGACGGTCACTGATTTTTGCTTCTAGATGTGATGACGCTACCATACATGGTGTATTACGTAGCTCATCTAATTCACGCTTCAATTTTCTGATCTCTTTCCTCATAGTTTCAAAGGTGTCATTATTCCATGCACTAAGAGTAGCCAAGAGAGTTGTTGAAATGATCGTACGGGCACCTAGAGGGGGTGAATAGGTGCTACTTCAATTTTACTCTTTTTCAATTTAGGGTTTAACACAAAAGGTAAATTCTCTAGATATGCAACTAAGGTGAATTTACCTATATGTCACACTATCACAACTAACTAAGCAAAAGCAAGATATAAGTAAGGTGTAGTAAAGGATAGAAGTAGCCGAAATGAAGCATGCGGAGACACAAGGATTATCTCTCACGGTTCCTTCCTTTTGAGGGGAAGTACGTCTGTGTTTGGAGAGGGGGTGGTATCAAACCACCAATGCCACGAGAGGCCTCCCTTGTCCTCTAGTGAACCTTACCCCAAAGGGATCGATTCACGCTTCCACTATATTGGCAATCTTCAAGGTGGTAGCTGGCACCCTTACAACAAGTTCGAGGCACACATCCACAACTAAATTGGAGGCTCCTGAATCCAAGCAAGTTGCCACAACAATCAAACAAAAGTTTGTAAGAACCAAATCAAGGCTTAGGGTTTCCAATGAAACCCTAGAGGAAGGGGCCCTCAAGTGAATGAGGGGGAAATGAAGATCCCTCTTGATGACATTGTAGATCAAGGCCTTCTCCTTCAATTCTCCAAAGATCAGCGACTTTGGATGGTTGGATGGAGAGATATTGTTGATTTGGTGGCTCTAAAGGAGGTGTTCTTTGTTGGGCCACGCAGAGAAAAAAAAACTTGTTCCCTATGCGGTGAACCCAAGATCCAGCTCAGGTAGAAGGCCACGAGGATTACCACTAGACGCGCAGTTGCGGAATCGATGAAGCACGTCGCTTGATGTAGTGCAGTCCCCGCGATCCGTTCTGGTTCCACGCCTCACGATCCGTTCCGGTTCCACGATCATCGAAGTGCTGAACATACAACACCTCCACCAGTATCCACACGTATGAGGAGGAGCATCATCGGTGGACTTCTAGGTCTGGTACGACGGCGACAGGATGGACTGGGGCTAGGGTTTCCAACACATGGAGTGACCTAACCTTGTGCTCTAAGCATCTGCGCTCTAGCTTATATAGGGAGTGAAAGTGGGCTCCACTCACTTGTGGCCCATTCACTAAAAGGCCTATATTAGTCCCTGCAAGTCCAACTTGCTGACTAAGTCCATGTCTCTATTTGGGTCTAACCAAAATAGTTTTCCTGTTTGGGTCTAACCCAAACTTGCTCCCACTCTGAAGTGTGTGACCCGACAGGCTCATGGTAACCCGGACACGATTCCGAGTCTCCCTCGTGATCGATCAGTCGGTAGCGGCCCCTTGCAGAACGTGCCGAATCCCAAGTACTAATAAGTCATGACGACATACCTTCCAATGCGACTTTTGTCTAAGTCCCTTTTGCCTCATGATATACCTTGTCGGACTATAGGCAAATGATCGTCATCCCTTAAATAGTCTGACTCTCTTTATCGATCCGAGATAAGTGATTCATCCGACTAACTTTTAGAAGGTTGCCTCAGTTAAAACTTAACCGAGACGCGCATGGCCATGCTTTCCGAATCTTATCTTCCGAGAGGGCCCAGAGAATATCTCTCCATATGGAGGGGCAAAATCCCATCTTGGTCATTCACATCACACAACTTGATTCACAGTCGATCCGAACTCCGCCTTTATAACTGCCCATTGACGGAACAGCGTTTGACAGAACCTAAGTCGGTGATCCTCAACTTGTACTGTGCAATAACCTTAGGTCTAAGGATTACATTGATTGAGACATGCAAATGATGACTTGTTCATTGCATCTCAATATGGGTCAGTCCGACTCGCTAAAGTATTTAGCCGAATCCGTGTAAGTCGTAATAGCATCTCCATGCCCATGACAAGTGGAACGTAGTCATCTCCGACTTTCACATTGGTCTAAGTTGTGGGTCCAGCACAACCTCAATGACCAAGGACAATTAGTATGAACAACATGAATATATAGTTCCACAATCGAATCACATATTCGATGATACATATCAGTATTTCATACATGGACCATAACTTTATGAATACATTGGGAAATATCATCAACCATGATTTCCTCTAGGGCATATTCCCAATAGTCTCCCACTTGCACTAGAGTCGATCATCCGACATCACATGTCCAGGCATCTAATGCCCATTGCTCTCAGGTGCGCCTCATGCTTTGGCTGTGGAAGTGGCTTTGTCAACGGATCCGCAATGTATGCATCCGTGTGTACCTTGCATAACTTGATATCACCTTGATCCACGAACCGGCGAATAAGGTGGTACCGCATGAGTATATGTTTGTTCTTCTGGTGTTGTCTAGGTTCCTTGGCTTGTGCAATAGCACCATTGTTGTCACAATACACGTCTAACAGATTGGATGAGCCCTGAACCACACAAAGATCCATGAGGAAATTCCTCATCCAAACGGCTTCTTTTGCTGCCTCCGTGGCAGTAATATACTCAGCCTGTGTTGTAGACGCAAACACCGTCTCTTACATGGAACTTTTCTAGCTCACAACCCCTCCATTTATCATAGACACATATCCGGATTGCAAACGAGAATCATCCGAGTTAGTGAGGTAACTCGCATCCGTGTAACCCCTTACACTAAGTTCATCCTCACCTCCATAAACCAGGAACATATCCTTAGTCCTTCTCAAGTACTTGAGGATATTTTTAGCCGCTGCCTAGTGGATCTCTCCAGGGTCAGCCTGGTACCTTGTCACAGCACTTAGAGCATAGGAAACATCCGGCCTAGTACAAATCATAGTGTACATGATGGATCCGATTGCAGAAGCATACGGAATCACACTCATCCGACTTCGCTCATCAGTTGTCGAAGGACACTGAGTCTTGCTAAGTTTTACACCATGGGACATCTGTAAGAACCCCTTCTTAGATGATTCCATGTTGAACTTCTTCAACACTTTGTCCAAATATGTATTCTGACTCAATCTAATGAGCCGCCTTGATCTATCTCTATAGATCCGAATTCCTAGTATGTAAGTTGCCTCACCCAAGTCCTTCATCGAAAAACTCCTTTCCAATGATTCCTTGGTCTCTTGCAACATCTGGACACCATTTCCAATCAGCAATATGTCATCCACATATAAGATCAGAAAGTTCACTTTGCTCCCACTAAACTTCTTGTGTAAACAAGAGTCATGATCACTCTTGATGAAGCCAAACGATTTGACTACTTCATCAAAGCGAATGTTCCAACTCTGAGATGCTTGCTTCAACCCATAAATGGATTTCCGAAGCTTGCATACCTTGTCAGCATTAGCCGGATCAACAAAACCCTCGGGCTGTATCATATACATGTCCTCGGTTAAATTTCCATTAAGGAAAGTCGTCTTGACATCCATCTGCCATATTTCATAGTCGAAATAGGCTGCTATAGCTAACATGATCCGAACTGATTTAAGCATTGCCACAGGAGAGAAAGTCTCATCATAGTCAACTCCTTGAACTTGTTGGAACCCTTTCGTGACAAAACGTGCTTTATAGATAGAAACATTTCCATCCATATCAGTTTTCTTCTTAAAGACCCATTTGCACTCGACGGGTCTTGCACCGTCTAGCAGATCAACCAAGTTCCAAACTTGATTTTCATCCATGGACTTTAACTCGGATCTCATGGCTCCAAGCCATGACTCAGAATCAGAACCCACCATCGCTTCCGAATAAGTTGCTGGCTCATCACTATCCAACAACAACACATCACGAACATTTCGCAATCTAGCTGATCTTCGTAGTGTCGGTGCAATTTCCGTCTCAGGTACCACATCCGGCTCAACCTCTAAGGCATTTGATGACTCGCTGCTGGCCGGTATCTCTCGACTTTCTTTGAGATGCACCGTACTCCCACTAACTCCCCGACTGAGAAACTCTTTCTAAAGGAAGACACCATTTCGAGCGACAAACACTTTGCCCTCTTCTCGGTTGTAGAAGTAGTAGCCTAAGGTTTCCCTGGATACCCCACGAAAATACACTTATCCGACTTAGCTGTAAGCTTGTCCGACTGAAGTTGCTTGACAAAAGCTTCACAACCCCAAATCTTAAGGAAAGACAAACTTGGCTTTTTGTCAGTCCACATCTCATGCGGTGTCTTCTCTACCGACTTTGATGGTACCCTGTTTAGTGTGAACGCTGTAGTTTCTAGATAATAACCCCAAAATGATAAAGGCAGATCTGTCCGGCTCATCATTGATCGTACCATGTCTAACAAGGTCCGATTCCTCCTTTCCGACACACCGTTTCTCTGCGGCGTTCCTGGAGGAGTGAGCTGGGGAACTATTCCACAACTTTTCAGATGGTCATCAAACTCATGGCTCATGTACTCGCCTCCTCGGTCCGTCCAAAGAAACTTTATTTTCTTGCCAAGTTGATTTTGTACCTCATTTTGGAATTCCTTGAACTTTTCAAAGGCTTCTGACTTATGTTTCATCAAGTAGATATATCCATATCTACTCAAATCATCAGTGAAGGTAATGAAGTACTCATAACCACCTCTGGTTGTCGTGCTCATCGGGCCACATACATCACTATGTACTAGTCCCAATAAGTCGGACGCCCTTTCACAACTCTTTGCAAAAGGTGTCTTGGCCATCTTGCCGAGAAGGTAGGATTCGCATGTCTCGAACGACTCCAAGTCGAACAAATTTAGTAGTCCATCATCATGGAGCTTCTTCATGTGTTTCCAACTTATATGACCAAGCCGACAATGCCAAAAGTAAGTCATATTTAGATCATTTGGTTTCAACCTTTTCACATTTATGTTAAAGACAGATTCACCCTCAAGATTCCAAATAAATAAACTGTCCTGGACAGGTGCATAGCCGTGAAACATATCATTCAAATATATAGAACAACTATTATTCTTAATATTCGACTTATAGCCTTGTCTCATCAAACATGAGGCAGAAATGATGTTTCGACTAAGCACTAGAACATAATAACAATTATTTAGCTCCATTAAGAATCCAGAAGGTAAATGAAGTTGCATTGTGACAACTTCCAACGTAGCGACTCTCGCTTTGTTGCCGACTCTAATGTCAACCTCGCCTCTTGCAACGCTCCTAGTTCTTACCAGTCCCTGCAACGAGTTGCATATGTGAATGACTGATCCGGTATCATATACCCAAGAACTACCAGGTGCATTAGCAAGATATATGTCTATAACATTGCAAACAAGCGTACCTGGGCCGGAAGTCACACCTCCGCTCTTGGCTTTATCAGCCAGATACTTGCTGCAATTCCTCTTCTAGTGGCCATCCGACTTGCAGTAGAAGCAAGTGGATCCGGCTCCAGGAGATGGCTTAGTCCCTGAGGAAGCGCTTTGGACTGGGTCCTCCGCCTTACCTCCTGACTTTGCCTTCTTCTTCTTAGTCCAAGACCTCTTCTTGAACTTAGCCTTATTTTGTACCATCAACACTTGACTGGCACCTTTCTTGAGATCCGCCTCAGCCTCCTTGAGCATCCCATGTAATTCAGTGAGCTTCTTATCCATACCATGCATGTGGTAGTTCGATATGAACTGTCCATACGCACTAGGAAGAGAGTTCAGAATTATGTCTGTAGCGAACTCTTTGCTTATGGGGTAGCCAAGTATTTCCAGAGATTGCATGTAACCAACCAGCCTGATCACATGATGACTCAGTGGATCGCCATCCTTAAGCTTGCAGCTCAACAAAGCCTGAGAGACATGATACCTCTCAGTCTTTGCCTGAGCCTAGAACATACTTTTGAGGCTTTCTATCATATCATAGGCCTCAACATTCTCGAACTGCTGCTGCAAGTCCAGTTCCATGTGAGCAAGCATAAGACAGCTAATCTCCGTGGATTCATCACAAATCCGACGGTAGGCATTGGTGGCTGCATCACTCGCATTCTCATCCGGCTCATCTGGAAGTGGGTTGTCTAGGACACGGTCCCTCTTTTCTTGTTTGAGAACAATTCTCAGATTACGATACCAGTTGGTGAAATTAGTTCCATTTAGCTTATCTTTCTCTAAGATGGTTCTCAAAGCAAAACTAGAAATCTAAGGGAGACTGCTAGCTGACATAGATCTACAACAGAAAAATATGCAAAACACTTAAGACTTGTATCCATAAAAAAGCAAGCATATTAAACACTTTAATATTTATGCTCCCACTAGAACCAACACCCCTCCGATGGTTACTTAGTGATTCAGGACCCTAAATAAGCAAGTCAACTAGTGAAATTTAGCATCACCGCTAGCCGTCAAGTGATCTAGGTAGACAACTCCTTGTCTATCGTATCTCATACGACTCCTGTTGGATGGGTGGCATCACATGCCCCGGCTCCCATCCGACTTTTCCCCAAGTCCCACAACCGTTGTGATAGACCTGTCTAGATTACCAAGCGCTTTCGCTATAAGAGTCCGACTCAAACCCACCTAGTCGGAGAGAATTGATAGCACCTCAATTTTATGAGCCCACTACCAAAAATGTCCGACTTGTGATGGTGCAGCACTGGCGGGAAAACCGACTAGACATTCTTTGAGGGATTACTTTTCTACCAACTATCTAATAGAGCTAAAAATAGAGACATAAACATAAAACAAAATAAGGAAATTATAATGTGAAATGGTATGGCTCTCTTCATGGTGATCTCCATCTCCACAAAGACTGTAATCCGACTCGTGTCAACTCTTGTCACGCGTCATCTTACACCATGTAGCCGACTTGTACATTGACTTGCATGCCTTCCAGATTCTCCAAATAGCTACACTAGCTTGTAAAGCAAATTACACAGAGAATCTGACACGCAAGCCGTTATACAATAAGATACAACACCTAGGCTCCAGCCGGCTGACAAAAACCGTGATATACAGATCACGTATGGATTACACACATCACCTGCATATAAGCCATACCATTCATAACATCATCCTGCAAAAACAAGTTATGCATAGATACGATATCTACAGGCATTGTGAAAACTCGCAACGATATCTAAGATGCTACGACAGGGAAAAGCTAGCGGTCCCGCTAGCTGGATAGCGGGCAGGGATCAAAGTTCCGAAAACATAGATCCCATATGCATTCCGGACATGGATTTCATCATCGGATAAACCAATTTTACCCAAATCCGATCTGGACTCCGATTTGACCAAACTCTTTGATCTTCGATCACCGCATCGGAATTTACGTGTCACAGTCTACCCCGATGGCAGAAACCGACCGGTAGGGGTATGTTGTTCCACGACCTCAGTAGTAAGATCATGGAAAATGCATCATCCAATTCCCCAAGTACAGTTGATCCAATCAACCTTGTACAAAACTAATCTATCTCATAGGTCGACCACCAAAACTGCAATTAGATCCAATCTAACGCCAACTGCATATCACATATGCAAGATCTCGAGCCTAAAACTAGAAGCTATGGCTCTGATACCACTGTTGGGCCACGCAGAGAAAAACAAAACTTTTTCCCGATGCGGTGAACCCAAGATCCAGCTCAGGTAGAAGGGCACGAGGATTACTACAAGATGCGCAGTTGTTGAATCAATGAAGCACGTCGCTTGATGCAGTGCAGTGCTCGCGATCCGTTTTGG
This sequence comes from Avena eriantha, assembly GCA_910589775.1. Lineage (NCBI taxonomy): Eukaryota > Viridiplantae > Streptophyta > Magnoliopsida > Poales > Poaceae > Avena > Avena eriantha. The sequence goes on along the minus strand of OU342745.1, from coordinate 327,368,848 downwards.
TTCCACACCTCATGATCCGTTCCGGTTCCACGATCGTCGAAGTGCTGAACGTATAGCACCTCCGTCAGTAGCCACACGTACAAGGAGGAGCGCCGGCAGTGGACTGCTAGGTCTGGTACGGCGGCGACAGGACGGACTGGGGCTAGGGTTTCCAACACATGGAGTGACCTAACCTTGTGCTCTAAGCACCTGCGCCCTAGCTTATATAGGGAGTGAAAGTGGGCTCCACTCACTTCTGGCCCATTCACTAAAAGGCCTATATTAGTCCCAGCAAGTCCAACTTGCTGACTAAGTCCATGTATCTATTTGGGTCCAACCCAAATAGTTTTCCTGTTTGGGTCTAACCCAAACTTGCTCCCGCTCTTAAGTGTGTGACCCGACAAGCTCATGGTAACCCGGACACGATTCCGTGTCTCACTCATGATCGATCAGTCGGTAGCGGCCCCTAGCAGAACGTGTCGACTCCCAAGTACCAATAAGTCATGACAACATACCTTCCAATGCGACTTTTGTCTAAGTCCCTTTTGCCTCACGATATACCTTGTCGGACTATAAGTGAATGATCATCATTACTTAAATAGTCCGACTCTCTTTCTCGATCCGAGATAACTGATTCATCTGACTAGCTCTTAGTCGGTTGCCTCGGTTAACACTTAACCGAGACACGCATGGCCATGCTTTCCGAATCTTATCTTCCGAGAGGTCCCAGAAAATATCTCTCCAGATGGAGGGGCAAAATCCTATCTTGGTCATTCACAATACACAGCTTGATTCACAGTCGACCTGAAGTCTGCCTTTATAACTGCCCATTGACGGAACAACGTTTGACAGAACCTAAGTCGGTGATCCTCAACTCGGACTGTGCAATAACCTCAGGTCTAAGGATTACATTGATTGAGACATGCAAATGACGACTTGTTCGTTGCATCTCAATATGGGTCAGTCCAACTCGCTAAACTCTTTAGCCGAATCCGTGCAAGTCGGAATAGCATCGCCATGCCCATGACAAGTGGAACCTAGTCATCTACCGACTTTCACATTGGTCTAAGTTGTGGGTCCAGCACAACCTCAATGACCAAGGAGAATTAGTATGAACAACATGAATATATTGTTCCACAATCGAATCACATATTCGATGATACATATCAGTAGTTCATACATGGACCATAACTTTATGAATACATTGGGAAATATCACCAACCATGATTTCCTCTAGGGCATATTCGCAACATTCTTCTTTTATGGGACAAGCTGGTGGTGGTAGGGGATGAAGTCCCCTATTTATAGCCCTATAGATTTCAAACCATTTTTTACCCATTAGGGAGTTTCCACACCAAAAACTTTGGTCTGCACACCAGAGACTCCGGCCTACACCGGAGATTCCGGTCCATCTCCGGACCCCTATCCGAATGTCCTGGGCCTGGTCTTCACACTCCCTCCGGAGATTTGGCAGGAACTCTGGACTTGAGCACACCGGATACTCCGGACATTTCACATCGGAGATTCTGGTCTATCAGAATACACTGGAGATTCTGGCCAATATCTGGCCTATCTCCGGACCCCTAGACAGTCTATCCCTGGGCTTCATCTTGGATCCACTCCAGAGATTTGGGGCAAAACTCCAGACCACACCAGAGATTCTAGTCTTTGCACACCGGAGACTCCGGTCTGGACATTCTAGGAAACATCTGTTTCAGCCAAGGATTTTTTCACTATGACACGGACTTTCCCTTTTTAGTAGATTGACCTAGCAAAATTACCACACTATAAAATGATCCTCAAATTGTTAAAGAACACCACAATCAATGTCCTTTCAGTCTCCCCCTTATTGGTGTTCGATGACAACGAGAGATTTTGCATGAAATTCTTAAAGATAAGAAACATATCTATGCTCCCCCTGATGATGTGCATCAAGATATACATATAGTGCAACGCATATTAGATAATATAAGATAAAGGTTCACATAGTCTAGGCATAGCATGTCCATACAAATAGTAGATAGTATCACAAGAGCCAAATAAAGCAAATGTTCGTTTTTAATGGCATTGGCAAATACGAAACAACCAAATTCCCAACCCATGCAAATCCCGGATGATCCTAATAGACATCTTCTCCCCCTTTAGCATCGAAATGTAGAAAATGGAAAAGGCCAAGCTATCGCCCCAAAGGAATCACTCGGGGTCAGCATTATCGTTGTTATCCTCATCCTCATCCTCATCATAGTCATCATCAGCAACTGGAACCTGTGGGCCTTTGCCATAAGGGCGAGAGGAGGAAGTACCCTGAGAAGCAAAGCCAGATGTGACCTCTGAGAAGGTCTTCTAATCAACTAAGCTATCATTCATTGCATTCCAAGCACCAAAGGAGAGTGTGTGATCTGATTCTGCAAATGGTTTAGCCCCATGCTCATCAGTGTATTTTGTCTCCCCTTCCTCTTCTCCTTGAGCCTTGATTTCCTTAAGGAGCTTCTCAATTCTGCGGTTGCTCTTATAGGAGACATGTTGTTCCTTGCGAATGTCCACATTCATGCAACACAGTGTCTTCTCCCAAAATGATGCCTTCTTGACCTTCTCCTGAACATACTCACGGGAGACAGGTGCATTGGAGGCATTCTTCTTTCTAGAGCCCCTTGGAGGAGTGGGATCCTGCTCAGCCTCAGAAATCTCATCATCCTCACTAGCATATGGCTACCTAGGAGCTAGACCCATTCTCCCTTTATTCTAGAGAGCCACATAAACATGTTCTACAAGGTTCAGTGGGAGAGCGAGAGGTAAACCATGAGCTTAAGTATTGATGAGCCTCAGCACAAGAGCTGCATATGGAGGAGATTTTCTGAAGAGAATGGCATGATGCATTGATGTCTATGCACTTCTATTCTTGTAGACAGTTGTTGGGCCTCCAAGTGCAGAGGTTTGTAGAACAGCAGCAAGTTTTCCCTTAAGTGGATCACCCAAGGTTTATCGAACTCGGGGAGGAAGTGGTCAAAGGTATCCCCTCTCAAGCAACCCTGCAATCAAGATACAAGAAGTCTCTTGTGTCCCCAACACACCCAATAGACTTGTCAGGTGTATAGGTGCACTAGTTCGGCGAAGAGATAGTAAAATACAAGTGGTATGGATAATTATAAGTGGTAACGGTGATAGAAAATAGCTTGCCGGCGTGTGGTTGACGTGGGAAAAGACTAAAGGCAAACTGAAATAAAGATGAAAGCAAGCAAACATGTAACAGATCTAATTGCAAACGATGTATCAATGCTTAGAAACAAGGGCTAGGGATCATACTTTCACTAGTGAACACTCTCATATAAATATATTCTCTTCATGATACTACTCTTAACTACTCTCCGGTTGGACACTCTAATCCATGGTAGGGCTATAACATCACTCCTCAAAGTTCATCTTTCCGCATCTAGATAACCCCACACTGTCACCTTGTGCACTAGATGGTTCAAACAAACACCACAATTTCATAAAGACATCCAACTCCAAATATAACTCATAACAAGTATTTGAAATCTCTAGCCTAAGTACCACCATGGTGTGCACACTGTCAACTTCACACACATGGGGAGAGCAGAGATCTATTAAAGCACTTGAGTATCAAGGTAGATCTATAGATTACAAGCTCATGATCTCAATAAGATCATGCATAGAGAGAGATGAACACATAGCTACCGGTAGAACCCTTAGCCTCAAGGAAGAACTACTCCCTCCTCATCATGGGAATCAGCAATGGTGATGGAGATGGTGGTGGAGATTGATGGAGATGGCTCCGGGGGAACTTCCCCATCCTGGCAGGGTGCCGGAATAGAGACTTTCTGTCTGCCGAATCTCCCCTTTGGTGGTGGCGGTACTGCGGAACTTTTCGTGGCTAGAGGCTTGATGATTTAGGGTTTATGCATCGGGAGGCTTCTTATAGGCGAAGAGGCAAGATAGGTGGGCGGCCAGGGGGCCCACACCACCTGGTGGCGCGGCCAGGGCTAGCCCGTGCCACCACATGGTGTGGCCGCCCTGTGGCCCCTCTCCGTCTTGTCTTCTGGCTCGGTGAGTCTTCCGGTAAAATATCAACTTTGGCTTTTGTCCCGTCCAACTCCGAGAATATTGATTTTCTGACTTTCCTGGAACCAAAAACAGTAGAAAACAGGCAACTGGCACTTTGGCTCTTGTTAATAGGTTAGTCCAAGAAATCATATGAAAATTACTCCAAAGTGTGGACAAAACATAAGAAAGTAGATAAAACCAAGCATGGAACATCAAAAATTATGGATACGTTAGCAACGTATCATGCATCTCCTAAAAAATTAAGTCCATGATGTCAATAGTGAATCCATCAGCAGGAGGCCCAGCACAAACCACCTTGTGAGCATGATGGAGTAAGTTGACAAGGCCACATCAAATAGCATCATCATTTCCAGCACTAGGGGAAATGGTGTGGTGAAGATCCTCAACAACAGATTGTAGAGAGCCTTGAGTCCCTTGGACTCCCCAATAGTGCCATCTTTCCCATAGAGAGGTGCTAGCTTGTTCTTGCTTTCTCCAAGAGTGGCATCATGCATACGGTGGCCAACGGGAACAGACACGCCACTGAAGGTCTGGCGAATGACTCGGGCAAAGTCATAGAAGGTAGAAGTGCAGCGGAAGTTACCAGTCATCCAAGTCATGGTCCTCGCCTCATCATGATCAAATACAACTATGACATAGAATTGTTGAACCAAGGAAATGATATAGTCCTCATGGAGCTCCATAAAATTGTGTAGCCCAAGCTTCTCAGTGACCCAAAGAGCATCTGTGAAGTAGTCATTGGCACGCATGTAGGGGAAGTCCATATACCGTTGTGGACAAACTGGGGACTTGTGAGCTTGCTATAGATATCTGTCATGGATACCTTTTGCTCCTTCCTCCAATAACATGGGTCATCGCTGGTTCTTGGCAAGTCATAGAACCTTGTATTGTGCAGCTCACAATATTCTTTCTTTGACATATGGGCAAGGGATTACAAATTGTCATACTTGGCCCTTTTGGCACGATTTTGTTCCTCAATGCACTCATGGTTCCTTCTCATATCTTCAGCATCTCTGGCTAGCTACCTTTGGTTAGACAGTGGAATAATATACTGTCTAGCTTCCTCATCAAACTATGGGTCCCCTCTTTTGAACTTTGCTTTGGTGCGACCATGACGAGAACCAGAGCGACATGTGAATATAGATAAAGGGGGATAGCATGGAGGTGAGCATATATGTCCTAAAGACCAAATAAGACCCTCAAGCCCTTGTAGGATGTGCTAGAAGTAATCCACACCGGAGTCTCCGGTGTGCAACACCGGAATCTCCAGTTCAGGTTGAAATCCCTGATCCGAGAGACCGGAATCTCCGGTCTGGAGATACCGGGTTGCACATGGAGGTTGCGGAAGGCATTACTTCTAGTAGATCGGGTAAGGAATTGAAGCTATTGTGATAGTAGTACACACATACATGAGCTTCCAGTGGAAGAATCGGTACATTGCTCAAAATAAACAAAGGGTATGAACCCTAGGTCCATGGTGAGAGAGAGGGTAGCAGATCTGTCCATTAGAGAGATTCCACTAGTGGGAAACGACCCAAGGGTGGAGAGGGTGGAGGTGACCAGCGGCACGGCAGATTCCAGCGGCTTCAGGGCCCCTAGGCAGCGGTTATGGAGGACGAGGCGACATGTGTGAGGGTGGAGGTCGGGGTGGAAGAAAGAGTTCTGTGTGCTTCTTTCGTCCTGGCCTCCTTTAATCACTGCTCGAAACCTTTCCAGACCGGAGACTCCGGTCCACTAGACCAGAAACTCTGGACTGACCGGAAACTCTGGTGTAAGCACACCGGAATCTCCGGTCCTCTTCGACCAAAACTTCCAGTTTCAAGTGTATGGGGACATATATGATGGAGAGCAATTTTTGTAGGGAGGGAAAAGGCTTGGGTTAAAATGCCAAACTATGGAGGACCAAGAATCAGGAAAAGTCAAAATAAATATCCAATAAAGCTCACATTTAATCAAAACAATAACTAACTCTTCATAACGAATAGGCGGTGGCCGAGGCCACCATGTAAGAGTGTGAGGCATGACACCACGAAGAATTATCCTTGGGATCATAGCCACTACTCATCAATCGAACTTACATATCAAAGATGATATTTAAGAGAATTGATTTTCTTAATTTTGGCATTATGGGGGGAGGGATAGCCCAATAGATTAGGAACGCCACTCCCCCTATCTCCATGCCTACACCTAAACCAAATATGGATCAAGATATAGGTGAGTATCCAAGATGATCAAGTCAAACTTCTCGAATCTACGATATTTAGCTCATTCCTCAAATAGCAAAACCTTGCTTCATCAAGAGGCTTCGTGAATATATCGGCAAGTTGGTATTTGGTTGAAACATAAGATAGCTCAATGTCTCCTTGGGCAACATGATCTCTAATGAAATGATGAAGAATCTCAATATGCTTTGTCCTTGTATGATCCACCAGATTGTAGGCAATCTTGATAGCACTTTCATTGTCACATAAAAGAGGCACTTTGTCACAATGGACACCGTATTCCTTTCAAGTTTGCCTCATCCATAGAAATTGAGTGCATGCAGTAGCAGCAACCACATACTTAGCCTCGATGGTGGAAAGAGATATACAATTTTGCTTCTTAGAAGACCAACACACCAAGGACCTATGAAGGAATTCGCAAGCCCTGGAGGTTGATTTCCTATCATCCTTATCACCAGCCCAATCTGAATCAATGTACCCACAAAGAGAGAATGTTGAGCCACTAGGATACCACACACCATAGTTTGGGGTATGAACCAAATATCAAAAGATTGTTTTGACCGGCATCAAGTGGCTTTATTTAGGATCCGCTTGATATCTTGCACACACTCCTACACTTAACACAATATCGGGTCTAGATGCACATAGGTAAAGCAAAGAGCCAATCATGGATCGATATACCTTTTGATCCACATATTTACCATTTGGGTTTTGCTCAAGGTGAGTCTTTGTTGCCATGGGAGTAGGAGCTCCATTAAGTTCTTTCATGTTGAACCTCTTGAGAATGTCTTGAGTATATTTGGCTTGACTGAAGAAGGTTCCTCCCCTTATTTGCTTGATCTCAAAGCCAAGGAATACCCTTAACTCTCCCATCATAGACATCCTAGACCTATCAATCATAAGCTTTGAGAATTCATCATTAAAAGCTTTGTTAGACGAGCCATAGATAATATCATCAACATATATTTGGCAAACGAAAAGCTCCCCATTAACCTTCTTAGTAAAAAGAGTGGGATCAATTTTCCCAACCTCAAATCCATGGTCTAACAACAACTCTCTAAGGTGCTCATACCATGTGCGTGGAGCTTGTTTAAGTCCATAGAGCGCCTTATCAAGCTTGTAGACGTGGTTTGGGAAGTTGTGATCCTCGAATACCGGGGGTTGCTTAACATAAACCAACTCATGCAATGGACCATTTAGAAAAGCACTTTCCACATCCATTTGTTGTAATTTAGAATTATGATGTGCAGCATATGCAAGAAGGATACAGATTGACTCACGGCAAGCCATGGGAGCATAGGTCTCTCAATAATCAATGCCTTCAATTTGTGAGAACCCTTGAGCTACCAATCTTGCCTTGTTCCTCACAACAATTCCATGTTCATCTTGCTTGTTCTTAAATATCTATTTAGTACCAATGACATTGCAACAATCTTTGGGATTTTCTACTAACTTCCAAACTTTGTTTCTCTCAAAGTTGCTGAGATCTTTGTGCATGGCTTCTAACCAATCTGAATCTTCAAGAGCTTCCCATACTTTCTTGGGATCCACCATGGATATCTGAGCTTGATGCTCACCAAAATGCTTCAATTGAGCTCGACTGGACATTCCACTCCTTAGATCACCCAGAACATTATCAAGAGTGTGGTCTCTTCTTTCCAACATTCTATCCACTCTAGCTTTGCGATGAATTTCGATATCCTTGTTGCTCCTTGTTGGATCTCTTCATCATTTTGGCCCTCGTATTGACCTTCATTTCGACCTTGATCAACCATGGGTTCATTTTCATCAATATGAGGTACATGTTGATATTGGTCTTGATCAGGCATACTATTTGAAAGGGTTTGAGATGATCTTGTGGATGACTGAATAAATATGCCTTGTGCAACTGACTATGCAGGACTGGACAATCCAGTCAATGGAGAGTCCGGATAGTCCGGCTCGGAGCTTCCATCCTGATCAACATAAAGAGGGCTCTCAGCTTGTCTTTGGCTTGTGTCATCATTGGCTTCATCAATAGGAGCTTGTTGATGTTGTGAAGATGAGGGCACCACTTGAGTAGAGTATAGTTCTTCTCGATCCACCACAAGGGGTTCCTCAACAGGGCGGATGAATCCCGCACCCATTCTTCTTATGGCATCTTGAGGTATTTCATCATCTACATCACAAACATCAACACTGTTGGGGGGATACCCCCAGGTAGGGTCACGTCGGGTATAAAGGCCGAGTTAGCCGAGGTACGACAAGGTCAAAGCAAGTGCTGGCTGAGTCACCTCAAGGCAGGCCGAATCACGGAGTAACCCGGACCGGAGGATGTCCGCCTAACTGATTCTCGGCCGACCTATGTCGTATGCCGGGAGGATTTATCTAACTTGTATGCATGCACCAGTGTGGCCGGATTAACCAGGCATGATCCGGGTTATATCAGGCTTGCAAGAGAAGGAAGGTATCTTGCTGGTCAAAAGGAGGTCACTGTACGCTGGAGCGTGAGCGAAGCGGACATAGACTAGGACCACTGACGCATGGCCGACAAGGGTGACGCTGCTTGTGTCGGATGACGCCGGCGCCGCAGAGGCTCACGTAGTCTCTGCATGGCTTACGATGGAGAAAAGTGACCCGGTCGATTTACTATTTTGGGAAGAGGCATATTCCCTAGAATATGCCTCCACGTATGCCCTAATTGGAGACCTAGCCGCCCCTATATAAGGGGGGCTAGGGCATCTGTAGAAGGGGTTGGGATTTACTTGGTTGATCTCTAGTTGGTTGAGTTTTACTGAGTAGATTCTTGGTTCCTGAGAGCTAGCTAGTGGTGAGAGTAAGAGAGTTCCTTCTTCCTCCTCTCCCCATACAGCTCAAGGAGCATTTGTAACCTTAGAAACCTATTGAATACAAAGAATCTGTGTGTGGAATCACCACACTATCCCTCCCTGGATTCCTCTAGTGCATCTTGTCCCCACCTTTAGCCTATACATGGCATCTGACGTGACACCACCACGACAGTTGGCGCCTACCTTGGGGCTAGCAGCGCTAGCAGGAGTGAAGATCCGGACAGGAAACCTCATCAACAACGGCAAGCGCATCGTCTCTGGGCTCGTTCAACGCTTTGGAGCGCTGGACTTCGTCAGCGACAATGCTGGCTGCTTCGGCAAGCGACCTCTCCCGCTCAACGGCCTCTTCGTCAAGCTTGGCGCGCACAAGATCTACGTCGCTGTCGATGTGTCGTGCGTTCACCCGCGGCACGTTGTCGAGGGAGGCGAGCCACCCCTTAGTGCGGCTCGCGGGGCGCGTATCACTCGCTCCCCTGACCGCGCCGAGGTGATGATGACTGCGCCTGGCGCTGGTGCGAGCAAGGATTCGGCACCAGATCCGAAGGTAACACCCAAGGCACCAAGGAAAAGTAGAGGTCCTCCACTAGAGAGGCCAGAGAATGTGCTGCAGCAAGCGATAGATAGCCTAGAGAGCCCCATAGCACCTGCAGTAGATCCGGCTCGGGCACAGGCCGAGTTAGAGGAGACTAGGCAGAAAATACTAGAGGGTGCGAAAAAGATAGTAGCGGCTCAGCAGTCGTTGAACATGACACTGTGTGAGTACGCAAAGGAAAATAAGGTAGATGCTGTAAAAGTGAAGGAGATAAACCTCATCAGTGAAATGAACAAAGAAGTTGATACTAGAGTTGAGGAATCAGAGAACATTATGTCCGTGGGGCTGCCGAAGTATAGTACCCTGGCAAAGAACCTCAGAGCAGCAGATGCAGCTGCATCTAAGTTAGAGGGTTTGACGGGTGAAGCCCGGCAAAGACAGCAGGATAGGGTCAATGAGTTAGTTCAGATCGCTAACAGACAAAATGAAGAGTTGCTCAGGGCTAATCCGGCAAGGGCTGGGGCCTCCAAAGTCGTTCATTCAGCGATAGGTAACCCGGAGAAATCTGCTGGAGCTGCATCGTCGCCTCATGGTGGCCCAAGAAGAGAGGAAGTGGTAACCTCGGCGAGGAGAAACAAGCAGATAGTCCCATATGACCCGGCAAGGGCAGGGATAGGAAAATAAGTTTAGGGAAATGAGGATCGACGAAGTGTGAGCCAAGGTGAAGCTGGCCGAGGTAACCGCCACCAAGGCAATACCGGTCAGGAAACGCTATGAACAGCAATGTCGGATAGCGTAACTCGGTGAGAGCAGGGCAACCATAGCAGCGGAATATACCACGGCAAGAGCGAAGTGCCGGCCAAGGTATGCAACAGAGAGCAGCTCCACAGGAGCAAGATAAATACAATGATGGTGATTCGGAAATGGTGAACGCAGGGTATCCTAGGCCGGACTATCACGTGATAGGGTCAAGATTGGGAAGCAGTAACTTGATGCCTGACGACGGCAGGTTAAAACTGGATCGGCTTTATAGGTCGGAGCAAATTGAGTGTCAAGGTCCTCCGGGTCCGGCGTGTTTTGGGCCCCGGATTATGAAGGAGCCTCCAGTACCTAACTTCCAGCTACCCAGAGGGACGAAAACATATGACGGTAGCACCAAGCCATAAGATTGGTTGATCAACTATGCGATAGCGGTGAAAATTGCTACAGGCAACTTGAGATGGGCTGTGAGATATGTACCTCAGATGTTGGAGGGGCTAGCAAGGGTGTGGCTAAACAATTTACCACCAGGAAGTATAAACTATTGGATCGATTTTGAGGAAATGTTCGTCAGTAACTTCTCAAGCACGTATCAGAGGCCCAATAGGCCACAGACCCTAGCAATGTGCAAGCGGGACCAAATGAGATGGACCGGGAGTTCTTAACCCGTTGGTGCACTATTGGGGGATACCCCCGGGTAGGGTCGCATCAGGGTATAAAGGCCGAGTTAGCCGAGGTTCGGCAAGGCCAAAGCGGATGCTGGCCGGGTCACCTCAAGGCAGGCCGAATCACGGGGTAACCCGGACCGGGGGACATCCACCTAACTTGGTCTCAACCGACTTAAGCCATAAGTCGGTGAGAGGTATCTAACTTATATGCAGGAACAGGTGTGGCCGGATCAACTATGTAGGATCCGGGTTATATCAAGCTTGTAAGAGAAGGAAGGTATCTCGCCGGTCAAAGGTGGCAACTGTATGCAGAGAGTGAGCGAGGCGGACAGAGGCCGGACCACCGAGGCATGGCCGACAAAGGTGACGAAGCTAATGTCGGGTGATGCAGGCGCCGTAGAGGCTCACGTAGCCTCTACATGGGTGACGCAGGGGAAAAGTGACCCGGTCTGCTTACTATTTTGGGAGGAGGCATATTCCCTGGAATATGCCTCCACGTATTCCCTAAGTGGAGACCTAGCCACCCCTATATAAGGAGGGCTAGGGCCTCTGTAGAAGGGGTTGGTCTGAAACGGGTTGGGTTCTCTACAGGAGAGATTGCTCTGAGGGCTAGCTAGTGGCGAGAGTAAGAGAGTTCTTTCTTCCTCCTCTCCCCAATACAGCTCTAGGAGCACTTGTAATCTGTGAAGGTGAATCAAATATAAAACTTCTGTGTGTGGAATCACCACACTATCCCTCCCTGGATTCCCCTAGTGCATTTAGTCCCCACCTTTAGCCTATCCATGGCATCTTCCGTGACACCACCACGACAGTTGGCGCCCACCGTGGGGCTAGCAGCGCTAGCAGGGGTCAAGATCCGGACGGGAAACCTCATCGGCACCGGTGAACGCATCGTCTCCGGGCTCGTTCAGCCCTAGATTTCGTCAGCGACAATGCCGGGTGCTTCGGCACGTGCCCTCTTCCGCGCAACAGCCTCTTTGTCAAGCTCGGCGCGCACAAGGTTTACGTTGCTGTGGATGTGTCATGCGTTCATCCGCGGCACATCGTCGAGGCAGGCGAGCCACCCCTTAGCGTGGTTCACGGGGCGCGTACCACTCGCTCCCTGGACCGCGCAGAGGTGATGATGACTGCGCCTGCCGCTGGCACAAGCAAAGATCTGGCACCTGATCCGAAGCAATGCCCAAGGCACCGAGGAAAGGTAGAGGTCCTCCACTAGAGAGGCTAGAGAATGTGTTGCGGGAAGCGATGGATAGCTTGGCAAACCCTGTAGCAGCAGCAGTAGATCCGGCTCATGCACAGGCCGAGCTAGAGGAAACTAGGCAAAAAATACTAGAGGGTGCGAAAAAGATAGCCGCGGCTCAGCAGTCGTTGAACATGACGCTGCGTGAGTACGCAAAGGCAAATAAAGTTGATATTGTAAAAGTAAAGGGGAGAAACCTCATGAGTGAAATGAACAAAGAGGGGGATACTAGGATTGAAGAGCCAGAGAACTATTTGTCTGTTGGGCTGCCGAGGTATAGTACCCCGGCAAAGAACCTCAGGGCAGCAGATGCAGCTGCATCTGAGTTAGAGGGACTAACGGGTGAAGCCCATCAGAGACAGCAAGATAGGGTTAATGAGTTGGTTCGGATCGCGAACAGGCAAAACGAGGAATTGCTCAGGGCAAACCTGGAAAGAGCTGGGGCCTCCAAGATCATACATTTGGCAGTAGGCAACCCGGAGAAATCCGCTGGAGCCGCATCGTCTCCTCATGGTGGTCCTAGGAGAGAAGAGGTAGTAACCTCGGCCAGGAGGAACAAATAGATTGTCCCGTATGACCCGACAAGGGAAGGGAAAGGAAAATAAGTACAGAGAAATGACGATCGACGAAGTGTGAGCCGAGGAGAAGCTGGCCGAGGTAACCTTGACCAAGGCAACACCGGTCAAAGAAATACTGTAGATGGCAATGCCGGACAGTGAAACTCGGCAGGAGCAGGACAACTGCAGCAGCGGAATATACCAAGGCAAGAGCAAAGTGTCGGTCGAGGTATGCAACATAGAGGTGCTCCACGAGAGCAGGATCGTTATAACGATGGAGATTCGGAAATGGTGAACGCAGGATACCCAAGGCCAGACTATCACGTGATAGGGTCAAGATTGGGAAACAGGGATTTGATGCTTGATGATGCCAGATTAAAACTAGATCGGCTGTATAGGTCAGAACAGATTGAATGTCAAGGTCCACCGGGTCCTGCGTGTTTTGGGCCCCGTATCATGAAGGAGCCACCGGTAGCTAACTTCCAGTTACCCAGAGGCACAAAGACATACGACGACAGTACTAAGCCGGAGGATTGGTTGATAAACTATGCTATAGCTGTGAAAATTTCTACAGGTAACTTGAGATGGGTTGTGAGATACGTACCTCAGATGTTGGAGGGGCCAGCGAGGGTATGTTTAAACAATTTTCCGCCCGAAAGTATTAATTGTTGGATCGATTTTGAGGAAATGTTTATCAGCAATTTCTCAAGTACGTATCAGAGGCCAAATAGGCCACAGACCCTAGCTCTGTGTAAGTAGAGACCGAACGAGACGGACCGGGAGTTTTTAACCCGGTGGTGTACCGTGAGAAACTCATGTGAGGGTGTGATAGAGTCACAGGCCATAGCGTGGTTTGCACAAGGGTGCAGATATGCAAGCGAGCTGTGGCAGAAGTTGCAAAGAAAAATGCCAACTATATTGGCAGAGATGATCTGGATTGCTGATTCGTATGCTTTGGGTGATCCGACTCAACCTAGGCTCGTGTCAAACGAGTCAAATGAGGAGTACTACCAGAGAGATGGAGCCGGATCATCCCAGAGGAATGATTACAGAGGTAAAAGAAGAGATGGCAGACCGGATCACCGGTACAGTTCGCAACAAGTTGCTGCTGTGAATCAAGATCAGCCCGGAGCAGGGAGCAGTCAACGTCAGAAAACTGGAGGGCAACAATGGACACCGAGAAATGATGGCAAGAAAACCTTGACGCCAGAGCAAAAGAAACAATGGCAAGAAAAGAAGGACCGTCCGAGGTATACTTATGTTGGATCAGCCGTATAAATTTCACACGCCAAATCCAAGTAACCTAGCGGGTCATACAACAAGGCAATGTGAGTGGATGCGTAAGATAGAACAAGGTGGTTCGGGGAATGCTCAGGCACCCCGGAATGATCAACCTCGGCAGGAGTTACCCCGGCAGCAATTGCTCTCCGGAGCGAACACGCAACAGCTAATGTTGCCTCCCCCTCCGCCGAGGTATGAAAACCATGAGAGAAGGGATACAGTGCATCAAGTAGAAGACCACCATCAGCCGGATCAAAGGTACCCCAGAAATGAGGGGAGAAATGAGTACAGAGAGCATCATCAGAGTTACTGTGTGTTTACCACTAAATAAACAGACAGAAAGAGCTTGCAGCGCCGACATATGGAGGTGAATGCGGTAATGCCAGCAGTGACGAGGTATATGCCTTGGTCGGACCAGGAAATTACCTGGAGCATCAAAGAGCATCCCAAGCTTATGCGAGTCCTGGTTTGTATGCGTTAGTGCTGGATCCGACATTCATTGGGCTAAACATCAATGTGAGGTTCTCAAAGGTACTGATTGACAATGGCAGTAGCATTAACATCATGTATGCGGATACAATGCGCAAGTTGGGTATCTCGGAGAACATGCTCCAGGCTACAAGGACAACTTTCCATGGTATTGTGCCAGACATTTCTTGTGAGCCCATAGGCATGGTCCGGGTTGACGTCTTGTTCGGCACGAGAGATAATTGCTGAACTAAGAATTTGGAGTTTGAAGTGGTGAACTTAGAAAGTGCGTATCACGCGTTACTCGGAAGACCAGCACTGAACAAAGTTCACGGCAAGTTGTCACATCAGTTACTTGAATATGAAGTTGCCCGGGCCAAACGGAGTGATTACCATTGCTGGAGATTTTCGATGTTCCATTGAGTGTGCGTCAGCCGGGTCTAACCTAGCGGAGTCACTTGTGATTGCACAAGAGAAAAGAAAAATCCAAGAGGTGGCGGCATTGGCTCAGTCCGCGCAGCAGTATATGCCGGCGCTGAGTAACCCGCATGGAAGTGTTTCATTCCAAGCCACGAAAGATACCAAGAGGTGTCTGTTGATGATATGTTCCTAGAGCGCACCATAAAAATTGGTGTCGGGTTAAATGACAAATAGGAAAGCGAGCTCGTCAACTTCCTCCGTGAGAATCGGGAAATTTTTGCTTGGTCCACACATGACTTGCAAGGTGTTCCGAGGGAGTTGGTCGAGCACTCTTTGAATGTGAGACCCGGAGCAAAGCCGGTGAAGCAACCTCTCCGCCGCTACGCCGAAGATAGGAGAAAAGTCATTGGAGATGAGATAGCTCGGTTGTTGGCTGCAGGATTTATCATGGAAGTTCTTTACCCGGATTGGCTGTCTAATCCGGTGCTGGTGGAAAAGAAGAAAGATGATCCGAATGTGGCAGTGGTTTGGCGTATGTGTATCGATTACACGAACCTGAATAAGGCGTGTCCAAAAGATCCAATTCCACTGCCCAGGATAGATCAGGTCATAGATTCAACTGCTGGATGTGAACTATTGTCATTCATTGATGCATATTCCGGTTTCCGGAGGGAGAGTAGGGGAACAACCTTGCTTGGGAAGGACAACAGCAGCAGCCAGGAGGAGCCTGGGAACCATGGCCCAACCAGCCACGGTAGGGGTACGGCTACGTCCCCTATCAGGAGTTCCAGTAGCTCAACCAACGTGTTGGGGAGATCGAACACACTCTTCAGGATGTGAATGAAGATGTGAACACCTTGACTCACAACTTCAGTCACTTCATGACTCACTTCCCCGACTTCTACCAGCAGTATCCGCACCAGTCACCAAATGATGGCAACAACTGAGCCTGGCAACAGCCTAAGCTTGGGGGAGGTTTGAAAACCTCCAAAACTTTGCATTCATGTTTTTTATTTCTTCTTTTGATTTATTTTCTTCAAATATTGCATGTTTATTTTTAGTTTTGCATTCCTAAACCAAAAATACAAAAAAATAGTTGTAATCTTATATGTAAGTTTGTTTCTTTGTTTCTCTCGGAGATTGCTTGATTTCAGGTGATTTGGCAATATGGAAATATAGGAGAGGTTCGACTCGAATACAAGAACGAAGCAAGCAAGAGGAGGTATCACATTCCTTTCATCACACTCCTTGCAACCTTAAATTGTTCCTACAAATATTTAATTGTTTGCACTGGAGTCACTCCCTACTTAGCTTGTTATCCTACAAATTCTATTCCTTTGTTAGTGTCTCCTTTTTAGCTTTGAAACAATGAGCAATGAACTTGGTTAAAATACTTCCTACATTTTTACAACACGAAAAAGCATCTGAAAGATGACTTGAGTCCATGTTTAGCTCAAAGAAATTTGATTTTAGAACTACTCCATCCCAATTGTGCTTAATATAAATAGACTTGATAGTACCCTTGATTAAAATTGTTTGATTAAATGGATGCTTCAAAGTAGTAGAAATTATGCACTACTATTTCTAATAATTACCGTAAGATATTGCTTTACACGTGTCATTACAACTTTGTCATGCTCCATTGGGAACTATTAACTCCTCTAGCCAACGAACGATCTAAATGTGGGAAACCACTTGATTTCGGCTATTGAGTTATGAAAACGTCTGTAGCAGCAATGCTATGACGTGTAAAAAATTTAGTCTCCTCATGGTTTCACGTTCCAAGTGAAGTTGTAGTACTCCTCTGGCCCCTTATTGCTCAACATTATTTATTGGCATGGTCATGAGTGCACAACACAACCCCAATTAACATGTTAAAAATAGTGGCATGATTTCTCTATGAAAGAGCTGAAGTTTTTGAAAGACAAGAGAAAGGAAAAAGGTGCTTTGAGAGTCATGAACAACTCATGGGAGTAGATGAGTTGTTCTTAAATTAAATATTTTGATGCCAACTTGAGTACTCTTAATTGATTAAGTGAGCAAGAACAAAAAGTTTTCATCTCTCAACAAGGAGAGGCACCAAAAGAGTTTATCTCACATTCCTCGCTAAAGCTTCCGACACTTGCTTGGGCATATGATTTATTTGCTAGCAAGATATACGTGGTTAGGAAGTGGACTCAATGCAATCTTCTGAATACTTGTATGATCATATTTAAGATTGCAGGAATTGTGAAGAAAAGAATTTGACACCAATTCAAACTTGTGAGTTCCTTAGTCTCGAATCTCTACTATTCTTCCTTACTTCTTTGTCACTCGAGGGTGAGCAACATCCAAGCTTGGGGGAGTTGATAGTGGTGAGATTCAACACATTTTTGATGGCTTTTATTGATGGTTTTCTTTGGATTTGATTGTTTTCTAGCTTTACCTAACGCTTATACTTCGGTAGCGAAGAAAACTTGGATTTTAATATGTGTTTCAGGTTCTGGAAGTCAATAGAAGGATTTAACTAGATAAATACAATATTCTGGAGAAGACAAGCAAGTCCCACTTTGGAAGCACACGAGGGGAGCTCACAGACGGTTTAACGACCAATTATATAGTAGGAATGATCGTATAGTTCCCGCCGTATAGTTGCCTCCACCTTTGTCTCGTCAAAAGGGACAACTTCTATGAAGGGATGGGGGTCAAAAACATAACACAACAGCCGCCACACCATCCGGAAGGGAGAAAGAAGGGATCCAAAGAAGAAGGAGAAGACGTTCTTCATCTTGCTCCACGGCTTCGACCTCCTAGCCAATACACCTCCATAGCCACTACTTGTACTTGAGAGAGAGAGAGAGAGAGATCTCCACCTTGCAAGACTAGGGTTTGAGATTGTTTCTTCCCATCTTGAATAGTGTTGGATATTTTTCTATTCTTATTGTGGATATCCACGGTAATACCAAGATGAATTCCCTTTATTCAGTTATATTGATGATCTGTTCTCCTCTCATGTGTGAGTAATCCCCTTGGGCATGGGAGATGTAGGGGATTGGTGAGATGTGATGTGCCTTCATATATTTTCCATTAGTTCGTGATTGATTCTAATTGCTATATTATGTGTGCTTGACTATCTGTTGGATGCTTAATGCTTGTTGTACAATTAAGGGCCCAGACAACATGATACCTTGTTCTACATAGATAAGATCTTGTTCGCTAGTGGACCGGCGACCCCTGGGTGACACAGGGATATCAATGGAAAGCTAGTTGACTCGAGGATAATGAGTAACCACTACGCTTATTGCATTAGTCCGATCCAAGGAGCTTAATCGCTAAGCGACCTGAAGGGTCTTAATCATCTAGTGTCTGACCATGGTTTTGGTAGCAGGCTAGTAGGATTATTGAAGTTGGGATGAAATCTACCAAGAGGAGTTCCGTCTAATTATGGGTTGCTTACCTACACATATCTATAAGATTATAATTGTTACATTCACACTCATCCACCTGGCACATTCACTATCACCATGAACAGAATCTCCCTGCGCCTTCTTTCGCCACCTGCAGAAAAACAACAAACAAACAAATTCGTTCTTTACTTTTATGCTCTATATTTCTGAAGTTTACATTTTTAGTTCTATTTAAATCTATTGCATTCAATCAAAAACCCATTCTTATTTCAACACTTCCAATCAATTCACTCGAAGACCTGTGACAACTTCGGGTGTGATAGAGACTTCACCAATAAACACTTACCTTCGGGCTCCCTGTGGGATCGATATCTGAACTTCAAAACTAGCTACAAGCAATCTGTGCACTTGCAGACATCACATAGCACTTTGTTAAAATCCCCCATGCAAATCCAAGGGAGATTGTTCTCTGACACTATCCCCTTCAGAGTGTCCCAAGTTTTGTACCGTTCATTAACTTGGGCTTCACCGTAGACACATGTGAGCCTAACACCCGAGCATCAATATGGTATTTTGAGAAGCGAAAAAACTCCACCTTAGCATCATTATTCCAAAATATCCCCAAACCTCCACTTCTTCCATCACTACTTACAGCAAAAGCATATCATAACCCAGAGTACTAGCCAGACACTCCACCCTAGTCTTATGGATTTGCGTTTCCAAAATACAAAGTATGGTAGGGGTAAACGTTTTCATGAAATCGTGAAGCTCTCGAACTGTCGTGTCGTTGCCAATCCTACGATAGTTCCATGCTGAAAGACTCATTGATCCCGGTAGTACTCTGCACCGGAGTCCGTCGATCCTGTAATAATATCATCCTCATCCTTCTCACCAAGAGCCTTGTGACTCTTTAGATACCTCTTGGGTTGTGGACTAGAAGGGGACAACTACTTTCCTACACCTTTGTTTTCCATATCATTACCAACAGATTCAGCTCCTATTTTCTTGCCCAAATCAGCATCTGTCATATCGGAATCTATGGGCTTTGGACCACCATTAACCGCTAATTCATTGCCATATGACACTAGAGTATCATCAGTATAGTAATCATCAGCACCATCATATTTTCCCTGCCAACGGCCACGTCCGAAGTGTCCAGCTCCCCTTCCCAAGCCTCCCCTACCGCGACCTCGGCCACGACCTACAGGTTTGTCAAGTAGCCAAGGCGGATATTTCCTGTCCTTCATAGAGTGAATTCCATTGCCATGTTCCTTATAAACATGGCCTAAAAGGCCACACACTTCACACTAGTTCAGAATCCTCTCATACCGAACCTTGAGAATATCTCTATTACCCCCTATCGACATTGATACAATCCTCTATAGAGGTTTTCGAACGTCTATCTTCACACGAACCCTACAAAAGTTTCCGAAGAAATCCATAGAATCCGGTTCTTCCGCTTTGAACTCCCCAATTCTGCTAGCCAGATTGCTTGCCAATGGCCTAAAATCTACTGGGAGATCATGTATTTGAGCCCAAACCGCAATGGAATTAAGTTTAATAAGACTAGGCTTCGTAAATCCATCATACGGCACTAAACAAACAAGCATATTCCTAAAGTTCCAAGGTCCTCCCTCCATTACCTTCTCCCAATCACCCAAGCAGGAAAATTGCAAAATATAGAGATTCTTCTCTATTGATTTAAACTTGATGTCCTGAGCTAAACTCCACGCTGATCTCATATTGCCAAAGAACCAGCTCTGACTATATTCACTTTCCGTGCAAACCCTAGCCACTGCCAACCACTTAGGAAGATCCTCGGGCGGGGGACCCTCCTCTTCATAGATCACATCATCTAGACCCTCTTCTGCAATCCCCAATTTTGCCATGAGGTCTACCAAATTGTCTCCCCCCTTCTGAGAATTCTCAGCTGCCATCTCCATAACCCTAAGTAGATGTGTGTGTGGTAGACTCCAAACCCGAACGAGAGATAAACACGCAAGACTCCCGAGGTCGGGCAGCGAGACGAGCTTTCCCCTTGATCAGCCCAAGTAGTTTGTTGCTACCCTCTAAAAGGACAAGGATGTCACCTAGAGGGTGGTGAATAGGCGGTTTAAAACTTTTATGAGAGGGGCTCAACAAAGGAGGAATTAAACTAGCGTTTACTTTGTCAAGCACAAAATCTAGAACAACTAGGGTTCACCTATGTGCACCAACAACTTATGCTAAGCAAGACAAGCAACTATGTGATAGCAAGATATAGACTTCAAGCATGAAGGCTATCACAAAAGTAAGGTGCATAAGTAAGAGCTTGGTATAGAGATAACCGAGGCACGCGGAGACGGTGATGTTTTACCGAGTTCCTGCCAACAATGGAGTACGTCTCGTTTGGAGATGGGGTGGTTTCAAACCACCAACGCCCCCTTATTCTCTGGTGAATCTCACCCCAATGGGATCGATCCACACTTCCACTATCGGTGCACTTGTCGGTGGCAATCCGGAACCTCTCACAAGATTGGGGCACTTCTCCACAACTCAGTTGGAGGCTCCCAACAAACAAGCTTAGGGAAATCTCCACAACTTAATTGGAGGCCCCAAGAGATCCACAAACATGCAAAACAAGTAAACCGTCTAGGGTTCCAAGAACCCAAGAGTAAAAATCTTCTCACTTTCACCCAATCGAATCCTCACCGAGAACTCAAACCGATGCACCAAGTGCAATGGCAAGAACACAAGAAGTGATCAGGTCCTTCTCTCCCAAATTCCACCAAAGCTACAAAAGCTTATGGGGGAATAAGAGAGGAAGAACAATGCAGGAAATCCACAAAAGACTCCAAGATCTAGATCCCAAGATGTTGCCCTCACTTAGAGGAGAGATTGATTGGTGGGGTTGTAGATCTAGATATCCTCTTTCAAATCCCTCAAGAATATGCAAGAATCATAGGAGGAATTGAGAGATAGCAAGATTTAAGAGGTCAACAATGCTGGGAGAAAACTTGCAAGAGAGCTGAGGAACCATTGGGGAAGAAGAGCCCCTTAAATAGGTCCCTAGAAATCAAACTGTTAGGCCCAGGAATCACCCGGTCCGGAGTCTCCGGACTGGGACTAGAGTCTTCGGTGTACCCAGGCTGAACAGGGACAAACTGGATGCCAGTCAGTACGCGGTCTGGAGATAGTCCAGAGATTTAGTCCGGAGTCTCTCGTCTTACAAAAACTGGCAGAAAGACCAATATGAAAACAACCACAATTTTTGGATCCGGACTCTGATTTTGATGATCTTGGGCTAGTTTTAAAGAGGGAAATAAGCTCTACAAGATCATACAAAAAACATCATAGTCCAGCAAGGGAGGATAGAACCAAATAACGAAAGGTTTGACCTCTCTCAAAAATACGAGCCGGTAAAACCTCCAACATCGAAAATGCAATAGAGAATGCATATGAAATTTGTTTTCAACAAACTTGAGCTTGTCATGGAGATTAACACAAGCTCTAAATCCCCTCATGGATAAGAACCAAGAAAGATGATGCTAAGAATGCAAAGGTTTGAGCTCTTTCCAAAGGATATGATCAAGTTACTCACTCGAGAGCCCCTCTTGATAGAACGGATATCTATCCTATAAATCGGTCTCTGCAACTAACACCACGAGGCCGATAAGAAGGAAACCCTATCAAAAACATACATTTGCCTTGCACATATTCCACTTGAGCTTGATGATGACGATCTTCTCCACCTCAAGATGGAAGACCTTTCTTCATTGCGCTAGCTTGGTGAAGACTTGCAAATTGCTCCCCCATACTCCACTATGGTAGAGATTATCTTTTGGGCATATCATGTTCCCATATCCATGATCACCATTGGATGGCAAGCTTCAAACAAATGATCTCTTCGAGATGGCTCATCTTGAACTTGCACATCATTTCTTCATTCTTCATTATGTTGGTGTCTTAAAGGTACATAAGAGATATCACTCCAACTTTATTCTTCAAGACACACTTACTATAGGCTCAACTCTTTACATACCGTTTTTTCCCATTGGGGAAATATCACGCCAGAGACCCCGGCCTGGAGACCGGAGATTCCGGTCAGAAATTATCTCACACCGGAGATTCCGGTCCATCTCGGGACCCCTATACAGACTGGCTTGGACTTGGTTTCGAGGAACACATCGGAGACTTGTGCTGAAACATTGGTTGGGACACCGGAGACTCTGGTCCTTGCATATCAAAGATTCTGGTCCATCTCCGGACAATCTCTGGATCACTCATTGAAACCTTGGTCAACACTTGATCTTCTTCACTTTCTTCCTCTCCCAACCTTGAAGCCAACATATGGTTCAAGCATTGCCAACGGACAAATCCTACAAGTAAAACTCAATGCAAACATAAGTCCATAAAGATTGTCATTAATTACCAAAACCACACATGGGGGGCACACATGCACTTTCAATCATCCTAGGGTAATTGGTGCCTTTGAGAGGGTTTATATAAGGAATTAACCAAAAAAGCATTGTGCTAACATCAAATACTACACAATTATTTGATGTTAGTACAACCACAATATAGAGAAAACTCCCCCACGATCTATGCACATGTGGATGAACTTGAATTTCATTGCATATATTAACAACCATTACCAGTGGTGGAGTTTCCTCGATATATAAAACATGCAAAGCAACATGTTAAGATGCAAAGCACAAGAGGCAAATGTTTAAGTACAAAACTCGAAGCCCAAAAGCAAATTCCCTTAAACCCTCTAAAACTTCTCCCCCATTGGCAACGATTGCCGAAATGGGTGGAAAATTTTAGAAGGCCAATTTAGTGAGAGTTCCTCCATATGGTGTGCATTTCTCATAATATGAGTGGAATCAAATACACGTATCCAATTACATAAACCTTGATGGAATCAAACTAAATTGAGGATCTAATGATTGCAAAGAAATAAAATGGTGAAGAAGCATCAACAAATGAAGCAAGCAACCAAAATATCCACAGAACCACTACACAAAATGAAGATACAAAAATAAGGATATATATTATAGTGAGAGAAAATGTGTGTTTAGATGAAAATAGGAAGCTCCCCAAGGTTCACGCACAACAAAGTGCACAATTATTGGAATCCTAACTCCCCATAATCAAACAAAACACCAAACAAGAACAAGAAAGCAAATGCGTGTTCTTAGGTAAATTAGGAAAGCTCCCCAAGGTTTATGCACCAAATATAATAATTGCTTTGAATGAAAAGTGCATAAACATGGTGTCCTTGCTCCCTGAAACTTACATACTAACACAAAGGCACGAGAGATCAACTTTTTGAAAACTAACGGGTGCCAGAATATGCAAATGAAGAGGTTAAGCACTCAAATCAAAAAATTTGGAGCCACTAAATAATAAAAAGGAGCACAAGGTGAAGTACAAGGCAAAAGGATATCAACTAGAGATTTAGCCATAATCATGTGTATAAGTTTCTAGGTAGACAACAATCATGAAGATATACATCCACAAAGAAACATGTACACATAAAAAGGATACTCAAGAATGAACAAGATATCCAAACGAAAGTCATAGATAATGCCAATAAGATTTTTGCTAGAGTGGCCAAAGGCTCAAATTTATCTTACTGAACATCACTGACCTTCAAACACCAACAAATACATCACAACTATCACAAGGTAACAAGAGATAGTTGGAATTCATTGGGAGATGCAACAAGTATCATATAGAACACATAAACCTTGCAAATTCATCCATATTGCACATGAGAGAAATTAAGGAAATGATTAGCAATATAATTGCTAGATTTGCATATGTGGGACTAGTGAATCATAAACAAGATTTTTATATATACATTTATCTCAACTTACTCATATAACAATAAGGATGATACAATAAAATCTTGCAAGACCCACAATAAACGCAACTGAAGGAAATCATGCCATAATGCAACCACAAAAGTTGGAAGCTAGAAAAGTATTCATGAGAGTGATACTTGTTACCGAGATACCATTGGTAGGATGTAGTATATATGAGTTTGTTGATCATCCTAGCTTGCCTTCAACTATCATTTAGTCACCATATCTTCTTATTATTGAGACAAGTATCCAATATATCTCCAATGTACCTAAAACACATTCAAGTACACAATGGTTCCAAAACTCATTGGGTCCAAAGTAGTTAGATACACTACAATACATATGACAAACTCCACAAAAACATGTGCATATTGATATGAATCGAATTTAATGCACATCTTATCCAAAATAGGATTTGATGGAGTTTTCCATATATATTGGATCAAAGAAAGAAAGCATACCATAATAGATACATTTAGTAAATATGCATGCATAAGGCTTTCAAGAACCAAAAAGGAGATACAATTTGAACAACAACACCAAATGGACTGAGATGGCACACATAAAGCGTGATACGACCAAAGATGTCCAGATTATATCAAAGAACCAATTAAACACATGAAACATCACAAGTTCAACAAATGAACTAGACAAAAGCCAAAAGAGCAAAAGATAGATAAAAACACAAATGCTCGAGGATTTATCTCATTCTAAAAGGTCAAAACACGAAACAAGGAATGAGACAAAACCAACTCCTAAAAAAGCAAGGTTCCAACAAATAAACCAAACGCTCCACACTTTTCATGATGGCACAAAATACCAAAACGAAAAGATCAAACTTCCAAGCACATAAAACATGATATGGAACAAAACAAGAAGAATAAATAGGAGTGTTCCAAATAATATAGGTGAGCTCACCCATAAGTAGTACATTTTATAGAATTTTGCTTTTGAATGCAAAATGCACACAGATGAGATCATCACTACTACCTACATTAAATAAAATACAAGAGGATACCAATAAAATAAGAAGTTCTATAAGAGGCAAGGAAAGCTTGGGAGACAACACAAAACATTTTCTTGGCAAGAGATAGTACAAAATTTAAGCAAAGGCCAAAGTGAATATGATCAATAAATTCTACCGTAAATCTAGTACTAATTGTCCAAGGACAAGAAGTATTGGGAATCATCTTCCTGAGGTAGTTCGTATGGATATCAAGGATCATATTCACACTAAGAAGCATATAACAAGGTATAATAATTAAGCTTGATGCTTTGAAAGAGATTCTTGGTAGCTTCCAATAGTCACACAATCACTAGTGATTAGAGTAACTTGAAGCTAATGGGTTACATGGGGGTCTTGGATCCAACTATAAGGAAACACATAAGAAACACTCTCACACACAATATCCAAAAGATGAGAAATAAAAACATTCAAACAAATTGGAGCTTGTATAAGCAAATGTGTCACATAGGAGCTAGATAATTATCAGTATCAATTCTAAGTGACACAACCTCAAATTTTCACATTATCTTGGATTGTAATATGCACTAAGCATACCCCCCATAATGTGATACAACCATAAATCTCAACACGAGGAAAAAGGATCCAAATAGAGATAATTAATGGACATTATAGAACTTAAATTTCTCATGAGAATCATACCATATAGAGACTAGATAATTTTGAAATATCAATTCTAAGTGGTATTCCTCATGTACACACATTTTAGGATTGTGAGGTGCCCCAAAGGACATCACACTCCCCCAAAATGGGATAGTCCATTAATCTCCCACAAGAGCCAACTAAGATATAAACAAGATGCAATAGGCTCAAACACAAAACACATACATGGTGTGCAAGCCAACATACACAAACTTGATTTCTCAAGTTTAAGCAAGTAGGAAGCACAAAATATGCAAAACACATGCAAGGTACAAAAATAACACACACACAAGGGGCAAGTAACTTTTAATGTAAAATGAGTTGAGAACATGTTACCGCAAGGAGGAGAAACGAATATATGATAGAGATATGATAATATAAATGACTTGGATTGAGAGAGTATAATTGAAGTCCCCTTAATTCTTCATGATGTAGCCAAGTCTCCAATGCCCTCCAACAAACACCTATTGATCAAGTTTTAGCTTGATGGTCCCCAACCAAGTTGGGTCCTAATAGGTTAGTCACAATAGGCTTGGCAACCCAAATGGTTCTATTCTTGACACCACTTTGAGTACCAATATATTTGGCAAACACATTTCCAACCTCATCCTTCCTAAGAGAATAAACACCATCAATCATGATTGGGTTGGATGAGGAGTTACCACTAGTGCAAGAGGAATAGATGTGACCCTTCTCACGACATAAGTAGCAAGTTATTCTCTTCTCATTCTTATCACTTGATTTCTCCACAATGGGAGCATTAACTTGAATCTTCTTCGCAAGTGGCCTTTTTCCAACTTGCGATTAGCCATGACCTTGAACTAGAGGCCACTTCACTTTTTGCTTCTCACCAAGAGGCTTATTCTTCAAATGGAAAGATCTAACATGCTGCCCTTCAATTTTGCACTTGAAGCAAATAAAAATCTTGGCTGAATTCTTGACTTGTTCTTGGCCCTTTTTATTGTTGCTCTTGGACTTTTTCTTGATATTGTACTTGTTCTTGACATTGGATTTGAATCCAAGCCCACTCTTGTCATTTTGGAATTTTTGCACACTCAATATCTTGTTGAGTGTGGCCCTCCCTTCATGACCCTTTTTCAAGTCCCTCTTCAAATATGAGACTTGGGCCTTCAGCTCTTTGATTTCCTCTACATGGTTAGTATTAACACAAATACTAGAGGAAATAGAAGCTTCATTGTTAGAGAAACAAGGCAAGGAATGTAATTAATTACAAGATGTAGCAATAATCTGAGATGATGAATTACTAGGACTAGCACATGGCAGTATGACATGTGTAGTGGATATAGTGCTAATGTCCACATGAGGCTCACTAGATGTTACCTTTGACACAATAGCCTCAAGAGCTAACTTTAGCCTATCATGGGAGGATAGAAAATCCTCATGAGAGCTTGATAGCATAACATGACTTTCTTCCAATTTCCCATAATCGTTAGTTAGCAAAGCAAGTTGAGCCTTTAGCTCAACATTCTTCGTCAAAATAGATGCTTCACAAGAAATAGAGTTATTAGCACAAGCATCATAATTAATTGCAATAGGTGAGGGCAACTTTAAAAGATCTTTTGAGTATGAAGCTTTAAGTTGCTCATGTGAATTGGTGAGTTTGATGAGCTCATCCTTGATGAACCTAGAGCCATTTTTGAGGTGCTCAAAATCCTCAAGGAGTTTAGCATAAGCAACTTGAAGCTCATTATTTTTACTTTTGAGATAACTTGCCACCTCAAGATCTCTATCATGAGATTCCTTCACCCTAAACAACTCTAGAGCAAGAGCCTCCTAAAGATATTCCTTAGTGGTTTGTTCCTCTTCAAGAGCTTCATATAGATTATCAATACGTTACTTGGTCTTAATATCAAAACCCAATATTTCAACAAAGTTAGAGTAATCAATATTATTCTTAACAAGAGTACGATAAACAATCTCACCCTTTCATATAACGAATCAACATCTACCTCTTCTTCCTAATTATCCTCATCCTCATCATCACAAGAGGTATTGGGTTCCAAAGTAGGAGTTACCTTTGAATCCCTAGCCATAAGGCATAGGTGGGAACCATGAGATGATGATTATGAAGAATTACTTGAAGCTCCGTTCGAGATCTTGTCTTGACCCATAAAATTTTCGGTTTCCTCTACATTGTTATACACACAACAACTAGAGGAAATAGAAGCACTTATATCATGGCAACAAGGCAAAGCAAGCATATCATCATGAGATTTATTCAAACAACTTACACATGATATGCAAGGACTATCAACACGAGCAAGTAAATCATATATAGTGCTAGACATGTTTACGTCCAAAGATGAAGCATTGCAATGAGATTGAGATGAAGGATCATCAAGTGTAAGCTTACTATCAACATTGCAATATTCATCACCACTCACCATACCATTACCTTGTGTCTTTCAACACTTTGGTGAAGTGGAAGAAGATGAGAACTCATCACGGCTGGAAGTGGAAGCAATACAATCATCCTCAATAATGTTGGACACATCATATTTATCTTGAAGTTTTGTTCATAACTCATGAGCGCTCCAAAAAGGTATGATTGAAGAAGTAACTACATAGCTCAAAGCATTAACAAGAACATTAGAAGCTTGAGAATCGAGATATAAGTTCTTCTCATCCTCACAAGATAGATTCTAGAAATCCATTGGAGGAGAAAAACCTATATCTACAATCCTCTCCAAATTAGGGTCCATGGCCCGAAAATTAATAAGCATATGAGACTTCCAAACATCATAATTTGTGCCATCAAATATGAAAATGTCATCATGCACAAATCCCCTAACCGACATCTTTGCTCTCAAGCCGGTGATGCCTAAAATGAGAGACCGGGCCCTGATACCAATTGAAAGGACAATGATGTCGCTTAGAGGGGGGTGAATAGGCGGTTTAAAACTTTTACGAGAGGGGCTCAACAAAGGCGGAATTAAACTAGCATTTACTTTGTCAAGCACAAAACCTAGAACAACTAGGGTTCACCTATGTGCACCAACAACTTATGCTAAGAAAGACAAGCAACTATGTGATAGCAAGATATATACTTCAAGCACGAAGGCTATCATAAAGGTGCATAAGTAAGAGCTCGGG
Source organism: Avena eriantha (assembly GCA_910589775.1). NCBI lineage: Eukaryota > Viridiplantae > Streptophyta > Magnoliopsida > Poales > Poaceae > Avena > Avena eriantha. Next base: position 327,339,796 of record OU342745.1, on the reverse strand, counting down.
TATAGAGATAACCGAGGCATGCGGAGATGATGATGTTTTACCAAGTTCCTGCCAACAATGGAGTACGTCTCATTTGAAGAGGGGGTGGTTCCAAACCACCAACGCCATAAAAGGTCTCCCTTGTTCTCCGGTGAATCTCACCCCAATGGGATCGATCCACACTTCCACTGTCGGTGCACTTGTCGGTGGCAATCCGGAACCTCACACAAGATTGGGGCACTTCTCCACAACTCAATTAGAGGCTCCCAAAAAACAAGCTTGGGGAAATCTCCACAACTTAATTGTAGGCCCCAAGAGATCCACAAACCTGCAAAACAACTAAACCGTCTAGGGTTCCAAGAACCCAAGAGTAAAAAGCTTCTCAATTTCACCTAATCGAATCCTCACCGAGAACTCAAACCGATGCACCAAATTCAATGGCAAGAACACAAGAGGTGCTCAAGTCCTTCTCTCCCAAATTCCACCAAAGCTACAAAAGCTTATGAGGAAATAAGAGAGGAAGAACAATGGAGGAAATCCACAAAATACTCCAAGATCTAGATCCCAAGATGTTCCCCTCACTTAGAGAAGAGATTGATTGGTGGGGTTGTAGATCTAGAACTCCTCTTTCAAATCCCTTAAAAATGTGCAAGAATCATAGTATTGATTGAGATATAGCAAGCTTCAAGAGGTCAACAATGGTGGGGGAAACTTGCAAGAGAGCTAAGGAACCATTGGGGAAGAAGGGGCCCTTAAATAGGTCCCTAAAAATCCAACCGTCAGGCACAGGAATCGCTCGGTCCAGAGTCTTTGGACTGGGACCGGAGTTTCCGATGTACCCAGGTCAAACAGGGACAAACTCAATGCCAGTTAGGACGCGGTCCGGAGATAGACCAGATATTTAGTCCGGAGTCTCCGGTCTTACAAAAATTGGCAGAAAGACCAATATGAAACAACCATAAATTTTACATCCAGACTCTGATTTTGATGATCTTGGGCTCGTTTTAAAGAGGACAATAAGGTCTAAAAGATCATATAGAAAAACATCATAGTACATCAAGGGAGGATAGAACCAAATTACGAAAGCTTTTACCTCTCTCAAAAAGACGAACTGGTAAAACCTCCAACATCGAAAACGCAATAGAGAATGCATATGAAATTTGTTTTCGACAAACTTGAGCTTGTAATGGAGATTAACACAAGCTCTAAATCCCCTCATGGATACGAACCAAGAAATATGATGCCAAGAATGCAAAGGTTTGAGCTCTCTCTGAAGGATATGATCAAGTTACTCACTCAAGATCCCCTCTTGATAGAACGGTTATCTATCCTATAAACCGGTCTCTCCAACTAACACCACGAGACCGGTAAGAAGGAAACCCTATCAAGAACATACCTTTGCCTTGAACATATTCCACTTGAGCTTGATGATGACGATCTTCTCCACCTCAAGATGGAACACATTTCTTGATTGCGCTAGCTTGGTGAAGACTTGCAAATTGCTCCCCCATACTCCACTATGGTAGAGCTTCTCTTTTGGGCATATCATATTCCCATCAAGCAAATGATCTCTTCGATATGACTCATCTTGAACTTGCACATCATTTCTTCATTCTTCATTATGTTGGTGTCTTGAAGGTACATAAGAGATATCACTCCAACTTTATTATTCAAGACACACTTGCTATAGGCTCAACTTTTTACAGATCATTTTCTTACCATTAGGGAAACATCACACCAGAGATCCGTCCTAGAGACCGGAGATTCCGGTCGGAAATCATCTCACACCGGAGATTTTGTTCCATCTCCGGACAATCTTCAGACCCCTATACAGACTGGCTTGGACTTGGTTTCGAGGAACACACCAAAGACTCGTGCTGAAACACTCGTTGGGACATCGGAGACTCTGGTCCTTGCATACCACAGATTCCAGTCCATTTCCAGACAATCTCCGGATCACTCATTCAAACCTTGGTCAACACTTGATCTTCTTCACTTTGTTCTTCTCCCAACCTTGAAGCCAACATATGGTTCAAACATTGCCAATGGACAAACCCTACAAGTAAAACTCAATACAAACATCAGTCCATAAAGATTGTCATTAATTACCAAAACCATACATGGGGACACACATGCACTTTCACCCTCGTTGGAGACCGGAGAAAGAAAACTCAACGACGACCAGGATTCGTTGTGAGAACGTATACCCCTGGGGAAATGTCACACATGCAAGGATGTCACTAATATTCTCACAAACTGAAAGCTTAGTTACAATGCGCATTTTGTTTTTCAAAATTCAACCTATGACCAATATTAATAATCCAATCATATACGAGTCAGGTGACAGTTTTCCTTAGATTTGCATTTAAAGGTAATTTTATTATAATTTTGCAACTATTGAAAAGAAAAAATCATATAAGAAATTTTAAGGTCATGGCAAAAGTTGGATAACCAAAATACTAGTAGTAGATTTGCGCTCCACCCCATCAATCTAGGTTAAACAAAGTTTTTTTGAGAAGGGCAGTGAAACCCGGCCTCTGTATCGGTTGAATGAAGTATATTACAAAGTGGAAGAAAAGTGAGATTTTCCTCCAGCATCCTTTGCTTCTACTAACTGATATCTTTTGATTTTGTTCTATGTCGAAGGAACTATATCTGCTAGAGATAACCAGAAATTTAACATGGAGCACATGGCATTGAAATCATCCTTTGCTTCACATTACCTTGTGTTATTGAAGACCTCACCGCTGCTGTTGTTAGCAGTTTTATTCCTAGCAAATCTCCTTGAAATAGGCTTTCGTCCTATTTTATAAATAAAACCACAACGGTCGAACCGATACAAAGTGATGATGAGACCCTCTTACGCAACAGATCAAAATATAAACACATGAGAGGTACATAGAGAACCAACACTTGCCACCGAAGAAACCAAAAGGAGGCCGAGGGGATTGGAGCTCCATGACGACGCCCCCAAGAAGGTAATGACACACTGCGCTGTCGTCGTCCTGGCCAATGGTCGAGGGTTTTCACCCGGAGCTCTAGTATAGAGAAGGTACCCACAACAGTGCCCCTAAGAGGGTTACGATACTCATAGGCATCGCCGCCGTTGGCGCCGAAGCGCTGGGCTTTCGCCTGGAAAAACCATCTACCGTGCCCGAGACCTCAGATCGCCTGCTATCCCCGAGTCCAGTCTCCACTTCGCGATCTGGGAGTTGCTGCACCAACACCAGGATCCCCCGTCACCCCACGCCCCACTCTTCAACATCCTCATGGCCGAAGGGGGAGGCCACCACCACAACACCGCTCACTTAGAGTCGCACGCATAGTCCACCTTCCGGGGTCGCCACCCCGACATCCAAGATCTCGCACCTGATGGGCGACTAACATGAACAAGGCCAGACCTCTTGAGTGGACGGGTGAGGACGAGGCTAGCACATCTCTCGCACAACGAGGTAGGACTAGCAGGCATACCTAGGTATTTCTCGGGCCGGGCCAGGCCAGAAAATAGCCCGCAGGTAAAAACCAAGGCCCGGCCCGGCTGTCGGGCCAAAATCCCAGGCCCGAGCCCGACCCATCGCTGCTATTTCCTCTGTGTCGTCTGGACGGGTGTTTCTTAATTTCATGATTTCCTCGGTCCGAGCCCGGCCCGTGCATCTGTCGGGCCTCAGATATGGAGCCCAGGCGCGGCCTGTGGGCCTAAAAAGCCCGGCCCCTCGTGCTTTTTTTGGGCCGGGCCAGGCTACCCATGCCCAGATATACTACCAGGCATCACCTGTCGGTCGAACTCACAGTTCCCGAATTGGGACTACGAGGCGGTCGCCGGATCTTACCCTCACGGGCCGGATCTAGCACCCCGGCCACACCATGGCTAGGGGTGGGTTCCCAACTGCACTAGGAGCCCCTGAAACCAATGGGACAGTAGGGCCCTCCCCACCCAGATCGGGCCCAAAATGGGCCTAGATCTAGGCCGAGTGGGCCTGGATCGGGTCGAGGCCCTGCCGTCCCTGGCCAGCACCATCCGTCGCTGTCCAAGAGCACGCCAGTGACGTCCTCACCACCACCATCTTGAAGACTATCCAGCGCTCGCCATCCCACCACCAGCCAGCGGAGATCTCCGGCCCGAAGCCAAAACCGGGCCATCCGCCACGGCCGTAGAGCCTGAGTCGCCGCTGCCGTCACAGATGCGCCATGAAGCCGCCACACCGTCGTCGAAGCTGCCGCGCCCTTCACTAGCAAGGCGCCCAGGCGAGCCATCTCGACATGTGCCGAGACCTCCACGTGAGGGGGATGGGAGGGTCCTGCCGCCGCCAGCGCCCGACCATCGGCCGTCCGGCGGCGGGGCCGGGAGGGAGGAGGGGTCTGGTGGCGGTGGGCTAGGGTTCCCTCCCCGTCGCCCGCGGAAGGGAGAGGGGTCTTCTTTTTCGTGTCGCCATTCATCCTATCCCAGGCGCCCTAGATGCTCTCACTCCTAGCAAATCTTACGAGTGACTTTGACGGCTCCTGCTGCAGGAGAAGATAAATTGTTGTTCCTCACTCAGCAACACCCAACGAACTAGCATCTGATCACACCATGTTAGCTTCACAAGTTGCACAGTACATGTGCCAGGGTACGCCTGTATATATGTAGTAGATCTTAGATTCAGGTCGGTATTCGCGGGCAGCAACGCGACGTACTCATGGCCAAGGCCAAGCTATAGTGTCACTGTCACCGCGTCTCTCTCCTTTCTCCGTCTGCTGGAAGAACAGAAACAGAATGATGAAAAACACCAGTCACCTCATGTGCGTGCGTGTGTTGTCTGTTTCGAGCTGGCGTCTGTTAAAAGGAGCCCAAGAGAAGAGAGTCCCTCAAACCTGTCACGCTGATTTGATTCGCTGGTTAAAAGATTGACAAATCAAATCCCTCACTTCCCCAGGCCCAAAGAAAGCATTCAAAAAAAGGCGGTTCGAATATACTCCCTCTGTTCAGAAATACTAATAGACGTCTCAAAATTATCAAATTTTTGATGTATCAAGACACTATTTAGTACTCCTCTCGATCCAAATTAATTGACTTGAATTTATCTAGGTTCGGATGTATCTAGCACTAAAACATGTCTAGATACATCCGAATCTAGACAAATCCGAGTCAACTAGTTTGGATCGAAGCGAGTACTAAAAACATTCAAATTTAAACAAATTTAAGACATCTATTTTGAGACGGAGGGAGGTTCAGAGTGAACCTATACACTAAAAAACATCTAGATACATCCATTTCACAAAGATAAAATGCTTATATTTCTGAGCGGAAGGAGTACTTGTCAGCTTCTGTGTTGTGCCCTTACCTTAATTCGGGGAGAAAGAGGGAAAAACAGCCTCATCCCTGCGAAAATACGTCCATTTGGGTTATAGATGTAACCAACCCGCTATTAAAGACAGCGTAGAAAGAAATAATAGAAAAAGAGCTCCAGTATAAAAATCCTCATCGGTATTCCAGAATATACAATATTAACTGGACAAGCAGCAGCTCCTCAGGTAAAGGCTTCCACAGCGGGTTGATAAAAATGAGGATCCTAGATCGCAATGCTGCAGCTGCCGATGGCATCATCTTTTTGTCAAAATCAAACAATTTATTAGTACAGTACCACTTCTCCCCAAAAGTTATGAGGGGTGACAGCATCTCATCTCAAGTACTCCCTCCGTTCAGAAATATAAGACATTCTAACTTTGTAAAACGAATGTATCTAGACACCTTTTAGTGTATAGGTTCACTCCGAATCTCTACGAACCTATACACTAAAGGATGTCTAGATACATTCGATTCAACAAAGCTAAAACGTCTTATATTCCGAACGGAGGGAGTAGTACAAATTATTGCCCTGATGAGCGCCACAGTAGATTGCAGGGGAAAAAGTACGGGAGGACGAGACAGAAAAGCCATGGAAGAGGCTGCTTCCTCGGCAACATGCATGCTTTGTTACTGAATTGGTCATACAGACTGTATGATACAGTAATACGTACATAAAGTTCAGAGAAAAAACAAAAAATTCAGAGAAACAGTACAACACCATCATATCCAGTAACATGTCAGTTAAATTTTGACGATGCAGCTCGCTGGAAAAAAGAGAAGCTAACCTCCAAGAAAGGGACAGAACTGCAGCTTACGAATTGACCTACTCAGAACTAGGCAATCAGCTGCTAGTGGGGACAACGGATGATCCAATAGTAGGACAACATGCAAGCGTTTCTTCGTTTGTGGAACTGCTTTTGATAACACAAGGCTCAACTTGTGGCATGGCTGAAATGAGCATGCTGGAAAAAAAATCTGCTTCCCCACCATATGTTGCCGTTACAGGTACTCTCAGATTGGTTGCAGCCACATTGGTGTATCACTTCTTCTTTGCTTTTGTATCCGACACTAAGGCCTTGACACAAAGGCGAGGCTTAGCCGAGAAGAGTTCAGCTGGGAGAACGGAAACCCCAGCCACCGAAGATCCAACGGGTACCCCAGAAATTGGGAGCACCTCCACAAGTATTGCCACCTGGATGTAATCATATCATTTACGGCATAAGATTATGTGGGTACAAAGAAAATCTCAACTTGGCATGCTCTGCAAATTACCAAAGGGGCTGCTTGGAATGGATATAAATTTAGTGTGGCCACAGGTATTTAGCTCAAAGTTGAACTAGATACTGGTGGACACACCCATTCCAAGAGGGGCCTAAATATAGCCTAGCATTCAACTTTACATAACGATACATTGTTAGAAAGTCTAACTGTATTTTTAAGAAAAAGAACAGATGAGCCAAAGCATATCATGCATAGTGCATGGGATATCCGAAAAAGATTGTTTTTTCCTCTTCAGTTTAAAGAAAAAGAACACAGGGCAAATAGAGATGAGCGTAAGAATATACTTTACAATGAACCATAGCAAAGTATGTAAAACTTCTTAATAATGGCGAATTTGATGAACAATGGTAGCACCCTAATGAAACTGTCGTCTGGCACATGCTGTGAAATTAAACGTGCTGACACTGCAGTATGTCAGGTGTCAATACCTGACCAAACTTATACCAATCATCATCATGGTGTAATGGAAAATAAGATCATAACTCCACTAGTCAGCATTAAAACATCAACATTTTCAAATTTAGAGTCTCAGATTATGCTGCCTTGAATTCTAATGCTAGATAGCTGATCAGTAACCTTGCTAAACTGTAGCAGATTATTGCAGGATTTATTAAAGGATACCTCGGGAGATTTGAGATCCACAACTGCGCTCTCAGCAACTGATTTGATAGCAGAAGCAACAACCTTGAAACATTGTTCTCTATCCATCAAAGCTTGTTGAGTTGAGCTTTTATCGCCATTCTTATGTGTCTTAATCACCGCTTCATCAATGCCTCTCCTATTATACCCAACTGCGAACTGTACCAGAGGTTAAATTTTATACTCTCTCCGTCCCAAAATAAGTGACTTGGGTTTGTTTAGATTCGCATGTATCTATGTCCTCAAACGTGTCTAGATACATGTGAATCTATACAAACCCAAGTCACTTCTTTTGGGACGGAGGGAATACTCAACTTAGTATGGACTAAGAAATATGAATAATATCTTGTGATCAATATATTTCCAAGAGATACTGTTGCTGACATATAAAGGTATAGTCATTCTTTAAAATAAATGCAAATCGTAGACAGTCCCAAAGTTATGTGGGGTACCATGCAACAGCACCGTCAGCGAAGCGACACAGCAAGATGGAGTCCAGTCCAGCACAGGAGAGGCCTAGCAGACAGGTGCCCTAGTCTAGTAAGTTTCCTAGTTAGCCGCAGATTACTTTCTAATCCAGTGTGTATCCTAGTTAGCACTAGATGAGATCTGAGTCTAATCCAGTACATGTCCTAGTTCCAGGAGGTTTGGTGCATACCTAGTAGTATAGCAATAGAAGTCAGGCATGTAACAACATATCCAGACTATCTAGTCACGTCTTGGGAGTCAGAATGGTAGATGATGAGTCCTATAAACAGAACATGGGTTCCAAATTATTAAGCAAGCCATCAATCTAGAAACTAGTCTTCCCTAATCTCCTTTCTTCTTCCCAGCTATTCCACCACGCAGTGTATGACGTCTGGCCGACAGCCCTTTGATGGGCCGAGAGCTCCTGGGCCACAGCTTTGCCCTAAAATCATGGACTCTACAACCGAAGGATGCAGTTATTTTGATGGGTAAATAACTAAGGATGATGAACAAGAGTGGCAAAACATGCCACTTACACATACATTATCATATTCTTAAATGCTGGCAACTATTTTACACAGATATAAGATCAGTATAGCAATAGTAAATATCCAAAAAAAAACTGATAAGAATATTGCAACAAACTGATGAGTTTAACTCGACATGCAGCTTAATCTCAATACTAAAACAGTATACAAAGTGCAATCTTATTTACCTTGATAGGCTCCTCTTGGTCTCCTTTATTCCTGAAGAAATTAAGGAATAACTTTGACACAGTGGCATGCAGCTCTGCTTCTGAAAGAACACAGGTTTCCTGAATAGGAAATATGCGGTGACACCATCTGTCCATTCATGCAAGCTTACATTTTCAGGACAAGATCACTCGGAAATATTATATCAGTTAAAAAAAGCACAGAACTTCTCTACTGCAACTAGAGCTTAATTATAAGAAATGACCTAGCGACATAAGCTTTATTGTATGATATATGCACTACGACCTCCACTTCTTGAATAAATAAAATAGTTACAAAAAAGGTTGAATTAGTGAAATTTATATGATCACATCTAGCAAGAAAAGGTGGTATTTTCTGTCTTTCTAATACTCTGGTCCACTATACATATCATACAGCATGGAGCCAAAAGAGAAAAGTGAGATAGGGTATGTTACAGAAAATAACTAAATAAGATTGGGATAAAAATGTTTGAGATACTAAGAAACTGAATCAAGGTTGTCAATACTGTCAAGAAAATATCATAAGCTTTTTTCAGCACTCTGGTTTCTGGTCCACACTGCATATCACAGCCGAAAGAGGCAGGGAAGCGAGGGTATGGTACACACTGTTACTAAATAAATAGGATTAAAATCAACACTATTTGAGGTGTAAACCTGAATAAGGGTTGACAATACAAGTGTCATAAGCTAGCATTCCTCCAGTTCAAGGCAATCCCACACATGGTTTAAATAGATGAGTTCAATCAGTTAAGTAAAACACTTACTGTGGAGATTTAAGCTTCCCAGATCTCAGTGAATGAAACACTTTGGTAAGCATCTGAACAACATGATGGCCTCCACTAGGGAAAGAAAAGAAAAGCAATCCACTCATTGATAGCTTAATCAATGAGAGATTTGAAGTCCTCTCAACATTTTCATTTGCCTTGGATTGAAATGAACTCGTTTCTACTTCAATGCCGCCTATTATGGTGTGAAAAATGCACAAGAACATAAACAAGCAGGTAACTGAACGAACCATAATACCTCTAGATCTAGCATGTCCAAAATTTTATCAAGCATAATTTGTACTAACCAATCGATTCTGAAGCATCACCCTTCCCATTTGTTACTGCATCTTCTGAATGTTCAATTTCTGAAGCCTCAGAACATACTTTTCTTTTCTTTGATGCAGCTTCCATACAACATGGTTCCAAGTTTTCAGAACTATGGCTGCTAGCATGACTAATGTACTGAAGAAATACAAACACAATGCTGTTATGTCAACATACTTTAACAACTGCATGGAAGCTGAAGCGGCAAAAGGCTGAACAAACTATGCATAGCCTATCACAAAGAAGAGGGCATATACAACACTTTCTTTAGAATTGTATAACACTTTCTTTAGAATTGCAGTAAAGTTTACAAGCTATTCTGATGATAACTGGTAAAAAATCAAAATAATAAACGGATTAAACGCAGAAGTGGCATAACTCAGAATTCAATATTAGCCTGCATCAAAGGCTTGAACTCTCGATGTTTGTATCGAGGTTAACAGTGCACAAAAAGGATTGGAAACATATGCATATAAGGCACTGAAATATATGTTCTAGCTTCACTGGTTCACTAATGGATTTACAGCATGAGAGGCGTGTGCACCACATGGTGAATGAAATGACATACAAATTCAAGTGTAGCATCATGGAGGTAACCAAATTCGAAATAGCAGTACTAAGATAGAGTTGCAGGCCTAGAACTATCAATTGCAGAGGAAAAGTCAAAGAATAAGGAGCAAGGTCAACCTCTCCAAGAATAGAAATGGCTTCCTTGGTTGCACTTTTCTCTCGCTCTGTCAGATGACAATCACATCAAACAAATTGCAACAGTGCATAGAAATTAAGTGTATAAGGAAAACTAATCCCCAAGTAAGATGCATTTTAACTATGTAATTGGTCATGATAATTTCCTAAATGGTACTGCAAGTCACGTAAAATGAATTATATCATACATACATCATTTTTATTGTCTGTCCTCCAATCTACCTTCAACTATTTATTTCACTTACCTTATACTCCCTCCGATCCATAATAAGTGTCGCTGATTTACTACAACTTATTATGGATCGGAGAGAGTACAGTATTACTGCAGCAACAAACCACAAATAACTGAGTTTATCATATAACAGCTGCAGTTGATCCACCAACAAAAAATATATACTTTGCAAACGTTGGTAATCTTGATTTACTTAGCACTAGCTTAGGAAATAATATAGGGAATGCTGAAATAATGTAAATACAAATTGCTTGATGTATGTCCAGTATTCGCATGCTTCGTCTACCTTTTGCAATTTAGGTAGTTTAGTGTGATACTAATGCAATCTGGAGATGTCAATGGAAATATATAATTTTTTGATTAGTTACATATTGCAATAAATTAGTGTGCTATAACAAGACCCACAGATCTCCATTAAGAATCATACTGGTCATCATATATTTGTTATTCATAAGATGCTGGAAAAGCAGAAGCAACTTTGACGCTTCCAAATCAACAGCTAAATGGTACTATTGAGTTCTTATAAATCCAGGAACAACTACCCCTAAAATCTAGGAGCATATAGTCAGATGCATCAGCCTAGACCAGCTCAGCAGAATAGCACTCGAGATAACCAACCAATAAAATAGGACTAAAGAATCTAGCATGAAAGTAGCCACGCACTGATTGGACAGGTGATGAGGAAACCGGAGTGGGAGCGAAGGAGGATGGAGCCGGAGGCGCGGTAGTCGTAGCGCGGGAGGTTGATCACCGCAGCGTGCTGCTCCCATGGCTGCAGCTCCCGGACTCCGGCGAGGTCAGCCACTGGTTCCGGCCGCGGCTCGCGGGACGGTGCTGGTGTTTCTGTCTCGTGCTTGGATTCCGGCTCCAGCGCCGCCATGGGGGGGTTTGTCTGTTGCCCTGTTGGGTCCAGGCTTCGAAGGGCACCAGCGCTCTCCGATACTGTTGCTGCTCGGACGCCTTACCAGCGATTAAGCCTAAACTGACTCCGAAGGCCGGGTCGTATCCATACCTGGCCAACGAGCCGGCCCACTCTATGGCATAGCCCGCATAACTTTTAAGCATGGTTGGTCGTTCTCAGGCCCAAATCTAAGTATAATTTGGGCCGGGCGGAACTGATTTCGGTCTGAGAACGCCAAGTTTCCCATTCGCGTTCTCAGGCCGAGTTCCCGCGTTGGTCAAATTTTAACAAATTTCGACGAACTTTGGACAAATATAGGCGATTTTTATTAACTAAAGGCGAATACATATTATATAGAATTCGAACGGACATCCAAATTTAAACTACTGGTAGACTAAATAATAACTTGAAAAACTTAAAAAAAGGTCGTCGCCGCCGATGCCGATGTTGCTATAGAAGGAGGTGTAGCCGGGATCGGCCTTGCCGTCGTCGCTCGGCGACTGCGGCGGCCGGGAGCTACCCTGGCCGTCGTCGCCGCACCTCTAGGGCTGGTAGGAGGGGCCGGCGTCGTCGTCGCCGTCGGGATCGATGAGCGGCGAGCCATCGTAGGCGAGCTCGCGACCATCCTAGACCTGGCGTTCGGCCTGCTCCTGCTGACGCTAGACGCGGCGACGCTCCGTCTCCTCCCAGTCTGCCCTGGACCAGGCGAGGATATCCGGCGACGAAGGCTCCGGCGGGGGGACGGCGTCGCGGAGGGATTGCTCCATCGCCATCTTCATGGCGAAGGCATCCTCGTCGACAGGCACCGCCCAGTCTGTCGGCTCCATCTTCGGCTGGCTGAGGTGGAGGCGGTCAGTGGGCGGCGCAGGTGCCCACAGCTCGTTGATGACGATGTCGCGCGGCCTAGTCCTCGGCGGCGAGCGGACATGCGTGTCCGGCTCGCGCTTGACAGACCGTAGAGGCGGCGAGACGACCGGCGCGGACTCGGAGGAGCAGGAGGCCGAGCCTACGGAGGAGGAGGAGCTACCCATTCTCCTCGGCAGTCAACAGGCCGGAGGACGGCGCCTGGCCCTTGCCGTCGGCGTCGGTATGCGGGGGAAGCCGAGGCGGGGAGTGTTGCCAGAGAGGATGTGGTCGAGCACCGAGGCGAGATGCGCCCTGGAGCGCTCCACCAGCTATGCCTCTCCGCCGCGTTGCTGCGTTTCGGCGGTGAATCCGGCGGCCCCTCGTGGCGGATGAGCTCCTGTAGCCGCCGGTCGGCGAAGAACTGCTCCCAGAAGAGTAAGTTCCCCGGATCCTTCATACGTCCATAACGTATAATTTTTGATGGTTTTAGGCTAATAATATGCTTTTGACACTCCTTTTTGTATAAAGTTTGTGATTTATTTGGACTAACCTACTAATAGTTGCAAAGTGCACAATGTTGTTGTTTTACACTTTGATGTGTAGGAATTATCAAGAATACAAGTGGAAACCTTGTTGGAGTCAAATTGGGATTTTTCCAGAAATCTGTCTCAGAACTCTTTTTGAAGATGGTCACGTTTCAAGTCAAAGACGGTATTAAACGGAAAACTTTTCAACTGCAAAGTTGTTGGAAATTTCTTGAAAAACATTCTAGACATAAAATTTAGCTGATTCCGAGTCCGTACAGACCTTTTAGACCCGATTTACTGCAGCCCAAGATGGGTGACGGGAATCCGAGAAGCTATATAAAGGGAGGAAACCTAATTCGCCCAGGGCACCTCCACCCACGATTTTGCAGCCGCCAAAGCTACATTTTTGCCTCCCCCATGGATCCCATCTCCATGGGGGAGGGCTCCCAATAATCCATGAAGGAAGGGGGCTAAGGGGCGGTGCTCCCCCATGATACCGGTGATGGGGAAGGAGTCCCCAGCGCCACCGCCGCCGCGCTCTTCACCATCTTCATCGCCATCTCCATCACCTAATCCTCCTAGTATGCAGTGGTTCATCCTACCACACACCTCTGTACCGTCCTATGTAAATATGGTGTTTGATGCTATAAGTTATAATCATATGATCTATGTCGTGTTTGTATAGTTTCTTGTTCTTAGATTGAATGGTTGAACGTATTTGGTTCATTAGAGTTGTATGTTGATACGGTACAGTACTTTGATATCCATTATATTTGTGCGCGCATGAATTAAACATCATAGTGTTTGTAGTATGTGTAAGAGGAAGGGGAAGTTCTGCCGGAGTGACATAAACCTGAGGACGCGAACCGGAATGTTGCACGTATGGGAGTAAGAGGACCATTAAACTTAAGGCTATGGCTGGGGAAACCTTAATGAATTGATTAGTACTTACGGATGTTTGCTAACAATCCAATCATATAGTACATGTAATTCCAAATAGTGAAGCGCATGTATATTTAGCCTCTCCCACATAGAAAATTGCATCGAATACAATGAACCCGATCTATTCGCTATTTAAACTTGGACAGAGCCACCACTATTCCACACTCATGGTTCTGTTAGTTTAGTGTATTTTATTACTATAGCAACTAGCTTTACTTTCTTGTTATTTATTATCATGCAAAGCTATCTCTATTACTCGTATTGTTGCTCTAGTTTTATTTCCTAGATAATGCAAACGTTTAGTGTGCGTAGAGTTGTATCAGTGGTTGATAGAACTTGAGAGAATATTTATCCTACCTTTAGCTCCTCATTGTATTCGACACTCTTACTTATCGAAAAGGCTACACACGATCCCCTATACTTGTGGGTTATCAAGACCTTTTCTAGCGCCGTTGCCGAGGAGCAATAGCGTGTGGGTGAATATTCTTGTGTGCACTTGTTTGATTTATATCTAAGTAGGTTTTAGTTTTAGTTTTAAGTTGTTCTTTATCTTAGTATGGATAGGAACGCGAATTACAAAAAAAAATAGTTGCACTTGTTACCTAAAAATGTTTTCAAAAAGGAAAGTGATTGGAAAGATGAGTAATGGTTAAGTGGGGGTCAACCTTGAACACTTGTGTTCATGCCTATGAAACCAAAACAAATATTTCCATGGAAGCTTTTCAGTTAAAAACTTTTAGGAATGCATGAATACTTGAAAAATAAAGATATTTCTGGTATTGATCTATATGCTTATTCATTCGAAAATACTTGAATCTTGCTCCTATGCCTACTTAAAGGCGTTAAAGAAAAGTACTTATTGGAAGATAACCCAAAAGTTTTAGATGAGTCTTGGAAGTTATTACCTCTATAATAACAGCTCCTTATCCTTTTTATTTGCTTTTTGTGCCAAGAGTAACCTCTAATGAGAGAACAGTGATGGTTGGGAAAGTTGTTGTCCCGAAACAGATTTTTGTGATTTGCTGTAAAAATTCATTTAAAATCTTTGTACGTCGGTTTGAGCTGTGAATTGTTGTGCTTCTGCCACAGGTTGTTATCTAACTTTCGTTAGTTCAACACTTTTCGATTTGACAAACAGAAGGTCTTCGAAAAAATTGGTCTTTACCTGCTGGTCTGTTTGACAGATTTCTGCCATTATTTGCATTTGCTTCTTGTTGATTCCTTTTTGGGTTCTTTTTGGGGAACTGAGCTTTTTGAGGGAAGTGCTGCAGTACCTTGTGTTTTAATGGAAGTTTTATTGGTGTTGGAACTGAACCCAAAGACTTATTATCTTGAGTGCACTAATGTTGCTAATAAAGATTGTGTGAAGTTTTGTATGAAAGAAAAAATTCTAGGTGTATGGAAAGAGTGATGTAATGAGATGAAGAATGGACTAAAGCTCAAGCTTGGGGATGCCACATGGGTCACCCCAAGAAATATCCAAGAAGTACAAGCGTCAAATCTTGGGGATGCCCAAGGCATCCCCTTCTTTATCAATAAAAATCTCAGGTTTCTTCCAAACACTTCATGTTTATTGTTTCATGTATAGTTGTGTTGTTTTTGGAGCGTTTTTGTTTTCGTTTGCTTGGTTTTCTTAGGTTGCTTGAATAAATTGGCTGGACACCCTCTTTCATACATTATTTTTCAAATAAGTGTGGTTTGGATTGGAAAAGAGTAGGAAAAGTTCATGCTTCAGTGGTAAAAGGAGCTCGTTTTTTATGGTGGCATATGCTTTGTCATGTCATGCTTGATATTGTTTTAGCTTTATTCTTAGTGATTTTTTTTGTAGCATAACATGTTATAAACAATTGAGATTGTTTAATGTGCCTTGAAAGAATCATGCGTTGTTTTAGCATATTAAAGCATAGTATTGTGGTATTCTCCTTTGATGCTTTATTTGGGTTGACTTGGCACATGCTCACACCATGTTATGACTATCCCAAGTCACCATAGCCTTTATGATCCTTTATTTTTCGACTTGTAATATCATTTTATGCTTTAACTAATGATGTTTTGTCGCTTTGCATGATTATGGCCATTATTGCCTTTTAGTTGGTCGCTCCGAGTCTTTTGCTAGCCTCCATAACCAAGTATGAGTTCCACTCATGCATCCAACTCCAAATAAAACCAAGTTATCCCAAAGAGTCCACCATACCTACCTATTAGCATTTGCTATTCCAAGTATATCCATGCTTTTATCTATGTTCCGAATTAAACTTGTTATGTGAAAATTAGTGATTAAAGCTCTCACGAACTTGATGGCACACTTTATTTTCTTGCACTAAATAAACTTGAACCATTGTGTCCATCTTTGTTGCGTATATGCTTGCGCTTTATAAGTTGAATTTAGCAGAACCATGTACCATGGGGAACGCTTTCAACATTGCACTTATATTCCGTTGATATCATGATTCTTTTGCTTATGGATCCCGGCGGTGTGAAATAAAAGGAGAACTTGTAAGATCATGGAATTTGTATGTGTGTTAGAGAAACGTCTGGGTCGCTAGCCTAAGCCATGCCTAATCATGGTGGAAACTTGCAGCATAACCATAATGAGCACTCTATGAAGCATCCTCAATAAAAACCTATGCAAATAGCAAATAAAAAGATCGCTGAGATGCTCATTGTCTGCTTGCATTGTTATTTTGATTATGGGATAGCTTCTGTATCATGTGCAAGGGGTACCTCGTTGGTGGTTCTCTATGATACATATGTACTTACAATGACAAGAGCTTACTTGTGACCGAAGTTGAGTAGCATGAGGTTCGGTACTCATAAGTAAGGGGCATGAGATTTCAACTTATAACTTGTCAAGCATATCCTCTTAGTTGTGTCACTTTAACCTTAATCACCTAAAGATGCTTATGACAAGGGAAATGAGAGCTAGAAGCTAATAAGTACCATAATTTTTAGAAGCTCTTTATGAGACTTAAATCCCTGCTTCCTTCTAATAAGGACTTTCTTTTACTTTTATGTTGAGTCTCCATCTTCTATCTTTATGCACCTATTAAGAGAGCAGAGTGGCCATTCTTAGTTTAATGTGCATTGTCCCAAGACTTGTTGATTGATGCATAACTTTGATATTGCTTGTTCTTAAACTATTTGTATCTAGTCACTGATACATTGCAAACGTATCCATAATTTTTGATGTTCCATGCTTGGTTTTATCTACTTTCTTGTGTTTTATCCACACTTTGGAGTACTTTTCATATGATTTCTTAGACTACCTATTAACAAGAGCCACAGTGCCAGCTGCCTGTTTTTTTTCTGTTTTTGGTTCTAGGAAAGTCAGAAAATGAATATTCTCAGAATTGGACGGGACAAAAGCCAAAGTCAGTTTTTCACCGAGGGACACCTGGAGCCAGAATACGAGATGGAGAGGGGCTAGGGCCCAACCACACCACCTTGCCGCGCGGCCAGTCCTGGCCCGCGTCAGTGGGTGGTCCGACCACCCCAGGCACCCCCTCGGACTCTCCTTCTGCCTATAAGTTGCCTCTGATACGGAAACCCTAAGTACCCGATCAAAAATCCATGAAAGAGTCTATAGCCGTCGTCATCTCCATCCCTAGATCGGGAGGGATCTGAAGCTCGTCCTGGCACCCTACCGGAGAGGGGAATTCACCCTGGAGGCCTTCTTCATCATCATGCAAGCCTCCGGTGTGATGCGTGAGTAGTTCGTCTCTAGACTACGGGTCCATGTAGTAGCTAGATGGCTGGTTCTCCTCCTTTGTGTTATTATGCTTAGATCTTGTGAGCTCCGTTCATGATCAAGATCACCTATTTGTAATTTTGCATGTTGTGTTTGCGGGGATCCGATGGATATTGAGATGCTATTTCAGATTGATTATTGATTCTATTATGTCTTTGTTATTTGTGATCTTGCATGCTTTCCGTTGTTAGTAGCTATCTTGGCCAAGTAGATGCTAGCAACTCCAAGAGTTAGTATTTATGCTCGATAGTGGGTTCATGCCTCTGGTAATCTGGGGAAGTGACAGAAATCTCTAAGGTACTAGATGTGATGTTGCTACTAGGGAGAAAACAACAATCCTTTGTTCATAAAACAACTGTATTGTTTACTTTACATGCAATTCGTAATGCAATTATCCGTTGCTTGCAACTTAATACTGGAGGGGGTTCAGATGATAACCTGAAGGTGGATTATTAGTCATAGATGCAGTTGGATGGCGGTCTATGTATAATGTTGTAATTCCCAATCGAATCTCAAAGGAGTCAAGATGAGTAGTATATGCTTGTATGTTTTCTCGATGTCTGTCAATTGCCCCGCTGTAATTTGTTCACCCAATATGTTATCTATCTTAAGAAGAGCCACCTCTAGTGAACTATGGACCCTGGTCCTTTCTTTTACTATCAATCTACAATCAATTGTTTACTGCTTTGTGTTTACTTTCTGCAAACTATTACTTTCTTCCACACGATACGTTTAATCCTTTGTTTTCAGCAAAACCGGTGAGATTGACAACCTCATCGCAACCCCCAGACAGAGTTCTGTGGTTGTGTTGTACAGGTCTCTACGTTGCTGCTGGAACCGGTAGTGCGTCCTGCCAAAGTTCATCTAGCAACACCTTTGGGGTGTGTCCTTGCTCCTACTGGTTCGATTAAACCTTGGTTTAATACTGAGGGAAAACTTGCTGATGTGCTCATCATACCTTCCTCTTGGGGTTCCCCAATGAGATCGATATATTTTTGGGCCATCAAGCTATTTTTATGGCGCCGTTGCCGGGGAGTCAAGGACATCTTCACAAGGGGAGTCCCTCATAACCAATCTCTTTACTTTGTTATTTTTGTTTTGCTTAGTTTACTTTTGTTTTGTTTGCTTGTTTCTTTATCAAAAACACAAAAAAATAGTTTTACAAGTTTGCTTTCTTTATCAAAAACAAAAAAATGACTAGTCTTGAAAACACTAAGTTGTGTGACTTCACTAGCGCCGACAACAATGATTTTATGAGCACACCTATTGCTCCACCTGTTCCTGAAGCTACTTTCTTTGAGATAAAACTGCTTTACTCAATATTGTTATGAGAGAACAATTTTCTGGTATTGGTAATGAAGATGTTGCTTCCCATCTAAATAACTTTGTTGAACTTTGTGAGATGCAAAAGCATAGGGATATAGATGGAGATATCATTAAGCTTAAATTGTTTCCTTTCTCCTTGAGAGGAAAAGCTAAAGAATAGTTAAATTCCCTAACTAGGAATAGTATTGATTCTTGGACTAAATGCAAAGATGCTTTCATTGGAAAATACTATCCACCTGCTAAGATTATATCTATGAGAAGTGAAATAATGAAGTTTAAACAATCTGATAATGAACATGTTGCTCAAGCTTGGGAAAGAATGAAATCTTTGGTAAAGAATTGTCCCACTCATGGACTGACTTCTTGGATGATCATCCAAACTTTTTATGCAGGATTGAACTATTCTTCAAGGAACCTATTGGATTCTGCTGCTGGAGGTACCTTTATGACCATCACTTTGGGTGCTGCAACAAAGCTTCTGGATAATATGATGGTTAACTACTCTGAATGGCATACTGAAAGAGCTCCACAAGGTAATAAGGTAAATTATGTTGAGGAAACCTCCTCCTTTAGTGATAAGATTGATGTTATTATGTCTATGCTTGTTAATGGGAAATCCCATATTGATCCAAATAATGTTCCCTTAGCCTCTTTGGTTGCTCAAGAAGAGCAAGTTGATGTAAACTCTATAAGAAATAACAATTTTAGCAACAATGCCTACAGGAACAATTTTGGTAACAACAATTATAAGCCATATCCTCCCAACAATGGTAATGCTTATGGAAATTCCTACAACAATAATAGGAGTGCACCCTCTGAACTTGAAGTTATGCTTAAGGACTTTATTAGTAAACAAACTGCTTTCAATAAAACTATTGAGGGAAAACTCTCTAATGCTGAAAGAAATATAACATCACTAGCTGAAGCTCAATCTTCTTTGAATAAAATGGCTACTAAACCTGAAACTATTGATAATCCTTTTGCAGCCACTAATGCCATACAAGTGAGAATTGATGAAAATGTTAGACTATTAGCTGAATTACATGCTAAGTGGGAAAGAGAAGATGAAATTGCTAGAAACATTAGTGTTTCTACTATCACTACCACTAGTGTTGAGGCTAGTAATAGCTCTACTACCTTAGATGATAATTATGATTTCGATATTGATGGTTGCAATATCTCTGAAGTTATTAAGTTTCTACAAAAGCTTGCTAAAAGTCCTAATGCTAGTGCTATGAACATGGCCTTTACAAAACACATTACTAATGCTCTCATAAAGATTAAAGAATAAAATATGAAACATGAAGCTTCTATTCCTATAAAACAAGAAGATGGTTGGGAACCCATCATTAATATGAAAGTGAATGATTTTGATTTCAAAGCTTTATGTGATCTTGATAGTAGTGTTTCTATTATGCCTAGAAGGATTTATGATATGCTTGATTTGCCTCCTCTTGAAGATTGTTATTTGAATGTCCCACTTGATGATAATGCTAAAAAGAAACTCATGGGGAGTATTAATGATGTTCTTATTATGGTTAACAATGCCTATGTCCCCGTTGATTTCTATGTTTTGGATGTTGAATGCAATGCTTCTTGTCTTATTACTTTGGGAAGACATTTTCTTAGAACTGTTGGTGCCATTATAGATATGAAAGAAGGCACCATTAAATATCAACTCCCACTCAAGAAAGGTATAGAACATTTCCCTAAGAAGAGAGAGAATATTTCTTTTGCCTCTCCTATGAAAACAAAATTTGCTCTTAATGCTTCTTCATTTGAGAACACTTGATTCTTTTTTTTGCTTCTTATGCCTAACTTAAAGGCGTTAAAGAAAAGTACTTATTGCGAGATAACCCAAAAGTTTTAGATGAGTCTTGGAAGTTATTACTTCAGTAATAACCGCTCCTTATTCTTTTTATTTTCTTTTTGTGCCAAGAGTAACCTCTAATGAGAGAGAAGTAATGATTGGGAAAGTTGTTGTCCTGAAACAGATTTATGTGCTTCACCGTAAAAATTCATGTAAAATCTCTATACGTACTTTTGAGCCGTGAATTTTTGTGCTTCTACCCCAGGTTGTTTTCTAACTTTCGTTAGTTCAATACTTTTTGATTTGAGCAACAGAAGCTCTTCGAAAAAATTCGTCTTTACCTTCTGGTCTGTTTTTACAGATTTCTGCCATTTCCTGCATTTGCTTCTTGTTGGTTTCTTTTTGAGTTCTTTTGGTGAATTGAGATTTTTTACGGAAGTACTAAAGTAGCTAGTATTTTATTGACAGTTTTATTGGTGTTAGAACTGAACCTAAAAGACTTATTATCTTGAGTGCACTAATGTTGCTAATAAAGATTGTGTGAAGTTTTGTATGAAGGAAAAAAATTCAGGTGTATGGAAGGAATGAGTAATGAGATGAAAGATGGACTAAATCTCAAGCTTGGGGATGCCACGCGTCTCACCCCAAGAAATATCCAAGAAGAACAAGCGTCAAAGCTTGGGGATTCCCAAGACATCCCCTCTTCATCAATAAAAATCCCAGGTTTCTTCCAAATGCTTCATTTTTATTGTTTCATGTATAGTTGTGTTGTTCTTGGAGCGTCTTCTTTTTCGTTTTTGTTTTGGTTTTTTGTTTGCTTTGTTTTCTTATTTTTCTGAATAAATTGGTTGGACCTCCTCTTTCATACATTGAGTTTCAAATAGTTTGGTTTGGATTGGAAAAAGAGTAGGAAAGTTCATGCTTAAGTGGTAAAGAGAGCTTGTTTTTGACTGTGGCTTATGCTTTGTCATGCCATGCTCGATATTGTTTTGGCTTTATGCTTAGTATTCTTTGCTGTAGTATGACATGTTATAAACAATTGAGATTGCTTAATGTGCCTTGGAAGGATCATGTGTTGTTTTAGCATATTAAAGCATAGTATAGTGGTATTCTCCTTTGATGCTTTATTTGGGTTGACTTGGCGCATCCTCACACCATGTTATGACTATCCCAAGTCACCATAAGCCTTTATGATCCTTTAGTTTTCAACTTGTAGTATCACTTTATGCTTTGATCAATGATGTTTTGTCGCTCTGCATGATAATGGCCATTATTACTCTCTTAGTTTGTCGCTCCCAGTCTTTTGCTAGCCTCCGCAACCAAGTATGAATTCCACTCATGCATCCCACTCCTAAACCAAGTTATTCCAAAGAGTCCACCATACCTACATACTAGCATATGCTATTCCAAGTATATTCATGTTCTTGTCTATCTTCCAAATTAAACTTGTTATGAGAAAACTAGTGATTAAAGCTCTCACAAACTTGATGACACATTTTACTTTTCTTGCCCTTAATAAACTTGAACCATTGTGTCGTCCATGTTGTATATGCTTGCACTTATTTGTTGGGGATTAGCAAAACCATGCTGTCATGGGGAACGCTTTCAACATTGCACTTGTACTTTGTACCTAGTTGATATCATGCTCTTTTGTCTATGGATGTCGTCGGTGTGAAATGAAAGAGGAGCTTGTAAGTCCATGGAGTTATGTATATGTGTTAGAGAAACGCCTGGGCCGCTGGTCTAATCCATGCCGTCATGGTGGAAACCTGCAACGTAACCATAATGAGCTGTCTATGAAGCATTCTTCTTATAAAAAAGTCAGATATTGAGAAAAAAGAGATATATGAAAAGAGGAAAGAGAGAAAAAAGCACCATATTCCCATGGTAAATAAGAAGATTGCTGAGATGCTCGTTGTCTGCTTGCCTTGTCATTTTGATATGGGGATTCTTCCGTATCATCGGGCAAGGGGTACCCCGTTGGCGGTTCTCTATGATACACATGTACTTACGATGACAAGAAGTTACCGGTGACTAAACTTGAGTAGCATGAGGAGCGGCCCTCGTATTCAAGGGACATGAGATTTCCAACTTATACTTCGTCAAGCATATACACCATAGTTTGTTCACTTTAACCTTAATCACTTCAAGATGCTTATGATAGGGGCAATGAGAGCTAAAAGCTATTAAGTACCATAATTTTTGTAAGCTCTTTATGAAACTTGAATCCCTACTTCCTTCTATGAAGGCCTTTCTTTTACTTTTATGTTGAGTCTCCACCTTCTATCTTTATGCACCTACTTTGAGAGCATAGTGGCCATTCTTAGTTCTATGTGCATTGTCCCAAGACTTGTTGATTGATGCATAGCTTTGATATTGCTGGTTCTAAACTATTTGTATCTAGTCACTCTTATGAACTTTGAAGGTGTCATATGCATTTATGTTTGCTACTCTATGAGGGACAAGCTGAATGCTACCATGCTATGTTTTCTTTATGTGAAACAAACAAACGTCTTGCAAAGCATTGTTATCCATTAATCTTTTGTTTGTGCCTTTTCATGTTGCAACATAGTTTCTTTGTCTTATTGCTAGAACGTTGTCTTTCATGTTATGATTGAAGTACTATGATCCCAGCTTTGAGTGTTTTACAAATACTTTGATCAAGTTTATGATGGTGCATGTCACCTAAAAAACTATTCTTTCTTTTTATCACTTACCTACTCGAGGACGAGCAAGAGTTAAGCTTGGGGATGTTGATACGTTGCAAACGTATCCATAATTTTTGATGTTCCATGCTTGGTTTTATCTACTTTCTTGTGTTTTATCCACACTTTGGAGTACTTTTCATATGATTTCTTGGACTAACCTATTAACAAGAGCCAAAGTGCTAGCTGCCTATTTTCTGCTGTTTTTGGTTCTAGGAAAGTCAGAAAATGAATATTCTCGGAATTGGACGGGACAAAAGGCAAAGTCAGTGTTTCACCGAGGGACACTTGGAGCCAGAATACGAGACGGAGAGGGGCTGGGGCCCGACCACACCACCTGGTCGTGCGGCCAGGCCTGGCCCATGCTAGGGGGTGGTCTGGCCGCCCCAGGCACCCCCTCGGCCTCTCCTTCTGCCTATAAGTTGCCTCTGATATGGAAACTCTAAGTACCTGATCAAAATTCCATGAAAGAGTCTATAGCCGTCGTCATCTCCATCCCTAGATCGGGAGGGATCTGAAGCTCTTCCTGGCACCCTGCCGGAGAGGGGAATTCACCCTAGAGGTCTTATTCATCATCATGCAAGCCTCCTTTGTGATGCGTGAGTAGTTCATCTCTGGACTACGGGTCCATGTAGTAGCTAGATGGCTGGTTCTCCTCCTTTGTGCTATCATGCTTGGATCTTGTGAGCTCCGTTCATGATCAAGATCACCTATTTTTTATTCTGCATGTTGTGTTTGCGGGGATCCGATGGATATTGAGATGCTATTTCAGATTGATTATTGATTCTATCATGTCTTTGTTATTTGTGATCTTGCATGCTTTTCGTTGTTAGTAGCTATCTTGGCCAAGTAGATGCTAGCAACTCCAAGAGTTAGTATTTATGCTCGATAGTGGGTTCATGCCTCTGGTAATCTGGGGAAGAGACAGAAATCTCTAAGGTACTAGATGTGTTGTTGCTACTAGAGAGAAAACAACAATCCTTTATTCATAGAACAATCGTATTGTTTACTTTACACGCAATTCGTAATGCAATTATCCGTTGCTTGCAACTTAATACTGGAGGGGGTTCGGATGATAACCTGAAGGTGGATTATTAGTCATAAATGCAGTTGGATGGCGGTCTATGTATAATGTTGTAATGCCCAATCGAATCTCAAAGGAGTCAAGATGAGTAGTATATGCTTGTATGCTTTCTCGATGTTTGTCAATTGCCCTGCTGTAATTTGTTCACCCAACATGTTATCTATCTTAAGGAGAGCCACCTCTAGTGAACTATGGACCCCGATCCTTTCTTTTACTATCAATCTACAATCAACTGTTTACTGCTTTGTGTTTACTTTCTGCAAATTATTACTTTCTTCCACTCGATACGTTTAATCCTTTGTTTTCAGCAAAACTGGTGAGATTGACAACCTCATCGCAAATTGGGGACAGAGTTCTGGGTTGTGTTGTGCAGGTCTCCACGTTGCTGCTGGCACCGGTAGTGTCCTGCCAAAGTTCAGCTAGCAACACCTTTGGGGTGTATCCTTGCTTCTATTGGTTCGATTAAACCTTGGTTTCATATTGATATATTTTGGGCCATCAGTCACCCTTATGAACTTTGAAGGTGTCCTATGCATTTATGTTTTGCTACTCTATGAGGGACAAGCTGAATACCATTCTCATTATGCTTTATTTATGTGAAAAAAACAAACGTCTTACAAAGCATTGTTATTTATGAATCTTTTGTTTGTGCCTTTTCATGTTACAACATAGTTGCTATGTCTTATTGTTAAAACTCTATCTTTCATGATTTATGTTTAGAGTACCTTAATTCCAGCTATCAATACTTTTACAATAATGATGATCAAGATTGCGTTGTCTGCATTTCACATCAAAAATTATATTGTTTTGATCGTTTACCTACTCGAGGACGAGCATGAACTAAGCTTGGGGATATTGGTACGTCCATAACGTATCTATAATTTTTGATGGTTTTATGCTAATAATATGCTTTTGACACTCCTTTTGTTTAAAGTTTATGATTTATTTGGACTAACCTACTAATAGTTGCAAAAGTGCACAATGTTCTTTTTTTACACTTTGATGTGTAGGAATTACCAAGAATACAACTGAAAATCTTGTTGGAGTCAAATTGGGATTTTTCCAGAAATCTGTCTCATAACTCTTTTTGAAGATGGTCACGTTTCAAGTCAAAGATGGGATCAAACGGAAAACTTTTCAACTGCAAAATTGTTGGAAATTTCTTGAAAAACATTCTAGACATAAAATTTAACTGATTCCGAATCCGTACAGGCATTTTAGGCCCGATTTACTGCAGCCCAAGATGAGGTGACTGGAATCCGAGAAGCTATATAAAGGGAGGAAACTTAATTCGCCCAGGGCACCTCCACCCACAAATTTGCACCTGCCAAAGCCACGTTTTTTTGCCTCCCCATGGATCCCATCTCCATGGGGGAGGGCTCCCAATAATCCATGAAGGAAGGGGGCTAAGGGGCGGTGCTCCCCCATGATACCGGCGACGGGGAAGGAGTCCCCCGCGCCGCCGCCGCCACTGCGCTCTTCACCATCTTCACCGCCATCTCCATCACCTAATCCTCCTAGTATGCAATGGTTCATCCTCCTACACACCTCTGTACCGTCCTATGTAAACATGGTGTTTGATGCTATAAGTTATAATCATATGATCTATGTCATGTTTGTGTAGTTTCTTTGTTCTTAGATTGAATGGTTGAACGTCTTTGGTTCATTAGAGTTGTATGTCGATACGGTACAGTCCTTTGATGTCCATTATATCTGTACGCGCATGGATAAAATATCATAGGGTTTGTAGTATGTGTAAGAGGAAGGGGGGAAGTTCAGCCGGAGTGACAGAAACCTGAGGAGGCGAACCGGAACGTTGCACGTATGGGAGTAAGAGGACCATTAAATTTAAGGCTATGGTTGGGGAAACCTTAATGCATTGATTAGTACTTACGGATGTTTGCTAACAATCCAATCATATAGTATATGTAATTTCAAGTAGTGAAGCGCATGTATATTTAGCCTCTCCCACATAGAAAATTGCATCGAAGACAATGAACCCGATCTATTCGCTATTTAAACTTGGACAAAGCCACCACAATTACCACCACTATTCCACACTCATGGTTCTGTTAGTTTAGTGTATTTTATTGATGATGTAACTAGCTTTACTTTCTTGTTATTTATTATCATGCAAAGCTATCTCTATTACTCGTATTGTTGCTCTAGATTTCCTAGATAATGCAAACGTTTAGTGTGCACAGAGTTGTATCAGTGCTTGATAGAATTTGAGAGAATAGTTATCCTACCTTTAGCTCTTCGTTGGGTTCGACACTCTTTCTTATCGAAAAGGCTACACACGATCCCCTATACTTGTGGGTTATCAATCCTCGGCGAGATCCTCCATGGCCGTGATCGCGGCCTCGATCTCCTCGACCATCTCCTCGCCTGCCGACACCGGTGGCACTGGGATCCCGCCAAGGCTTAGCTTCCAGCCGGCCGGGAGCCGGGTGTACGGCGGCACCATGTAGCCCGCGTCGTGGAAGAGCCGGGCCTCCCACGCCTAGAGCATACGGCGGCCGAAGCCATTCACCGGCGCGGAATCGCCGAGGAATCTCTCGCCCATGGTACGGGAGGTGGGGAGAGGGGAAGGCTTCGCCGGAGTTGGTGGTCTGCGTGGGTGTGGATGCAGCCGGCTAGGCGCGCGGTCTATATAGGCGGCGAGGGGCGGGAGGGGTGTAGCGGCGAGGGCGGGAAGTTAAATCCCGCCGTTCCTTCGCGGGAGCCGAGGCGACGGCGGCGGGAAGTTAATTGCCGGCGGTTCTCGTGGTGTTCCGATGCAGGAGGACGACGACATACCGCCTTCTGCCACTGACTGGGCAGGTCCACTCGGTGAATGGCTCTTTTCCCGCCGAAATCGTTTCATCGGGCGTTTCCAGCTTGTTCCCAACGCCACAGGAACGACCTGGGAAGCCCAGACGTATTTTGGGCCAAATCCGGACGAAAACGGGTTTCTGGAAAAGCGAGTGGGCCAAATTTCGGCGTCTGGACCAAAAATACGCCCTGGAAACGGCGTGCTGGGAAGCCGAGTGGAGATGCTCTTACAGTGCCTGCACGGCAAGACCCACCATGGCACGTTAAGCTAACGGGCCGTATCGTGCCGGCACGTGGGGTTGGCCTCGAGACCCAGACACGGTTCCTAAAGTAAACGGGCCGGTCTGCGGCACGTTAGGCACATCAAATGGATCCCAGTTTGGCCCTTTCATGCTATTATTTAATAAAAAATATTTTAAAAATAGGTAAATATATGCAAAATAAAAATAAATAAAAAGCTTAACGGGTCGTGTGTCGTGCTGGCACGTGGGCTTGGCCTTGACGCCCATGCACATCCCCCGTAGTAAACGGGTCGACCCGCGGCACGTTAGGCACGTCAAATGGATCCTAGTTTATCCTTTTTAAGCTATTATTTAATAAAAATAATTTTAAAAATAGGTAAATATATGTAAAATAAAAATAAAAATAAATAAAAAACTTAATGGTCCGTGCCATGCTGGCACGTGGGCTTGGCCTCGAAGCCCTGGCACAAGCCTCCAACGAGAGAATCCAATTTATTCGTCTCCTGTTGTTAGCGACCTTATGAAAAAAACATGTGTTATGTGTTGATTTGATTTTGAACACATACTTAAATTGCTTCTCGCTATCTAATAAGAGTTGAAAAGAAAGTAAGGCCCTATTCTGGTCAAAAGTACTCTTTACGACCCGTTAAGTGGTGTGCCATGCTGGGCCCTTGACGGGCCGGACACGTGTGCATGTGTGCCGCCAACCAAAGCACGGCCCGATGGCTAGGTATGGTCGTATCCCCTTCCCGCAAACCTGGCCGGCCCGGCCCGGCACGGCACCGGTATAGCGTTCATGTGCCCACCTGGCTTGGCACGCAGTGACCCGTTTGCCGTTTAACAGACGGACCATGTCGTGCCGGCATCGTGGTTCCAAGTTTACATTATGGGAGCTAAAAAGGTTATATTTTTTTAAAATAACAGAAAAAGAGTAAAAGATAGATAAAAATTGAAAGAAAAGTCTAAACAGGCACGCATACTCCAGTTCAGAGCCCTGACACGAGCCTGTTTGGCACGTCTCGTGCCGCGCTCCTAGCAGGCTGGGCGCGTGCTACTGGCCCACATATCCGAGGCACGACCCGATGGCCAGATTTGCCTTTCCGTAAGCCAAGCATAAGAGACGATCTTTATCATTAGATACATATTTATATGTATTTAGATGTATCTAAACATGTTACTATATAAATATATATAAATCTATACAAATCTGTGACACTTAATATGAAAAGGAGTAGAGAACAAACATGTGATTGGATAGTTAGGAGAGCAGTGGTTTCCATTAGGATCAAACCTCGGATTTAACGCTTTGATGTCTCATAAAAAAGATGAAATATTCTTCAGTAGGAGGCGGTGCTCCTGTCGACAACGAGATGTCTATAGTGACTTCGTCAATCTCAAGACCCATTAGATCGTTTATCAGACTCGACCCTTCCAAAGTGCTCATAGGTGTAGGCTATGCATGCTTGCATTCATAGGGGCTTTATGAGCGTCCACGTCTGTACTGAGTTTCGCAAAAATATGAAAAGGAAGAGTAATTGCATTGTATATACCACATAATTTGGTTATGTGCTCAAGTTTTGTCCACATAGTACACAACAAAGCATAAGTTCGGTGCTTAGGATGTTAATAGAAACCTGGTAAGCACAGTCGAAAGTATTCATGTATAGTTGACTCACAAAGAGTGAAATTTGATGCATTCGTTAGTAAATTGATTTAGGTAACATTTGGATGTATCAGTTTTTCATCTAAAAGTTCATAGAAAACAAAATTTGTATGCATCTTATATTGCGTTTTCGGGTTTGGTGGTTTTACCGGTTCATCTCTTAGAGAGGTTTCATACATCTCCTTATTTCGTAATTTACCTCTTGATCTTTCTTGGGTTTTATAGTCTCCAATAGATAGATCTTGTTCTTAGCTCTTCAAAAAGCCCGAGTTTGCTAAAATCAGAGCCCGGACGCAAAAGTTATCACCATTTTTATAAGCTATGTTTTCATCCGGCGAGCAAACCGGTGCCGCCGGCCTTGTTGCCGAACCAAAACGTGGGCTGCCGGTTTAAACTGGTTCCTACCGAACAGCTATACTGAGCTGCAGTTCGGTGGGGCGTCGGATCATTCCGGCGGGCAGTCCGGCACTGCCGAACTCCTTGCCAATCATTTCGGCATACAGCCCGACGGTGCCAGATTTTTTGCCAATCTAGACTGGACTACATGATTTCTTCCCCAACGGTTATATTTACTTCTTCTATAAAAGGGGTTTCTTCCCCAATAGTTTTTTATGATTCTTGAGCACGAAATTGACCACCATTGTTGACCCCTTGAGCTTGCTTCCTCTCTCTTTCCTCCTATGATTCTTGCATGTTTTTGAGAGTTTTGAAAGACAAGATCTAGATCTACAATCCTCACCAATCTTTTCCTTCTCTAAGCGAGGGGAACCCATTGGATCTAGATCTTGGAGTGATTAGTTGATTTCCACCCTTGTTCTTCCTCTCTAATTCCTCCCTAGAACTTGTTGCTTTGGTGAGATTTGAGAGAAAAATTTGAACACCCTTGGTGTTCTTGCTTTGTATTCTTGCATAAGTGTTGAGCTCTCCATTATGATTGGTTCGAGTGAGAGACCGTGAGCTTGTTACTCTCGAAGGGTGATCTCCTAGTTGGCTTGGTGGTGAATGTCGCGGTGTTCTTTTCGTGGAAGATTGTGAAGAGATCCAGGCTTCTCCTTCGTGGAGCTTGTGAAGTGGTTGTGAAGCTTGCCATCTCCGAAGTGGAGGAAAAGTTAGTCATAAGGAAAGGGGCTATTCCTTCATGGAATAGACTCAGATAAGAAGGTGAGTCTTCGTTATCCCACACATCTCAACGTGGCGTACCTTACTTGTAAGGGAACACGAGAATACATCTTTGTCTTTGCGTGCCTCGGTTATCTCTATACCCGAATTTACTTTTCTTGTGATAGCCATAAAGCTTGAAATACTTATATCTTGTGCTATCTTGTTGTTGTGATAGCCACCGGCGCAGGGAGAGGAAAAGAAAAAGAATGAAGTTGGACAAAAAAAGGACCATACCACAAACCTATACCGAGTAATAAAGATTTGGTGAGCGAGCAAAACGGTACAAAAATGTGTGGAGAAACATATAGCAAGATAACGGACCTAACGACTGCAATTTAATAGTAAAGAGAATTAAATCTATTGCCCGTGCGTTGCAACGGGAGAAAAAATCATTACACTCTCCTAACCGAATAAACATGGATCTAGACCCCGATGCCCCTCTCTCACCTAGTTTCACATCCTCTATTTCAACACCGCACCCCACCTCGTCGTCACTTATCCTCCACCTCATCATCACCGATGGTCTCCGCCGTGTGCACCTGATGACAATGCCTCCAAACGCGGTCAATCCAAATGCGACAAGCTTGGCCACCACACGACTCTCATGCATTGAACCACACCAATGAGGCTAAAATTTACAAACAATTAATCTCGTCGTGAGGGTTGTCCTCATGTACTCCATACACTGTCTTTTCAGTGCTTCTTAGTTGTCATGATAAGGGCAAAGATGACATGTAAAAAAGAACCAAAATACCCCTCGAGTGCATTGGCATAAAAATACATTTGAAATAAAGAAATAAGACAAAAACAGCTACATCATTTTCTAATTTTATTACCACTAATACATATGAAGATGGTAGCATGCAGAATAGATATCATAGTTTATCTCAACTCAAGTGTATACAACTTCTCCAGGAAATTTAATACATGCACTTCTTTTAAAGAAAGATTATCTCCAAAGGAACTTCAAGGAGAATAGTGAAGAAGCTGCATGCTTTTTACGTGGTTTCCTGAGTTCATTAATAATAAGTAAGGTCTAAAAATCTTTAATTAAAAACACTGCTAACAAATCGTAATACATATTCCATTATGAACAATTTTTTTAATGTTCTACATCACTGTTGACCTGATATTTTCAACTAACGATTATATATACTTACTCAATGTCATGGACTAGAACATCAAGAAAGATCTTTAGTCCACACTATTCACTGAATGCAACTCTGAACTACTTAGCTGAACTGACCTAGTAAAATCAGTGAACTGCTACATAACGACTTGTCTTCCATAAAGAGTTTAGAAAATGAACTGAAAATTTCAAGAAGAAAAGGCTAGCTCGTTCAGGAGTTTTGGCTCACTTGCGGTACCGCAGCAAATGCATGCAGCAAGTGACTGCCACACTTCACCATCCATCTACACGCCCCAGTCTCCACCATCTTCTCCAACACGAATCATGCCTCGTCCGCCTTGCCGTCGGTCACCTAGTCCTTTTGTCAAGTGCCTGAACATGTGAGCCAAAGGGCAATGCCCGTTCGCCAGGATGGTTTTGAGGACCCACAGACCCAGCGCGAAGCCCCCGACTCTTTACCGTGCTCGGCATGGCGTGGTCTTTCAGGTGCATATAGACCAGAGCAGGCACCAATTGCATCAGATAAATAACAGCAAATCTTAATTATCTGACCAGGAGAAGAAAAAGAAGAAATATGCCCATAGTGAGCTGCAAGATTGGAGACGTTCCGTTGGGTCTCCTACTGCTAGTCCCCGGTGTATTGAACGACGACGACGGCGGAGTAGCCGTCAGCTGCGGCATGGGTATGGGTCACCCCTAGAGGAAGGAGCTCCCTCCTGGCTGAAACCGATGTGTTCGCTGGCCTGTTATTCCCGCTGTCAGAAGCCAGATCTACGTGGAAACGTCAGAGATGCCCAATTTCCTTGCCAGGCGCTGTCCGTCGTCGCCGCCAGCTTCGGCAGTTTGTATCCGATTGATTTGGTCAGAAATTTCCGAGGCTTCCCGTGGGAATCGGTGGGTGGATTTTTGCAAGGCAAAAGATGTCGATGTGATTCGATTTGGTAGGAATTGAGTTTGGTATGAACTGGTTGTTCAGGACATACGTGGTGCTCTAGGTCGTTCTACTTCGCGGGGTAGAACACCGAAGCGACCGGGTTTTTTCACATAGGCGATGGCAGCTGCAGTAATACCATCCAACCACCCAACCGCAAGGCTAGAACCGTCTAAAAAAAGCGAAACCCGTAAAAAACACTTTGTACTTTATTATTAGATATAGATATAAATTTTATTAGCTTGATATCACGAGAGGGAGTACTATTCCCTCCGATCCATATTAATTGTTGGTGAAATAGATGTATTAGCCATATTTTAGTGCTAGATACATCCAATAATTAATATGGATCGGAGGGAGTAATTAGTACTAGGGTCTAGTGATCAATCCGAAGTCTACGTGCTGAAAAGCGCAAATCTAACTGAAGAGACACGCAAATTTCAGTGTAGTTGATGCACGCGGAATCACTAGTAAAATGCCTTATCACCAGAATCGCAGAAAAGTAAAAACATCATAGCACTAGAGAAATTACAGAAAACACATCTATATGGTTCGACAAAAGTAACAGATCCATATCGTAACAATAAACACCATTGCTACTTCCGTGGTGTACATATACGAAAATCGTCGGCACTTCGGCCACATCAACAATTATAGGCCTGAACTAAGAATACATTATGCTTTGTTACGAAGGTTGCCAAGCACTGCCCTAAATCCATCCTAATAGAGTAGTAATAATAGCCTTGTGCAGTACCTTCTTCAACGTAAATATTCCAATCTAGCAGCAACATCCGGCGCAAACTTCTTAAGCAGCGGCTTCCCCGCGACGCAAGCCCCGGCCAGGACTCCCCCAGCTAGGCCGTGGACGGCTATCGACCGCAGGCCGGACGGGAGGGCGTAGATCGCGCCGGCGGCCGCCGCCCCTGACACGGTGTTGACCCAGTCATCCCTTCCGTCGCGTAGGGTGCGGACGGCGCTCTCCGTGCCGGCGAAGAAGAACCCGGCCAGGGCGAACCGGTTGCCGAGCTTCCTGCCGACGGAGCTGGCCTCGTTGAGGGCGCGGTTGACTCGCAGCTTCGCCGTCTCCCCACGCTCCGCCGCCGCGATCCCGCGGAAGGTGCCTACCACCCCGCCGGCCAGGGACCCGGCGCAGAAGCCGATGCCGGTGTAGAAGGTGAGGTTCTCGCTCACGCTGCGGTGCGTCCGGAACGCGTCCTCCTGGAAGAGGAACTCCGGCGAGGTTGGCAGGTCGTAGAGCGCCTTATTCTGGGGATTCAGTGGATTGTGCAGCTGGTAAAGACGGCGGCGGGTGTCGACGGTCGCTTCGTCGTCGTGCGCCATGAGATCGGGACCGAGGTCCGGGCGTAGCGTGTCGTGCGCCATACGTAGTCGAGGGGAATAGTTTTGCAATCGACAACGTGGGAGAGCTGGCGTTATTTATGGTTCTGAATATCTAGCGGGATCGAATCTGGTCGGCCCCGACTTGTGCAACAAGTCGGACTTGGTATCCTACGCCGTATACAACTAAGACATCACTCCTCGTATCTCGTATGTCCCTGTGTAGTGCTATGGTATGATACGCCCTATCAAGTATACAACTCGGTGAGCAAGAACATGTTCGTGGCGGAGTTCGAATCTCGGAGAGATCGTGATCGCGTCCGGGACGGACCACCATGGCACGTCAGCAAAAACGCTGTGATCCTTGAGGAGTTCGTCGAGCATATGCAGCCGTCGGAGCTCAAGTTTGACAAGCTACAAATTTGGGTTAGAGTTCTGAACCTACCATTCAATCTGAGAAATCCAACCCGGGGCAAGGCAATCACAAAACAGATTGATAAGCATGCTACTCAGTTCGTGTTTGATCCGGTTGGTGGTTATCGGAGGGCGAAAGTGACTATTGATGTTGCTAAGCCTTTAAAGAGGGGGATACTAATTGACTCGGCTGCTAGAAAGAGTACAGATTGGTATGAATTCCAATATGAACAAATCCCTCACTTTTGTTTCTCATGCGGCCGTTTGGGACATTCTGAGCTCTTCTGTCCTACACCTGGTAATAGAGATATCGAAGGAAATTGGCCTTTTGGTACAGGACTGAGAGCAGCAGATGATAGGAGAAAGTCCGGGTCAAATGATAATTCTTCTCGTAAAATTTTTGCAAACCAGAGTAGCAAGAGGGAGACGCGATTCTCTGGTACTACTGGTGATGCAGGGGTTGAGGGGAC
Organism: Avena eriantha; assembly: GCA_910589775.1. Classification (NCBI taxonomy): domain Eukaryota; kingdom Viridiplantae; phylum Streptophyta; class Magnoliopsida; order Poales; family Poaceae; genus Avena; species Avena eriantha. Next base: position 327,305,291 of record OU342745.1, on the reverse strand, counting down.
ATCCCCTGCTAAAGCTGGTGGAGGTTTCAAGAGAAGAAACAAATTTACAGGAAAGTCAGTATGTAAGATCCTACTCCGGCTGATGGTGGTCTGGTTCCAGGTAACCAGATGGTTCTATACACGGCTAACCAATCAGCAAAGGAGCTGGATACGTCAAATGAGAATGAGTCAAATAAAAAGAGAAAAACACCAAGTACGTCTGAAACTTCGGCAGAGGCTGCTCCGCAGCTCTGCCCGTCGCAATGAGTTGCATTGGATGGAACAGCCGAGGGCTTGGGAACCATGAGGCTGTTCATGAGCTTCGTAATATTGCGAGGCAGGAAGCGCCTGCACTGGTTTTCGTAATGGAGACAAAAATCAGTGGCAAGCGAGTGGAAAATCTGCGGAGCACATTGGGTTTCGCGGGATGTTTGGCAGTGGACAGTGACGGACTTAGCGGTGGTATTGGTCTATTCTGGTTTGGAGTATGAAGTGGATCTTAAGAGTGCAAGTTCCGGCCATATAGATGTTATGGTGCGAAAGAGGGACCGAAGTTCCGCGGAATGGAGGTTTACAGGTTTTTATGGAGCGCCGAGAGCTGAAAATAGGCACCATAGCTGGCGTTTTCTTAGAACTTTGTTTTCAGTACCACACTCGGCTTGGCTATGTATGGGGGATTTTAATGAGACTTTTTTTGGCCATGAGCATTTCTCCCGAGCAAACCGACCTGAGTGGCAAATGAGAAATTTTAGAGAGGCGGTTGATGATTGTTGTCTGCAAGATTTGGGCTGGTCTGGCACTGCTTATACCTGAGACAGCCGTCAAGAGGGAGAGAATAATGTTAAAGCACGTCTAGATAGGGCGCTTGCAAATGATGCCTTTCTAACTCGCTTTGAACACACTCGAGTTCGGCACATTGTTTCTACGGAGTCAGATCATTGCTTTGTTCTCACAGAACTCCGAGAAAGGCTTGCTGATCAGAATCATAGAGGAACACATCAATTCCGATATGAGAATGTTTGGCAGACTCACACTGATTATGATAAATTGATACATGACAATTGGTTACGTGGATCTGGCCAGCGTGGTCTCAATGGTGTAACCACAGCTCTTCAAGGTCTCCAAGAGAAACTGAGTGTATGGGGACAGAAGGAGTTTGGGGGCTTAGCTCGGACAATCCGAAAACTGCGCCAAAGGTTAGATCGTCTGAGAAGAAATTCCTTAAGACGCGGCCCAACGGAGGAGGAGAAGGCTATTATAAAGAAACTAAAGAAGGCCCTCCATCAGGAAGAAATATGGATGCGACAACGCTCTCGTGTGCTATGGTTACGAGAGGGTGACAAGAATACTTCGTATTTTCAGAGGCAAGCTGCCCAAAGGAAACGTACAAATAAAATTGAAAGCTTGGAAAAAGCAGATGGTTCTTTGTGTGAAAATACAGAGGACATTCACTTTGAGGTGCAGAGCTTCTACCAATCTCTATACCAATCACAGGGCTTTAGAAATATGGACGAGATGCTGCAGTTCGTTTAACCGAAAGTCACTCATCAGATGAATTGTGGGATGGTGGCTGTATTTACCGAAGAGGAGGTCGAAAAAGCTTTATTCGAGATGGCCCCCTCGAAGGCACCTAGGGTAGATGGTTTCACCGTCGGGTTTTTTCAGCGTCACTGGGACTTGCTTAAGGATGACGTGGTGCAGGCGGTGTTGGATTTTCTAAATGATGGTACATTACCAGTTGGCATAAATGATACCTCGATAACACTAATATCGAAGGTACAAAATCCTCAGAAAATCTCGCAATATAGACCAATTTCTTTGTGCTTTGTCTTGTATAAGATAGGAGCAAAGTGTATTGCAAACATGATGTGTGTTTTCTTGGATGATATAATTGGAGAAGAACAGAGTGCTTTTGTTCCTGGACGTCTCATAACAGACAATGTTTTGATTGCATGTGAGAGTGTTCATGCGATGAGAAGGAGAAAGCGAGGAAGAAACCTATCGTGCGCAGTAAAGCTTGATATGATGAAAGCGTATGACTGGGTCGAGTGGCATTTCTTGGAGGCAATAATGTTAAAACTAGGCTTCCATGAAAATACAGTGAGATTGATTCTGAAGTGTGTGTCTTCAGTTTGATTCTCTGTACGTGTGAACGGTGGGCTGCTGCTACTCCCTCGAGAGGATTACGGCAAGGTGATCCGATTTCGCCTTATCTATTTCTTTTATGTGATGAAGGCTTCACATCCTTATTGAATTCCTTCGGTGGAGGTTTTGTTGATAGAGGAATAAGAGTGAGCTTTCGGTCCCCATGGATTAACCAACTCTTATTTGCCGACGATAGTCTTATTTTGATGAATGCTACTGTCCAGAGTGGGGGAAGACTAAATGAAATTCTACGGATCTATGGAGATTGCTCGGGTCAGAGTGTTAATAGAGAAAAAGCTCGATCTATTTCAGCCCCAATACTCCAGATCATGTTCGACAGAGCTTGAAGCAGACTTTGGGTATATCTGTCGAGGCCTTTAGCGAGCGCTACCTCGGGTTACCCACAGCAGTTGGCCGTATCACCAACGGATCTTTTGACCACATAGCTGAGCGTATACGGAGTCAAATACAAGGTTGTGAGAGGATGTTATCATGTGCAGGCAGAGAAGTATTTCTAAAAACTGTTATTCAGGCTATACTTGTCTATAGCATGAGTGTCTTCCGACTGACAAAGAAAGTTTGTAAGAACTTGAGAGCTCTTATAGCCAAATATTGGTGGAGTAGCTCACTTGATCGCAAATCATTGCATTGGGTCTCATGGGATGTCCTAACTTCACCAAAAGCCAAAGGAGGTATGGGTTTTCGAGAGCTAGAACTTTTCAATCTGGTATTGCTTGGCAAGCACGGCTGGAGACTGATGACCAATCCAGACACCTTGTGTGCTTGAGTTCTCAAAGGAAAATATTATCCAGAGACTGATTTTATGTCAGCAACAACTCCCAAGAATTCATCTAGTACTTGGAGAGCAATTGTGGCAGGAAAAGAAGCTCTCATACTGGGGCTAATTAAACGTATTGGCGATGGAACGACAGTGTCCACATGGACAGATAGCTGGATACCAGGTTTGAGGACAATGAAACCATCTGTTCAGTTGGAGTCGGATGGAGAACATGAGGTAATAAATATTGTTGCCGATCTGATGGACCATGACATTGGGTCTTGGAAAATTGATATGGTTCGAAGAAACTTCATTGTGCCCGAAGCAGATGCTATTTTGAATATTCCCCTACAGCGCAATGGTGGTATGGATTTTTGGCTTTGGTCCTTAGAAAAGGCAGGCGTTTATTCTGTGAAATCAACTTATCGTGCTCTGATGAGTCATAACGAGTTTCTTGCTCTAGACGAAGGGACGGTAACAGAAACATCAACTACTGAAAAACAGATGTGGTCTGCGTTGTGGAAGCTTAATGTGATGCCAAAAGTTCGTGTTTTCTGGTGGAGGGTTCTGCGAGGTATCCTGCCGGCGGAAAGCATCTTAAAACACAGGCATGTTGCACAGATTGGTAGATGCAAAATATGTCTTTCAACCGAAGAGGATTTAATGCATGCACTTATTAAATGTGAGCATGCAAAGAAATTTTGGGAAGAAGCCCAATACTGGTTGGAGCGACCACTTCCAAAGCTCCACCAAAGTACTTGGTCGCGAGATATACTATGTGATATGAGTTTCTCGAATTCAGATCGAGCCAAGATGATTACAATTATGTGGGCGATTTGGAGCTCGAGGAATAGTTGGCTGCATGATCGGGGAACCTATGATCCAACTCAGTCGGTAAAAATGGCAAAGGAAAGCCTGCTGTGCTTGCAATTCCAAAGAAGCACACACTTACCTTGCCTGGACATGGGTGGCGACCGCCTGATGATGGTGTCATCAAAATAAATACAGACGGTGGTCTGTCAATGGATGCTTGGTAGGGTGGGGCTGGAGGTGTTGCCAGATCACACTCCACCTACCTGGGAGCTTGGAGTAAGCCTATCGATGGAATTTCGGATCCACTTATAGCTGAAGCAATGGCGCTCCGTGAGGGTGTCATCTTCGCTAAGTTGCGAGGGTTTCAGAGAGTGGTTTTGGAGACAGATTGCATCTCGCTCAGCCGTGGCACCTATTATTCAGGATATAGGAGAGCTAGCTTTAAATTTTACTTCTTTTATTCTTCAGCATGTTCCAAGATCAGCAAATCATTCGGCTCATCTTTGTGCTAAGTTAGCTTGCACTTTGACAAGTACGAGTAGCTGGCTTGATTGTATTCCAGATTTCCTGGTGGTCAGTATTCATGTTGATCAATCGGGTTCGGTCATTGATGAATAAAGTTCTCTAATTTCCCCGCAAAAAAAGTATACAACCCATGTACGAGTACAAACTTCCTGCCCGCAAAAAAAAAGTACAAACTTCCTTTGAATACACCTAAATTTTTTTTCCTCCGAATATCCCCAGAAAAAAAATCCTCTCAATATCCAGGCAAAAAAACTCCCAAAAAATCTACCTTTGAATATTGGTTGTTGGATGCACTAGACCGATCAAACGATAGAGAACCTGCAAATCTGTGTTTTCACCGGATGTGTTGTCACTTGTACTCCCTCAGTTTTAAAATATAAGATGTTTTAGCTTTATAAAAAGAGTGTATCTAGACCCTTTTAGTGTGTAGGTTCACTCCAAACCTTGATGAAACTACACATTAAAAGAGTCTAGATATACTCCTTTCACAAAGCTAAAACATCTTATATTTTAAAACAGAGGGAGTAATAATGTAGAAAGATTTTTTCAGAAAGTCCACTGATCTATTCATAATCCTAAACGGCGATACAAGAAAATCTAAAAGTAATAAATATAACAAACATGACTTTGGACCACCTAGCGACGACTACAAGCACTCAAATGTGGCGTAGCGTAGCGAGACCTAACAACGTCCCTGCGCATCCCCTAGATTTTTGTAGAAAACAGGTCAAAGGCCTAACATTAAATTAATAACACCAATAACGACGAAAAGATACAAGTGTTGAACCCAGCTTGCGGAGTAGATCAACACCCACACACAAGAAAAGGACAACCAAGGAACAACCCAGAGTGAAGCAGCGAAATAGGCGCGGCCAATACAAAGCCTACCCTATAGGGGAGCACAAGCTAACCGAGCTATGAGGTCGGGCCGGAGCTCACCCTACCGGGAGAACCGACACTCACTAAGCACCGAAGAAAGGACTCCAACAATGAAGGCAATGCCACCAAAGGTCGACCACCCCCGGAACCGGCCAACTCTGCCCACACACCACCGTAGCACTAAGGAAGAACCTAGAAGAAACACCGGGGGAGTAAAACACACTAGAAGCCTTTTCGAAGAGAGAACGTCGCCGCTTCCACGCCAATAAGCGCCAACCACCACCACACAACCTCTAGAGAGTAACACACCATGAGCTCTAAGGCGGCGTCTTCGAGAAGAACACAATGCCACAACATCGTCGCCGCCCGATCATAGGATCTTGTGTTTTCACCCAAAGCTCGTAGGAGGCCGAGAGAAGCCAAAATAGAGCCTTCAAGAAGGAAACGACGTCCATGGAAGCTGCCGCCACGGCCTAGGAAGATCCTGGGCGAGTGTTTTCCCTTTGCATATCCTCCCCCTGATGGCTATGAAAATAGCCATCTTTCTCCACATTTAAACCTCATTTTTAGTCAATCAATTGACAAGAATCTCTCTATCTTTGTAACTAATGACTAATTATTGCAAAGATGTGCAATCCATTGCTTTGAATTGTGTTGTGCAGAAAATCACGCTTTTAAGGTGAAATCTGGAGACATAAATGAAGATTTTGAGAAAGTCTACACGTCCAAGAAATCCTAGAGTCAAAGCCAAGCGCCAGAGGCCATAACGACCACTGGTACGGGCTGGACCCGCCCGTACGGTCCGCCTGTACCAGGTGGCAGCGGCTTCGTCTCGTCAAATCTTACGACTTTCGTGAAGGCATCTATATATTTGAGGTCACAACCGCTGCGCAGAGGGCTCCCATTCTCAGATTGCATCACAACACCACCAAAGGAGACCCACCACCATAGTTCATCATCTCCATAACCATAGCCATAATCTTGTACTTGATATCTCCTTGTGATTCGGCGACCATTGTAAGAATATTTAATTTTAATCTAAGTATTTTGCATAATGTTTTCTAGCCTTGATCTTATTGTTATGAGTGAGTAGTTGTAATACCTTAGACCCTACGCTCTAAGCAACAAGTCAGGATAAACCCAAAAGTGGATAAGGGATTCTACCGCGGAGGCCCAAGGCCACCCACGTGTAGGCCCGTTAAAAAGCGGAGCAGGGCACGGTACCGACCAACCATCCTACCCATTTTCAAGAACATCAAGACAAGAGCGAGAGACGTAGTCGACATGTATGCAAAAAACATACACAAGTGTGTATGCCAGCGACATACAATAGTACATCAGAGCCAAACCATCTAAAACAATAGAAACAGAAATATTCAACGCCATACGACAAGATCTAAATATCCTATATAGAGATAATAGTTTAGGATACATCATCACACATAAGAGTATCAAGCGGAAGCGGAAAACAAGATCCGAGTATGGTCAAAAAACAAATTGGCATAAGATGCCTGAAAAATAAGCACATCCTGCCCACAGATCTCACAGATCTCCATCCCAGAAATCTCTACACCTAACAATCGTTGCCACCATCATCGGTCTCCTCGACCCAGTAACCTTCCTATGAGTAAACATGTCCATCTGATCCAAAACATATATCGTGTGAGACACTAGGGGTACTCAGCAAGTTTTAATGCATCTAAACAGAACAACCTAGGGGTGACGCAATTGCAGTGAAAGATAATATCTAAATAGTTCTACAGAGACACGCTACATCATCCGCCCAACCAGAGATGGACGGGCGCTCGTTAATTAGTGACAACAGTGATATAAGTAATATAAATAAACATTGCTCGCCCTCCTTCTCGGTTACCGACGAGAAGACGGAAGAACATCCCGTCTGTTGGCAATTTTATTAACCATTCCATGAGTGTTACACTATTTATTAGTCATGTCTTAGTGATGACCCACAAGTACAGGAGATGTATCGCAGTATTTTTGATAAGTAAGAGTGTCGAACCCAACAAGGAGCAGAAGGTGTTGACGAGTGTCTTGGATCAGGAATTCTCTGTAAATACTTAGCAAACGGACTTTTAGTGGTTTTTGATAATGTAGATAAATAAAGTACGAGGAAATAAAAGACAATAATAATAATTGCAGCAAGTGGCCCAATCATTTCTTTAGCAAAGGACAAGCCGGTTATATTAATTAAGATGACCAAACGTTCTCGAGGACACATGGGAATATCGTCAAGTGTTTTCGCTTCATATAGTTGATTAATCTTCTTTAGTTAGATAAGTGTTGTGTGGGTGAAACTATGCTAATCTACTGACCTTCCTAGGACTAATATATACATGTGATTATACCCCTTGCAAGCATCTGCGACTACAAGAAAGTAATTAAGCTAAAAACCTAACCACAACCTTAAACTTTGAGATCCTACACTCCCTTGCGCAAAGGTTTCCTAATGGGTGTTCAGGTTTCTGTCACTCCGGCAACCCCGCGATTAGTAGCCAAATACACAATGCATTCCCCTAGGCCCTTAAAGGTGAAGCATCATGTAGTCGATGTTCACATGACACCACTAGAAGAATAACACCACAACTTAAATATCAAACCATTGAATCTTTCTCAACACAATTCCACTACTAACAACATGACTTCTCCCATGTCGTCAAGAACTAAACGAACTACTCACAAGACATCATATAGATCAAGATCAGAGATGAAATAATGATAAGTAACAATCTAAACATGAACACTAATTCAATGGTTCCACTCAATAGCATCAACTACAACAGTAAACAACACCGAGAAAGTTCCCCTAAGAACTATGCAAGATTCCACCCAATTGTTACAGTGGTATGGAGTGGTGATGATGGTGCTGGTGGATATAATGATGGTGATGATGATGATCCCGATGAAGTCTAGCGTGATGATGGTGTTGATGGCGACGATCTCCCCTCTCCGGGAAGGAATTTCCCCGATAGATTACTGCCTGCCGGAGAGCTCTTTCTCTCTCTATAGTTTCTGCCCCGCAGAGGCGGCGGAACCTATCTATCGTTGCTCCCCGAGTTTAGGGTTTCGGGAGGATTATATACGCCAAAGAGCAGAGCTAGAGGTGGGCCAGGGTGGCCACACCACCTGGTGGCACGGCCTAGGGTGGCCCATGCCAAGGGGTGGGGTGGGCCCCCTGTGGCCCATCTCCGCTCCCCCTTCTGGCTTCCTTCGTCTTCTGGAAAAATAGGATTTTCCATGTATTTTCTAGGATTTTCTGATCTTCGTGAATTTTGCCTCCAAACAGTGCCTTTTCTATCAAAATCCTGGCTTTAGTGATCCATCCTCCTGAAGGGAATATGCCCGAGAGGCAATAATAAAGTGGTTATTATCTTATTCCATGTTTATGATAAATGTTTATTTTGCATGCTATAATTGTATTGATCGGAAACATCAATACATGTGTGTTTAATAAACAAAAAGGGTTCCTAGTTATGCCTCTCTTATAGACTAGCTTGTTGATTAACAAGATGATCAAGGTTTCCTGATCATGGACATTGGATGTTGTTAATAACAAGGTCACAACATTAGTTGAATGATGTGATGAACATTCATCCGAAGTATAGCATTACGATCAAAGTCATTATGTTTATATTGCTATAACACCATACGAAGTAATCTTTATCCTTAGACCATGAGATCATGTTAATTGCTAACACCGGAAGAGTATCTTGATAACATCAAACGTCACACCGTAACAGGGTGACTATAAAGATGGGTTCAGTGCTACGAAGGTGTTATGTTGAGGCTCATGGATCAAGAGTGGAATTTGTCAATCCCGATGACGGATAGATATACTCTGGGCCCTCTCGGTGATATCACATTAAGATAGCTTGCAAGCAAGTGATGTGATCACTACAATGTTATATCACGGGAACGAGAAAATAGTGCATGTCGGTAACGAGATCAAACTAGGTATGGAGATACCAATGATCGAATCTCGAACATGTAATATATCGTGAGACAAAGGGATTTAGTTACTAGCGTTAAAGGTTCTCACGATCATAGAAGTCATCGTTGAATGTGTAGGAATCAGTATCGATCTCCAGGTCCCGCTTATGATTATTGATCTGAGAGGAGTCTCAATCATGTCTGCATTATTCGCGAACCATAGGGTGACATACTTAAGAGTTACCGGACACCATTTTGGAGCACATATGTTTCAGACGAAAGAATTGCAAAGCGCAGGAATTGTTTCGATAGAAACCGGAAATTGTTTCAGATGAAATTGCAGAAAGTGGTTATGCATGTGATATTGAAATATTGCAAGGGGTTATATGTGAATGTTTGTTAATTAAAGTAATTAATAAAGTTCTGAATAAATTTAATAAAAGAGTTTTATTAAATGAGAGAGCATTAAACTTGGAGAATTTTAATGCATTTAATGTGGGGACTTTAAAATGGAATGTGAAGAGGCATTTTAATGTGGAGGGGTTACCACCACATGAATGGGGGAGGTGAGGAGTCACCCCCCATGCGCCGTCCATGAAGGAGGGGCACCTCCCCTCCTCCTATAAAAGGCCACCCTCTCACCCCTTCTTCCTCACACCTCCTTGTGAAGGATCTCTCTCCCCTCTAGAATTATTCCCCCATGGTCTCGGATTAGCGAGATACATGTTCCCAGTGGCATTTCGTCTAGAAGGAGTTGCTGCTTCCGCTGGATCGCTGGAGCGAGGAGGTGGAGGTTGTCCTGTGGCTTGAACGTGTGTGCGAGTATGGATGCGCTGTTGAGTTGCGGCGCTCGGACTTCCTCACGATCTTGAGATCGGCAAGTGTACGACTACATCAACCACGAGTTCCTACTCGTTAACAAAACTCATTGTCTTCGAGGGTAAGTTCTCGTTGGATGTATGTCCACCCATTGCTTTGTACCTAGTAGATAGATCGTGGCGTGTAGTTCTCATCATATGAAATTTTTTGTTTTCTATGCTGCGAACCCAACAGTGGTATCAGAGCCTGATCTATGCGTAGGTGCTTTGCACGAGTAGTACACATATGTTTATATGTGGGCAATGATGATCATTTTATTGCATCTTCTATGTATTTTGGATATTGGTGGCATAGTGGGATGAAGTGGCCCGGACCAACCTTACATGTCATCGTACATGAGACCGGTTCCACGACTGACATGCAACTTGTTTTGCATAAGTGGCTGGCGGGTGTCTGTCTCTCCTACTATAGTCAGTATCTGATTTACAACGAGTTGCTAATAACTTGGTTATCCTCGTTGTGGTTCATGTTCGTAGGTAAGAATGGTTCTATCTCCGAAAGCCCTAAGCCACGTAAAACTTGCAATGGATAAATTAGAGGTGTCTAGTTTAGATCGTTGCTGGGCTAGTGTCTTGATATGGTATTGTTGTAAGTAGATGTATGATAGATACTCTTATAACACACTTAACGTGTAAGTTCCATAGACCTTGGCCTTACACACAAAGGAATGATAGAGATCATACCACGATGCAAATGATAGAGATCAAATGCATGGACCATATCATCTCACTTTACACATTAGATGTTAGCATCTTATACTGCTAGTTTGGCGCTTTTGGTAGCATTGTAAGATGATCCCTCATTTAGATATCAAGATAAAATGTGTTCTTCCTTGAGTATGCACTGTTCTGTGGATCGTGTTTCGAGACATCACGTGATGATCGGGTGTACTCGAATCTATGCTTTCATAGGAACGGGTGTAAGATAGTTTTACACACGCGAATACTAAGGTTCTTACTTAGCGAGCCTAGCATGTATAGACATGGCCTCGGAACACGGACCGAAAGGTTAAGCATGAGTCATATAGTTGATATGATGCCCATATAGATGCTCGCCTTTAAAGCTACATCCACTCACATGATGATCGGACTTGGTGTAGTGGATTTGGTTCATGTAATCACCAAAAAGGCACAAGGGCGTTGTTTTTGAGTGGGAGTTCATTTCTAATTTGGATTAGTCGAACTCAATTTGTCATAAACTAAATCAAAGTGAATTTGCATAATTTGTTGTAGTCATTGGCGTCTGTTCACTACCTTATGCTTAGTTTTAATTGAGATAATAGAACTATAGAATTCTGGATATTTACTTTACGAACTGGTATCGTATTGTTTTGAATGTCAATTTAAAGTTTATAAGTCCTATTGCAAACTTTCAGCAAACTCTATTTACTCCATGAAGTTTAATAAGTAGTATTAAATCAAGTGTAAGAATTCAAATGTTAGTATCTAAAGTATCATGTTTGCCTCCATGATTATTGATATTCAAAAGTTGTTTTAATATCAAGATTATCTAGGAGCTGAAAATTGTTTCAGAAACTATCATGTGTGAAAGATATTGTGATATCTGAAATAATGTTTTTGGTTGCATTATGATAGAGTATAATTTAGCAAAATACATGTTCTCATATTGTATGAGAATTTGTGATGGATGGAGATGCTAAGCATCCGGATCTCCCAAAAGGTTTTGGGAACTAAAATTATACTCGTCATTCTTCCTTATAAGCTATAGTAGCTTGATCATGAAAGTTGTCATGATAAGGATGAATAGAAGATGTAAGTAAAATGTTTACTACACTAAAAGATTACTAAAGAATGGATTTTTGAAAGAATGCCAAACATTTGATGATGGTGATCCACTTCAAAGTGCAAGTCCAAAGGTATTAGTATTTTTTTTTCGAGAGTACGCGAATGCGTACCTTAATTTTATAGAAGGCAGAATGTATCTTACAAGAAAAGGGTCTCGGGTGCGAACAACCGGACCTCAGTGCTCCAAAAAAGAAGGAAAATGACTACTCTCTCTCCCTAAGTTGAACTCCTACTCCGACTCTCCCCTCGCTCGAAAGGGCAGACCTAAGCAAGGTCAGCTCCTCCACGATGTTGCCTGTCAGGGAGCTGGCCGACAATTGCTTCCTGACATTGCTATACACCCAGACGTTTCTGTTTTTCCACAGAGCATATGCCGCCGTGCAGACCAGGCCATCGAACCACCTTCTCTCCTTCTCCTCTATGCCACTCCTCTGCCGCAGCCACCATTCTTGGAAGACATCCTCTGTCGTGGGAGGCGCTAAAGTCACACGTAGGGCCTGACCACACCGGTACCACACCTCCCTGGCAAAGACACATTGAAGAAGAATGTGTTCAGCCGTGTCCTCCTCCTGTAAGCACACAAAACAGCGTGACGTTTGGCTCTGCAAGCCATGCGCAAAACGTCTGTCCGAAGTCCAAATCCTATGTTGGGCCGCCAACCATACGAACAGCCTGCTCTTGGAGGAGGTCTTGCTTCTCCAGATGGCCTCCGCGAGAGGGTGACGTACCTGCCCCTGCGAGAGATATAGTATGTAGACTTGGCCGAGTAGGTCCCAGTGGTTGACCATGGCCAAGAGAATTCATCCGGACTGTGCGCATCCCGCTCCACTCCATTGATAGGTATCCAAAGAGCCAGACATTCCCTCGCTCCACGAGGGGCTAGCGAGCCCGAGATATCAGTGATCCAATGGTTGTCCGTCAGTGCTTGCGCCCTCATGCTGACAGTTAATATCAGGCCTGGCGCGAAATCGAAAACTGCTTTGCCTGCTATCCATCGATCCTGCCAAAAAAGTGTGCTTCTCCCGTCTCCAACTCGGATGCGTACCAGACTATCAAACACACCCCTGGCCTCGTCATCCTTTGGCATTGGAAGGCCCTGCCATGGTCTCTGCTGGTCCGTCCTCCGTAGCCATTCCCAACGAATCCGAAGAGCTAGTCCTTGCCTCCTGAGGTTTTTGACTCCCAGACCACCAAACTCCGTCGGGTTACAGACTTGATCCCATGCAACCAAGCATTGACCACCATTGGCACGATCTTTGCCGGCCCAGAAAAAACCCTGCAGCTCTTGTCCACCTCCTCTAGGAACCAAATCGGGGCCTCCGCTACGATCAGGTGATGTATCGGTCGAGCTGCCATCATCGACTTAACCAATTCAAGTCTCCCGGGCCTAGAAATCATACCCCTTTGCCATGCCGGCAAGACCTGCACCACAGTGTCCAACATGGGCTGCCACTGCGCCTTAGTGAGAGGCCGAAGAGCAAGCTGCAGCCCAAGGTACCTGATCGGAAACTTGGCGATGGTGCAGTTGAGAATGTTAGGGACCAAGTTCTCCGTCTCCTGCCCCCTTCCTCTGATAACAGTTGCTGACGTCTTGGCGTAGTTCACATGCAACCCCGAGGCATCTCCAAATATCGATAGTAATACTCTGGCAAAAGCTAAGTCCTATGCTGTGGGCTTGACAAAGAGCACAACGTCGTCCGCATAGATCGATATCCGCTGTAGCTGAGAGCAATTCCCAATCGGCGATAGCAGCTCTTCCTTGGCTGCCCTGCAGAAAAGCAACGTGACAACCTCCATGCAGAGCACGAACAATTGTGGGGAAAGCGGGTCTCCTTGGCGTAGTCCTCTAGCATGCTCAATTTTTAGCCCCGGAACTCCATTGACAGACACTCTGGTGCTCGACGTGCGTAGGGATATTGCAATCCAAGTCAGCCAGATCTCTAGAAACCCCAACGCTCTTAGAACCTCAAATAGGAAGGACCATGACACAGAGTCAAAGGCATGGGAGATATCTAGTTTTAGGAGTACCCCTGTCTCCCTCCGTATGTTTAGCTTCCTAGCCATCTGCCGAACGAGGACGAAGTTGTCATGAAGGTTTCTTCCTCTGATGAAAGCCGACTGGTTCTTGCTAACCAAGTCCTCCATCTTGGGCCTCAGCCTGTTAGCAAGCAATTTGGAGAACAATTTTGCGAAGTTGTGCACGAGGCTGATCGGCTGATAGTCTCCTACCTCCTGGGCGTTCGCCTTCTTAGGGATGAGAGTAATGAGCGCACGATTCAATCTTCCAAAAGCGCGCCCGTCGCCCACTGATAGCTTCATTAGCGCCGCCATTATCTCCGGCTTAATGGTAGGCCATGCACGCTGGTAGAACGCACCTACAAAGCCATCTGGCCCCGGCACACGATCCGCTGGCAGCTCCTTGATCACCCCCCAAACTTCCTCATCCGAGAACAACTCTCCTAGATCAGACAGAAGTTGCGTCTTGCACTGCATCCCAAGGGCCTGTAGATCCAGTGTGCTATCTCTGTTCTCGATGGTGCCAAGTAGCCTGTTGTAAGCCTCAAAGAAAATCTCCTCCTTGCGAGACTGGTCTGTGACCAACTCCTCTCCATGCTTAATTGCTGGAATAAAATTCCTGGTGCGTCTCCCATTAGCTACAACATGGAAAAGTTTGGAGCTTGCATCGCCATCTTTTAACCATCTCAATCTCGATCGTTGTCGAGCCATCGTACGTTCTAGCGAGGAAAGCACCAGAACAGTGTGCTTGAGGGTCTTACGCAGCCACCACTCGCCCGGGGATAACTCCCGCGAATCTTGTGCCGCATCAAATCGGTGGATGAGCACATTCGCCATAGCAATCTGAAGTTTGAGATTCCCCACCTTTCGATCCCCCCATGATCGCAGGTATGATGCGAGATTCCTGAAGCAGGCATCCAGACGCAGGAATGGGTCTACAATCGAGGAGTCGCACTTCTAGCCCTCCTTAACCGCCTCATCGAATCCATCCAATTTGAGCCAGAACAACTCGAACTTGAACCTCCTCTTGGGACGGTGACCAGCATTTAGAGAGAGATGCAGGGGCGTGTGATCTGAGACCGAGGAGGACAACGCTTGCAACAGCGAGTCCGGAAACATTAACTCCCAATCAATGGATCCCAGAACTCTATCCAGTTTGGACATCGTCGGTGGTTGGCGCTCATTGCTCCAAGTGAAGAGGCGCCCATGCATATACACCTCTCGAAGCTCCTGCAAGTTGACAAACTCCTTGAACATCGTCATACTCGCCCGATTCAGGTTGTCGTTGCTTTTCTCTGATGCACGTAGGATCATGTTAAAATCGCCTATGATCATCCACGGACCCGGGCAGAGAGATCGACGCTCATCCAACTCCTGGAGGAATTGTCGCTTCTCCTCAATACTTTGCAGGCCATACACTACCGTGATCCACCAGACGTTGTTGTCTGTACTATGCACTTCTCCATTAACCGCGAACGAGTCGAGGGAAGTATTCCTGATCGACAGCGCCGTAGATTTCCAGGCCAGCAGAATCCCTCCTCGTGTCTCCTGGGTCGGTAAATACACGAACTCATCAAACGATGGTCCCAAGCATTGATTAACGATAAACCGGTCTACCACCGCCAATTTAGTCTCCTGGAAACACACGACATTAACCCTAAGTGAATCAACAAGCTCCCGCACGGAATCCCTTTTCGCTGAATCGTTCAGTCCTCTTGGATTCCAGCTCAAAATCTCTGGGTTCGTATCCATAGATCACCATATGTCTGAACTCCGCCCCTGCAGATGCGCTAAGTGCACGCACAGGGCACTCCCAGGCCTTGCTGTAATAGATCACATGGCGCCGGCATCGTCTTGCCGAAGATGGCCGCAAGAATGTGCAGCTGTCGCTCACATACCGGTGAGTCGAAGAACTGGCGGAACTCCCTCAACGCCGCCTCATCTGCCGTAAGATCCGACGCCGTGATCCCGAGCGCTTTGAGGAGAGCCGATTCTGCCGCCGTCGCCTTCTGTGGTAGCTTGCCTGTCGTCTTCGCCGAATTAGACACTCGACCGCTTCGACGTGGCGTGAAAGGTTCCGCAGAGGGTATTAGTATTTGACTATATACGCTTTGTACTATGTGTTATGTGAATGACACCACTATTGATGTTGATAGATTCTTTTAAAAGGAAAAGGAATTGCTGAAAGAGAATCTATAAAATATTTGGCAGAAAAGAAAAAGTTGGAAATGTCCAGCTTAGGTATATAGAAGATATACATGTTATGGTTGTATTCCTTGCTTGTTAAACAATGTGGTTCTTAGGTATTGGATACCGAATTGGTTGGTATGAAGTGTCATACAGGACAATGCAATTCATGAACTGCAATGGCCTAAGAAACTGGCAAGAGAATAAGTGATGATGTTCATCGAAAACAAATAAAGTGTTATTGTGTTTTTCGTTGTCGTCAAACCTAGCGTTCAAGATTTGTTTTAATAATTGTTATTTTGTTCCGGTATTACGAGAACAATGGTTGTTCAAATAATTACCGTATTCCATAAAGGATGGATGAACTTTTACAAGTCTAGTGGGTGAAATCACATCCATAAACACTATTGCTAAAATGTCGCAAGACAAATGATTGAAAGATCACTTATGAAGTGACATCGCTGTTTAAATTATATTTGAAAGAAAACATGAAGAAACTCCATGTTGATGGATTTTTGGAGTCTTTGATTTTGATTAATTGACGCATGTGAGACTTTCCTCGAGATAATTGAAACTCCGCCCATAGGCCAAAGAGGAACGGATGACTAAATTATTGGATATTATGCATGTTGATGTATATAGTCCATTATGTGTAGCCATATGCGATGGATATTTTTGCTTCATATGCTTTCTCCAGAAATTTAAGTGAATATATCTATATATTTACTTAATAAGGAAGAAGTATGAAACATTTGAAAATTGTTCAAAGACTTTCAAGATGAAGTGAAAAATCATTGTAACAAGAAAATAAAGAGTTTATGATTCGATCATAAAGGAAGATATTTGAGTTACATGTTTAGCAAAACACCTAAGATTTGAGGAATTGTTCCATGATTTGTGTTTCCCGATAAACCATAGGAGTATGGAATATTCGAGAGATGAAATCAAACCATGTTTGACAAGGTAAGATCAAGGGTGTCATTTATAAAACTGCCATTATGTTTTAAAGATTGAAGCTTTAGAGACTACCGCTTTTACACTGAAAAGAGCACCATTGTGATCCGTTGAAATGACACCATATGAGTTATGGTTTGGGATGAAACCCGAATTGTCTTTTCTTAAATTTTGGTATGCTATGCATAAGTAAAATGTTTACAACCAAAGTCGGATAAGCACGTCTTTGTAGGTTATCCCAAAGAATTTGTTCGGAATTTCTCCATAACACCGAGGACAAAAGAGTTTGTTACTTGGAACGTTAAGTTTCTTGAGAAGGATTTTTTCGCGAAAAGTTAAGTGGGAGGACAATAGAAACTTGATAAGGTTATTGAACCTTAGCTATATGTGCTAAGTAGCGCAGTGCCGAAAAGTGTCCCGGTGGCAGCCACAATGCTCATGGCTCCCGTGATTACAAAAGGTGTGATCTCGGAGATTAGAGTTCCTATTGAACCGTGTGGGTCGGTAAGAATCAAATAGTAAGATTTGATAAGCAAGTCGTTATTGTTTTTTGACAATGATGAACCGACTACATGCAAAGAAGCGATGATAGGCCCTGACTCCATAAAATGACTAGAAGTCATAGAATCCGTGATAGTATCCATACACGAGAAATCAAGTTTCTGAACTTGGAAGACCCTTTAGAAAGGCGTGAAGCCTATCGGTCGTGTTTGGATCTATAAAGAAATAAGACATGGATGTTTAACATCTATGAAATAGTCGACATGTCGAAAAGAAGTTTACGACAATGTTCAAGGAGTTGACTATGACAAGATTTGATCTTTCATAGCGATATTTAGTCTTGACGGTTTAATGTAGCAACCACTACATATAATTTGATGTATGGTAGTTGAACAAACAAAACAATGTTCTTTTAATAGAATGGTTACCTAGGACATGTACAAGACACGGTCCGAAGGGTTTTGTTAATTCAAAGGGTACTAAAAGGGCATGCAAACTTCAATAGTTGAAGTAAGCATAGCGGAGTTGGAATCTTCACCATGATGAAACTGTTAAAAGAGTTTAAATTCATCAGAGATGATGAAGATGCTTGCATTTGCAAGAAATTAAGTGGGAGCGCTGGGACATATTTCTAGTACATTATATAGAGGACATATTGTTGATTGGAAATGATGTATCTTGTATTGACACAAGTTAAGAATTTCATTAAAATGAGATTTTGATGAAAGACTTGGGCAAACCCGGAATATTTGGCATCAATATCTATATGGATAGATTGAGGCGCTAATATGGTTGTGCGAGACATACATATATGAGATATTGAAAGGGTTCAATATGGAAACAACAAGAAAGGTTCTTGCTGCATGGAAAGGATTGTATCAAGATTCAAGTGTTTCAACACTTGGTGAGTAGAATCACATGAAGATTTTGATCGATTATACCATGATATGTATATATCCAGAATGTCCTATGCTCTAAATGTTATGAACACATACCAGAATGATTCATAAGATGATCATTGGATGATAGTAAAGATATTCTTATGAGATTTGGAAAAACTAAGAATATATCATGTATAAGTGACAAATAGTTAAAGGTAGTTCATTGTAAAGTGTTACATTGATACTAGTTTTGTCACAAGATACAAATTAAATTTATCTCAATTTAGACTATGGGTGGTACAATGTAATGGAAAGGATGTTCCATGGTGGATTTGGATAAGTTCCAAAGTTGAGACATTGTGACGGATACTACAACAAAAGGCTATGTATATAACTGCTATAGTAGCAGCAAAGGAGGGCATTTGTGTTAAGTAGTTTGTTATCGAACTAGGTGTGGTTCAAAGTGGGCTAATACTATGAAGATATATTGTGTGACAATAATATCAACATATTTAAACCCGAACGAACTAAAGGTCTCACCAGAGGACCAAATTTATACAATGCCATCTCATTTGAGAATGAGTGATGCGTAGAGACGCAAAGACATGAAAATACACACGGATCTGAAACTGTCAAATCTGGAGATTATGTTAACCACTAGCAATCGCGTATATGCAACACCAGAAAGCCATAGGTTTTCAATACGCAAAGTTTTTCAAACTAGATTATTGACTCTAGTGTAAGTGGGAGACTGAAGGGAATATGCCCGAGAGGCAATAATAAAGTGGTTATTATCTTATTCCATGTTTATGATAAATGTTTATTTTGCATGCTATAATTGTATTGATCGAAAACATCAATACATGTGTGTTTAATAAACAAAAAGGGTTCCTAGTTATGCCTCTCTTATAGACTAGCTTGTTGATTAACAAGATGATCAAGGTTTCCTGATCATGGACATTGGATGTTGTTAATAACAAGGTCACAACATTAGTTGAATGATGTGATGAACATTCATCCGAAGTATAGCATTACGATCAAAGTCATTATGTTTATATTGCTATAACACCATACGAAGTAATCTTTATCCTTAGACCATGAGATCATGTTAATTGCTAACACCGGAAGAGTATCTTGATAACATCAAACGTCACACCGTAACAGGGTGACTATAAAGATGGGTTCAGTGCTACGAAGGTGTTATGTTGAGGCTCATGGATCAAGAGTGGAATTTGTCAATCCCGATGACGGATAGATATACTCTGGGCCCTCTCGGTGATATCACATTAAGATAGCTTGCAAGCAAGTGATGTGATCACTACAATGTTATATCACGGGAACGAGAAAATAGTGCATGTCGGTAACGAGATCAAACTACGTATGGAGATACCAATGATCGAATCTCGGACATGTAATATATCGCGAGACAAAGGGATTTAGTTACTAGCGTTAAAGGTTCTCACGATCATAGAAGTCATCGTTGAATGTGTAGGAATCAGTATCGATCTCCAGGTCCCTCTTATGATTATTGATCTGAGAGGAGTCTCAATCATGTCTGCATTATTCGCGAACCGTAGGGTGACACACTTAAGAGTTACCGGACACCATTTTGGAGCACATATGTTTCAGACGAAAGAATTGCAAAGCACAGGAATTGTTTCGATAAAAACCAGAAATTGTTTCGGGTGAAATTGCAGAAAGTGGTTCTGCATGTGATATTGAAATATTGCAAGGGGTTATATGTGAATGTTTGTTAATTAAAGTAATTAACAAAATTCTAAATAAATTTAATAAAAGAGTTTTATTAAATGAGAGAGCATTAAACTTGGAGAATTTTAATGCATTTAAAGTAGGGACTTTAAATGGGAATGTGAAGAGGCATTTTAATGTGGAGGGGTTACCACCACATGAATGGGGGAGGTGAGGAGTCACCCCCCATGCGCCGGCCATGAAGGAGGGGCACCTCCCCTCCTCCTATAAAAGGCCACCCTCTCACCCCTTCTTCCTCACACCTCCTTGTGAAGGATCTCTCTCCCCCTCTAGAATTATTCCCCCATGGTCTCAGATTAGCGAATACATGTTCCCGGTGGCATTTCGTCTAGAAGGAGTTGCTGCTTCCACTGGATCGCTGGAGCGAGGAGGTGGAGGTTGTCCGGTGGCTTGAACGTGTGTGCGAGTATGGATGCGCCGCTGAGTTGCGGCAATCGGACTTCCTGACGATCTTGAGATCGGCAAGTGTACGAATACATCAACCACGAGTTCCTACTTGTTAACAAAACTCGTTGTCTTCGAGGGTAAGTTCTCGTTGGATTCATGTCCACCCGATGCTTTGTACCTAGTAGATAGATCTTGGCGTGTAGTTCTCATCGTAGGAAATTTTTTGTTTTCTATGCTGCGAACCCAACACCTCCAAAAGTCATCAACCATGCAAAAATAGATGAAATAACATAAGTATCATCTCTTAATATGAAATATATCAATGAATAACAGTAAATTATGATATAGAATAGTGATGCAAAATGGACGTATCAACTCCCCCAAGCTTAGACTTCGCTTGTCCCTAAGTGAAAATTGAGCTCAATAAACATGATCTCAGGTTTATGGAGTGAAGTGTCAATAAAAGAATACAGACAAGGAGCATCACATTCATCAATACACAAATCATAATAGAGAATAACTCACTATTATATAACTTAACTTGCAATAGGTAAAGGAAACACAATAAAGATACACAAAGTAAATCATAATTGGTAATGGCAAACTTTGTTCTTGGTCAAAGAATGGTTAACAATTTGCAAGAGTTCAAACATAATGGTGTTTTCAATGATAGCTTTCAAAGTAATATTCACTAAGATAAGAGCAATGTGCAAAACAAGGAAGATAAGAAACATTATTGAATAAATTGTCATATGAATGAATGAAACACAACAACTCAAATACTTGCTTGAGATATAAATGAATAGGTTTACTAACTCAACTAAAAAGTAAAAGATAGGTCCTTCGTAGAGGGAAGCAGGGATTTCAAGTTTCATAAAGAGCTTCCAAAAATTATGGTACTTATTAGTTTTCAGCTCTCATTGCCCCTATCATAAGCATCTTTAGGTGATTAAGGTTAAAGTGAATAAATATGAGGATATGCTTGACAAGTTATAAGCTGAAAATCTCATGCCCCTTGCTTACGATTATCGTTCCTCATGCTACTCAACTTTAGTCACAAGTAAGTTCTTGTCACTGTAAGTATATGCGTATCATAGAGAACCACCAACGGGGTACCCATTGCCCGATGATACAGAAGATTCCCCATATCAAAATGACAAGGAAAGCAGACAATGAGCATCTCAGTGATCCTTTTATTTGCTATTTGCATAGGGATTTCCCTTTTTTTCTTTTTTTGGATGCCTCACAGATTACTCACTATGGTTATGCTGCAGGTTTCCACCATGATTAGGCATGGCTTAGACCAGCCGCCCAGGCGTTTCTCTAACACATATACGAACTCCATGAGCCTTACAAGATCCCCTTTCATTTCACACCGCAGGGATCCATAAGCAAAAGAACATGATATCAACTAAACAAAGTGCAATGTTGAAAGCGTTCCCCATGTTAACTTGGTTGTGCTTATTCACAACTTACAAAGCACAAGCATATACGTAACATAGATGGGCACAATGGTTCAAGTTTATTAAGTGCAAGAAAGTAAAGTGTGCCATCAAGTTCGTGAGAGCTGTAATCACCAATTTTCACATAACAAGTTTAATTCAGAAGGTATATAAAAACATGAATTTATTTGGAATAGCAATAATGCTAATAGGTAGGTATGGTGGACACAAATGGCATAGGTTTTGGTTGAAGTACTGGATGCACGAGAATCATTCCCTCTCAGTACAGGTTTTTAGCTAGCAAGACTGGGTAGCAAGCATAAGAGTTGAAGGAAATAAACAAACATACAAGTGATAGAAATAAACATGCAATCTTCCTTGGAAGCATAAAAGATCTTAACTAGAGAATACTAAGCTTATGAGCCAATCAAGAAAGAATGATGAAATTATATTTCTTAGAAGTACTTTTCTCTTTTTTCATTCAATTCTCAAATAATGTTGCTACTGACCAGAGCCAGGTTTGCCAAAACCAACTAAATTTACTTAATGATCCCAAAGTGATACCAATACTAACAACAAGATCAATCATATAACAGAAGTTGCAAACTAAAATAAGATGTGCAAAAATTAAATGATAGAACTTCTCATTAATATTCCATAATGACAACTCACACCAAGGGATACATATATAACTAACTAGAGGGGAGATACTTCCACAATGCAAACCATCCTATATAGATATGACTCTACTAAAAAGGTAAAAAGATAAAAGATAATGAGATGATACCGCGGCACTCCCCAAGCTTGGAACAAACCAAGGGGATGCCAAAACCTGATGACAAATTACTCCTTCGGTGGTGGTGGTGTTCTCTCATCATCGTCCGACTTCCAAGGTAAGGGCTCCCCATTAACAAAAGACATCATGGTTTCTAGCATCCTGAAACTGGCAGCATCACTTATGTGTTTAAACCTAACCTCATACTCACAGTTTTGATTTTGCACGTCGTAGAGTTATGCTTGTAGTTGGTTGGTTGTTCGGTGGAGTGAGATAATTTCATCCTTAAGCTCAGCAGTCTCCTTCTGGTGCTCGGCGATGAGTTCAGAACTAATCTTATGGATGATATCCACTTCGCGTTCCGCCATCTTCTTGTACCTAAAGACTTCTTGCTCCAGTGCTTCCATCTTGTCCTCTAGACTTCCTTCACCTTTAGGGACCTGATCCTCTTTTATCTGTACCTTCCCATCTTCGAGCAACAACTCCTTGGGATGATTCTTTAACTCACGCATGTATGGGTTGATGATGTCCGCGGAGGATTCTTCCTTGGCTGATCCAATGGAAGACATTGTGGCTCCAAAACTGAGTTTCTACCTGTCAGAAACAGAACGAAACGAAAACATGATGAGAACATGATATACGAACCTCAGGGGATCCGGGGGATTATATATTACGAAGTTTAGCAACATAAGGAAAGTACTGAGAGATAACGGGTCGGAGACGGACTCCAGGGTGGTCACACCCCCTGGTGGCATGGCCAGGTGGGCCCGTGCCACGTGGTGGTGTGAGCCACCCGGGCTCCATTTCCGTCCCTCTTTTCACTCATTGCTTTCCATGTTAGATAAAAACTGCAAAAATATAAATTGATAGATTTTTTGCGGACCTTTTCTTACCAGAATTGTTACCTATTTGAAAACGGACTCTGTAGGTTTCTGAATTTGGTCTTTGATAAATTTTTCTGGAGTCACCACTTGAATAACATCAATATCTTCATTGTAAGAATCTCCAGCAATATAATGCTTGAGTCTTTGACCATTCACCACTTGTGTAGTGTTATCTTTTAAGGAAGAAATTTTTATTGCACCTGAACGATGCACCTCTTCAATAACAAAAGGTCCTTCCCATTTTGAGAGTTGTTTTCCTGCAAAAAATCTGAGATGAGACCTATACAATAGAACCTTCTCAACAACATGGAACTCTCTCTTAAGAATTCTCCTGTCATGCCATCTTTTAACTTTTTCTTTAAAGAGTCTAGCATTTTCATATGCTTCACTCCTCCACTCATCTAAAGAACTTAAGTCAAACAATATTTTGTCACCAGCAAGTTTGAAGTCTCTATTAAGTTCTTTCACTGCCTAATAAGCTTTGTGCTCTAATTCTAAAGGCAGGTGACAAGCTTTCCCATAAACCATTTTGTAAGGAGACATTCCCATAGGATTTTTATAAGCAGTTCTATAAGCCCATAAAACATCATTCAACTTTTTAGCCCATTTTTTCTAGATCTATTAACAGTCTTTTGCAAGATGGATTTAATTTCTCTATTTGATAATTCTACTTGCCCACTAGTTTGGGGATGATAAGCTAAAGCATTTCTATGATTAACATCATATTTATCAAGGGTCTTTCTAAAGCCACCATGAATGAAATGAGAACCTCCATCAGTCATAAGATACCTAGGCACTCCAAACCTAGGAAAAATAATGTCCTTAAGAATTTTTAAAGAGGTCTCACCATCAACACTTTTCATAGGTATGGCTTCTACCCACTTAGTAACATAGTCAACAACAACAAGAATATGAGTATAACCTTTTGAAGGGGGAAAAGGACCCATAAAGTCAAATCCCCAATGGTCAAATGGTTTGATAACAAGAGAGTAATTCATAGGCATTTTGTTGCGTCTAGAGATATTACCAACTCGTTGACATTCATCACATGATAATACGAACTTCCTTGCATCTTTAAAAAGAGTCGGCTAGTAAAAACCTGATTGTTAGGAGAAACAGAAATAGAAGCAAGTTGTTCAACTCTAAAATCCTCATTAGGAAGTTCATTTTCATAAGGAACATTAGCAAATTTCGAAAAATTGAACTCATAAGATTCTCCATCAAATTTAGTTAAAATTTTCTCCCTCTTACAGTCTATAATGGCTCCACAAGTGTTCAAGAAAGGTCTACCAAAAATGATAGGATAGGTTTTACTAGCAGATGAACCAAGTACTAGAAAATCAGCAGGATATTTAGTCTTACCACAAAGAACTTCCACATCTCTTACAATACCAATTGGAGAGATGGTCTCTCTATTGGCAAGGTGAATAACCACATCAATTTCTTCTAGTTCGTAGGGACCAATTGTATATTTGATTCTAATCTTTGTGAATCTCACTAGGAGGATAGAATTTGGAATAAAAGAGAGGTACTAATTCCTCCCATTCAAGAGATTGGCCATTCTTCAGCAGCTTATACCATTCCTCAACTCTTCCTTTCAGTGATAATGAGAATAACTTCTTCTTAACTTGATCTGTTGTAATACCTACACACTTGAACAACCCACATAATTCGTGTATAAAGAGCAAATGATCACCGGGATGGAAAGTTCCATCTCCAAAATAGTATTTATCCATAACACGATCAATAATTCTTGTAGGTATCTTAAAAGTATCATTTTCAATAGGTGGTGGTTCATCTACTACCTTAGTAGTGGTAGTAGCATTACGAAATAAGAAACTAAGTGAATTATCCATATTGCAATAAAGTAACTAACTGAAATAAACAATATTCATAGTAGAAGTTTCCTTTACCAGTTCCACTCTTCAATAGCGCTTCACTCCCCGGCAACGACGCTAGAAAATAGTCTTGATGACCCACAAGTATAGGGGGTGTACCGCAGTATTTTCGATAAGTAAGAGTGTCGAACCCAATGAGGAGCAGAAGGTGTTGACGAGTGTCTTGGATCAGGGATTCTCTGTAAATACTTAGCAAACGGATTTTTAGGGGTTTTTGATAATACAGATAAATAAAGTATGAGGAAATAAAAGACAATAATAATAATTGCGGCAAGTGGCCCAATCCTTTCTTTAGCAAAGGACAAGCCGGTTGTATTACTTAAGATGACCAAACGTTCTCGAGGACACATGAGCATATCGTCAAGTGTTTTCGGTTCATATAGTTGATTAATCTTCTTTAGTTAGATAAGTATTGTGTGGGTGAACCTATGCTAATCTATTGACCTTCCTAGGACTAATACATACTTGTGATTATACCCCTTGCAAGCATCCGCAACTACAAGAAAGTAATTAAGATAAAAACCTAACCACAGCCTTAAACTTTGAGATCCTACACTCCCTTGCGCAAAGGTTTCCTAACGGGGTTTCAGGTTTCTGTCACTCTGGCAACCCCACAATTAGTAGCCAAATACACAATGCATTCCCCTAGGCCCTTAAAGGTGAAGTATCATGTAGTCGAAGTTCACATGACACCACTAGAAGAATAACACCACAGCTTAAATATCAAACCATTGAATCTTTCTCAACACAATTCCACTACTAACAACATGACTTCTCCCATGTCCTCAAGAACTAAACAAACTACTCCCAAGACATCATATGGATCAAGATCAGAGATGAAATAATGATAAGTAACAATCTGAGCATGAACAATAATTTAATGGTTCCACTCAATAGCATCAACTAAAACAAGTAATCAACACCGTGAAAGTTCCCCCTAAGAACTTCCACCCAATTGTTACAGCGGTATGGAGTGGTGATGATGGTGCCAGTGGAGATAATGATGGTGATGATGATGATGATCCCGATGAAGTCCAGCGTGATGATGGTGTTGATGGCGACGATCTCCCCTCTTCGGGAAGGAATTTCCCTGACAGATTTCTGCTTGCCGGAGATCTCTTTCTCTCTTTCTGCCGCGTAGAGGTGGCGGAACCTTTCTGCCGTTGCTCCCCGAGGCTTAGGGTTTTGGGAGGATTATATACGCCAAAGAGCAGAGCCAGAGGTCAGCCCGTGTGGCCACACCACCTGGTGGCGCGACCTATGGTGGCCCGTGCTAGGAGGTGGTGTGGGCCCCCTGTGGCCCATCTCCGCTCCCCCTTCCGTCTTCCTCCGTCTTCTGGAAAAATAGGATTTTCCATTTATTTTCTGGGATTTTCTGAAAAGTCATCAACCATGCAAAAATAGATGAAATAACATAAGCATCATCTCTTAATATGAAGTATATCAATGAATAACAGTAAATTATGATATATAATAGTGATGCAAAATGGACGTATCACTTAGTCAAATTAAAGGTGGTTCTTTAGTTATAGTTATCTATGATCGAGAAACTGTGCTCCAAGTCGTCCATAACCGCGGACACCACTTTCAGAAATATTTACCCTACATGGGTGCATAAATAGAAACACATACACGATCAACCTCGGGAAGAACCAAATAAAATGCAACGAGGCCTCACGACAAAGTATTCACAAGATTCATAAATGATTTCGGGGGGTCACCCCAATAAGCTACCCGCAACAAAGTCGGCTGGCTCCGAGATGGACCTAGGGTTTGCACCTATGGCGGTAAAAGACTGGGAACCCGAAAGTGTGACTGGGCTTGTCTATACCGCGTAAACACTATGCATTCCTAAACAATACAGATGCTCCACGCACAATCATAAATAAAGCAGTAAAGAATGGCATAAGTACAAGGTAGTAATAAAGCCCCAAACTAGTTTGTGGCCCTAAGAAATAAAGTGTGAATCAAGCTCAGGCTAAGGGGATTCATGGTCCCACATGTGGATAGTGCGATAATCAAGGAACATGAATCAAGTACTCGGGATCCTATGAGACACAAGTGAGCGTGGAAGAACCAAATAACAGCTATTGTCTACCGGTGCCTCTTTCTTTAGTTATCCCATTACTACTTAGTATAAGTTGTTTAGGTACCTCGTTATCCAAAGACTCTCACAAACCCTACACATGCAATTCTACGACTCGAGTGGCTCGAGCAACTCATGTAGTAATGGCTCATAGGATGGAGGTACAAGTTTCGGTGTGGTTTAAAAGTAAAGGTTATGCAGTACTTGGGATTCTAATTTAATACAATCGTGACTCAATGATGCAAGATTAAGATGAAAACATAGGTGCTATTTGTATGCAAGCATGGGGAAATGCTTGCCTGTCGGATCAGCAGTAGGGTAACCGGAATCCGGGTAGTACTCTTGGTTCTCTTGGTAGTTCTCTTGATTGGCGTCTGTCCGGAATAAAATCCAAACACACAAAGGGCCACAATAAATAAAATGTGCAATCATATGAATATATGCAACAAGAAACAAGGTATGCCATGATGAAATGATGCACAATTGCATGGTATAACATAGCATGACATGGGTGGGCTGTGGGAACATTAATGAAGCACTTTAATTAATTATGTAGGTATGTTTTACTCCCATAAACCTTGTTTTTTCTCAATCTTTATATAATTCATGCTTCAAATTAAATCATGGAATGCACAAACAGAACGGGCTCGTCGCGCTGATCAATTTAGATATATTGTTTGTCGAATTCGGAATTACGGAATTAAAGTTACGATTTAATTAAGAAATAGATATTTAATAGTATTTAATTTTTTCCGATTTTTTAATTGCCCAAATAATATTTTAAATAACATATTCATATTCCTCATGTTTTTTCTGATTCAAAAACATATATTATTTGTATTATTTGGAGTTATGAATTTAAAACAATATTGAAATCAATTTAATTCAAAGTAGGGTCAAAGTCAAAGTTTGACTAGTTTGAATCATTTCTGAAAAATTTGACTAAAGATTTGAATTAACATTTAAAAACAAAACATATTTCATATAGAGTTTGAATTCAAATTCAAAAGTATTTAAAATTTATTAATTAATTAATATATATTCATTTCTAGTTTTTTATTTTATAAAAACCTAGAAACTTTTCTCACTCAGGCTTTCCTAGCCACAGACGCTGACAAGCGGGCCCTGTCCTGACTTAGTGCTGTGCTGGCGAAATCTGCCGCACTACGCTTTTTCTTACTCAGGTGCAATCTAGTCACACAGACAAATAGGTGAGTTCAAGGCAAAGCGGGGCCACACGCGCGCATAGCCAGCGGTGGAGTGACACATGGGAAAGCCGGGGGTGTTTTTGTGAATTCCAGGAAACTTGGGTTCCTTTTCATTAAAAGTTATGGCTGGGTTTGACTGAGGGACTGATAGGTGGGGCTGCAGGGTGGACTGCGGGTCGAGGGACAAAACAAAGCGGGGGGTTAGTGGAAAACTGCCACACGATCTCTGAACAACACTGTTCCTCTTCTCTGAGACTGACGACGCGCTACAACAGAAAAAACAACAGTGTGGCAGCTCAATTTGCTGACCCGGGCGCGGACTGGCGGGGTGGTACCATTGTGATACTGCTGGGCTGGTGCTAGGATAAATTAGGGGCGCACGATAGGGTTTTCTAACCCGGCACTGACGACCAAAAACTGGCAGCACCGGTCAGCGACTCAGTCATGCTCGACGGCGTGGTTGGCTAGGGCTCTA
This sequence comes from Avena eriantha, assembly GCA_910589775.1. Taxonomy (NCBI): domain Eukaryota; kingdom Viridiplantae; phylum Streptophyta; class Magnoliopsida; order Poales; family Poaceae; genus Avena; species Avena eriantha. The sequence continues at coordinate 327,276,076 of OU342745.1, read as the reverse complement.
GGATGTGGCGGCGACACGGTTCGATGTGGCGCGGAGAGGTAGACGCGTTCTTGCCCGTGCACGGCAGAGGGGCATGCTGCAGAAGCTGCGCGCAAGCAGGATGGTGACGGGCAGCTGTGCACGCATGACGTTCGACATAACACACTGGCAAACTAGGAAGCAAGGCCACAAAGGGGCGTGTCTGGGAGGGTGTTGTGCTCACCGCGGGTGGGTCGGTGAGGTCGAACAGTCTCGAGGCGGCGGCGATCTTGGATGGGGCTCACGACGGCGTAGTTAGGGTTTACCCTCGGGCTCTTCGCAGTTCCGCTACTTCCAGACCTTCCCTTCTTCTCCGTGTTCAATCAGGTCCAGGAGATTCCCTCGGTCTTTCCCAACGCCTGGTGCTCCTCTCCTCCTTCCTCTCCTCGCCGAGACAGAGATGAAGTCAAGGTACGGCTATGTTGGGGCTAGGCTAGCAGGGGAAGGTGGGGAAGGAGAGATAGGTCCTGGGCGGCGCCCTGGTGTTGTGGATCAGCAGACAGGGATGGGGGACAATGCATAGATAAGGACAGGAGGAAGGGGAAGGCTCAGGTTAGGGTTTGCAAAAAGCAACCATGGTTGCTTTTAGCCTCTCTCCTCTCTCTTGGTGGATGGCAAGGGGGTGAACCAGGGTTAGGTGGAGGGTACAGGGACCTTCTTGACCAGCAAGGGAGTGGGGTGTTTAGGCTAGATGGGCACATGGCCAAGGTGGCATGGCCAAGGGTTAGTATATGGAATTAGGGTTAGAGGTTGCTAGGTTAGGTGAGAGTTTAGTTTAGAGGGAGAGGGGTTGGTGAGGTCTGATCCAAGCCACACAAGAGGGGTGCATCGGGTTAGGCTAGGGTTTAAACTAGAGGAAGAAAGGTAGAGTAGGTAGATAGGTTTCTTATTTGAATTGTCTTATTTTAATTGAATTTGAATAAACCAAAAGATTTAGAGAAGTCTCACAAAGGTTCAAACTCAAATAGAACCAAAGAGAACATGAAGGAGGACAAGTAGATGGAACAGGGAGAATTGTTTGATGTTGATGTAGCTTGTGTGCATTCAAATCAAACAAGACCCATAATCCAAATAATTCAAAAGAGGGAGGTGATGGTTTTCTTGCATGGGCCATGCATGTGGAATAAATGCCACCTTTATAATTATAAAAACAATTATGGCTTCATATGGTCACCTATCCATGCATGCACTCAAGGACATGAATTTTTGGATCAATAAAAGAAGAAAAGATTGCTTATCATATTAGATTATTTAACATATGCATGCATTTGAAGCCAAAGGGCCATGGTAGTGTGTATTTTCCCACCAGATTCACTTGTAGTCAAAATGGCATAATACATGGGCATACATTGAATAAAACCACATGGAAGCTTAAATGAAGCATTCTACTCACATGGCATGCCAAGGTGGCCATGAGGCTCCACATACTTAATATTGTGAAAACAATAGAGATCATATATGCGAGCATGCATGTAGATTTAGTAGTGGATCCATCTTATTACATATGAGCTAGACAAATGCCATACGAAATGCAAGTGCTCATATATAGTTTGGATGGTGGAATTAGAAGGTGGTGACAAGAAAGGTGGTGGAGTCAAGAAAAGATATGCCCACAACTGGGCATGAAGCAATTTATCAAGAAGCAAATACAATATATCAAGAGGAAAATACAAGTAATACAATATAATGCATATGTGATAATAACCAAATGAATAGGAGTTTTATATGATGCTCAAATGCAAGGTGGCACGGTGACATGAGCATGATATAATGAATAAATGACATGTAGGAAGTAGCAATATATAGACTAGGCAAGTATCATTGCAATTGTTATACAATTGGGATGCTACAGTAGTTGTCACGGGGTAGCGGGTTGGGGTGAAACCTCACAGAGATTATGTGCATCTAATCTATGGGAGCATTGTGTATTGTTTGAATAGAGATTTGTATCTTTGTTTCTTTGTCTCTTGTCTCAATTTTTGGACTTGTAGGTACCCAAGACCCCCGAGATTGATAAAGGCTTGAGGTGAGATACTTGCTTAGCGGTGATCTCATAGGAAACCTAGTGACAGAAAGGGGAGTACGGTCTTCGCTTAGTGATCCATTGGGGAATAACAACAACATCACTTTTTAAGGCTTTGATCTGTGTTTTCACTTAATAATTGTTTGTAGCCCGGTGCTTTGCAGTGCAAACGGTTGGATCAAAAGACTACTGGTATGCATGTGGTTCGAGAGGCTCTAGTATATCGGGATGTGCTTCCCACAAATTTTATCTTTATTAAAATACTACACATGAATGTGCTTATTATTATCTTTATCCCATATTATGTGCAACTGCAGGTGAATCTTCAACCCTAGACTATCTCCATCCATTGAAACAACCCACGATATAAATTAAACTAGAAAGGTCTGGTAAGCAAAGGTAAAACGAACAAACAAAGTCTTGTAGACATGTCCTTATTTAGTTCATTTTAGCATTGGTTTCGAATATTCGATTAAACCTAGGTCTACTAGGGAAAAACCTACTATAGTGCATCCGTGAATCCGGATTGAAAGTATCAACCCTTTTTCTAGCACCGTTGCCGGGGAAGCAATTCGCTATCCTGGTGAGGTCACTAGAGACCTTGTTTTTAGTTTTATTTTTGTTTGTAGTTTATTTCTTGTTATTAGTTTACTTTCTTGTTATCTATTTGAAAACCCTAAAAAATTAGTTACTTGTTTATTTGTTTCCCTTATTTGAAAAAAACCAAAAATAAAAGAGCCATGGCTAAAAACAAACTTGGGGAGAATGCTACTCCTACTGATGATTTTATTCGTGCACCTATTACTCAGCCCATGTTGATGCAGAAGCATATTAAATTAAGCTTAACCTTTTGAGTTTTATTCAATAGAACCAATTTGGAGGCTCATCTTTTGAGGACTCAGGTTTGCACATAAATACTTTTACTGAAATTTGTGACATGATGCGCATTGAAGATGTTGACCTGAATGCGGTTAAATTACATTTATTCCCTTTCCCTATAAGAGGAAAGGCTAAGGACTAGTTGCTAGATCTTCCTAAAGGTGTTATTACATCTTGTGAGGAATGCACTAATCTTTTTATGACTAATTTTTTCCCTCCAGGTAAGACTATGCAGTTAAGATCCAACATTACAAGTTTTAGATAAGAAGACCGCGAGCCACTAGCGCTTGCTTGGGAAAGGATGAAAGAAGCCATAATGAACTGTCCTAGTCATGGGATGGAAGAATGGCTCATATTGCATTTATTTTATAATGGCCTTAACCCAATGTCTAAGTCTATGCTAGATACTGCCGCAGGAGGAACTATCATGGTAAAGCAAGTGAGTGTTGCAAAGAAATTACTTGATGATATGCAAAATAACCATGCCTAATGGAATGTATAAAGAAACTCAAAAAGGGTGAATTCACTCACCGAGGCAAACAAAAGAGCTTACTATAAAGGTAGATGGGTTACTCAACATAGTAAAGGGTAAGGAAGATACCCAAATTAATGTTATCACTGCTGATATTAATGATGTTAATTTTATAGCTTGTAATCCTTATAATCCTGTTTGGAAGAGTCAAAACTTTGCCTCAAATTTTCAAAATAAATATTCTAATCATGTAGGTGCTCCACATAATAATTATGATAACCACAATGGAGAAAATCGTGGCAGTCTCTCGTTTAAACATACTATTAGAACTTTCAGGCAAGCTCAAACCGAGCAAAAAATATGCTTATTAAAATCACAGAGAACCATGAATCTAGTATTTGTAAATTGTCTAACCACTCTGCTGTAATTAAAAATGATTTGTAGGCTCTACAGGAAAGAACCAAGACCATGGAGGCACAATTGGGCAAAGTAGCAAAGAGCCATGCTCTCATTCTTGCAAAATTCGCTGGAACGCCCGAGCCGAACCCGATAGAGGACCTCGAAATGATGAGGGCTAAAGTAAAAGAAGAGAAGCTTGAAGAGCTGGACTATAGCAATGCGCTGTCACCGGAATACACCATGGAAGATTTATTAAAGATGATCATCGTAAGAAATATCGGTATAGAACAAGGTAATGATGCTACATACCAACAATTTATAAAAGAAGTAGCATCTAAAGTTCATGAACTATAAATGGAGTATAAGAAACTAGCCGATAAGCTTCCAGCTAAGCTAGATGATATCTTTGATCCCACTATTAAAGTTAAAATTGGTATTAATGAGATATCTACGCTTTGTGATCTTGGTGCAAGTGTCTTAACAATTTCCAAGAGTTTATTTGACAAGTTAAACTTGGGGCCATTTACAACTACTGAAATTAGACTCCATCTCGTTGGTTCAACCTTTAAACAAGTTGTTGGGATAAAAGAAAACATAGTTGTTGAAATTAAAGGATGTCATACTCTTATTGATCTTGTTATAGTGGACATGTCGGAAGATCCCATAGCACCTATAATTCTAGGTAAGACATTCCTAAGAACTATTAAAGCTTTCATTAATCTACATGAAGGGAATGGGAGAATAGGACTACCATCTAGAGAGTTCCCTCTATAGTACACTTCCCTAGGAAGAAGAAGGCCAAGTCTAATAATGATGATGGTATAATTACACTAAAAGCTAATTACTTTGGAGTGGGTGTTCCACTCACAAGGCCTAAATGATCACCATCTAGGTCAAGCTAATTGAACTTAACTAGAAGCGCTTCATGGGAGGCAACCCATGTGAAATAAAGTTTTATTCTTGTGTTTGTTTTGTTTTGTTTTTGTTTTTGTTTTTAATAAAGAGTGTTCAAGAAGTTCCTTTGGGGAGAGGAGAAGAAAATAAGGTAATCATCGATCCTTTATATTTGCTAACACATGTCCTTAAGGTACTACTATTTTTTATGAAGTTTATTTGCTGTTATTTTGTTGATACTAAGATGTGCAAAGGCGTGTGAAGTTACTAACTTATTCCACAAGTTTTTGAGCTTTTAAGGCACTTAACGACCACTAGTACGACCGGAGTCCCCCGTACCATGCGCATGTACCACATTGTGGGTCAAGAAAATACAAACTCTGATTTTTGCTGTAGGACACAGTGGCCGTAATGACCACTGGTACGACCAGAGGCGGCCGTACCGCCCACCTATACCGTACCCCGAGCAAAACATCGAGTTTGGAGAAAACATACTAACCAGATAACGACCAGTCGTACAGGCGTGCTCGACTGTACCGTGCTCCCGTACCGAGTGCACCGACGCGGGGGAAACCTTTGACCCCAAGGTAGGACACTTGGTATGGGCGGACTCTGGCCATATCGCCAGCCTATACCGAGTAAGTGGCCGTGTATCTCCAAAATCCAAACCACCTCCATTAGATCTTCAATTCCGTCCGTTCTTTTTTCGATTCCTCGCACCCAATCGATCTAAGATGAACACGAGGAGTCGTACACGTGTGATGGCCGCAGAACAAGACACACCACCCGTTGATACGCTAACCCCCAAGTCACTTGGTATCGAGTTCACCAAGGTGTTTCATCTTAATCGTTTCAACCGTCTCAGGCTCTGAGAAATCAAGTCCACAAAGTGGGCGTGTCCTTACATCCTCAACCAACTAGGCACTCGTCATGATTTTGAATTACTCTACAACAATGTTGGTTTGTATCACTTTGTTTTTCAGGATGTCGCTACATACCGCTGCTTGACGCTTGAGTTCCCTAGTACCCTGACACATACAGTGTGCTCACACTATTGCCCCGAGGAGAAAATGCCTGAAGTTGATCGCACCAACTTCCATCTTATGAACTATGAGTATTCCTTGACGCTCGACAAATGGGCTTACTACTTTGGGTTTGCCAACAACACCACCAACATACGCTCCACCACCTTTGTTCTTGATCCATCACCCTTGGCTTACTTTAATAGAATGAGAATTCATGGAAACACACCCAAGGGAAACCAAATTGACCACCCTGTTGTTCGTTATTTATTCTATGTTATTGCTAACACCTTACAAGCACGTGGTGAGTTTACTAGAGTTAATGAGGAGGATATGACAATCCTCGCTAGAGCTGCTATTTCTAACTGTAACTTAGTGCCAAATTTGGGTGCCCTTATATTTGTTTTATCTTAAGCATCAAGCTCTGTAGTATCGTGGTTCCATATGCGGAGGAGGAGTCATAACCATTCTTGCATGTGCGCTTCATGTCAACCTAGGAAATATCCAACTGTTGGCAGGAGACCGCCGTCTTGATTTTTCTACTCTAAGAGCTTGTGGTATGATTTCTAAATCTAATGGTAGATACTTCATTGATATACCTGGAGAAGATCACTTGATCCTAGCTCCTTTGCCTAATGGTTTGTTCTCTATCGAGGATGGAAGTTTGCATTATGACGCATAGGTTGAGGCAAGTCTATCCCAACAAGAATTACCCATTAATGAAGAAGGAGAAGATGAAGAAGTAGAACAAGAAGGACCTGAACAACATGTGCCGCCACCAAACTTCTACACCACCTATGATAATATCTATTCTCTCAAAGGATGAACAACCTCTCCATCAACCTTCGAGATGCTACTGCTAACCTCTCAACCTAGTTCAACAATTGGAGCAGCCAATGGAACTTGGGAGATTATCCACTGCCACCACAATGAGAAAAAAACGCTTGCAAATGCCTGATCTTGGGGATGTGTCCCCCGAATATTTCTGTAATAATGAGGTTATACTCCAGTTCCTTGTGAGCTTTGAAACACTCATGTTGGTTTGTTCCAACACTTCGCTTTTTTCCTTTGCTTTTCATTTGATTTTGTTTTTTATTTGTTTTTCTTTTCTTAGTTCTTTGCTCGGTCGCAAAGTTATTTTCTATTCTTTAATCTCCATCCTCAAAATACAACAAGATTTTTCCCTTTTTTCCTTTTTTGTGAAAGTGGATTTACCTATTGCCTCTTTTCTTCAATATTATTATGAGAGTGATTTTAACTTGAGTTTTGAAGGAACACGTCCCCACAAGGAAGTGAATCATGAAGTCACTCATGAGAGGTATGTCCTATGTCTCCCACTTTAAAAGTTTGAATTGTTTATCTTAGTTAGTTGATTTGCTAAGATGTTATACTAGTGGGAGTAATTCAAAATAGTTAGATTAAAGCTTTTTATTTGCATGAGTTTTAGTCGTGGAAGCTTTTGCTTCATGTAGCTAACCGAGTCTTTCCTTGGAAATACTATTGCGAAACAAGTACAACAAGAAAAAATCTCAAATTTATGACTTGTTTGATGAATAATTGTCTTGAGAGTTTACCTTTGAAGATACTTAACCCCATAAATATTTTGATAGACTCGATAACACTCTTGAAAAGGAGTTGTTTGATTGAGATGATGTCTAGTGGTAATTGCAATCCATCCCAAAGCTAACCTTGTGGATCAAACTGTGATACTATTTAAAAAAATTCTATCTTTCTAATGCACACCTTTGGATGCCAACAACTCCGCTAGCCTACGAACAATCAATGGTACAACCCCTGATTTTGGCTATGAGTTGACGACACGGGTGGCACTTGTCACTGTGATGGGAAAAATTATTGGCACTCTCAAAGTTTGTCCAAACTATTGTTTAAAAGAATCACTCAATGACCCTTGTTGAGAATTACCCATGAAAAATGAAGATCCACACAACAAGTCCTTGGCATGGTCTCATTGCTACTTTATGAATTTTCTTGAAAGGCAATGAATGGAATAGAAGTGTTTTGATAGTCTTGATTTACAGATGTGGGTGTAAATAAGATACTTCATCGTTATGCTACTTAGGACATGATCTCACTTACTTAATTTTGATATTATAAAACATCCCAATGTTCCTTGGCAGGCTGAGAGTTAACTAGGGGAATTGGATTGATTGTTACACTCCTAGTTATTCATACTTATATTAAACTCTAATTTGATTGTTTTGAGTTCTCAAAGCTCGTATAGTATTCTCGGAATCTCTCTAACTTTGATGAGCTTTTCAAATGAAAGAAGTGCTAGATGCATACGACTACCAATCGTAAGTGAATTCATACTCTCGTTATTTCAGTTTAAACGCTGAGTTATTTATGGTTTTGTTGTTTTCTTGCTTGAGGATGATCAAGGTTTGAGCTTTGCGGAAGTTGATGGCTGTGAAAATAGCCATCTTTCTCTATGTTTAAACCTCGTTTTTAGTCAAGCAATTGACAAGAATCTCTCTAGTTTTTCCACTAATTACAATTGATGTGCAATCCATTGCTTTGAATTGTGTTTTGATGGAAATCACGCTTTTAAGGTGAACTCTGGAGTCATAAATGAATATTTTAAGGAAGTCTACACGTCGAAGCAATCTTGGAGTCAAAGCCAAGCGCCAGAGGCCATAATGTACACTAGTATGGGCAGGGCCCACTGATGGCTATGATAATACAACACTTTTTAGCAATATAAATTGTGTCATTTGCCTATCATTTCATGCTCCATCTAACTATTGCTATGCCTGATATGCATGATTACTTGTTTTTATTAAATTCAATATGAGCTTTGGACATTTAGTAGTTTAGGTAGAAATTTATCCCTCTTCCTTGTCTTTGACATGTGTGTAGGTATTGATGATGATTATGGATGAAACAAAGGCAAAAGGAACAAAGAGAGCATAATATGGAGGAGCTGCAGGGACCAGACTTAGCCATTTGAGAGGTTGGAAAAGTAAAAAAATTCCAACTTCTCAAAATAAAGATCCATGACCACTCGGTTGTAGCCTTGACGATACGAACTCAATGAGCCTAAGAACACCCAAAACGGAGTTCGTATGAAGAAATGGCGACCAAAATACTAAAGAGTACAACTGGTTTAACGAGCAACTATACGACCGGAGCAATAATTCCGGCCGTTAGTTACGCCCGTATAGTTGCCAAAAAGGTCGCAAACGACGGGATTTCGCCCTCCGTAGGCTCCAGAACCTTCCCTAAGTCATATGACGGTATTGGGGGAACCCTAGGGCACCCCCAGGACCTATATAAAGGAGGGAGGACCCAAGGAAGCCACAATACACCATATACAAGATCTAGATCCCATCTACCGCCTCCACGGCGGCACCCTGCCGCCGTGTCGCCTTTATAGCCTCTACAGCTCCACTAAGATCTAGATGTCCATCAACACCATCAAGTCATCCAAGCAAGAAGAGGAGGAGAAGGAGTACACCGCCATCACCACGCCGATGCCACCATCACCACACCGTCATCACCATCTTCATCGCTGCTCCTCCTTCATCCTTCCCCATCATGATCTCCGTGATGGGTTGTAACATGGCTTGAACCCCCTTTTATTAATGTTATGATGATTTGAGTAATTTAAGTGTGGTATGTTCTTGTTAATTAATATATTTGTGCTTTCTCTTTACATTGTTCTATTCCTGATATTATTCTAGTGGTTGGAGACGTCCAATCCATTGTTGAGGAGTTTACTTGGGATTCACGGAGTGCCACAAAACTTATCATTAGTCATTACTCGTCCATGGGCCTGACAAGTCCGTGGGTAGAACTAATCAGCTATTTGCTATAAGTGATTTTCGTAGGCAATAGCAGCTTAGGATGCACCGCCCATTAAGATTTAATTTCCTCAAGATCACTCATGATATAAATAGGTATAGTTGCGAATTGCTTGACCCCAAGTGCCATATGGGATATCTTGTGACTAGCACACTTGCTTAGGAGTACGGTTGTCCATAGAACTTAATGCCTTTGCTCGGGTTTACCTTGATTGGTCTTGTTACCTTAATACACTATTCTCTTACGAGATGACCCATGTCCGAAGAGGGTGTGGACAATTGAGTTGTCTAGTTGCGCGGTGGGAGACAACGGTATATGAGGGACCATGACAATTATTATTAACAGTTATTCCATAAGCACTTATCATGCACATCGGTATACACAACATTACTTGAGGAATCATAGCATTAATATTTCATCTCATTGCATTCACCTCTTTTCAGTTTTACTTTTGTTCTAGTTTTCTTCTAGTTCTAGTAGTAGTTATTACAAAACATCTTAAATTCATTTATCCTAGCAACTTATAGAATAGACTATTTCCAAACCACGGTTTGGGCGCGAACGTGGTCGCATTAACAACGCAGCTGCGAGGGTCGTGTTTGACGAGCTCCCATCGGGACAAACTCTTTAATATTTGCTACTAAAAGTACTGCAATAACCCTATTTTGTTGCAGGAACCCTAGCCCATCACCCACCCGTATGGTCCGCCCGTACCAGGTGGCAGCGGCTTTGTCTCGTCAAACCCTATGGCTTTCGTGAATTCGCCTATATATTTCAAGGTCCCAACCGTCGCGCAGAGGGCCTCGATTCTCAGATTGCATCACAACAACACCAAAGGAGATCCACCACCATAGTTCATCGTCGCCACCCTCCATCCTCTCCATAGCCATATCCATAATCTTGTACTTGAGATCTCCTTGTGATTCGGCGACCATTGTAAGAATATTTGATTTCAATCTAAGTATTTTGCACAATGTTTTCTATCCTTGATCTTATTGCTATGAGTGAGTAGTCCTCATGGGTTGCGGGTTGGGGTGAAACCTTGCAGCGATTATGTGCATCTAATCTATGGGGGTATTGTGTATTGTTTAAATAGAGATTTGTATCTTTATTTCTTTGTGTCTTGTCTCGATCTTTGGACTTGTAGGTACCCAAGACCCCCGAGATTGATAAAGGCTTGAGTGAGATACTTGGTTAGTGGAAATCTCATAGGAAACCTAGTGACAGAAAGGGGAGTACGGTCTTTGCTTAGCGATCCATTGGGGAATAACAAGAACATCACTTCTTAAGGCTTTAATCTGTGTTTTCACTTAATAATTGTTTGTAGCCCAGTGCTTCACGGTGCAAACGGTTGGATCAAAATACTATTGCTATGCCTGTGGTTCGCAGGGGCTCTAGTATATCGGGATGTGCTGCCCACAAATTTTATCTTTATTAAAACACTACACATGATTGTGCTTATTATTATCTTTATCCCATATGATGTGCAGTTGTAGGTGAATTTCAACCCTGGCCTATCTCCATCCATTGAATCAACCCACGATATAAAGCAAACAAGAAAGGTCCGGTAAACAAAGATAAAACGAACAAACAAATTCTTGTAGACGTGTCCTTATTTTATTCCTTTTAGCATTGTTTCCCAAGGTTTGATTAAACCTAGGTCTACTAGGGAAAAAGCTACTATACTGCATCCGTGAATCTAGATCGAAGGTATCAACCCCTCCCACGAAGGGCGAGGAAATCTAACAAGACCAAAACTACACCACTGCCACGGAGGTTCACTCACCGAGCACCACGCCCTTCCAACGTCCACGGCCACCGGACATCACAGAACTAGGGGCACGCGCACTAACCTAGGTTCCCACCAACCAGGTCCGCTGCCCTAGCATCCTAACTCCTCATGCCACCAAAAGTACAAATGAAAAGCACCTAGCTACACCATTTCCACAAGGACTGCCCATGGCCGGAGGAGATCTCAGATTGGTCGTACAATGTCCACCCAGATCTCGCCACTGCAAGATTTGGGGGCCCCAGCCACCCGATTGAGAGACACCCTAGATCTGGGATGAAGAAGGACGGGGGGATCAAGGGGCTGAGCCCCTGCCCTAGACCCTACCCATGGACACGGAGGCCGTGACCACCACCGCGCCACCCGACCATCACTCCACGCACCCAAATCTTTAGGTCAACTACACCACTGGATTGAAGACCCGCCGCCATGAAAGGGTCCGTGAGCGAGGCGCTGATGGCTCGTGATTGATGAGCTCGTTGGGGAACCCCAAGAGGAAGGTATAATGAGCACAGAAGTAAGTTTCCCTCAGTTATGAAACCAAGGTTATCGAACCAGTAGGAGCAAGGAAACACCCCAAAGGTGTTTCTAGCTGAGCCTTGGCAGGGCGCACTACTGGTGCCAACAACAACATGGAGACCTGCACAACACAACCACAGAACTTTGTCCCCAACTTGCGATGAGGTTGTCAATCTCACCGGTTTTGCTGAAAACAAAGGATTAAACGTATCGAGTGGAAGAAAGTAATAGTTTGCAGAAAGTAACACAAAGCAGTAAACAGTTTGATTGTAGATTGAATGTAAAAGAAAGGACCGGGGTTCATAGTTCACTAGAGGTGGCTCTCCTTAAGATAGATAACATGCTGGGTGAACAAATTACAGCAGGGCAATTGACAAACATCGAGAAATCAATACATGCATATACTAATCATCTTGACTCCTTTGAAATTAAATTGGGCATTACAAAATTATACATAGACCGTCATCCAACTGCATCTATGACTAATAATCCACCTTCAGGTTATCATCCGAACCCCCTCCAGTATTAAGTTACAAGCAACAGATTATTGCATTACGAATTGCGTGTAAAGTAAACAATACGATTGTTCTATGAACAAAGGATTGTTGTTTTCTCCCTAGTAGCAACATCACATCCAGTACCTTAGAGATTTCTGTCACTTCCCCAGATTACCAGAGGCATGAACCCACTATCAAGCATAAATACTAACTCTTGGCCAAGATAGCTACTAACAACGGAAAGCATGCAAGATCACAAATAACAAAGACATGATAGAATCAATAATCAATATGAAATAGCATCTCAATATCCATCGGATCCCTGCAAACACAACATGTAGGAATTACAAATAGATGATCTTGATCATGAAAGGAGCTCACAAGATCTAAACATGAAAGCACAAAGGAGGAGAACCAGCCATCTAGCTACTACATGGACCTGTAGTCCAGAGATAAACTACTCACGCATCACACCGGAGGCTTGCATTATGATGAAGAAGGCCTCCAGGGTGAATTCCCCTCTCCAGCAGGGTGCCGCGAAGAGCTAGGGATGGAGACGACGATGGCTACAAACTCTTTTGTGGATGTTTTATCGAGTACTTAGGGTTTCCGTATCAGAGGCAATATATAGGCGGAAGGAGAGGCTGATGGGGTGCTGGGGTCGGCCAGACGACCCCCTGGCGCGGGCCAAGCCTGGCCGGGCCCCAGCCCCTCTCCGTCTCGTATTCTGACTCCAGATGTCTTCCGATAAAATAGCAACTTTGGCTTTTGTCCCGTCCAATTCCGAGAATATTCATTTTCTGACTTTCCTGGAACCAAAAACTGCAGAAAACAGGCAGCTGGCACTGTGGCTCTTGTTAATAGGTTAGTCCAAGAAATCATATGAAAAGTACTCCAAAGTGTGGACAAAACACAAGAAAGTAGATAAAACCAAGCATGGAACATCAAAAATTATAGATACATTTGCAATGTATCAGGCGCACACGACTTCAGCCTGTATGTACATGCAAGGAGGAGGCTCGTTGCCGCCGTCAACTACGTGGGACAAGCTCAGCGGTCGGTGGTGGCGAGTGAGGTGGAGGCACGGGGAGGGGGTTGGGGAGAGGGTCCCCAAAAAACTGCACATCCCCTGGATCATGTCTAGTAAAATGGGCGATTGGTGACAACGTCGGCTAGTGGCAGAGCAGAGGTGGGTGTCGCATTGTGGTGCTCAAGCCATCCACCAGCTTATCCATCCCCTGCACCAAACTGATTCGTTCTTTCTGATCCCCGTCAGCCCGATGATCAGTGGCATAACCCTTGAAATATTGCTGTAGCTAAATAAAGTTGTTTTGGTGCTTAAGAGCATCTCCACTCGGGGGCCCCTAAATCCCCCCTAAAGGGATATCGGGGGTGTCGGCGCTCGGAATCACGCCCAGTTCGCCCCCCCCCCCCCCCAAAATTATGTTTCGGCTCTGACACACCCAACCCAACCCACAAGAGGGGCTAGCGGGGGCACTAGATGGAGATAAAAACATAGCGGGCCAGCCCTATCTGTGACACGCACACGAAAACCCTTCCATTCAGCCTTTACTCCCCCACTCCCACCCCTAGAAGCTTGCCACTGCTACCACCCCTCACCACCGCTAGTCGTTCATTTCGCTAACAATACACGCGCAGCCGCCAGAAATACTTCCCACGCCCTCCCAAACCACCCCTCTGCCCGCTCTACCATCGTCATTCCGCCTGCTAGTGAAAGAACATTTCATTATATCTAGTGTTTTGTGTGTTAGATAACAATGGCAAGGATTATTTAATTGTGTGTTTAGTGGTGCAGAATACTTTCCACCCAAATGATGCTAAACGCGAGTTTTGGGGGCGGATTATCAGCCCCTACCAAGGTCGGACTATCCGCCCTGCCTAGTTCGTCAAAGCCACCAAGGTGTGTCACGCGGAAGGAGGGTAGAGTTTTCCCCGGATTAATCGGCCAAGGCCATAGCTTTTGCTTGGGCGGATAATACGCCCCACCAGGGGGCCGGATAATCAGCCCCTGGGGCTTTTTCCAAAAGCCACCAAGGCGCGTCACGTGGAAGGGGGCGTAGTTTTCCCCGGATTAACCGGCCAGGGCCGGAGCTTTTTCCCGGGTCGGATAATCCACCCCCAGGAATTTTGTCAAAGGTAACCAAGGCGCGTCACACAGAGAGGGGGCGGACATTTGGTCTGGATTGTCTGATTCCGGGCCGGATGTTTGCCCTAGCCGAATAATCCAACCCTCACTTAGGCCGGATAATCTTGCCCCTTTTTGTCCAACGGCTGGATATTGGCAGGGGTATAAATACCCCAATTGGTCCTCCTACCAGATCTCTTGATTCATTCAAAAAAGTGCAGAGTTGTTGTTTCTAATTCTCATGAGATCTCCATGTTCAACCACCCAAAGGTTCCGATCTTTGGGGAATCGAAGGAGGAGACCTTGATCTACATCGGCACCAATCAAGGGCTTCAATTTCCCTCCATTCACTTGGAGGATTCTTGATCTAGTATTTCTTGCAAATATCTAGATCTCTATTTCGGTTATTGATTAACTTGTTCTTGTGGTAGCTTGTTGTCATCATGGGATCCTCCAATTTAGTTGTGGATGTGTGCCCTACTAGTGTTGTAAAGTCATCGGTTCCCGCCTAGAAGGGTACCAAATAGTGGAAGGTGGATCAGGCCTTTGGTGGCGAGATCCATCGGAGAATAGGGTGAGGCCTTTTGTGGTGTGGTGGTCTTAGTACCGCCCACCCCTCCAATGCAGACGTACTTCCCTTAATAAGGAAGGAACTGCGGTAAAACAAATCATGTGTCTCCGGGTGCTTCACTACGGTTACCTCATTCCACTCCCTTTGCCTTTACTCGCTTAGTAGTTAGGTTGACATATAGGGAAATTCATCTTAGTTGCATATCTAGAGAATTTACCTTTTTGTTAAGACTAATATTGAAAAGGATAAAAAATTGGAGTAGCACCTATTCACCCCCCCCTCTAGGTGCCCATACGATCCATTTCAATTGGTATCAGAGCCTCAGCACTTCATCCGGGCTTTACCGCCTAAGAGAGTATGGGTACTAAAGAAGATGGTAGTGAGGCTGGTAGTAAAGTCACCATGGATGATCTCAAGTCCTTGGAAACAAGCTTGATTAAAAACATGGAGACCCAAATGCAAGAGATGCATGAAATGATAGCGCGTTTCATGCCACCCACGGCCTCCCCTCCATCTTCCCTGAGGCCACAACTCCTATTTCTAAGGACAAAGCTAAGGCTAACTCCGAAGAAAATGAGTTGGAGGGTGAAGATAAAAACAAGGGTTCCTCTTCCAAAAAGGGAAGTGGTAAGGAGTACTATAGTGAGGTTTGTCACTTATATTCACCTGATCCACCAATCCCTCACCCTTATATAAACAATAGGGATTATCCAACCAAGCTTACTGCATCTTCCTTTAATCAATTGAAATTTTTGATGAAATCTCATGTGTGTGCAGTTCGTCCCTTGAGTTATGGAGGATCATTGAAGTTGGCCTCCACATTGGGGATCCAAACAACTTGACAATGAGAGAAGTTGTTGATAGTCAACTCAATGCGACCGCTTTGCACATGATTCATCTTGGTGTGGGTCCGAAGGACATGCCACACATTGAACATTTCACCACCGCTAAGGAAGCTTGGGGTGCCCTCACCGACTTGTTCATTGGAAATGAGAGCATGAGAAGAAATAGGTATGATACTCTAAAAAATGAATTTGAAGGGTTCTTGACGAGGGGTAACCTCGGCAATGCCCATGCTGATGAACTTCGGGTTTCGCGGAAAAGTGAACGCTGGGGATTTCGTCGGATGTTAGGAAAACAATGGAGTCAAAGTCGCCTGAATATTGAGAATCGTGCTATTACAAGTTGTCTTCTAGATTTCGGTACCCTCGCCTGGGCTTCTCCCGTCCTATATATAATAGGTCTGGTCTCAAAGCTATATGCGAATAGGTTTCATACACGCGTAATTACAATACCAACATAATGTCGGTTTATAGTGTCTTTCCTAATACAATCAAAGCCTTTGTCGGTTGCTTCCTTGGGCTGTCATCTGAAACCTTCGTGGGTCGTAAGCCTTTGTACAATCATAGGGTAGCGAATCATAAGCACCCGAGTAATCATACCTATGTCAGTAGCCCCCGAGACTCTACTTGAACCGTAGTTTCAGGTTGAGTCTCAAAGTTTCTTTTTCCTTTTTATCTTTGTAGGGATTTTGGTACAGCGAGTCGGATGCTTTTGACGGATCAGGAATCAGTTAATTGCTCCTGGGCAAAAACAAGGTTGTCCTACATCAAATTCAAGTCCCCATGCTCGAATTCGGAATTTGCTACTAGCGTAATTTAGTTTGAGCCACTGAGGTCTTATCGAATACTGAATTCCAGTTTTCTATTTTTATCAGGTACCCAACGTGTCCGTCGGGATTTTTCATCGTATCGTTGATATAGATATTCTACTAGAAGAGCGCATTCTTGGGCGATTACCAGGCCACACGGGACGAATCCTGGGGTCTTACCTTCATCTTTCTGAACACGACATTCGAATTTTTTGTCGCGCCTGAGCGTGATCCGAGATTTTTGGCTTTTTTGGCGGTTGGCCTACTGGGCCATCAAGGTTTCTAATTTTATCAAATAGTTTTAATGCTTTATACTGGCTCCCGATGGAAGTAATAACTTTTTGAGGATACACTGATGTAAATCTCAAAGGTGTTTGCAATCATGAATATATTTTATGCACAACTGGATTTCTATCGGGTGCGCACCAGCGCTCCCGATGGGAGTAGCCCCGAGGCTATGTTCGGATACCTGTATCTGGACATAGCCTCATAGTCATTGTTAGTTTGGTGGAAAGCATTGATCTTTTGAACAATAAAAAAGATTAAGGTACAAATAACTTATCTCTTTTGATATATAAAGCAAAAAAATCGATAATACATTATTCTTTGAACGGATGGCCTGTAGCCGTTGTCCTGGTTATTCTGGCTTAATAAGCCAAACTGTAACTCTTATCACATTATTTATGCGTAAAAGCGTCGTAGCTGTGCTACGTTCCATGGATTTGAGTAATTTACTCCTGTCTTCTTGTCTTGTAGTCGATATGCTCCTCCGGGAATAACCTCTGTGACGATGTATGGTCCTTCCCATGGTGCTTCTAACTTCTTGTGGCCATCTTGTTTGAGGTGAAGAACTAGGTCCCCTACTGCAAAGGACCTAGGCCACAATCTTCTGCTATGGTAATTGCGCAGGTTTTGCTGGTACATAGTTGCTCTTTGGAGGGCTTCATCTCGAGCTTCATCAAGTGCGTCCACATCATCTTCAAGTGCTTCTCTTGTTTCCTCCTCATCATATGCAAATTCTCTTGGGGATTCGTGTGACACCTCAACAGGAAGCACGGCTTCTGCACCGTGGACCAAGAACAAAGGCGTCTCTTGTGTTGAATTATTTGGAGTTGTACATAATCTCCATAGTACAGATGGCAGTTCTTCCACCCATGCTCCTTTTGCTCTATCAAGTGGTGCTAGTAGTCTTTTCTTGAGTCCCGTAGTAACTAGTCCATTGCCTTTTTCTACCTGTCCATTTGTTTGCGGGTGAGCTACCGAAGCGTAGCTTATTTTGATGCCCATCTCCTAGCAGTACTCTCTGAACTCATTGGAAGTGAAGTTGGTCCCATTGTACGTGATGATGTTGTTCAGTATGCCAAATCGAAATACTATGGATTTGATGAAATTCACAACCGAAGTCCCATCTTGGGTGGTGACAGGCATTGCTTCAATCCATTTGGTAAATTTGTCGACTGCTACTAGCAGAAAGACGTGTCCTCCTAGCGATGATTTGTGAAGTTTTCCCACCATATCGAGTCCCCACTGAGCAAACGGCCAGGCCAGAGGTATAGGATTCAACTCAGCGGCGGGTTCTCTAGGCTTTGTTGTGAAGCATTGACATGCCTCACATGTTCTGACAATGTCTTTTGCATCTTGAACTGCAGTAAGCCAATAAAATCCTGCTCTGAATGCTTTTGCAGCAATTGCTCGGCTACTAGCATGGTGATCGCAAACTCCTTCGTGTATATCTTTGAGTATAATTTTTCCTTCTTCGGGTGGTACGCAACGTTGCAACACGCCCGAAATACTTATTTTGTATAGTTCTCCTTTGATTATCCTGAAAGCCTTCGATCGCCGGGTGATTAGTCGGGCATCTATCACATCTTCTGGTAGCTCTCCCTTAGTCATATATGCTATATACGGCTGCATCCATGCGGGCTCAATTAGCATAAACTCTTCAATTTCTTGTTCTTCTTCTTCAACGGCTTCTTCCATGTTCTTGGCTTCTGAAGGAGCCCCCGACTCTTTTTGTAGATGTTTCCTTTTCCCTGTTTTTGGTACTACAACCTCGGAGACTCTTTTTTGCTTTGATCGATCGCTCCGCTATCTCCTCCCAAAAAACTTCGGGTGGTATTGATAAGCACAATGATCCGATGATTGCTAGATTATCGGCTTCCTCATTGCTTGCTCTTCCTATATGTGATACTTCACACCCATCAAACTGAGCCTCCATAATGCTATAGAGGTCACGATAAGCAATCATATTTTCGTTGACGGCATCGCACTTGTTCATTGCCTGTTATGCCACAAGATTGGAATCTCCAAAGATTTTGAGGCGAGTTGCACCGCAAGCTTTGGCCATTCGCATGCCGTGCAACAGGGCCTCGTATTCCGCTTCGTTATTAGATGCATTTGCAAAGCTCATCCGAAGTATATAGTGCATTTTGTCGCCTTGAGGTGATATTAGTACGACTCCTTCTCCTGCTCCCTCCGTTCTTTTTGATCCATCAAAGTACATTGTCCAGGCACTAGAAAGGTCTGGTGGACTCGCACATTGCAGCTCCGTCCACTCTGTGATAAAATCCGGCAGAACTTGTGACTTAATTGCTTTGCGCTTCTCATACATGATATCCTGACGAGATAATTCGATGCCCCGTAGAGAGACACGTCCAGTTGCTTCTGGATTGTTGAGGATGCTTGACAAACGCGCTTCGTTGACCACTATGATTGGATGCTCTGAAAAATAGTGGCGTAGTTTTCGTGCTGTCATAAATACCCCGTATGCTAGTTTCCGGTAGTGTGGGTACCTTTGTTTAGATGGCGATAGAACCTAACTTAGGAAGTAAATTGTCCTCTATACATTGATGTCTACACACTTCTATTCTTGTAGACAGCTGTTGGGCCTCCAAGTGCAGAGGTTTGTAGAACAACAGCAAGTTTCCCTTAAGTGGATTACCCAAGGTTTATCGAACTCAGGGAGGAAGTGGTCAAAGGTATCCCTCTCAAGCAACCCTGCAATCAAGATACAAGAAGTCTCTTGTGTCTCTTGTGCAATCAAGATACAACGAATCAGATAGATCGCGTCGGTTTACAAAAGCCTGTCGGTATGGAATGTACCAACAGTTGATAATCAAAAGGCAGATAGCGACAACAAGTTGGATGCAACAGATAGACAAGGAATTACACACACACACACACACTCACACAACCTATGGTACTACGGAACCCAGAACACGTGAATCCTAGTTTGAATTTTTAGAAGAGGATTGAAAACGTTACACTTCCTTACCAGAAAAAGGGTGGGTGGGTGGGTAAGAAGAAAAATGGAAGCAGTCCTACTCTCACGTTTTGTTTTTCCCTAGTATACATAGCTACCAAAAATATTTGCTAGACTGACAACGACCATTTGGCTGAGACCCTGAAGGGCGGGATGGCTCTGATACCAATTGTAACAACCTCAGACCCCACGCTCTAAGTTCAAGCCTGGATGTACCCAAAGTGGTTAAAATAGTACAGCGGGGGCCCAGGGGCCACCCACGTGTAGACCCGTCGGCCATCCTAACCACTTCCAAGAACATCGGGACAAGAGCGAGTGGCGTAGGCAACAGGCGAAGAGATCAAATACATACACAAGTGAGTATGTATGCAAGCTACCTTACAATAGTTCTCAGAGCCATACCATCTAAAAGAAATAGAAATATTGCAACGCCATACGGCAAGATCCAAATATCCTAGATAGAGATAATAGTGTAGGATAGCTCCTCATACATCAAACATCAGAGTATCAAGCGGAAGCGGGAAATAAGATCTGAGTACGGACAAGAAGCAAATCGGCATAAGATGCCACATAAGTAAGCACATCCCGCCCACAGATCTCACGGACCCCCATCCCCGGAATCTCTACACCGAGTGATCGTTGCCAACATCATCTGTCTCATCCACCCAGTATCCATCTTGCGAATACACATGTTCATCTGAATCAAACAATTTATCGTGTGAGACCCTAGGGGTACTCAGCAAGTCTTTATGCCTCTAAAGGGGACATATACCTGGGGTGACGCAATTGCAGCAAAAGATAATAACTAACAAGTATATACATACTCGCTAACCATCCGCCTAACCAATGATAGACGGATGTCCGTTAATTAGAAACAATAGTTATAACAGTATAAAGTAACATATCCATCCTCCTTCTCGCTTACCAATGAGAAAGCGGATGAACAACCCATCCGTTGGAAGTTTTATTACTCATTCCATGAATATTACACTATTTACTAGTCAGATATTTAGTCAAATTAAAGACGGTACTTTAGTTATACTTGTCTATGATCGAGAAACTGTGCTCCAAGTCGTCCATAACCGCGGACACGGCTTTCAGAAAGATTTACCCTGCAGGGGTGCACAAATAGCAACACACACACGATCGACCTCGGAAAAACCAAATCAAAACCCAACGACGCTTTCACGACAAAGCAATCACATGATTCTTAGAATATTTCAGGGGGCCACCCCAATAAGCTACCCGCAACAAAGTTGGCCGGCTCCGAGATGGACCCAGGGTTTGCAAGAACGGCTGTAAACGACTGGGAACCTGAAAATTTGACTAGGCTTGTCGATACCGCGAAATCGTGCCGCGATCCCTAAACAGTACAGGTGCTCCACGCACAATCTTAAATAAAGCAGTAAAGCATGGCATAAGTACAGGATAGTAATAAAGCCCCAAACTACTTTGTGGCCCCAAGAAATAAAGTACGAATCAAGCTCTAGCAAAGGGGATTCATAGAGTCTCTCGTATGTGGATAGTGCGAATAGTCAAGGAACATGAATCAAGTACTCGGGGTCCTACGGGACACAAGTGAGCATGAAAAACCAAATAGGAGATATTGCCCACCGGTGCCTCTTTCCTTAGTTATCCCACTACTACTCAGGTTAAGTTGTTTAGGTACCTTGTTATCCATCAGACACTCACATACCCAACACATGATGTTCTACGACTCGCATGGCTCAAACAACTCCTATAGTAATGGCTCATGGGATTGAGGAACAGGCTCGGTGGGGTTTAAAAATAAAGGCTATGCAGTACTTGGGATTCAAGTTAATGCAATCGCGACTCAATGATGCAAGAATAAGATAGAGGCAATCGGTACTATATGTATGCAAGCATGTGGTAGTGCTTGTCTGGCAGCTCAGTTGAAGCGAGAGGTGGATCTGGGTAGTACTCCTGGGATTCCTGATATCTCCCCTGCTCGGCGTCTATCCGAAAGAAGAACCAAACATACAAGGGCCAACATAAATAAAGTGCACAAGCATATAATAAAATGCGACAAGCAAACAAGCATGCTATGATGAATGATGCACAGATTACATGGCAATAATGTAGCATGGCAATGGTGAGGTGTGGGGACAAGAATAAATCATTTTATTATTTATTTGGTCAAGTTTTATTGCCATAAATAGTTCTGGTTTTTAATAATGACATGATGCATGCTTCAATTCATATCACGGAATTCATAGTTAGAACGGGCTCGTCGCGCTGATCGATTTAGACATAGTATTCGTCGAATTTGGAGTTATAGAATTAAAGTTATTAATTAATTAAGTAAAAGGCATTTTTATTGCAATTAAGCAATTTCGAAAATTTAAATTAGTCATACATTAATTTGAATGGCATATTTGAAATCCTCATATTTTTCTGATTCAAAAACATATATTATTTGTATTGTTTGGATTTATTAATAAAAAGTTATTAATTTCTGGATATTAAAAACATATTTGCAATTTCTGAAATTATTTTTATGTGGAAAAGGCTCACAGAAACTTTTTGTACTCAGGTGGGTCTAGCCCGAGTCACTGACGAGTGGGCCAGGCGCTGAGTCAGCGCCAGCTGGCGCAGCGGCTCTACGCGGGCTTTTCTCACCGCGGGTTCACCTAGCCACAGAGATTGACAAGCGGGATCGGGGCCGTCGGGTCCACCGCACGTGTGCGCCAGCCGGGGCGTGCCACGCGGCAGATCCGGGGGAGCGCAGGAGGGCCTGTCCGTGAAGGATAGAATCTGCCAGGGGGTCTTATGCAAAAGAACAACTAATCTGAAAAACGATCCTCTAACAGGAGCTAGCTCGACTGATCTTCGGAAGACGATGCCGAGCAAACCTGTGGGAATCTGGAGATAGCACAAAAAGCAAAGTTGAAGAGGGCATCAAGATGTACAACTTTCATGTACGGGGTTTCTCCGGTGGAGCACTATGGAGCCCGGAAATTGACGAAGAACAGGGACGAAAATCGGTGTCTGAGACTGTCGGACGAGGTGCAGAAAAACGACATTTTCCACTGGTTTTCGCGAGATGATTCCGAGCTCGTCTATGGACGGATCTGGACGTGCTATGGCTTGTTAGAAAGAGGGGACGACTGGCTAGATCTTTTGTTCTCGCGTTGTTCGAAGACGAGCAACACAACGACGATATCGATGCGTTGAATAGGTCCGGCGCGAGCCGCGATGCACTGTCTGCCGCATGCGCGCGGTTCAGAGCGGGCTGGCGAGCGCGGCGGTGCAGCGCGCACGCGTGCGCGGCGACGGCGGTGCGCGTCGCACACAGCGTCCGTGGTAGCGGGGCGCGATGGCGACGGCGGGACGGTAGGGGTACATGGATACTAGGCAGGGAGGTGCAGCTCACCGAGGTGGCGGCGAAGGGGAAGTAGGCGGCGAGGTCGAACGACGTGACCGCGGCGGCGAGGCGCTGGGACGGTGACGGCACGGCGAGCCCATGCCTACTCCTCCTCCTCGCTCCTAGTACTGTACTGCTTCCGCACCTCGGTCGGGGCTTTCTTGCTACGGTGGCTTCCTAGTGGCGGAGAGCAGGGGCAGTGGCCACGGCCATGGCTGGGGTTTGTGGTCGCAGATGAAGCAGAGAGGAGGGTTGGCGATCTGGATCGGGTTGGAGGGTAGGTAGATAGAAGAGGGGGAAGGAGGACAAAGCTCTGCTGCTGGCCACTTTATGCACGAGGAGAGGGAGCACGGCTCTGCGTGAGTGCAGCTGTACGGCGTGTCAATCACGTGGACGAGGAAGAGAAACATGAGGAAAGAAAGAGGCGTGCAATGGCGGTTCGGCATAGGAAAAAGAGAGGGAGGGCTCGGCTAGGACAGCCGGGGACCTAGGGTGGAGGTTAGGCTAGGGTTTAGACTAGGTTGAAACAAGGGATTACACTAGGTAATGTCATGGTTAGCTAGGGTTTTAAGAGAGAGAGGAAGAGAGAGATTAGCTAGCTAGTATAAGTAAGCATGTAGGGTTTAGGTGGAGTAGATTGTTAGTGATATGGTAGAGATAGGTTCCTTCTTCATTTTTGTTTGGTTTTGAATTATTCCCCAAACCATGTTTGAAACACATACAAAAAGCCAACAAGATCCCAAATCGAATTTTAGAGAAACCAAAAGTTAAAAAGGGTCTAATATTTCATGTGGCTAGATTAGGTGGTTTTATATTGCATGTACATGCAATAATGCACAATTGCAAGCATGTGAGGCAAATGCATGCATGTGGTAGTGTAAGAAGAGAGAAAACAAAACAAGATTTGAAGTGATCAAAAACAAGGATAATATTCGTGGATCCATACACTATACATGGATGGGCATGAGATAAATACCAAGAACAAAATGTTAGGGCCCACATATACATGTATGGTGGTATTAGAATGGATTCCAAAGAGAGATGAAATTGACAAGTTAATAGGTAGAAAGAATTAAAGAGATATGCCCTCAACTCAACTTGGGCATGAAGCAATTTATCAAGAAGCAACTACAATTCATCAAGAGGCAAATACAAGTAATATGAATGCATATGAGAGAAGAAGCAAATGGAAAGGGGTTTTATATGATGCTCAAATGCAAGGTGGCATGATGACATGAGCATGATATAATTATGATGCAACAATTATATGTAGGAAGTAGCATGTTATTATTAGACCATGTAGCATTATAGATGTTAGACATATGGGATGCTACATATGAACACATAGATACCGTTAGAACCCTTAGCCTAGAGGAAGAACTACTCCCTCATCATCATGGGAATCAGCAACAGCGATGGAGATGGTGGTGGAGATCGATGGAGATGGCTCCGAGGGCACTTCCCTGTCCCGACAGGGTGCAGGAACGGAGACTTTCTGTCCCCCGAATCTCCCCTCGGTGGTGGCAGTGCTGCGGAACTTTTCGTGGCTAGAGTCTTGCCCGATTTAGGGTTTTCGTCCCAGGGGGATCTTATAGGTGAAAGGGCAAGGTCGGTGGCCGTCCAGGGGGCCCACACCATGCCCTGGCGTGGCCTAGGGCTTCACGCGCCACCACATGGTATGGTCAGCCCCTGGCCCCTCTCCGTCTCGTCTTCTGGCTCCGTGAGTCTTCTGGTAAAATATCGACTTTGGCTTTTGTTCGGTCCAATTCCGAGAATATTCATTTTCTGGCTTTTCTGGAACCAAAAACAGAAGAAAACAGGCAACTGGCACTGTGGCATCTTGTTAATAGGTTAGTTCCAGAAAATGTGTAAAAGTAATCCAAAGTGTGGACAAAACATACGAAAGTAGATATAAAACAAGCATGGAACATCAAAAATTATGGATACATTAGCAACATATCACACACCGTGGGTCTTCCCTTCTTTGGGTCGCTCTACGACCAAGACCGTGCTAACCACCTGATGTGTGGCAGCGATATGAAGGAGTAAAGGCTCTTTCTATTTTGGCGACACGACGATAGGAGATATCGAACGTGTTCTTTTAAGATCTTCAAAGGCGCGCTCAGCTTCTTCCGTCCACTCGATTTTTTTTGCTTTCCTCATGAGGGTGTAGAATGGTAATGCTTTTTCTCCTAATCTTGCAATCAAAGGACTGAGTGACCCTACTCACCCTGCCAGTTCTATACGCCACGCAGATTTTTTGGCTTCTTCATTGTGAGGATTGCTTGTATTTTTTCGGGATTAGCCTCGATTCCCCTGGCTGATACCAAATATCTGAGGAGTTGCCCTACTGGGACTCCAAAGGAACATTTCTTTGGGTTTGATGGCCCAAAATATATCGAGCTTGTTGGGGTACCCCGTTTTTCCTCAGTTATGAAACCAAGGTTATCAATCTAGTAGGAGCAAGGAAACACCTCAAATGTTTTGCTAGCTGAGCTCTGGCAGGGCGCACTACCGGTGCTAGTAGCAACGTGGAATCCTACACAACACAACCACAGAACTTTGCCCCCAACTTGTGATGAGGTTATCAATCTCACCGGTTTTGTTGAAAACAAAGGATTAAACGTATCGAGTGGAAGAAAGTAATAGTTTGTAGAAAGTAAACACAAAGCAGTAAACAGTTGATTGAAGATTGATAGTAAAAGAAAGGATCAGGGTCCATAGTTCACTAGTGGTGGTTCTCCTTAAGATAGATAACATGCTGGGTGAACAAATTACAGCGGGGCAATTGACAAACATCGAGAAAGCAATACATGCATATACTAATCATCTTGACTCCTTTGAGATTCGATTGGGCATTACAACATTATACATAGACCGTCATCCAACTGCATCTATGACTAATAATCCACCTTCAGGTTATCATCCGAACCCCCTCCAGTATTAAGTTGCAAGCAACAAATTATTGCATTACGAATTGCGTGTAAAGTAAACAATATGATTGTTCTATGAACAAAGGATTGTTGTTTTCTCCCTAGTAGCAACATCACATCTAGTACCTTAGAGATTTCTGTCACTTCCCTAGATTACTAGAGGCATGAACCCACTATCGAGCATAAATACTAACACTTGGAGTTGCTAGCATCTACTTGTCCAATAGCTACTAACAATGGAAAGCATGCAAGATCACAAATAACAAAGACATGATAGAATCAATAATCAATCTGAAATAGCATCTCAATATCCATCGGATCCCCGCAAACACAACACGTAGGAATTACAAATAGATGATCTTGATCATGAACGGAGCTCACAAGATCTAAACATGAAAGCACAAAGGAGGAGAACCAGCCATCTAGCTACTACATGGACCCGTAGTCCAGAGATGAACTACTCACGCATCACACCGGAGGCTTGCATGATGATGAAGAAGGCCTCCCGGGTGAAATCCCCTCTCCGGCAGGGTGCCGGGAAGAGCTTTAGATGCCTCCCGATCTAGGGATGGAGACGACAACGGCTTTAGACTCTTTCGTGTATTTTTGATCGGGTACTTAGGGTTTCCGTATCAGAGGCAATATATAGGCGGAAGGAGAAGCCGAGGGGTGCTGGGGTCGGCCAGACCACCCCCTGGCGCGGGCCAAGCCTGGCCGCGCGGCTACGTGGTGTGTTCGGGCCCTTGCCCCTCTTCGTCTGGTATTCTGGCTCCATATGTCTTCCGGTAAAATAGCGACTTTGGCTTTTGTCCCGTCCATTTATTTTCTGAATTCCTGGAACCAAAACAGCAGAAAACAGGCAGCTGGCACTGTGGCTCTTGTTAATAGGTTAGTCCAAGAAAGTGTATGAAAAGTACTCCAAAGTTGGAACAAGACATAAGAAAGTAGATAAAACCAAGCATGGAACATCAAAAATTATGGATACGTTAGCAACGTATCAACATCCCCAAGCTTAACTCCTGCTCGTCCTTGAGTAGGTAAGTGATAAAAAGAAAGAATAATTTTTTAGGTGACATGCACCATCATAAACTTGATCAAAGTATTTGTAAAACATTGAAAGCTGGGATCATAATACTTCAATCATAACATGAAAGACAAAGTTCTAGCAATAAGACAAAGCAACTATGTAGCAACATGAAAAGGTACAGACAAAAGATTCATGAATAACAATGCTTTGCAAGACGTTTGTTTGTTTCACATAAAGAAAACATAGCATAGTGGCATTCAGCTTGCCCCTCATAGAGTAGCAAACATAAATGCATAGGACACCTTCAAAGTTCATAAGAGTGACTAGATACAAATAGTTTAAAACAAGCAATATCAAAGTTATGCATCCATCAACAAGTCTTAGGACAATGCACGTAGAACTAAGAATGACCACTATGCTCTCAAAGTAGGTGCATAAAGATAGAAGGTGGAGACTCAATATAAAAGTGGAAGAAAGGCCTTCATAGAAGGAAGTAGAGATTCAAGTTTCATAAAGAGCTTCCAAAAATTATGGTACTTGTTAGATTTTAGCTCGCATTGCCCCTATCATAAGCATCTTGAAGTGATTAAGGTTAAAGTGAACAAACTATGAAGTATATGCTTGACAAAGTATAAGTTGGAAACATCATGTCCCTTGAATACGAGGGTCGCTCCTCTTGCTACTCAAGTTTAGTCACCGGTAAGTTCTTGTCATAGTAAGTACATGTGTATCATAGAGAACCGCCAATGGGGTACCCCTTGCCCAATGATACGGAAGAATCCCCATATCAAGATGATAAGGCAAGTAGACAATGAGCATCTCAGCAATCTTCTTATTTACCATGGTAAAATGGTGCTTTTTTCTCTCTTTCCTCTTTTCTCATATATATTTTTTCTCTTTTTTCTCAATATCTGACTCTTTTTTTATAAGAAGAATGCTTCATAGACAACTCATTATGGTTACGCTGCAGGTTTCCACCATGACAGCATGGATTAGACCAGCGGCCCAGGCATTTCTCTAGCACACATACATAACTCCATGGACTTACAAGCTCCCCTTTTATTTCACACCGACGACATCCATAGAAAAAAGAGCATGCTATCAACTAGGTACAAAGTACAAGTGTAATGTTGAAAGCGTTCCCCATGACACCATGGTTCTGCTAATCCCCAACATATAAGTGCAAGCATATACAACATAGACGACACAATGTTTGAAGTTTATTAAGGGCAATAAAAGTGAAGTGTGCCATCAAGTTCGTGAGAGCTTTAATCACTAGTTTTCTCATAACAAGTTTAATTCGGAAGGTAGATAAAAACATGAATATACTTGGAATAGAAAATGATAATAGGTAGGTATGGTGGACTCTTTGAAATAACTTGTTTTTAGGATTTGGATGCATGAGTGGAACTCATACTTGGTTATGGAGGCTAGCAAAAGACTGGGAGCGACCAACTAAGAGGGCAATAATGGCCATAATCATGCAGAGCGACAGAACATCATTAATCAAAGCATAAAGTGATATTACAAGTTGAAAACTAAAGGATCATAAAGTCTCTGGTGACTTGGGATAGTCATAACATGGTGTGAGCATGTGCCAAGTCAACCCAAATAAAGCATCAAAGGAGAATACCACAATACTATACTTTAATATGCTAAAACAACGCATGATTCTTCCAACGCACATTAAGCAATCTCAATTGTTTATAACATGTCATGCTACAACAAAGAATACTAAGCATAAAGCCAAAACAATATCAAGCATGGCATGACAAAGCATAGGCCACAGTCAAAAACAAGCTCTCTTTACCACTTAAGCATGAACTTTCCTACTCTTTCCCAATCCAAACCAAACTATTTGAAAACCAATGCATGAACGAGGGGGTCCAACCAATTTATTCAGCAAACTAAGCAAACCAAGAAAGCAAAAAACTAAAACAAAAATGAAAAAGAAGACGCTCCAAGAACAACACAACTGTGCATGAAACAATAAAAATGAAGTGTTTGGAAGAAACCTGGGATTTTTATTGATGAAGAAGGGGATGCTGTAAGATCTCACCATAAAAAGGTAAGATCCCTGTGATTGCAGTGCTAGTCCCTGGATCGAAAATGCTAGCACCCACAGTTTAAGATGAAGTACACAGAAACAAAGGTCATTATTACATCGCATATCCAGGAATATAATGGTTCTTACAACTCACTTAGCCCAAGGCTAAGACACTTAAAGTTCACATTACATAGCATAGTAATAATAGAGTCTTCAATCTTCATGTGCCACAGGCAAGCATGTCGAGTGTAGACCCGCAACCCTACTCATCATCGGAGTATCCTGCAACATAATAAGTTACGGCCACAAGGGTCAATACATTTGGAATTGTATTGGCAAGTGATACCATAGATACTTAGTATAATCCAACAACTACATGAATATATGGCTAAGTGGGGTTATGGCTGGCTTTGCTAAAAGCTAGTTTAACTTATAGTTTTTGAAGAGTAAGTTTTCTCATTCAACACTAAGGTACCAATGATAGACATCACTGAACCCCTACCCATGTTCACCCACAAGTTTTAACTTAGAGAAATTTGGATGAGGAGATTATTGAACTACTTCACTGTCTTGAGGCTCGGGAATTGTCCATAACCGGGGACACAGCTAAGTACTTAGTTTTACCCTCTCGAGAGGTGGTGCACTTTCCCCACAAGACTCGACATGCATCGAGACGAGACTTTTCAGAAGCAATCCCTCAGACCACCACGAACGCGTTCCATCCTACCACATCTACCACCTTCTGTCCGTCTGGCTGAGTTCTTGCAACTTAGTTGGTAAAGGCAGAGCCCATATGCCATGTGGCTGCACTCGAAGCTTCATGATAAGAATGTCTCCAATCTCTTTGTTCCTGGGTGGCCATCCACAAGTGTGATACACCAGCTGACCATAGACATGGCCCCTGAGTAACCACTCAACATAATACAAGCAAGTCCCATTCCACCCAGGTGTTTCATTAATATTAGTTGTTTTCTTAGTCAAACAAAATAATATCTTTCCATACTATCTTATATGTGTATTCCACCCACGAATTCTAATAGCATGGCTAAGCACTCTAGCATACGAAGTCTTTTGACTAGGAGATACTACCAATATATAGTCTATAGGGTAGCATAGCATAGTAACATGTAAATAATCCTATCATGCTAAGATCTACCAAAATAACACTAGTGTAATAGTGAAAAATAATAGGAGATGAGATGAAATATCACTTGCCTTGGTAGCTAGGGGAATAGGTACAATCCTCACAGCAACAAACTTCACAATCCACACAATCTACACAAGATCAATACAACAACAATATTTTAATCAATAAAACATTACAAAAACATGAATGCATGCAAAATGCAATGATATGATCACAACTCTATAATTTACAGAGTCTACAGTACAGAGGGTAAAATACCTCATCTAAATGCATAAGAAATACCCCAAAACAATTTATAGAACAATTTTTATGAGCAAAATACTCCTAAAAAGGTTATGCCTATAATTACAATTTTTCATAGGCAAAAGTGTGAAACAAGGCCTCCATAATAAAGGTCTTATTTTTCTGAATCGATAGACACCAAATTTGCATTTTTCTGAATTGTGGAACAAAAGTTATGGATTTTCTAAGTTTAATACAAAATCTGTCTAATTTCTATTTAAACAGATAATCCTGGGCGACGTGGCGCAATCTAATTGGCCCGTACCGGTTTGGTCGGATGGACCGCTGTGGGATGTTGGATCTTAAGTGATAACAGATGGATCAGATTAACCCGTACCGGTTCGTCCATGATCTAATCCTAGCCGCAGACACAAGATCTAACGGTCCCTAGCGACCTGGCCGGAGATGGGCGGCGCTGACCAGCTGCGCGCGACGGCGGAGCGTCGGCCGATGAGGTTCCAGCGATTCTACAAGGGCTGGGAGACCGTGGACACGTACCAGAGGTCGAGGAGGTCGTGGCGGTCTCGATGGAGGTCACTGCGGTGCGGGGGGTGCTCTGGCTTGGCCTGGATCCCTCGCCGGAGTTGAGTAGACGGCAGAGCTCGCGGATCGGTGTCAGAGACGGCGACCTGGGGCTCGGACCAGACAGAAAAAGGGTTAGCGAGATGCGCAGGGATCTGCACGACCTAGCGAAGACCAAAAAGAGGCGTCGGGAACCCTACCTTCACCGGAAAAGGCAATGGATGGCGGCGGCAGAGGGGTTCACCGGAGTTGGATCGCGTTGTCGACCTGGTCCAAAAGGAGGCGCGTGGCCGAGGTTAAAAAATGCGCTAGGTCACCGCAAGCATTACGGAGCAGAGAGGAGGGCACGGCGTGGCCTGGGCTCACCGGAATTCTCGTCGGAGTTGCTTCGGGCGGCGGTGATTTGAGGTGTCAATTGGGGAGCCTGGGGGCTCTCCAGGGGCAGTGTTTGGGGGAATAGGTCGGGGAGAAGGAGAGGGTTAAGAAGGGGCCGAAGCGGTGGCGAATTACTCGTGGAAACGCTTGCAATCACTCGGCAATGGAAACGACAGAGGAGTGAAGGGGGCGCCGGCCGTTCGCGTGGAAGACGCTGAGGTGGCATTGACATGGCGCGGGGCCCAGTGGTAAGTGAGTGGGGGTGGGTTGAGGGGGTGTGCGGAAAAACAGAGAGGGGGAGAGGGAGGCCGGGTGGACTAGCTGGGCCGGTTTGGGCCAAAAGGCCAAAACTGCTGCTGCGGTTTAAAAACCCTTTCCCTCCTTTTCTTTTTCTTTTTTTTGAATTTGTTTTCTAGTTTTCTTTGAATTTAGCAAAAGTGCTCCAAAAAGTCTCAAAATTTCACCAAATTTTTGGAGGATAAATCTAATGCAAAGTAGTACATGCCATGATCATATGAATGCTATGATGAAGATTTTTAAAGAAAATTTTGGGATGTTACAAATCTAACCCCCTTAAGATGAATCTCGCCCTCGAGATTCAGGTTGGCTAGCAAATAGGTGAGGGTGATCTCTCCGAAGTTCATCCTCTCGCTCCCATGTTCTGATTCAGTGTGATGGTCCCACTGCACTCTGCAGAATCTGATGGTCTTGGTACGGGTAATTCTTTCTGCTGTCTCCAGAATCTTAATAGGTTTCTCTTCATAAGTGAGATCATTCTCTAGTTGAACTTCCTCTAATGGTATAGTGTCTTTCAACGAAGTTTCTTCCATCTCTGGGTGACACTTTTTCAGCTGACTGACATGGAATACATTATGAACTGCTGACAGAGATTCTGGTAATTCTATCTCATATGCCACTTCTCCTTTGCGGCTCAAAATCTTGAAAGGTCCTACATAGCGTGGTGCTAATTTTCCTTTGATTCCAAATCTTTTCACACCACGAAGTGGTGATACCCTGAGATAAGCTCTATCACCAACCTCATAGGTAACCTCTCTACATTTTGGATCAGCATAGCTCTTCTGCCGAGATTGGGCTACCATTAGCCTATCCCTTACCATCTTGACCTTCTCTTCACCCTCCTTGATTAGGTCTGGCCCGAACAAATTTCTTTCTCCTAATCCATTCCACAGCAATGGTGTAGTACACTTCCTTCCATAAAGAGATTCAAACGGAGCCATTTCTATGCTTGATTGATAGCTGTTATTGTAGGAAAACTCTGCGTATGGTAGACTTTCATCCCAACTGGATCCATAATCTAACGCACATGCTCTCAGCATATCCTCTAATATTTGATTGGTCCTTTCTGTCTGCCCATCAGTTTGCAGATGAAATGCAGTGCTGAATTCTAACCGAGTTCCCAGTGACTCGTGAAGTTGTCGCCAAAAATGCGAAGTGAATTAAGTCCCTCTGTCAGACACGATACTTTTAGGTACCCCATGCAAACATACAATTCTATTCATGTATATCTTCGCTAACTTTGCACTTGTATAAGTGGTCTTTACTGGTATGAAATGGGCCACTTTTGTCAAGCGGTCAACGATAACCCATATAGAATCGTATCCGGATTTAGTCCTGGGCAGTCTGGTAATAAAGTCCATACCGATTTTTTCCCATTTCCAATCAGGTATTGGTAGTGGTTGTAATAATCCTGCCGGTTTCTTATGTTCTGCCTTTACACGACTGCACACGTTGCACAAGGCAATGTGCTCTGCTATGTCCTTCTTTAAATTATTCC
Source organism: Avena eriantha (assembly GCA_910589775.1). Lineage (NCBI taxonomy): Eukaryota > Viridiplantae > Streptophyta > Magnoliopsida > Poales > Poaceae > Avena > Avena eriantha. Next base: position 327,242,599 of record OU342745.1, on the reverse strand, counting down.
ACCAAAACCTCTCCTTAACATCCATATACATCTTAGTATTGCCAGGATGAATTGAATATGGTGAGTTGTGCGCTTCTTGTAAGATCAACTTCTTAAGTTCAAGATCCTGCGGAACACAGATACGTTTTTCGTACCATAAGATTCCTTGATCATCTACAAGGAATCCTTTTGCCTTGCCTTCACTAACTTTACTTTTGATTTCTTCTATTTCTTTGTCTAACTTTTGGGCTTCTTGAATTCTGTCCATTAGTGTGGGTTGCACTTCCAAGGATGCAAGGTACCCTTCAGGCACTATCTCAAGTCTCAGCTCTCTAAATTAAGCACACAACTCTTCCGACAATTCTCCTTTATTGAGGCCATTCACACAAACCTTGCGGCTTAATGCATCGGCTATGACGTTTGCCTTTCCAGGGTGGTATTGCAAACTTAAGTCATAATCTTTGATAAGTTCTAGCCATCTTCTTTGTCTCATGTTGAGTTCTTTCTGTGTAAAAATGTATTTCAGACTCTTGTGATCAGTGAACATTTCACAACGTTTTCCCATAAGATAATGCCTCCATGTTTTTAAGGCATGTACAACAGATGCCAACTCTAGATCATGAGTAGGATAGTTCACTTCATGATTTTTGAGTTGCCTTGATGCATAAGCTACAACTCTACCTTCCTGCATCAGTACACCTCCTAATCCTTGGTGAGATGCATCACAATATACTAGAAAGTCTTTCTCAAGGTCTGGCAAACATAACACTGGTGCTGACACAAGTCTCTTTTTCAATTCCTGAAAGCTGGTTTCGCAAGCTTCTCTCCAATTAAACTTCTTCTCCTTCTTTGTAGATCAGTCATGGGCTTTGCTATCTTAGAGAAATTTTGAATGAACCTCCGATAGTACCCTGCTAGACCAAGGAAACTACGGATTTCTTTAACCGATTTAGGAGGTTCCCATTCTGTCACAGCTGCCATTTTTGCTGGATCAACAGCTATACCATTTCCAGATACTATGTGCCCGAGAAAACCCACTTCATTCAGCCAGAATTCACATTTTCTGAACTTGGCATAAAGTTTATGCTCCCTGAGTTTCTCTAGAATCAGGCGCAGATGTTCTTCATGTTCTTTGTTGCTCTTGGAATATACCAATATATCATCGATGAATACCACTACGAACTTGTCAAGGAATTCCATGAATACCTTATTCATCATGTTCATGAAGTAGGCCGGTGCATTAGTCAATCCAAACGGCATCACTGTATATTCATACAACCCATATCTAGTGGTGAATGCGGTCTTGGGTATGTCATGTTCTCTAATCTTTAGTTGGAAGTATCCTGATCGAAGATCAATTTTTGAGAACACACATGCTCCCTCTAGCTGATCGAAGAGATCATTTATTCTAGGCAGGGGACATTTATTCTTTATGGTTACTTCATTAAGTGAACGATAATCTATGCATAGCCTTTGACTTCGGTCCTTCTTCTCAATAAACAAAACTGGTGCTCCCCAAGATGACAAACTTGGTTAGATAAATCCCTTTTTCAACTGTTCTCCCAGCTATTTCTTGAGTTCTTTTAACTCGTCCACCGACATTTTATAAGGTCTCTTTGCTATAGGCCCCGTTCCTGGCAGTAGGTCTATCAGAAACTCCATGTCCCTATCTGGTGGCATGCCAGGTAATTCCTCGGGGAACACATCTGGGTACTCCTTCACTATTGGCACACTGTCTAGGCTAACCCCCTTAAGAGAATTAACCTTGCTCCCCTTAGGTTCAAAGTTAGACTTGAACCTGATCCTTTTCTTTTCTGGGGTGGTGAGCATAACAGTTCGCTTGGCACAATCAATCACCCCTTCATAACGGGTCAGCCAGTCCATCCCTAATATTACATCTAATCCTTGGGATTCTAGGATTATTAAACTAACCGGAAACTTGTCCTTTCCAATTTCTAGGATTATCTGTCGGCACCCAGAATTTACTATCATTTCTCCACCCGGGGAGCTTACTTTAATGGGACATCCAATGGTTTCAGTGGAGAGTTCATTTTGGATTACAAATGCTCTTGAAATGAATGAATGCGATGCGCTATTATCGAAAAGGATAAGTGCGGGAAAGGAATTGATCTTGAACTTACCGATCACGGCATCAGATCCTTCTTGAATTTCTTCCACATTAATGTGATTCACATGATCCTTTTGGAATGGGTTTGGCTTAGCCCCATCAGTCTTCTTCTCTCGGCATTCATTAGCATAGTGCCCTGTCTTCTTGCACTTGAAGCATTCCACCTGACTGATGTCTTTCTTTGCTGGCTGACTGTGACGATTCTGACCATTTTGGTTTCCATGGCCATGACCGTTGTGGTTGTTTCTGAATCCACTTTTGTTATGCCCACGATGGTTGTTTCCATCATGGTGGTGGTTGTTATTTCGATGGTTATTATGATTCCCATTCTTGTGGAATCCTGAACTCCCACTTCCTTCACCATGAGAGCGCTTGTGAGGAGATCCTGATCCAAACTTATCAAAATGGTGCTTCCTCTTTCTACCCTCCACTTGTTTCATTTTGTTTTCCAGGATGGTAGCTTTATCACACAAGGATTGATAAGTTGGAACATATGCAACTGATAGTTGCATAGAAATTTCATCATTCAGCCCATCTAGGAACTTCTCCTTTCTCTTTGCATCAGTGTCAACATCATCGGGTGCATAACGTGACAAATTATTGAACTCTTCGATGTATTCAGAAATACTGCGGTGGTGTTGCTTGAGGTTATGAAACTCCTTTTTCTTCAACCCCACTATTCCAGAAGAGATGTGAGTGGTGCAAAACCCATCCTCAAACATTGCCCAAGTCACCTCCTCAATAGGGTGGGTAATTTGGAAATTATCCCACCAAGCAGCTGCATGACCTTCCAATAAGTGTGCTGCAGATCTGACTTTTTCTGCATCCGTGCATCCAACCGTGACTAGGTCCTTATTCACAGAACATAGCCAATCATTTGCTACCATGGGGTTAGTGGTACCCGAGAACTTAGCAGGTCTCAGCCTTAGAAATCTGGTCAGCATATCCAGAGGTGGTGGATTGTTCTGGTTGTTGTTATTGTTATTATTGTTGTTCTGATTCTGGGTTGCCATGAATTGAGTCATCATTTGCATCAATTGGGTCTGCGCAGCCATCATCTGCTGCATTCCATTGCCATTGTCATCCTCGTGGTTGCACCGGGGAGGCATCTGTGGGTTTAATAAGGGTAAGTAATGATAGATAACCCAAATAAAAACAACAATCAGACAAACAAGCACATGCAAGTTCAACATCACAGCAATGACAGAGTTTGCGAAAATAAAAATACTAGCATAGTCACCCACAAGTCGGTATGACCTATGCACTCCATAATAATAGAACGATAGGTAGATGGAACAACATCACTACTCCTCCATGTCGACTTCCTCCTCCACTAGTGCAAGTCCCGCTGCTGCGAACCCTGCCTTGTATTCCTCCAAGCTTGTAGTCAGAGCATCGATCTTTGTCTGTAACTCTCTCTTCTGAGTGCGTAGCCTCTCTACCACCTCGTGATCCGCTTCCAGCTCAATGTCCTCAAGCTCTAACTTGGTCTCCAAGTCTCTAATCTTCTTGTTCTTCTCCTGAACTCTCTTCTCTTGGCTCTTGAATTTCTTCTCTTGGTCTTCAAACTTCTTCTCCATTTCCTTGATTCGATTTTCCTATTCCAGGAAGGCCTTGTCCTTCTCCTTAAGTTGGACTCGTAGTTCATCGTTGCTAAGCATCACATTAGTCCTATCAGTATCAAGGTGTCTAATAAGGCTCTCTAAATCCTGGAGGTAGTGATGCACGGGCTTGATAGACTCCTTGGCGGCCTCGTCCAACACAATAGGCTCTCCATCCTCGTCGCGCCTCCCAAAGAAATGGAAGTAGTGGCTCCTGATCTCAGAAGAATGACGTCCACATAGGCGTCCCAACAGCTCCTGCATAGCAACATCGAGGCCCCTGTCCATGTCATCATGGAGAATCTTGAAGGCAATCTCCCCGGTTTGGGGCTCTGTCTCACGTCCTGGCTGGGTAACTCTGAATCCCCATAAGTCCTTCCTCTGAAACTTCCTCAGCTGAAGTCCCTGAATGGTAGGGATTGGAAGAGCGAGCACTTGGACTAGCTCCAACATACGAGTCCCAAAGCGAGTCCCCTTGAAATCCTCGGCCGTGCTGTAGACAAAATTCGGCATCTTTTGCATAGTATGGAGAAAATTAGTAACACACAATAAATAAAGTAAACACAAGTCACAAAATAAAAATCAACCAACAGAACACTCCAAGTAGCAATACATTATTCAACTCAAGCACTCAAGGTTCCAGACATAACTTATCTTTGCCATACCACATAAGTTGGTTTGATCAAAATACTAACGTGATAAAACGCCAAGGGTGGTGGTCCAACTAATATCTCACTCCTTCTTAACCAAGGTGGCAATCTAGGCATCCTTGGCAGCAATCTGCTTGTCTTGATCACATAGCTCCAAAGCTAGGCCTATGATATCCTTACTTAGGCATTTCATAGTGGCCTTTGAGTCTTGGACAAGACGCTTCTCCTCCTTGAGATCTTCCTGAGTATTGAGCATTCTATACTTGAGTCTCTCCCCAAGTTCCTCAATAGCTTTCCATGCAGCATTCCTTGTAGAGTCAAAGAATGACGGGTGCATTTCAGAGTTGGTGAACATGCAGAATCCCGTACTCTTGGAATCATCTTCCTTGTTCTTATACAAATGGAGTTGCACCCACCAATACTCTTGTCCTTCATCTATCATAGGAAATCCCTTGTATACGGCTTCACCATTCATCCCCAAGCCGAGCATGAGGTCCTTGAGTGCATTGGGAAATTTTGTCTCACACTCCAGGGTCATAGTCATCAGTGGTCCCTTCTTGACAGATTCATTGATGGTGGACATCTACAAAAATATATGAGAAGGATGATTAGGGAAAGCTTTACGAGATGAAAAGACAAGTATAAGGTTGGAATATAGAGTTATTTTTCCTAAGGGTTTTCCTTAGTCTAATCCATTCTAGGGTCACAAAACTACACGCAACACAGTGCTCTGATACCATCTGTAAGATCTCACCATAAAAAGGTAAGATCCCTGTGATTGCAGTGCTAGTCCCTGGATCGAAAATGCTAGCACCCACAGTTTAAGATGAAGTACACAGAAACAAAGGTCATTATTACATCGCATATCCAGGAATATAATGGTTCTTACAACTCACTTAGCCCAAGGCTAAGACACTTAAAGTTCACATTACATAGCATAGTAATAATAGAGTCTTCAATCTTCATGTGCCACAGGCAAGCATGTCGAGTGTAGACTCGCAACCCTACTCATCATCAGAGTATCCTGCAACATAATAAGTTACAGCCACAAGGGTTAATACATTTGGAATTGTATTGGCAAGTGATACCATAGATACTTAGTATAATCCAACAACTACATGAATATATGGCTAAGTGGGGTTATGGTTGGCTTTGCTAAAAGCTAGTTTAACTTATAGTTTTTGAAGAGTAAGTTTTCTCATTCAACACTAAGGTACCAATCATAGACATCACTGAACCCCTACCCATGTTCACCCACAAGTTTTAACTTAGAGAAATTTGGATGAGGAGATTATTGAACTACTTCACTGTCTTGAGGCTCGGGAATTGTCCATAACCGGGGACACGGCTAAGTACTTAGTTTTACCCTCTTGAGAGGTGGTGCACTTTCCCCACAAGACTCGACATGCATCGAGACGAGACTTTTCAGAAGCAATCCCTCAAACCACCACGGACGCGTTCCATCCTACCACATCTACCACCTTCTGTCCGTCTGGCTGAGTTCTTGCAACTTAGTTGGCCAAGGCAGAGCCCATATGCCATGTGGCTGCACTGGAAGCTTCATGACAAGAATGTCTCCAATCTCTTTGTTCCTGGGTGGCCATCCACAAGTGTGATACACCAGCTGACCATAGACATGGCCCCTGAGTAACCACTCAACATAATCCAAGCAAGTCCCATTCCACCCAGGTGTTTCATTAATATTAGTTGTTTTCTTAGTCAAACAAAATAATATCTTTTCATACTATCTTATATGTGTATTCCACCCACGAATTCTAATAGCATGGCTAAGCACTCTAGCATACGAAGTCTTTCGACTAGGAGATACTACCAATATATAGTCTATAGTAACATGTAAATAATAACATGCATAGCATAGTAACATGTAAATAATCCTATGATGTTAAGATCTACCAAAATAACACTAGTGCAATAGTGAAAATAATAGGACATGAGATGAAATATCACTTACCTTGGTAGCTAGGGGAATAGGTACAATCCTCACAGCAACAAACTTCACAATCCACACAATCTACACAAGATCAATACAACAACAATAATTCAATCAATAAAACATTACAAAAAACATGAATGCATGCAAAATGCAATGATATGATCACAACTATATAATTTACAGAGTCTACAGTACAGAGGGTAAAATACCTCATCTAAATGCATAAGAAATACCCCAAAACAATTTATAGAACAATTTTTATGAGCAAAATACTCCTAAAAAGGTTCTGCCTATAATTCCAATTTTCAGAGGCAAAAGTGTGAAACAAGGCCTCCATAATAAAGGTCTCATTTTTCTGAATCCATATACACCAAATTTGCATTTTTCTGAATTGTGGAACAAAAGTTATGGATTTTCTAAGTTTAATACAAAATCTGTCTAATTTCTATTTAAACAGATAATCCTGGGCGACGTGGCGCAATCTAATTGGCCCGTACCGGTTCGGTCGGATCGACCACTGTGGGCCGTTGGATCTTAAGTGATAACAGACGGATCAGATCAACCCGTACTGGTTCGTCCATGATCTAATCCTAGCCGCAGACACAAGATCTAACGGTCCCTAGCGACCTGGCCGGAGATGGGCGGCGCTGACCAGCTGCGCGCCACGGCGGAGCGTCGGCCGATGAGGTTCCGGCCATTCTACAAGGGCTGGGAGACCGTGGACACGTACCAGAGGTCGAGGAGGTCGTGGCGGTCTCGATGGAGGTCACTGCGGTGCTGGGGGTGCTCTGGCTTGGCCTGGATCCCTCGTCGGAGTTGAGTAGATGGCGGAGCTCGCGGCTCAGTGTCGGAGACGGCGACCTAGGGCTCAGACAAGAGAGCAAAAGGGTCAGCGAGATGCGCAAGGATCTGCACGACCTAGCAAAGACCAAAAAGAGGCGGCGGGAACCCTACCTTCACTGGAAAAGGCAATGGACGGTGGTGGCAGAGGGGTTCACCGGAGTTGGATCGCGTCGTCGACCTGGTGCAAAAGAAGGCACGTGGCCGAGGTTAAAACGTGCGCTAGGTCACCGCAAGCATTACGGAGCAGAGAGGAGGGCACGCGTGGCCTGGGCTCACTGGAATTCTCGCCGGAGTTGCTTCGGGCGGCGGCGATTTGAGGTGTCAATTGGGGAGCCTGGGGCTCTCCAGGGGCAGTGTTTGGGGGAATAGGTCAGGGAGAAGGAGAGGGTTAAGAAGGGGCCGAAGCGGTGGCGAATTACTCGCGGAAACGCTCGTAATCACTCGGCAATGGAAACGGCAGAGGAGTGAAGGGGGCGCCGGCCGTTCGCGTGAAAGACGCTGAGGTGGCGTTGACGTGGCGCGGGGCCCAGTGGTAAGTGAGTGGGGGTGGGTTGAGGGGGTGTGCGGAAAAACAGAGAGGGGGAGAGGGAGGCCGAGTGGGCTAGCTGGGCCAGTTTGGGCCAAAAGGCCAGAACTGCTACCGCGGTTTAAAAACCCTTTCCCTCCTTTTCTTTTTCTTTTTTTGAATTTGTTTTCTAGTTTTCTTTGAATTTAGCAAAAGTTCTCCAAAAAGTCTCAAAATTTCACCAAATTTCTGGAGGATAAATCTAATGCAAAGTAGTACATGCCATGATGATATGAATGCTATGATGAAGATTTTTAAAGAAAATTTTGGGATGTTACAGATGCCTTGGGCATCCCCAAGCTTTGACGCTTGTACTTCTTGGATATTTCTTGGGGTGACACGCGTGGCATCCCCAATCTTGAGCTTTAGTCCATTCTTCATCTCATTACTCATTCCTTCCATACACCTGAAATTTTTCCTTCATACAAAACTTCACGCAATCTTTATTAGCAACATTAGTGCACTCAAGATAATAAGTCTTTGGGTTCAGTTTGAACACCAATAAAACTTCCAATAAAACACAATCTATTGTATCACTTCCCTCAAAAAGCTCAATTCCCCAAAAGAACTCAAAAAGGAATCAACAAGAAGCAAATGCAAATAATTGCAGAAATCTGTCAAAACAGACCAGCAGGTAAAAACCAATTTTTTCGAACACCTTCTGTTGCTCAAATAGAAAAGTGTTGAACTAACGAAAGTTATATAACAACCTGCGGCAGAAGCACAAAACATCACAGCTCAAACCGACATATAGAGATTTCACACAAATTTTTACAGTGAAGAACAAAAATCTGTTTCGGGACAGCAACTTTCCCAAGCATTACTTTTCTCTCTCATTAGAGGTTACTCTTGGAACAAAAAGCAAATAAAAAGGATAAGGAGCGGTTATTACAGAGGTAATAACTTCCAAAACTCATCTAAAACTTTTGGGTTATCTCCCAATAAGTACTTCTCTTTAACGCCTTTAAGTTAGGCATGATAGTTTGAGAAGATGCTCACATAAGCAATATGAATTGAAGTAAAAGAGAGCATCAAGAAGCAAATTCAAAACACATTTAAGTCTAACCCACTTCCTATGCATAGGAATCTTATATGCAAATAAATTCACAAAGAACAAAGTGATATGCATAGGAAGATAAAATGAGAGTAACTTCAAAACTTTCAGCACATAGAGAGGTGTTTTAGTACCATGAAAACTTTTACAACCATATTTTCCTCTCTCATAATAATTATCAGTAGCCTCATGAATAAACTCAACAATATAACTATCACATAAATGATGCTTTTCATGAGCTACAAACACATAATTTTCTCAAGCTAAAAAATAGTGGGATTAAAACCTTCATACCCACTTTTAACAATTTTATAACAAGATGACAGATCAATCTCATTTTCAATAGTAGTAAAATTAATATTATCAACCAATATAGGACCATCATCTAGAGCTTCATTATAAACATTTTCAAAAGAATCCACAGGAACATAACATTCATCCTCCTTTGGTAAGCATGGGGGACAATCAAATAATGTAAGGGGTAAAGAGTTACTCTTATTAGAAGGTAGGCATGGGTAGATCCATTCTTCCTCCTTTTTTTCATCACTCTCCTCTTATTTTCATCTAATGAGCTTTCAGGTTCAACAATTTCTTCTTCCATAGGCTCCTGCAAGGCATTAGTCTCTTCCATTGGTGGAGAGCATCTATTAAGATATTCAAGAATATAGCCATTTTCTTCCTTGTAATTATCAAAGAAAAATTTAAGTATATCATAAACCTCATATTTATAAGGTGCATCATCAATATTTTCAAGCAACTAAGCACGTTCGAATGCACCCTTCCAAGAAATAAATTCTTCAATTTGTTCCACATCATAAAAGTCATAATTTCCCTTAACATAAGAAGATATGGTAACATTATCACTATACTCACATTGAAAAGGGAGGTGTTTATACCTCCTACAACAACAAGATTTATCAAAGCAATAAGTAACATTATAAGTAGAGCACACGTTACTAGCAATGGTATACAATTTATTAATTTGTTCCCATAAGTGTTTCCCTTTTTGTGACAAGCGGTGTTCCTTATAATAATATTTTGGTTCTTGCGTGAACCCACCTTGCCAATAAGATTCAGTTTCAAAGAAACCAACCATTGATAGAAAGCATGATAAAGCAAGACAATAACAGACCAACGAAAATAACAACTATAGTAGGAACTGTTTTTTTATTTTTGATAAAAAGAACAGGCAAACAAAGCAGAAATAAACTAAGCAAAACAAAAACAACAAAGTAAAGAGATTGGTTATGAGGGAATCCCCTTGTGAAGATGTCCTTGACTCCCTGGCAACGGCGCTAGAAAGAGTGCTTGATGGCCCAAAATATATCGAGCTCGTTGGGGAACCCCAAGAGGAAGGTATGATGAGCACATCAGCAAGTTTTCCCTCAGTTATGAAACCAAGGTTATCAATCCAGTAGGAGCAAGGAAACACCTCAAAGGTGTTGCTAGCTAAGCTTTGGTAGGGCGCACTACCCGTGCTAGTAGCAACGTGGAATCCTGCACAACACAACCATAGAAATTTGCCCCCAACTTGCGATGAGGTTCTCAATCTCACATGTTTTGCTGAAATAAAAGGATTAAACATATCGAGTGGAAGAAAGTAATAGTTTGCAGAAAGTAAACACAAAGCAGTAAATAGTTGATTGAAGATTGATAGTAAAAGAAAGGACCGGGGTCCATAGTTCACTAGTGGTGGTTCTCCTTAAGATGGATAACCTGTTGGGTAAAAAAATTATAGCGGGGCAATTGACAAACATCAAGAAAGCATACATGCATATACTACTCATCTTGAATCCTTTGAGATTTGATTGGGCATTACAACATTATACATAGACCGCCATCCAACTACATCGATGACTAATAATCCACCTTCAGGTTATCATCCGAACCCCTCCAGTATTATGTTGCAAGCAACAGATAATTGCATTACGAATTGCATGTAAAGTAAACAATACGATTGTTCTATGAACAAATGATTGTTGTTTTCTCCCTAGTAGAAACAACACATCTAGTACCTTAGAGATTTCTGTCACTTCCCCAGATTACTAGAGGCATGAACCCACTATCAAGCATAAATACTAACTCTTGGAGTTGCTAGCATCTACTTGGCCAAGATAGCTACTAACAACGGAAAGCATGCAAGATCGCAAATAACAAAGACATGATAGAATCAATAATCAATCTGAAATAGCATCTCAATATCCATCGGATCCCCGCAAACACAACATGTAGGATTACAAATAGATGATCTTGATCATGAACGGAGCTCACAAGATCTAAATATGATAGCACAAAGGAGAAGAACCATCCATCTAGCTACTACATGGACCCGTAGTCCAGAGATGAACTACTCACGCATCACACTGGAGGCTTGCATGGTGATCAAGAAGGCCTCCAGGGTGAATTCCCCTCTCCGGCAGGGTACCGGGAAGAGCTTCAGATCCCTCCCGATATAGGGATGGAGATGACGGTCGCTACAGACTCTTTCATGGAATTTTGATCGGGTACTTAGGGTTTTTGTATCGGAGGCATCTTATAGTCGGAAGGGGAGGCCGACGGGGTGCCTAGGGCGGCTAGACCACCCCCTGGCATGGGCCAGGCTAGGCCGCGTGGCCAGGTGGTGTGGCAGCCCCCTGGCCCCTCTCCGTCTCGTATTCTGGCTCCTTGTCCTTCTCGGTGAAAAACTGACTTTGGCTTTTGTCCCGTCCAATTCCAAGAATATTCATTTTCTGACTTCCTGGAACCAAAAACAGTAGAAAATAGGCAGCTGGCACTATGGCTCTTGTTAATAGGTTAGTCCAAGAAAGTGTATGAAAAGTACTCCAAAGTTGGAACAAAACAAAAGAAAGTAGATAAAACCAAGCATGTAACATCAAAAATTATGCATATGTTAGCAACGTATTAGGGTTCAATTTGATGCTAAACTTGTTGAGATTTTTGAATGTTTCTTCGAGGTCCTTGATCAGCGCAGATCATTGACCTGTTGTGACTATGACGTCATCGATGTACACTTGCACATTTGTGCCTATTTGACTGCCCAGACATTTCTGCATCATCCGCTGATATGTTGCCTCGGCGTTCTTGAGGCCAAAAGGCATTGATGTGTAGCAGAATACACTGTAGGGTGTTATAAACGTCATTTTCTCCTGATCTTTTTCCTTCATCCTAATCTGGTGGTATCCTGAGTAAGTGTCCAAGAAATAAAGACGTTCGCATCCTGTAGTTGCATCAATTATTTGATCGATTCGTGGTAAGGGAAGTGATCTTTTGGGCAATGCTTGTTTAGTGCAGTAAAGTCGATGCACATCCGAAGTTCTGTAGTGTTTTTCTTTGGAACACATAAGGGGTTTGCGATCCACTCTAATTTTGTTAGTTCTTTGATAAAATTGGCATCAATGAGGTGATGGAGCTCCTTTCCAATGGCCTTGCGCTTTGGCTCTGGGAAGCGACGAAGTGACTATTTTACTGGCTTCGCCTTTGGATCTAGATTTAATGCATGATCAACGAGTTCCCTGGGAATTCCCGGCATGTCAGAAGGTAGCCATGCAAAAATATCACAGTGCTCACAGAGGAACTCGATGAGCGTGCTTTCCTATGTGGGATCAAGGTTAGAGGCCACGAATGTTGTTTTCATCGGGTCAGATGGGTGGATTTGTAATTCTTTTGTGTCTTTTGCTGTGTCAAAAGCCTGATCGGGATTGACAAGCGCTACTTCTAGAGGTTGTGCGTTTGCTGAAGTTTTGAGTTGTTTAAACTCTGTTGCCATCCCGAAAGATTCAGAAATTTTGTTGAACTCTCGATCGCATCTGTTGGCTCGTGTGAAACTTCCTTGTACCGTGATAATTCCCTTTGGTGTTGGCATTTTCATCACTAAGTATGCATAATGCGGCACTGCCATAAACCGTGCAAAGGCTGGTCATCCCAGGATTGCATGATATTGTGATGGCCAATCCATAACTTCAAATTCAAGTTTTTCTCGCCTGAAATTTATCTTGGAACCAAAAACAACGTTAAGAAATACTTTGCCTAAGGGGATTTCAGCTTTACCTGGTACTATTTCATGGAAAGATGTTTCTATTGGCGCGAGATTGTCCAGGGGTAGCCTATTGTTCTTAGTGTTTTTGCGTAGATCAGATTTATGCTACTTCCTGCATCCATGAAGACCTTGCTCATATTGAACCCGTCGATTTGTGCTTCGACTATTAAGGCTTAGTGACCTGGTCGTGGGACCCGAAGTGGGTGATCGGCTCTACTGAATGTGATTTCTTGCTCTAAACAGTGGAGATATTCGGGTGTGGTTCATGTTGCTATCTCCACCATATTGATTTGCCTTGTGATGAGCTTATGAATTCTGTTGGATGGGCGTCCTCTCTGAATCATGGACATTTCCCCTTTTGACCTGGGGTACTCGTTGCTTTGATCGTTGCTGTTTTGTGGTGGTGTCGTTGGTGGTGGTGGTGCACCGATGGCTAGTGTACCAGGCATGTATGCGTATCCTCAGTTTGCCGCTTCGATTTCCTTTGCATTACATAGCTCCTGCATCTTTAGGAACTTTCGGCAGTCTTTCATGAGATGGTTGGATTGTCGCCTGCTTGCTGAGTCGACGCAAAAATGCATATTATAGGGTCCTTCCGACATTTGCATTGCGGACATAGGTGGGTCTCGTGCTCTTGGCTGGTACCGCTGTGCGGATTGCCTACCTCTGACGTCATCCCTGTTCTGGCGGTATCCGCTGTTGTGGTCATTGTTTCTATTGTTACCTTCTCCCGAAAAACCTGCTGCGACATAACTTGGTCCCATGTTTCCATCGTTATTCCTTCTTCTTCTATCATTGTCGCGCTTATCCCTGTCTTCTTCAGGTGACCGCGTGCATTTATTATGCAGCGCATCCTCCCCATCAGCCCAACGATTTACTATTTCCATTAGCTGGGAAATTGTTTTGGGTTAGACCCATCCCGGTTTTTCTATGAATCCTCGCCGATGGAGGCCGTCGTTGAAGGCTTCGATGGCCCTTTCATCGGATATGGACTTAGCTGAGTTTTTAATGATATTCCATTGTTGGATGAATGCTCTTATGGACTCCCTATATTTGTGTTTGCACGCTTGTAGCTACTCCAAGGATGCTGGTTGCTTAAACGTGGATTGGAAGTGCCGGATGAACTTGTCTTCTAGGTCGTTCTAGCTATAGATGGAATCTTCGGGTAACTGCTTGAGCCACGATCTTGCGGTGCCGGTGAGATGTAGTTGTAGGCTTTGCATTACGGTAGTTGTGGAGCCACCCTATAATTTGACAGTGGCCAAATAATCTGCTAACCAATCCTCAGGTTCCTGGAGTCCATCGTACTTGTGGCGATCGTGTGGAAGTTTAAAGTCCTTGGGTACCGAGGCCTTGCGAATCCTTTGCATGAAATAGCTGGCCCCGCATAGCTCGTTATCGCCTTTGTTGTATCCATCCTGATATCGTCGGCTGCGGCTTTCATCTCTGGATCCGCTGCCCCTCTGTTGGGTGTTGTCGTTTCTTGTATTTCTTTGCGGCTTGGATCCTACGAGATGCGCCTGGTGTGGTGATCGAGATCGTCGGGTGTGTCCTACTTGTCGAGGGTTGTTGTGATAGCGTGGGGATCTTTTGGGTTGACGTGTAATTCCTCGTTCTACTTCCACGAGAGAGGCTCCTACCATACCAAGGTTCATCAGGGCGGAGCGGTGAAGGGCCGCACACGGATCGTCGGGTGTGGGTTGAGTGGTGATCAGATATGTTTGCGCGGCCATAATGGCTGCGTGAGCTGTTTTTTCCTTGATGTTTCCTGCTTGATCAGTTGACATAAATGATAGGTCGAGATCTTGGATGATTCCACTTCTTTCTGCTCCAAGGATGTTCTGTAGTCGAGATGTTTCCCTTCTTAGTGGTGTTGCTCCTGTTACACTCGTTGATCCTCTAGTAGAGCTTAATTGTGCCCGTCGTAAGCTGGATTCGTCGGCTAACCTCTTTCTTTCATCAAGTTTCCTTTGCATCTGAAGTAGGTATCTCTTCTTGTGGTGGACAAGATATTCGTATTCCAGTAGATCTTCATGTGAAGCATCCGCTGTCATAGGGGCCACTCCCGGAATTGCCTACCTTGCTTTTTGCCATGCCGACGCTGGTAGCCAAAGTCCTTGTCTCTTTCCTGTGTGCAGTTCTCTGCCTCTTCCTTGGACTATGTGATTATCTGTTGTTCCTCCTCCATTTCTGTGGTCTCCTTCATTGTCGTGGTTTCCTGCATGATCATCTGATAAAATATCATCGGGGTTGAGGATAGGATTACCATTTTTGTCGTGTGGTGTTGAGGTATCTCCGTTGATCATGTACACTTGGTGGCGTGTTATGTGTGGCATAATGGTGTCATCTTTTGCTTCTGTGGATGAGCCGGTAGTATTCCGAGATCGTAGTTCTGGGTAGATCTTCGCCATCCTTTCTTCGAAGTCGACGTTTTCACTGCTTTCTTTGGGTTCTAAGTTTGTCGAGTTTGCTTCGTGTGGTGGGATTGGCTGGTGACCTTCTTCGCCTGCTTCGATCTGTGCTACGACGTCCGTGGGGGATCCGACTGAAGATGCTGGTACCTCCGTGGGCGTAGCTTTTCCCACCGATGGTTCTGATACGATCAGGGCCGAAGGGTGTGATTCTTGCAGGCTGTCTGCTTGGAAGTTGAGGCTTCCAATGATTAGATCGGATCCGCAGTTGAAATCAGCGAGTACCAATATAGGGGTGGGTGGGCGTGGGTCAGCTTTTGCCGAGTTGATGCTTGGTGGAGAGCGTTCCGCCGAATCCGTGGTTCCATCATTCAGGTTTCCCATAGATGGTGCCAATTGACGAGGAGAAACCTCGGCAATGCCCATGGTGATGGACTTGGGGTTTCGCGGAAAAGAGAACGTTGGGGATTTCATTGGATGTTAGGAAAACAATGGAGTCAAAGTCGCCTGAATATTGAGTAATCGCGCTATTACAAGTTGTCTTCTAGATTTCGGTACCCTTGCTTGGGCTTCTCCCGTCCTATATATAATAGGCCGGGTCTCAAATCCGTATGCGAATAGGTTTCATACACGCGTAATTACAATACCAACATAATGTCGGTTTATAGTCTCTTTCCTAATACAATGAAAGCCTTTGTCGGTTGCTTCCTTGGGCCGTCATCTGAAACCTTCATGGGCCGTAAGCCTTTGTCCAATCATAGGGTAGCAAATCATAAGCACCCGAGTAATCATACCTATGTCAGTTCTATACGTTGGATGGTGAGGACCATGAAAATATGTATAGAAGACTCAAGGGCATTGCTGATGAGTGCATATTTGTATCATGTTTTATATTATTATTTTGCATTGTAGATGTAGGATCTTGGTATTTTACGGCGCTCGCGTGCACATTTTATGTTTGTTTTCACTAGGATCAGGACAGATGATGGATATAATGGACACAATTCGTGGAGCAGTTGTAATGAGGAGAAAAGGGATAAAAACAACGTAAATAGATTATTTGGGAGATATCAATAATACCAGAAGAAAACCAGAAGCGAACAAGGCATATAGACGGATTAACGACCAACTATACGGTGGGAATAAATTTTCCGGCCGTATAGTTCCCGCCGTATAGTTGGCGCCGCCACCGCCTCCTCAAATAGTTTCACCCCGTGCAACTGGATCGGAGAGACGACATACAAAACACCCAGAAATCACTGAAACCTCACCTCCAGAAGGCATCTGGAGGGGGAACTCGTCCACCGGGGATCCATCTTCGCCCTGCGCAAATCCGGGAGGCTAAGGCATCGATCTTCATCATCAACCGCTGCATCACCACAATCTCCATCCATCCCATCTACATCTTGTCTAGATCTTGTTGTAATTTCCGTACTCGTTGTGGATTTATACAAGTACTATTCATCTATGATAGATTCCATTGTTATTGCCATGATGTTTATTGCCTCCATGTCTGAGTAGATCATTAGTTCTTGGGGAGATGGAGAAACCCTATTATGAGACTGAAATAAGATAAAGTTTATTATGATATTCATCGCTATGACCATGTGTTAGATTGCCTTCATCTTGATGTTGAGAGAAGTCGACCTCTCAATATTTGCCTCTCATGGGGACTTGATGGAGAGAACTACTTGTTGGTATACAGAGATGTGTTAGCACTTACAATGACTATAAAGCTGTTGGCGCCCCTTACGTATCAACTTGGGAATCGAGGAAACTCATGGAACACTATCCATGCCATGGGATACGTCCTACGGGATTAAGTCCCTTAATAGCTCTGTAATTCGATTAATGTCGATAGCTGACTGTTGTGGTTATGA
Organism: Avena eriantha; assembly: GCA_910589775.1. Lineage (NCBI taxonomy): Eukaryota > Viridiplantae > Streptophyta > Magnoliopsida > Poales > Poaceae > Avena > Avena eriantha. The sequence continues at coordinate 327,225,498 of OU342745.1, read as the reverse complement.
GGATGATGTGAGTAGTGGTTGCTGCCTATTTGTCCAAATATGGAGTTCCTCCCACACATACATAGTTGAGAATGTTCATGATAATAATCTTTACCTTAGTTCCTTATAATTCTAGTGGTGAATCCGCTACTCCCTAAGAACGCTCTTTCCCTATTGTAGTTTCAATCTCTCTTACATACGCGATACTGACTTTCTGTATTCAGTTGTTTTACTTTACTTATTGTTGCTCTTATACCAAAAACCCCCAAACACCTTTTTACGCAATACTCGCATTTTATCTTATCACTTAGAACTTTATTTAGCATTTCTATTGTAATATTTATTTCAAGAGTTATTAGACTTTAGACTCCTGCTCCCTGTGGGATCGATATCTTAATTTCAAAACTAGCTACAAACGATCTGTGCAGTTCCCGTCATCAAGCTATTTTCTGGCGTCGTTGCCGGGAAGCTAAGCGATGTAGGTCTTTTAGTTTTTGCTTATTTATTTTTGTCTTGCTAAGTTTTGTTTTGAGTTACAGGTTTCCACCAACATGATGGAGTTTGAGCATATGACTAGTGCTAACTCACTCGACCACTTTAGGAAGCCCTATGATATTTATAAAAGAGACAACTCCAATGAGAAGACAAGGGGGTTTGAAATAAATCCTCTACTACTTGGTATGTTACACAAGAAGCAATTTACTGGAGATGAAGAAGATCCTGATCCATATGAGCATATTGCATGTTTCAAAGATATATGTGGCACTTCTCAATTGATGGGATATACTGCTGATGAGGTAAGGGTTAAACCTTTTAGTCAGACTTTGACTAGTACAGCTCTCTCATGGTATAGATCTCTACCCCCAGAAGCCACTACTACTTGGGATAATCTAGCTTGTGAATTCCTAGCAAATATTATCCATTATCAAAATCTTTTGGAATCAGGCATCTTATAATGACTTGGAGGAACCGTTCTAATGAAGGACTAGTAAGAGCTTATATCAGATTTAAAGATTTACTTTTCCTATGTCCTCATCATGATTTGTCTGAATGGTATTTATTGCATATCTTTTATGGCGGTTTAATTGAACCTAATAAAATTGAACTATACTCTTTCACGGAAGGACCTTTATGAATCGTCCGATAACTAAAGCTTGGGCTTTACTTAATAGAATTCGCGATCATAGAGTTTCATGGAATTTTGGTCTAGGAAGTGAAGCAGGCGTAGAAATATATCATGATTGTATTCATGACTATAATAAAAAGGGCCATGTTAAAGAATTATCTAAAGAACTTTACTTGGACTCAGATCTTGTGTTGCAAGTTGTTAAAGCTTTCACAGAACATATCAAAGCTTGAAAAGAGGGTTTGGTCAAGTATGATCCACCACCCGAATCCAAGAAGAAAAGAGAAGTTAAACCAACACTGGCCTCCCTAGAACCAACATATGAGATATCTTTCCCTAACACTTCACAGAAGCATATTTTGAATATGAACAGGTCAAAGCAGTACACGAGAAGAAGGAAGAGTAAAGTATGCCAGAAGTCATGGAACATCTAGAAGAAACCAAACATGTAGAGGTAACCAAGGAAGCAAATATGGCTATGTATGCACATTGTAACATAGTTGAACTTGATGAAGAGACTTCCATATTGGTTGAAGGTAAAACAAAGGTAAAAGATGTGGGTAAGCCTATTCTTCCCTGCATATTTAAGGAAACCTCGCATTATGGTTTATGCGATCTTGCCACCAAAGTTAATGTTATATCTTATGATTTATATTTAGAAATAAAAGAAGAAATAGAACCAGCTACAATTGAAAATACTAATATGACAATCATGTTAGCTAATAAAACTCTTAGAATTCCAATGGGAGTAGTTGAAGGTGCAGCTATCACAATTGGCAACAAAAACGTTCCTATCGATTTTGTAGTTGTTGATATGCCAGTTGACACTCTTTGCCCAATTATATTTGGAAGAAACTTTTTGAGTTATGTAGGTACCTATGTTGATTTCAAAAAGGATATTGTGTCTCTTAAGCTTGGGGTAGCAGAAAAGAATTCCACTTTTCCAAATTTAAAGACAAGCCTCCACAAAATCAAGAAGAAGAGAAAGAGAAAACTATTGAGGAAATGGCATCTCTTTTCTTTAGTAATCAAGAAGAAGAAATAAATGAAGACTCAAATTATGAAGAAATAGTCATGGAGGTCAAGTCCCTAGAAGAACTAGAAGATGAACTTGATTCACTTCCCATTATAGGGCCTCCAGCTAATGAGGCTTTCGAAGAGCCAGAAAGGAGAGGGGACGAGGAATTACCACCCCCAGAGTTGAAGACTCTACCACATAATCTTAAATACAGATTTTAGATGATACAAATAAATTTCTTATTATTATTAGTGCTAAACTTTCAGGAGAAGAAGAACTCATGAAAATACTTAAGGAGCATCGCAAGGCCTTTGGGTACTCAATGGATTATTTGAAGGGCATTAGTCCCATGATAACCATCCATCGAATATTCATGGAAGAAGGTGCTAAACCAGTTGCGGAATTTAATAGAAGATTGAAGCCTGAAATGAAGGAAGTGGTAAGAAAGAAATTGTACGCCTACTGGACACAGGTATAATCTATCTTGTTAAAGAAATTGAATGGGTAAGTCATGTTCATTGTGTCCCTAAGAAGGGCGGTCTTACTGTTGTTCCTAATGAAAACAATGAATTGATACCTACTAGAACTATTGTTGGGCATAGGATGTGCATAGACTTCAGGAAATTGAATAAAGAAACTGGGAAAGATCACTATCCTTTACCGGTCATAGATCAAACTTTAGAAAGGTTAGCAAACCACACTCATTTTTGCTACTTGGACGGATACTCTGGTTTTTCTCAAATAGTTGTTCATCCTGATGACCAACTTAAAACAACTTTCATTAGTCCCTATGGTTTACATGCTTACCGATGTATGCCTTTTGGTTTATGTAATGCTCCAGCTACTTTTCAAAGATGCATGACTGCTATTTTTGTGGATTTTATAGAACTGATAATGGAAGTATTTATGGATGACTTTCTGTCTATGGAACTTCGTTTACTAGTTGCTTGGATAATCTCAAAAGGGGTTTACAATGTTGCAAAGAAACCAATCTTGTTCTAAACTAGGAGAAGTGCCATTTTATGGTCAAAGAAGGTATAGTCCTTGGACATAAGGTATCAGGTAAGGGAATTGAAGTGGATAGAGCTAAGGTTGAGGCCATAGAGAGAATGCCACAACCTAGGGATCTTAAAGGTATAAGAAGTTTCCTTGGTCATGTGGGGTTTTATAGAAGGTTCATTAGAAATTTCTGTGGAATATCTAAACCTTTGACTAACCTTTTGCAAAAGGGAGTAAGATTTAATTTTGATGATAAATGTCTTGAAGCCTTTGATAAACTTAAGAATGCTTTATCTCGTGCTCCTATTATTAAACCTCCTATATGGAATATGACTTTTGAATTAATATGTGAAGCTAGTGATGATGCTGTAGGAGTAACTCTGGGACAACACATTGGCCACAGATTTAATATTATACATCATGCTAGTAGAACTCTTAATGGTGTTCAAAAGAATTATCCTAAGGAAGAAAGGGAACTTTTTAATGTATTTTTCTCTTGTGATAAATTTCGTTCTTATATATTTGATGCAAAAGTAAGAGTTCATACAGATCGTGATGGTTTAAAAGAACTCCTTGAGAGAAAAGACCATAAGCCAAGACTGATCCATTGGATTCTTTTACTTCAAGAATTTGAGTTGCAGATTATGAAGACGCAGGAAATAAAGATGTTGTATCCATGTTTTTCCAGCAAGACACCAATCTTATTGAGAGGAGCTTTAGTCCTGGTGATTTTCGCTTACGAGAATTATCCAATGAACTAAGGTCAATTCCTCCAAAAGAGAAGAAGTCTTTGTTGTTGGAGGAGCTTGTCATCCCCGAATAAGCAAACGGTAAGTTCAAGGTAAGTGTTCTTACTCAAATAAGTGATTTGTTTTTTACAGATTTTACTTATCAAATTTTTGCCTTTGAATTCCTCGTGTTTTCTGAAGTTTTTGAGGGTTTTTACCAACTATACGGGCGCAACTATACGACCGGAGAAAAATATCCCACCGTATAGTTGGTCATTAAACTCTCTGTATCTTCTTCGTGAAACTATTTTTGATGTCTGGACCTATACGGGCGCAACTATACGACTGGAACTAAAATTCCGGCCGTATAGTTGGTCGTTCAACTCTCAGGCACTTTCGATTTTTGGTGTATGTATCTATACGGTCGCAACTATATGACCGGAGCCAATATTCCGGACATATAGTTGGTCGTTAAACTACCAGACATTTTTTGTTTGCCTTTTCGTTTTTGTTATCTAAAGTATCATGAAAAAAACATAATTGTCAGTTCCGATTCGTAACTTAACCGACCTGGACTCGAGATATTTGGAAATATCTGCCCGAAACCAACTATACGGCCGGAGCTATACGGTCCATGCTCGTATAGTTGGTTGTTACGCGGCATGACTCTTCCAAATCCGTGATTTATTTCCCGGTTTTGTTAAGATTCTTTTCTTTGGCGAGAATTTGGTGTTTCTCGCAAGTTTTACATACCTCTGACCCCCCCCCCCTTATATACTTCCATTATCTCTCTCTCTAATCATAATCTCCAGGAACCAATCTAGCAATGCGATATCCTGTCCTAGGCTGTGGGAAACCCCTAGGGCTCATTGCTCCTTCCAGGGACCGCTCTAGCAGCCTTTCCATGGAGGACGATGACGAGGAGGTGGAGAGGTTTAGCCCAGGGTATAAGGAGTATGTCGAACCAAGATTCTACAACAATGATTCCGACGATGATGTGGTTGACGCCTATATCCGCCGTGATGTCTATGATCCCTCGGAGATCAATTGGGCGGCGACGAAGATAGCTCAAGAAGAGAGAATGTCACAAGCCACATGGAAAAGGGCGCGCGGAGACGGTCAAGTTCATCGCCATGGACCCTAGGCCGCACAAGCGTAAGGAATTTTTCAATATTGGTGCAGGTGCTAGCAAGGGAGCAAATGCGCCACTCTCGAAGCCTACCATTGGTGAATGTATGAGGGTAAAGCCTCAAGAAGAGTGGAGGTACGGTTTCCACTTCCCCGATCCATCAATTATGGATGAGGAAGAATAAGTTGTTCCCAAGACCAAGGATTGTGTGCGAGCACTGGAGATATATCAGAAGCAGGAGCTACTTCATCGCAACAAAGTCTGCCACCGTCTCAAGGAGATAGAGAAGAAGGATGATCTTCTCCCATTAGTGACCAAGCACGCGTATAGAGTGGACGCTTTGCAATCTGATTTGCGTAGGTGCTACAACCGCATCACCGCTCTGGAGGATACCAATAAGAAGCTACACACCGCGGTGTTACATGCCATGACGCCACAGTGATCTACAATAATCACGGTATCAAATAACCACAAGGGAATATTTGATCCCGCTTGTCTTGATTCCAAGCTTGGGAGATCTTTAAGACCTTGTAATCTATCTTATAAATTTTACATTACTATTTTAGTCTTGCATTAGTTCAAACTAGAAATAAAGTTTGCATCATTAGAATTCCCTTCAGGAATAGTCGATCCCTTTTATGAAATTCTGAGTTTAGTATTATATATGGAGCATTTTTGAGTTTGTGCTTGTCTTATTGGATATATGAATGGCTTGAGTATAATTTTACTTGCACTTGATGATAGCAATAGGAGTCTTCCACACCATTGGTATTAATGGAACATATAAAGATAATTTGATCAATATGTTGTAAGTCTATGGTTTGATTTACAAAGAAAATTATCTATGCAGTTAAATTGAAAAAGAAACCTTGAACCAAGGAAAATAAAAGTGCTATCCAAATAGAGTGAGAACAAGTCGAGGTAGAATCTTCAAGTCATAAAAATGCTTCATATACAATTGGAATTGGATAACTGAGATCGTTAAACTTTGAATTCCTACATGAAGTGGAATGTATGGCTAGCTCCTTTGCACGCCACTTAAACAAAAGTGTGAGCATGTAAACAAAAGAAAAGAAAAAGAGCGAATGTGCAAAGAACAAATAGGCATACACCACTATATTGTAGTATGACAAAGAGACACTTTTGAGATTTTGAATCCCAAGTGAATATGTTAATCCTAAAACACTTGGGACTACCTCGCTAACTCATTCGGTTGAACCGGATACTTTTACATTATGTTGAGATTCATCTTTTGTGAACTATTGATCACTAAGGTGTGTAAGCCTTCTAATATTATTCGGATGGTTCGAGTAAGTTACTATTCATGAACTTATTCCTATGTATCATATATGATAAACACATGCTGCAACTGCCTCATTTATTTTATCGACTCAGCTTCATGAATATGAGGATCACATCCATTAAGCTAAACTTGTTCTTTTATGGTGCTCGCGCGCACATTTTATGTCTGTTTTCACCAGGATCAGGACAGATGATGGATACAATGGACACAATTCTTGGAGCAGTTGTACTAAGGAGAAAAGGGGTCAAAAACAACATAAATCACTTATTTGGGAGATATCAATAATACCAGAAGAAAACCCGAAGCGAACAAGGCATACAGACGGTTTAACGACCAACTATACGGTGGAAATACATTTTCCGGCCGTATAGTTCCCGCCGTATAGTTGGCACCTCCACCGCCTCCTCAAATAGTTTCACCCCATGCAACTGGATCAGAGAGACGACATACAAAACACCCAGAAATCACCGAAACCTACCTCCAGAAGGCATCTGGAGGGGGAACTTGTCCACCGGGGATCCATCTTCACTCTGCGCAGATCCGAGAGGCTAAGGCATCGATCTTCATCATCAACCGCTGCATCACCACCATCTCCATCCATCCCATTTACATCTTGTCTAGATCTTGTTGTAATTTCCATACTCGTTGTGGATTTATACAAGTACTATTCATCTATGATAGATTTCATTGTTATTGCCATGATGTTGATTGCCTCCATGTCTGAGTAGATCATTAGTTATTGGGGAGATGGAGAAACCCTAGTATGAGATTGAAATAAGATAAAGTTTATTATGATATTCATCGTTTTGACCATGTGTTACATTGTCTTCATCTTGATGTTGGGAGAAGTCGACCTCTCAATATTTGCCTCTTATGGGGACTTGATGGAGGGAACTACTTGTTGGTAGACGGAGGTGTGTTAGCACTTATAGTGACTATAAAGTTGTTTGCACCCCTTATGTATCAACTTGGGAATCGAGGAAACTCACGGAACACTATCCATGCCATGGGATACGTCCTACGGGATTAAGTCCCTTAATAGCGCAGTAATTTGATTGATGTTGATTGCTGACTGTTGTGGTTATGAGGATGATGTGAGTAGTGGTTGCTGCCTATTTTTTCAAATATAGAGCTCCTCCCACACATACATAGTTGAGAATGTTCATGATAATAATATTTACCTTAGCTCCTTATAATACTAGTGATGAATCTGCTACTCCTTGAGAATGCTTTTTCCCTATTGCAGTTCCAATCTCTCTTACATACGTGATACTTACTTTCTGTATTCAGTTGTTTTACTTTACTTATTGTTGCTCTTATACCAAAAACCCAAAAAAAACACCTTTTTACGCAATACTCGCATTTTATCTTGTCACTTAGAACTTTATTTAGCATTTCTATTGTAATATTTATTTCAAGAGTTATTAGACTTCAGACTCCTGCTCCCTGTGGGATCGATATCTTTATTTCGAAACTAGCTACAAACGATCTATGCACTTGCAGTCATCAACTGCCACCACCTTTAGATAGCATGGTGCCACACATGTTTATGATGCATTGATCAAGAGGAAATATGTAAGTGCACTTATGCCATTTGAGCCCATAGATTTGAAGAGCTTATAGGGTAGACATAACTATCACCAAATGACTTCCAACAAAGTCATGCAAGAAATGGATGCATTCGAAGTTGTGGCAAAAGAACACTGAAGATGCTCGTGCTCGAGCAATTGGAATGCAAAAAGGTGTGAATGTTGCTTTGAAGGCCAATGTCATCGAGAAATAAGAAGACGATAGAAGCCTTAACATGGTTTCCATGAGCTATCCCGAGGAGGTCAAGTGTGATCATGGTGAGTACATGGCGTTCTACGCAAGAAACTTTTGGAAAGACCCGGCCAAAGCAAAATCTGAACTTGAGTACAAGAATGGGTAAAGTGGAAGGAAAGAAAATGGTCCAAAACTGAGGTCATGTTACAATTATGGTGACCGTTTGCATTTTGTAGCTAAGTACCCCTATCAAAGTAGAGAAGATCATGGGGGAAGACTTTTTCTCAAGGAGAAGTCAAAGGTTCCTCACAAGAAGCCATTTAACAAGAAGAATGTTTCCTACAAGATCAACCAAAGATTGTGTTGGTAGCCCAAGAGGAGTATTCGTCTACAAGCGAGGACGAGGAAGGTGATGATAGTTCAAGAGAGGTGGCTGCCATAGCCACTACATCTACACCAACCGCTTCACTCTTCGATTCTCCAAATGAGAATGTTTTCAACAAGAACGTCACTTGTCTCATGGCAAGAGGTTTCAAGGTATCACCTTCCATCACTTCCTTTCCTAAGACTACCATGAATGTTGATATGGATGATTCCACTAGTCTTAGGGCTAAGGAATAAGTTATTGCCTTGGACTATTTTATGACTAAATTGCAAGATGAATGCAAAATGCATTTTGAGGCTCTCATGAGTCAACTTGCTCACTCGGAAGAACTCCTTGAAGAAAAGGGCAGATTTGAAAGGGAGGATGCAATGGAAATAGCATCCTTGAAAAATGCTCTAGAAGAATAAGAGGAGATTCGCGCCTCTCTTGAAGAGAGGCTTGAGTCAATTGAGGAGTCCACTGATGAACTTATGGACAAACTTTTGAAGGAACAGGATCATGCTATTGCTAAGGCAAACAAGCTAAAAAGAGAGAAGGTTGAATTTGGGGCTGCTCATGCTAGACTTTCCAAGAAGTTTGAGGCACTTGACATTGCTCACAAGGAATTGGAGACTGAATACTCTATTCTCAGTGAGTCTCATGACCAGCTCCAAACTCTACTAACCAAGTATGATGTTCCTAGAACCTCTACATCAGTGTGCAATCATGAAGACATCCTCCAAGAAAATGCTAGACTGAAAGATGAGCTTGTCAAGTCATCTCTTCCCAAAGGTAAGGAAGTTCTCAATGGGCTCTTGAGCAAGCAAATGATGAATAATGGAAAGGAGGGACTAGGATATGTTCCCAAGATCAAGAAGAGGAAGAACAAGAAGAAGAAGACCAATAATACTCAAGTAATGACAAGCACCACTGAAAAGAACATCACAAAGGACAACACTAATTATGATGGTTTTGCAGGGTCTAATAATCCTCACTATGAGTTATTTCGTGATTATCATGGTGATGTTTATGCTAGTTATGTTGGTCCTTATGATAATTAGATTGCTTGGTCTATTTGGATTCCAAAGACCCTTGTTACTAACATGATAGGACCCATTGAAAATGGGTACCTAAAACCAAGAAGTAATTTTCTTGTAGGGTTATGCTTTCGATGGGTCGAAATGGGTGCTTGATAGTGGATGCACAAGTCATATGACCGGAAGCAAGGATATCATCACGGAGATGAGGCCAAATCATGATCAAATAACCGTCCCCTATGGTGACAAGTCCAAGTCTAAGGTATTGGGTCTTGGCAAGGTTGTGGTTGCCCACGATCTCTCTCTCGTGGACATCATGCTTTTTGAGACCCTTGGATATAATTTATTACTTTCTATTCGTGCCCTTGGTAAGATGGGTTTTGCAGTTTTCATTGATGATGATATTGTGGTACTCTTGTGGAGCAAGTCTCTCAAAGTCACTTTCGTTGGGTATGTTGAAAATGACTTGTATGTGGTGGAATTTTTAGGGAAAACCACTCCAGGTCCGATGTGCCTATTCGGAAAGGCCGATGTGGGTTGGTTATGGCATCACCGGCTAGCTCATGTCAATATGAGAACTTTGCAAAGTCTTCACAAGGGTGGCCACATCCTTGGTCTAAAAGAAAATGTTTCCTTTGCCAAAGATCGTGTTTGCAGGGCTTGTGTTGAAGGAAAGATGCATGACTCTCCCCATCAAAGAAAGACAATCATATCATCAAAGAGGATCTTAGAGCTTCTTTGGTCCTCCATCACATGCAAGTCTTGGTGGGAAGAAGTATTGCCTTGTCATTGTTGATGACTATTCAAGATACACTTGGGTTTATTTCTTCAAGCAAAAAAGTGAGACTCAACAAACCGTCGTCGACTTTGCCAATGAGGTGCAACAACAACACAATGTTCCAATTTTGGCAATAAGAAGCGACAACAGCTCCGAGTTCAAGAACTACACCCTGAATGAATTCTGAAGTGAAGAGGGGATAAGACATCAATATTCCGCTGCATATACCCCTCAATAAAATGGTGTAGCTGAGAGGAAAAAACGGACTTTGATGGATATGGCAATATCTATGTTGGCTGAATTCAACTCGCCATACAACTTCTAGACTGAAGCCATATCCACCGCTTGTCATTCTTCAAACTAGCTTTACCTCCGCAAGCTCTTGGATAAGACTCCCTATGAGATACTGGTAACAAGCCAAACGTTTCATACTTCCGGGTATTTGGTTGTAAGTGTTTCTTTATCATTAAAAGAGCTCGTTTATCTAAATTCGATTCTAAGGCTTTAGAAGGCATTTTTGTTGGTTACGGTGTCGAATCCCACACCTATAGAGTCTACAACAAGACCTCAGGGATTATTGTGGAATCTTGTAGTGTAGTGTTCGAAGAGAATGATGACTCCCATGTGGGGCAAGTTGACTTTTGTGACACAGATGTTGAAATACCCCAAGATGCCATAAGAAAAATGGGTGTGGGATTCTACCACCCCATTGAGGAACCCCTTGTGCCGTATCAGGGAGGACAATACTCTACTCAAGTAGAAGCCTCATCTACACAAGATCAACAAACTCCACCTATTGAAGAAACTACTGCACCAACACAACAAACTTCTGAAGATCATCATGCTGGAAGTCCCAGGCTGGATTGTCCGATCACCCCCACAGCCAGATTATTTGGCCCTGGAAGCTCAGAATAGCAACCTCCTATTACGGTTGCTGGACAAGATCAAGGGCAAGTTTCTCCTTCAACTATTAGTGCTGAACAATATATTGATCAAGCTAATAGTCAAGATGAAGAACAAGATGATGTATTTATCCCTCCAAGGAACAATGAGGAAACTGAAATTCGTAGCAAAGCTCGAGCTAAACGGAACCTAGAAGTCCGGGGTCACACACTTGATAAAGTGGTGGGTGATCTAAGGAGAAGGGTGTCCACAAGGGGTGAGTTAGCAAGATTCAGCGATCATCAAGCACATATTTCCATGGTGGAACCCAAGAAGGTTTTTGAATCTCTTGAAGATCCGGACTAGGTTGTGGCTATGCATGAAGAGCTCAATAATTTTGAGCGCAACAAAGTCTGGAAGCTGGTTGAGAAGCCTAAAGAGTGCAACAATGTTATCGGCACAAAGTGGATTTTTAAGAACAAGCAAGATGAGAATGGAATTGTTATGAGGAACAATGCAAGACTTGTGGCACAAGGTTTTTTCCAAGTGGAAGGCATCGACTTCGGAGAGATTTATGCTCTAGTGGCCCGCCTTGAGTCCATTTGTATCCACCTTGCTTATGCATCTCAACATAACTTTAAATTACAACAAATGTATGTTAAAAATGGTTTATGTTAAGCAACCCCCGGTCTTCGAGAATCCCAACTTTCCTAACCACGTCTACAAACTCGATAAGGCGCTCTATGGCCCACGTGCGTGTATGAGCATCTTAAAGAGTTATTGTTATATCGGGGTTTCGAAGTTGGGCAGATTGAACCCACTCTTTTTACTAAGAAGGTTAATGGGGGAGCTTTTTGTATGCCAACTTTATGTTGATGACATTATTTTTGGCTCAACTAACCAAGATTTTAACGATGAATTTTCGAAGCTTATGACTGATAGGTTTGAGATGTCTATGATGGGTGAGTTAAGATTCTTTCTCGGCTTCCAAATCAAGCAACTATGAGACAGTACTTTCATTAATCAAGCAAAATATATACAAGACATGATCAAGAGATTTAAGATGACTGATCTTAATGGCGTTGCTACCCCGATGCAAATGAAGTGTCATCTCGAATTAAATCCAAATGGTAAAGATGTGGACCAAAAGGTATACCGGTCCATGATCGGCTCTTTGCTTTACCTCTGCCCATCTAGACCCGATATTGTGTTGAGTGTAGGTGTGTGTGCAAGGTATCAAGCGGCTCCTAAAGAAAGCCACTTTCTGGCGGTCAAGAGAATCTTCCGATATTTGGTTCATTTCCCTAACTTTGGTCTATGGTATCCCAAGGGATATAGTTTTTCTTTATATGGATACACGGATTCCGATTGGGCTGGTGATAAGGATGATAAGAAGTCAACTTCTGGAGCTTGTCAATTTTTGGGAAGATCTTTGGTATGTTGGTCTTCTAAGAAGCAAAATTGTATATCTCTTTTCACCGCCGAAGCTGAGTACGTGGTTGCTGCTAGTGCATGCACCCAATTGTTATGGATGAGGCAAACTTTATAGGATACAGTGTCAATTATGACAAAGTACCTATTTTATGTGATAATGAAAGTGCCATTAAAATTGCTTATAATCCAGTGCATCACACAAGGATGAAACATATTGAGATCCGCAATCATTTTATTCGAGACCATGTCGCTCATGGAGATATTGACCTATCCTTTGTGAGCATGAAGAATCAGCTAGCAGATATTTTCATGAAGCCACTTGATGAAGCAAGGTTTTGTTATTTGAGGAATGAGCTAAATATCGTGGATTCAAGGAGCTTGACTTGATTTCTCTTGCATACTCCCCTATATCTATTCATCTATTTCATCTAGATGTGGGTATGGATATAGGGGCAGTGTGGTCCTAACTATTGGTCTAACCCTCCCCCCATAATGCTGAAAGCGAGACAAATCATTTCTCTTAATATTATTTTGTGATATGTGAGTTTATTGATGAGTATTGGCTATGAACCCAAGATACATCTTCACGGTGGCATGCCATTTACTCCTACATAGTGGCTCCAGCCACCGCCCTCTTCTTTATGAAGAGTTCGTTCTTTGAAGGTTTTATTGGTTCTTATTTGACTATCTTATGTTCTTATGGAAAACACACCAACAATTGGCTTTTCATTCTCTTAGTTTTTGCAATTCTTGGTGTGTAGTACCATCTCAGTTTGGCTCTCTAAACCTAAGCATTTCTCCCTCCTTGAGACATCTATCTTGCACACAAGTCCATTGTTTATCTTGCGAGGGTTTTTGTGGGGTGTGTTGGTGATACGTCCATTTTGCATCACTATTCTATATCTTAATTCACTATTATTCATTGATATATTTCGTATTGAGAGGTGATACTTATGTTATTTCATCTGTTTTTTCATGGTTGATGACTTTTGGAGCATGGACCGCTGTAGTCAGGATTCTGATGGAAAAGGTGTTGTTTGGAGGCAAAATTCGCGAAGATCAGAAAATCCGGGAAAATATACGAAAAATTCTATTTTTCCAGAAGACTCAGGATGCCAGAAGATGGAGTGGAGGTGGGCCACAGGAGGCCCACACCACCCCATGGCGCGGGCAGGCCTAGGCCGCGCCTGGGAGTGGTGTGGCCGCCCTAGCCCACTCCAGCCTCTCTCCTCTGGCATATATCATCCCCACGAAACCCTAAGACTCGGGGAGCGACCACAGAAAGATTCCGCCTCCTCTACGGGGCGGAAAACACCGAGAGAGAAAGATCTCTCTGGTAGATAGCTTTCTGCCGAGGGAATTCCTTCCCGGAAAGGGGAGATCGTCGCCATCAACACCACCATCAAGTTGGAATTCATCGGGATCATCATCCTCATCATCACCACCATCATCACCATCAGCACCCTCATCACCATCTCCATATTGCTGTAACAATTGGTTGAATCTTGCTATAGTTCATAGGGGAAACTTTCCCAGTGTTGATTACTCTTTGTAGTTGATGCTATTGAGTGAACCATTGAATTATTATTTATGTTCAGATTGTTATACATCATTATTCCATCTCTGATCATGATCCATATGATGTCTTGTGAGTAGTTCGTTTTGTTCTTGAGGACATGGGAGAAGTCTTGTTGTTAGTAGTGGAGTTGCGTTGAGAAAGATTCAATAGATTGTTATTTAAGTTGTGGTGTACTTCTTCTAGTGGTGTCATGTGAATGTCGACTACATGACACTTCACCTATATGGGCCTAGGGGAATGCATTGTGTATTTGGCTACTAATCGTAGGGGTTACCGGAGTGACAGAAATCTGAACCCCCATTAGGAAACCATTGCACAAGGGACGTAAGGGTCTTAGAGTTTAAAGCTGTGGTTAGGTTTCTACCTTAATTACTTTCTTGTACTTACGGATGTTTGCAAGGGGTATAATCACAAGTATGTATTTATTCTTGGATGGGGCGGTACATTAGCACAGGTTCACCCACACAACACTTAGCAAGCTAGATAAGATTGATCGACTATATGAAGCGAAAGCACTTGACAGTCTTCCCATGTGTCCTCGAGAACGTTTGGTCATCTATAGAAATACAACTGGCTTGTCCTTTGCTGCATAAAGATTGGGCCACTTGCTGCATTCATTCTTACTGTCTTTCATTTACTCGTACTTTGTTTACTTGCTTTATCGAAAACCCTAAAAATCCGTTTGCTAAGTATTTGCAGAGAATTCCTGATCCATACCACTAGCCTGCACCTTCTGCTCCTCGTTGGGGTCGACACTCTTACTTATCGAAAATACTGCGATGCACACCCTATACTTGTGGGTCATCAAGACTATTTTCTAGCGCCATTGCCGGGGAGTAAAGCGCTATTGGAGAGTGGAACTGGTAAAGGAAACTTCTACTGTGAGTATTGTTTACTTTTGCTAGTTGCTTTATTTTCGTTATGGATAATTCGCTGAGTTTCTTATTTGGTAATGCTACTACCACTGCTCAGGTAGTAGATAAGCCACCACCTGCTAGGAATGATGTTTTCAAAATACCTACAAGAATTATTGATCGTGTTATGGATAACTACTATGTTGGGGATGGAACTGTCCATCCCGGTGATCATTTACTCTTTATATACGAATTATGTGGGTTGTTCAAGTGTGCAGGTATTACTACAGATCAAGTTAAGAAGAAGTTATTCTCATTATCACTGAAAGGAAGAGCTGAGGAATGGTATAAGCTGCTGAAGAATGGTCAAGCTCTGGAATGGGAGGAAATAGTGCCTCTCTTTTATTCAAAGTTTTAACCTCCTAGTGAGATTCATAAAGATCGGAATCAAATATACAACTTTTGGCCTCTTGATGGAGAGAGTACAGCTCAAGCTTGGGGGAGATTGAAGTTACTAATGCTCAAATGTCCCATTCATGAGCTTCCCAACAATATTATTATCAACAACTTTTATGCAAGGCTCCCTCTACATGACAAGGATTTATTGGATGCTTCTTGTGCTGGATCATTCACTCGCATGGAAGAAGAAGCTAAATGGGACCTTCTAGACCATATTCAAGACAATGCTGAAGCTTGGGAGAATGACAAAGGTAGAAAGTCAGGTATAAATTATGATTATGATTGCATTGAATCTTTTATGGGAACTGATGACTTTCAAAATATTAAAAATGCTTATGGTCTAGACTCTCAAGCTATTGCTTCTTATTTTAAGGATTTTGCTTCCTACATTGAAGTGCCTAAAAAGAAGTGGAATAAGTATCATGAACCTTATGAAGATGTTGCTAAGAGTATTCCTTCAAGAAATACTGAAGTTTATACTGCTAATCATGTCTTACCCAAACCTTATATTGAGAAAATGCCTTTCCCAGTTAAGGTAAAGGAACATTCTATGATGGCTAGTATGGTAGGTGAAAGTATGAATAAAGTTGTTGAACCTGATAAACAAATGGTTGATGAACCTATAATAGCAAATGTGAAAGGCTTTGTCACTAAGTATGAAAAAGAGGGACACCCTATCCTTTGTAAGGATACCTCTAATATTGTTTCACAAAGTAGTGTTATGAGAGTTAGTATCCCTGTGTTTTCTGTTAGAATAAGTGATCATTGCTATGATGGTCCTTATGATAGCTATATTGGTAAGTTTATGCATGATACTGAAAGTTACTATGAGAGAGGGAAAAGTGTTCTTATGTATCTCAATAATATCAAGTTTCCTCATTTTATGCTGAAAGTTTCTATGCTGCAATTCTTTTGCCTTCTTATGCAAGTTGCCTTTGGTTTCAATAACTTGTTTGTTTACAAAATCCCCTTGCATAGGAAGTGGGTTAGACTTAAATGTGTGTGTGTTTTTGCTTCTTAATGCTCTCTTTCATTTCAATTCATATCCCTATGAGAGCTTCTTCAAAATTACCATGACCATCTTAATGGCTATAAAGAAAGAGCTTTATGGAATTATGGCAGTGTATGGGAAGACTTACCTAAGAACACCCAATGCAGAAGACACAAGTCGAATCCTGACACAGAATGCAAAAACGAGGTTTCCAGGGACGCTTGGAAGCATCGACTATATGCACTGGGCATGGAAGAAATACCCATTTACGCGCCAAGGCATGTACAAAGGTCACAAGGGATCATCAATGTGGTGCTTAGGGTTGTGGCAGATCAGAATCTGTGAATTTAGCATGCTTTTTTGGGTATGACAGGATCACATAATCACATCAATGTGATGCAGTCTTTAAATGTGTTTGCCAAGCTTGTTGAAGGAACTTCTGCTGTGGTGGATTTTGATATCAATGGTCACCACTACAGCAAATGATACTATCTAGCAGATGGTATATATCTGAGATGGTCTACATTTGTGAAGACAATCTCAAACCCTGTGCTTGGAGGAAAGAAAGCTTGGGTTGCGACACTGCAGGAGGCTTGCAAGAAGGATGTGGAGAGGGCATTCAGTGTGCTGCAAGCTCGATTTTCCATTGTGAGGTACCCTGCTCTTACATTGTCAACACACGGATTTTTAATCCCATATGCCTCTTATGCCATACATCACAATCCCAGGATTACCATTTTTGCGAGACATAATAGATTGGATATCATAGTACATCATCCATTACAAACCATAATAAGGTCTTACACAAATAAAGGATCTCATGATCCAGTCTTAATACAACAAACAACGGAATAAATAGCGTAGCGGTGGGATCCATCTTCAATGTCACAGGCAATGCTGACGATGGGAGATAGTCCTAGTTATCATAGTCGTCCTGCTATCCTTCATCTTGGTAGTCCTCTTCATAGTCTGGCCATGAGAATAGCCAGGGACAAAAGCCATGAGTACTCTTTAAGTACTCAAACTATCACTAACAAGTAAGGTAGTTCTAATAGGAATGCTAACTCTAAGTTTATTTGTAAAGTTAAGTTTGAAACCTAAGGTGAGTTCATAGACAAAGAAAGATAAAATAAAGTTCTAAAATCACTTAAGTTGGGAAGCTAGTTTCATAGTCACAACCCTGTTGTGGTCAAGTCAAGATTCATCATTCAGTTCATAAGTCATTTTGAAAACATCTGACAACAGAATAGTATGGCCACTCCAACTGTCCATAACCGCGGACGCGGCTATTCGAATAGTTTGACACTCTACAGAGGTGGTACACTTTCACCACAAGATTCGATACATCTTTCACGGATAACCCTGAATCATCATACTTAGTATGCAGATAATCAAACATAACCTTTCAATTATACACCCTAGTATAAGCACCTCTCCTATGAGCTTGGCCTCCTAGCCATGGCCATCTGCCATCCTGGGCACTTCATAGGTGGACAACATTAAGAGGTAGCCTCAGCTCAGATCTCTCCTATGAGGGAACTAATACTAATGCATACAAAACTCCGGCTAAGCCTTACCCAATTCAGGTATTGTGGTTGTACGGTAAATTTGGAATGGTATCGCATCCGAACCCAACCATCAGTTTTTATAAAGGGCTAAGGCTCATGCCTCACATTTTCATCATCATAAACCATTTGTGTTTCTCAACACATGTCAAAACATCTCAATATAATGACTCATCATTCCAAGGTTTTCACAAGTCATTTTCACCAAGTATTCCCATCTAAAGTGATCAGGTTTTGGATTAGCTCTAAACTACTAAGTTAAGAGTGTTCACTAAGGTAGGATACTAATCTTCAATCTCATGCCATAGAATGACATCTAAGTCTAACTAGATAGATCAAGTTTTATACATTTTATGCTATCTATAAACAAAGTAAAGAACTTTGGTAAAGTAAAGGAAAGTAAAGCTTGTAAATAAGACTTGGGCTAGTATAAGTCAAAAGGTATAACCAAGTATGCTTAAGGCATCTTGCTTAGGTCATCTAGCTTGCAAGGGTTAGCTTGCATTGTTAATGATGGCTTGCATAAGTATAATACTTGTAAGTGCTAGCTTGCTAACAATAGCTTGCATAGATCTAGCTTGCTCAGTTTACTTGAAGTTCTAGGCTTGCCTTGAGTAGTGTAGTGGTTGAAATTCTCTTCCTCCTCCTCTTGGTAGAATTCCTCCTCCTCGTAAGCTTGGTCGGTACTACCGTCTATAAATACATACGAGCTACACAATCACCAAACAATACTTAACTAGTCTATTTAGTACTCTAAGGCACTCATTTGATGATCTAGCATCATCACAAACATCACAAGGTTTCATGAACTAGTTTCATTCTTTTTATTTGAGAAAAGTAATTTCTACTCATTGAAATTAACTAAGATTTAATATTCTCCAATTAAAATATGTGATCATATGGACACATGTCATCACCACATATTATAATGCATGGGAATGTGATTTAAAGGTTGGATCACATTTTAATAAGTTTAAGTTTAATATTTAATGATTTAAAGTGACTAGAAATGCCTATATAGCATTATTTTGGTACTAGTCCAAAGTCACTGCATGCAAACCTTAATATTATTACATATTCAGGTAGGTATGTTCAAATGTGATTTTTGAGAGGTGGAATCAACTCAAAAGATATAATGGTTGATTTTAGAAAAATGTTTGAATGTGAAAAATCTTTTGTCTTGTTATTTTTACTAGGAGAGATCTATAACTGTAAATGATTTAAATCCAACGGGCTTGGATAGAGATTTAAAGCACCTTTCTAACAAAATTGGAATCACTCAATTTGGATTTTTAGAACTCTCTGGATTGATTTTCACACTAAGGGACATATTCTAGTTTAAGTCTAAAAAGAAAATTCCTAATTTGAATCACAGGGCCAGCGCGGGAAATAAATGGGCCGGCCCAGTTTCACTCCGCGGCACTGAGGACTGCTGACAAGGGGATCTTGCCTGTCAGTGTCTCATTAAACGCGAAGTGGTACGGGGCATTGTGGACCGTAGGATTAGAAAGAAGATCTACGGTTGGGGCTTGTCGTCGACGACGGACAGGTCGCCGGCGAGGTGGAACCCTAGCGGCTCAGTGGGGGTCTGGGGCGGCTTACCGGGGCTCCGGCGGGGGTCGGCGAGGCGGGCAAACGAACAAGTCGAGGACGACAGTTCTCCTGGTACTGGCGGCGTCTCGAGAGATGGCCTTGATCAATGGCGGCCTTCTCCTCCTTCCGCGACGGTCTCTGGCAAAATTCCGGCGGTTGGCTGCTCGAGCGGCTCTAGCTAGAGGTGGGGAAGGACTGGTGGTGAGAGGGGAGCTGGGTGGTGTGAAGAAATGGTGTTGGGGAGGCTCCCTTATATAGGCACGGCGAGGCGGCAGAGAAGCATGGGCGGAGCTCATCCGTGAC
The DNA here is from genome assembly GCA_910589775.1 of Avena eriantha. Classification (NCBI taxonomy): domain Eukaryota; kingdom Viridiplantae; phylum Streptophyta; class Magnoliopsida; order Poales; family Poaceae; genus Avena; species Avena eriantha. The sequence goes on along the minus strand of OU342745.1, from coordinate 327,205,613 downwards.
GACGGCACAGGGGGCTATCGGCGTGGGCAAGATAGGTGGACGGTGGGTGGTTCCCTGGCGGTCAGCTAGGGCTTAATGACGGTGCTAGGGGCGGTGGATTGCGGTCGGGAGTGTCTCGTGCTCTGAGAGACAAAGGCGGTGCTCGACGTGGTTCCCAGTGACTGTGGGTCGAGCATCAGGGTACGGGCGTGTCTAGCGGGGTGAGGTGGTCAAGGCGGAGCGGCGCGCGCGGGTTGTGGTCAAGGCGCGGCGTGTGGCACTCTAGCAGGGATGGCGCTCTGGCATGCTCTGGCGCGGCGCAGAGAGCTTAGTGCGGGGCTTGTCCTCAGTGGTCCAGGGCATGGCAGTTGTCGTGGGGTGGACGGTGGACGGCGATGAGGTCACACCTTGCTTCTTGGAGCAACGGAGAGGGGCTGGTGGTCTCCTGTGGCTTGGGCAAGGTTGGCCGGTGAGCATGGCATCGGGGTGGCATTCCACTGCTGCTAGGGACTAGGGGATGGGCTGGTTATGACCTGGTTGGGTCTGGGAGAGACCAAGAGGGTTAATGTGGCTCAAATGGCTCGACAATTTTTGATCAAAAACAGTAATAGTTAGGCTAGTTTGATTCTGCTCACAAGGTGTTTGACAAAATGGCCGAAAGAAATCAACTTTTGAATTTTGAAATCAAATTTGGTGGAGTTGTTTGTCACATGCTTAAGCATCTCTGGTTGCTTGGGATTTTCAAATGGAGTTCATTTAGATGGTTTTTGAAAAAGTGTGATCTAGATACATACACTTGGTTCCATTTTCAAATGTCATTTAAATTTAGAGTTTGAATGTTTTTGGAAGATCACAAAGTGGGCCTTGGCACATCACTACGTGTACTAGCAAGGGGTGCAAAGATCCACAATTGTCTCTATTGGAATTTGAGTCCTAGGAACACCCAATGTGTCCTAGTTGGTTAAAATGGCAAAAGTGACCATTTCCTTTATTAATTCTTTTGATTTCTTTTTCTTTGGGATTTTCCTTGGAAATGATCTAGATGATGTGCAATTCACCTTAGAGTCATTTTACAACCAAAAGAACAATCAACCATGGCAATTCACAACAATTCCTATTTAATGCCACACATATATGCATGCTCCATTATTTAAATGGGAAAAAGTTTTTGTTAATCCTAATTTGGATGATTTGGATCTTAATAACTTTGGATTAAAGATTTGGGATGTTACAAACCTTCCTCCATTAAACAAAATCTCGTCCCGAGATTTAAGAAAGAAAACTAGGAACTAAAGAGATCTAGAAACTCTGTCCTAATATAATCTTCTTGCTCCCAAGTGGCTTCTTCTTCGGTATGGTTGCTCCATTGAATCTTGAGAAACTTGATACTCTGGGTCCTAGTGGTTCTGTAAGCTTCTTCCAAGATACGGATGGGCACTTCACGATACGTCAGATCCTTGTTGATATCAACGGCTCGGTGATCGATGTTCTTGAAAACTCTGGTCTTCTCTGGTACTTCTAAGCATCTGTGAAGTAACGAGATATCGAACACATTGTGGATGGCTGACATCTCCTTGGGCAGTTCCAATTGATACGATACTTCTCCTTGACGGTTCAGAATCTTGAATGGTCCAATGTATCTGGGGGCTAATTTTCCTTTCAGACTAAAACGTTGGGTTCCCTTCAATGGCGACACTTTGGGATACACGAAATCTCCGACAATGAAAGTCAGGTCTCTCCTTCTCTTGTCAGCATAACTCTTCTGTCTGGATTGGGCGGTCTTGAGATGCTCACAGACTTTGTGAACCTTCTCTTCGGCTTCTCGTAGGATGTCGGGTCCAAAAATCTGACTCTCTCCTACTTCCGACCAATTCAAAGGGGTATGACACTTTCTTCCGTATAAGAACTCAAATGGGGCCATTTGCAAACTGGCTTGATAACTGTTGTTGTATGAGAATTCTGCGAAAGGCAGACAATCTTCCCATTTTGATCCGTACTCTAGTACACAAGCTCTCAACATATCTTCTAAGATCTGGTTGAGTCTTTCATTCTATCCATCAGTTTGTAGGTGATAAGCTATGTTGAAGTTCAACTTGGTTCCCAATCCTTCTTGGACTTTCTGCCAAAATCTTGAGGTAAATTGGGTTCCTCGATCCGACACTATGGACTTGGGGGTTCCATGCAGACTAACAGTTCTGGCAATGTACAACTCTGCTAGCTTCGAACTCTGGTAGGTTGTCTTGACGGGTATAAAATGAGCTACCTTGGACAGTCTATCAACGATGACCCAGATTGAGTCATTTCCCCTACTAGAAGTAGGCAAACCGGTGATAAAGTCCATTCTGACGGAATCCCATTTCCATTCCGGAATCTGCAATGGTTGCAACAGTCCTGCGGGTCTCTGATGTTCCGCTTTGACTCTCTGACAGATATCACACTTGGCGATGTAGCTTCCGATTTCTCACTTCATCTTGTGCCACCAAAATTGCTCCTTTAAATCATGATACATCTTTGTTCCTCCGGGGTGGATAGAATAAAGAGTATCATGAGCTTCTTGCATGATAACTTGCTTCAGTTCCGAATCTGCTGGCACACAGATACATCCTTTCTACCGCAGAACTCCTTCTTCGTCTCCGGTGAATCCAGGTACCTTTCCTGTACCAATACGATGCTTGATTCCGTCGATACTTTCATTTCCCTTCTGGGCTTCCTTGATTTGACTGATCAACGTGGGTTGAAGTTCAATGCTAGCTAAGAATCCCTTGCTAACTAGCTCAGTTCTAAACTACTCCAACTCCTCATACAAACTTGGTTGCTTCTCCTTGATCATGGTGTTTAACCTACATGGTAATCTGCTAAGAGCATCCGCTACCACATTGGCTTTGCCGGGGTGATAGTGAATGTCAAGGTCATAATCCTTGATTAACTCTATCCATCTCCTTTGCCTCATATTCAGCTCCTTCTGAGTGAAGATATACTTCAAGCTCTTGTGATCTGAGTAAATCTCACAGCGATTACCCATAAGATAATGACGCCATGTTTTCAATGCCAAAACTACGGCTGCTAACTCAAGATCATGGGTAGGGTAGTTTTGCTCATGCTGCTTCAATTGTCGAGACAGATATGCAATGACTTTGCCTTCTTGCATCAATACACATCAGAGACCAATCTTGGATGCATCACAATACACATCAAACGGCTTCTTGATATCAGGCATGATCAATATTGGGGCTGAAATTAATCTCTTCTTGAGCTCTTGGAAACTTGCTTCACATTTGTCGGTCCATTCAAACTTCTTGTCCTTCTTCAATAATTGGGTCATGGGTCTTGCAATGATCGAAAATCCTTCAACGAACTTGCGGTAATATCCTTCTAATCCGAGAAATGCATAGACTTGGGTTTGAGTGGTTGGGGCTTCCCATGCTTCAACATCACTGATCTTGGCGGGATCAACAGCGACTCCTCCGGTTGACACAATATGTCCTAGGAATCCTACTTCCTTCAGCCAAAACTCACATTTGTTGAACTTGGCATACAACCGATGCTCTCTCAAGGTTTCAAGGATGATTCTCAGATGTTGCTCATGCTCTTTTCTGACTTGGAGTAGATAAGAATATCGTCGATAAACACAACGACAAACTTATCCAGGAAATTCATAAAAATCTTATTCATGAGATTCATGAAATAAGCGGAGGCATTGGTTAATCCAAAATACATGACCGTATACTCGTATAATCCATAACGGGTAGTAAAGGCGGTCTTTGGAATATCCGTTGCACGAATCTTAAGTTGGTGATAACCAGTTCTAAGATCAATCTTAGAGAACACGCTGGCACCAGTCAACTGATCAAATAGATCCTCGATCTTTGGCAGTGGGTACTTGTTTTGATGGTGACATCATTCAGCTTCCTGTAATCTGTGCACAAACGGTTGCCTCCATCCTTCTTGTCGACAAACAAAACTGGGGATCTCCATGGTGATGCGCTTGGTTGAATCAAGCATGTTGCCAACATAGCATCCAACTGCTTCTTCAATTCCACTAACTCTGAGGGGTTCATGCTATAGGGTCTCTAAGCTATGGGTCCAGTTCCAGGGATTAGTTCAATAATGAACTCAATATCCCTATTCGGGGGCATACCGGGCAATTCATCTAAGAATACGTCGGGGTATTCATAGACTACTCTGACTTGGTCTATGGTGGGTAGGGATAGACTCTTGTTGCACTTGAATTGACGAGGTAAGGTTTTAGATACATGCTCTACTGTTACTCCAGAGCTACTGGTCATGGTGATGGCTTTCTTGGCACAGTCTATCAATCCTTTATGCTTCGACATCCAGTCCATCCCTAGTACTACGTCCAAACCTTTGGTTCCAAGTACTATTAGATTGGCATAAAAATCTATCCCATGTATTCTGATAGGCACAACTTTGCAAATTTTTCTAGCTCTTGTAGTTGAACCGGGGATTTGAACTATCATGACATGCTTCAAGTTGGTTGGGTGAATCTTACTAGTGCATGCAAATTCTTCGGTGACAAATGAGTGCAATGCTCTAGAATCAAACAACAATCTTTCTAAACCCGAGTTCACAGAAAACATACCCAACACGACATCTGGCGCTTCCTGGGCTTCTTCGGCGTTCATGTGGAAGAGATGGCCGTTGTGGTTGTGAGGGTTCCCTAGGGCAAATCTTCTTCCGGGCTGAACACGACGCTGTTGTTGAGCTGGGGCATTCACATTGACAGTGGCGGCAATCTTCTTGGGACACTCGTTGGAGTAGTGACCCTTCACTCCATACTCAAAACAAGTAATCTGAGACTTGTCCTTTGCTGCCACGGGCACATCATTGCTTCCAGTTCTGGGTGCAGGTTGTTGCTATTGTTGTTGCCCTTGGGAGGTGCATGGTTGAAGTTGTTGGAGTTGTCGGGGTTGTTGTTGTTGTGATTTCGACTGGACTTCACATTTCCTCCGCTACGGTTGGGGTAGCTTGGACGGTTCATCGGAGGTTGATTGTTCCTTGGGGCATATCCTGCAGACGGGTTGGGGCGATACTTCTGAACATGGTTGGATCCACTCTAGTGCATCATTCTACGCTTGTAGTTGTCATTGGCTTGGTTGATCTTCCCTTCCATCTGGATGGCAGAGTTGAATAGCTCTTTGAGATCATCAAAACGGATGTTGAGTAACACCGTTTGCATCTCATCATGTAGTCCATTCAGGAATCTCTCCTTCTTCTTGGCTTATGTGTTGATCTCATCTAGTGCATACCTAGCAAGCGATAGGAATCTGTCACTGTACTCTACTACAGTCATCCTGCCCTGCTTCAATTCTCTGAACTCATCTCTCATCCGAGTGACCAAACCTTGCAGCACATGGGTGTGGCTGAACTTGGTCTTGAAATCTTCCCACGTCATCACTTGACCGTGGTTCATTGTGCGGGTGTTGTTCCACCATGCTCTTGCATCTCCTGCCAGGTAGTGGGTGGCAAACAGAACTTGCTTATTGGGATCAACTCTGTCTAATTCTAGGTTATTCTCCATGGTATGTAACCAATCATCTGCATCTAGTGGGTTCTCTAAATGGCTGAAGATAGGGGAATTGCTATTCTAGAAGTTTTTAAGCTTGGGTCCTGGATGATGATGATTTCCATGGTTCTGATTGTTGTGAGCCATCTGGGCGATCTGCTGCAGGGTTGCTAGGTTAGCTTGGCGCTCTGCCCTACTAGCTTCACGGTCGGCAACTAGCATCTGCATAATCTGCAGCATCGGGTCCTACGATGAGCTTCTGCCTCCGGGGTTTCCACGAGTCATCTGAAGATTGAGATAGATAAAGGGGTAAGAGGGAAAGTTCTAAGGCTCATGGTTTTGTTTTCAAAAGCAAAAACTTTGAGTTTGACTCAGGTTTTGCAACTAACTTCTTTTCATTCATTCAAGCAAGCACACGATACAAACACACACACACCACAGCATCAAAGGAAAACAGATGGTTTGAAGAATCATTTTGTGAGCTACGATACAATGGGACCGATACATCTCGTTCCTACGATAGTGCTCTAGTGCATCTACTCATCACCGATGAAGTCGGAGTCATCATCGTCAGTGTAGAAGTCCATGGCATCATCCTCCAGATAGTCATCATCATTGCTGAGGTAAGAGTCAATATCCCCTTGGATATCTTCACCTTCCTCTTCTTCCTCTTTTGCTGCAAGCTGAGCTTCTTGCTCTTTGATGGTATTCTCGAGTTCGGCCACCTTCTTGCAAAGACGGTCGATGGTGTGATCCTTCTTTGCGCGTTGACGACAAAGTGATTGACGATCCTTGACTAGCAGTGAGAAAGTCCGGGCCTTCTGGGCAGCAATGGCGAGGTTGTGGTTGGCGTACTCTCTAGCATTGTCTAATTCCTTCTGTCTATCGTACATCAGGAAGTCAAGGTTCTCCACTTGACGCTTCAACTCCAGGTGACTTAGCATCTCTAGCGGTATTCCCATAGAATCACGCCTTACATAGTGAGCAAAGCGGGTTCCTTGGATCAAGTTGACATTCTGCACGCAAAGACGAGCGAGAGCTTCATGCATTGCCCTGACTAATCCATCCAGCCAGCTGTTCTCTCTCACAGAGAACTGAATCCTCCTAGACGTGGGTGCCTCTATATTGCCTTGAAGATCAGCAGTTACTAGCCATTGTAAATCTCCTCCTAGGGGTCCATTGAGTTGAGCTCCGAGGAATTCCGGATGCAGACGCTCCAAGTACTCAGATAGTGCATCAAGATCCCTCTCGAAAATCAGTTGGCCTCCGTTGCCCAACTGGTAGAACTTGTTGTACTGAGCTTCCATCTATAAGAATTTAGGGTGAGAAAGTTAGTGAAGTGATCAAGTGTGTCAAATTTTATGTAGGAATGTAAGAATTTGGAGGAACGTGTATTTTTTGAGAGAAAGAATCCCAATGATAAGAGAGGAAATAAGTTTTCATAAATACTCACTTTGGTTTTGAAACTAAGTTTTTGTTTGGACGTCCATTCTAACTAGGGTCTCCTATGGTCAGGATGGCTCTGATACCAACTTGTCAACACCCGGATTTTTAATCCCAGATGCCTGTTATGCCATACATCGCAATCCTAGGATTACCATTTTTGTGAGACATAACAGATTGGATATCATATTACATCATCCATTACAAACCATAATAAGGTCTTACACGAATAAAGGATCTCATGATCCAGTCTTAATACAACAAACAACGGAATAAATAGCGTAGCGGTGGAGTCCATCTTCAGTGTCACAGGCAATGCTGACGATGGGAGATAGTCCTAGTTATCATAGTCGTCATGTTGTCCTTCATCTTGGTAGTCCTCTTCATAGTCTGGCCATTAGAATATCCAGGGACAAAAGCCATGAGTACTCTTTAAGTACTCGCAAACTATCACTAACAAGTAAGGTAGTTCTAATAGGAATGCTAACTCTAAGTTTATTTGTAAAGTTAAGTTTGAAACCTAAGCTGAGTTCAGAGACAAAGAAAGATAAAATAAAGTTCTAAAATCACTTAAGTTGGGAAGCTAGTTTCATAGTCACAACTCTGTTGTGGTCAAGTCAATATTCATCATTCAGTTCATAAGTCATTTTGAAAACATCTGACAACGGAACAATATGGTCACTCCAACTGTCCATAACCGCGGACGCGGCTATTCGAATAGTTTGACACTCTACAGAGGTGGTACACTTTCACCACAAGATTCGATACATCTTTCAGGGATAACCCTGAATCATCATACTTAGTATGCAGATAATCAAACATAACCTTTCAATTACACACCCTAGTATAAGCACCTCTCCTATGAGCTTGGCCTCCTAGCCATGGCCATCTGCCATCCTGGGCACTTCATAGGTGGACAACATTAAGAGGTAGCCTCAGCTCAGATCTCTCCTATGAGGGAACTAATACTAATGCATACAAAACTCCGGCTAAGCCTTACCCAATTCAGGTATTGTGGTTGTACGGTAAATTTGGAATGGTATCGCATCCGAACCCAACCATCAGTTTTTATAAAGGGCTAAGGCTCATGCCTCACATTTTCATCATCATAAACCATTTGTGTTTCTCAACACATGTCAAAACATCTCAATATAATGACTCATCATTCCAAGGTTTTCACAAGTCATTTTCACCAAGTATTCCCATCTAAAGTGATCAGGTTTTGGATTAGCTCTAAACTACTAAGTTAAGAGTGTTCACTAAGGTAGGATACTAATCTTCAATCTCATGCCATAGAATGACATCTAAGTCTAACTAGATAGATCAAGTTTTATACATTTTATGCTATCTATAAACAAAGTAAAGAACTTTGGTAAAGTAAAGTAAAGTAAAGCTTGTAAATAAGACTTGGGCTAGTATAAGTCAAAAGGTATAACCAAGTACGCTTAAGGCATCTTGCTTAGGTCATCTAGCTTGCAAGGGTTAGCTTGCATTGTTAATGATGGCTTGCATAAGTATAATACTTGTAAGTGCTAGCTTGCTAACAATAGCTTGCATAGATCTAGCTTGCTCAGTTTACTTGAAGTTCTAGGCTTGCCTTGAGTAGTGTAGTGGTTGAAATTCTCTTCCTCCTCCTCTTGGTAGAATTCCTCCTCCTCGTAAGCTTGGTCGGTACTACCGTCTATAAATACATACGAGCTACACAATCACCAAACAATACTTAACTAGTCTATTTAGTACTCTAAGGCACTCATTTGATGATCTAGCATCATCACAAACATCACAAGGTTTCATGAACTAGTTTTATTCTTTTTATTTGAGAAAAGTAATTTCTACTCATTGAAATTAACTAAGATTTAATATTCTCCAATTAAAATATGTGATCATATGGACACATGTCATCACCACATATTCTAATGCATGGGAATGTGATTTAAAGGTTGGATCACATTTTAATAAGTTTAAGTTTAATATTTAATGATTTAAAGTGACTAGAAATGCCTATATAGCATTATTTTGGTACTAGTCCAAAGTCACTGCATGCAAACCTTAATATTATTACATATTCAGGTAGGTATGTTCAAATGTGATTTTTGAGAGGTGGAATCAACTCAAAAGATATAATGGTTGATTTTAGAAAAATGTTTGAATGTGAAAAAGCTTCTGTCTTGTTATTTTTACTAGGAGAGATCTATAACTGTAAATGATTTAAATCCAACGGGCTTGGATAGAGATTTAAAGCACCTTTCTAACAAAATTGGAATCACTCAATTTGGATTTGTAGAACTCTCTGAATTGATTTTCACACTAAGGGACAGATTCTAGTTTAAGTCTAAAAAGAAAAATCCTAATTTGAATCACAGGGCCAGCGCGGGAAATAAATGGGCCGGCCCAGTTTCACTCCGCGGCGCTGAGGACTGCTGACAGGGGGTCCCGCTTGTCAGTGACTCATTAAACGCGAAGCGGTACGGGGCATTGTGGACCGTAGGATTAGAAAGAAGATCTATGGTTGGGGCTTGTCGTCGATGACGGACAGGTCGCCGGCGAGGTGGAACCCTAGCGGCTCGGTGGGGGTCTAGGGCGGCTTACCGGGGCTCCGGCGAGGGTCGGCGAGGCGGGCAAACGAACAAGTCGAGGACGGCGGTTCTCCTGGTACTGACGGCATCTCGAGAGATGGCCTTGGTCAATGGCGCCCTTCTCCTCCTTCCGCGGCGGTCTTCGGCGAAATTCCGGCGGCTGGCTGCTCGAGCGGCTCCGGCTAGAGGTGAGGAAGGACTGGTGGTGAGAGGGGAGCTGGGTGGTGTGAAGAAATGGTGCTGGGGAGGCTCCCTTATATAGGCGTGGCGAGGCGGCAGAGAAGCATGGGCGGAGCTCGTCGGTGACGACGGCACAGGGGGCTATCAGCGTGGGCGAGATAGGCAGACGGTGGGTGGTTCCCTGGCGGTCAGCTAGGGCTTAATGACGATGCTAGGGGTGGTGGATTGCGATCGGGAGCGTCTCGCGCTCTGAGAGACAGAGGCAGTGCTCGACGTGGTTCCCAGCGACTATGGGTCGAGCGGCGGGGTACGAGCGTGTCTGGTGGGGTGAGGTGGTCAAGGCGGGGATGGCGCTCTGGCGTGCTCTGGCGCGGCGCAGAGAGCTTAGTACGGGGCTTGTCCTCGGTGGTCCAGGGCGTGGCAGTGGTCGTGGGGTGGACCGTGGACGGCGGTGAGATCACGCCTTGCTTCCTCGAGTGGCAGAGAGGGGTTGGTGGTCTCCTGTGGCTTGGGCAAGGTTGGACGGCGAGCATGGCGTTGGGGTGGCGTTCCACTGCTGCTAGGGACTAGGGGATGGGCTGGTTATGACCTAGTTGGGTCTGGGGGAGACCAAGAGGGTTAATGTGGCTCAAATGGCTCGACAATTTTTTATCAAAAACAGTAATAGTTAGGCCAGTTTGATTCTGCTCACAAGGTGTTTGACAAAATGGCCAAAAGAAATCAACTTTTGAATTTTGAAATTAAATTTGGTGGAGTTGTTTGTCACATGATTAAGCATCTCTGGTTGCTTGGGATTTTCAAATGGAGTTCATTTAGATGGTTTTTGAAAAAAGTGTGATCTAGATACATACACTTGGTTCTATTTTCAAATGTCATTTAAATTTAGAGTTTGAATGTTTTTGGAAGATCACAAAGTGGGCCTTGGCACATCACTACTTATACTAGCAAGGGGTGCAAAGGATCCACAATTGTCTCTGTTGGAATTTGAGTCCCAGGGACACCCAAAGTGTCCTAGTTGGTTAAAATGGCAAAAGTGACCATTTCCTTTATTAATTCTTTTTGATTTCTTTTTTTTGGGATTTTCCTTGGAAATGATCTAGATGACGTGCAATTCACCTTAGAGTCATTTTACAACCAAAAAAACAATCAATTATGGCAATTCACAACAATTCCTATTTAATGCCACACATATATGCATGCTTCATTATTTAAATGGAAAAAAGTTTTTGTTAATTCTAATTTGGATGATTTGGATCTTAATAACTTTAGATTAAAGATTTGGGATGTTACATACATGGTCGAAAGATCAGATGTGGGAGATCATGACTGTCTGTGTGATCTTGCACAACATGATCGGTTAGAGTGAGCAGGAGGCTCCAATGTTTGACACTGAACCGTATTATCGCCAAGGACACTTGTAGATGTTGATCATCAAGTGGCAGTCACGTTTGCTACTTTTCTCGCCAGACGGCAAGAAGTTCGGGATACCAATACTCAAATCAACTGCAAGATGATCTGGTGGAGCATTTGTGGAGACTCAAAGGAGGAGCCTCCTAGTTTGTTTTTGTGATTTGAATTGTTAAATTATTTGTTTGCTATATTGAACTTGTTGAATTGTTTATTTGATTTGATAAACTTGTAATAAATTTATATGTTGAATTATTTATTTTATATTCAATTATATGTATGGGTGTATGCATGGGGAGGATGGCTGGGTGCCGACGCCTCCTCATAACCACATCCGATCCAGCACCCCCATATACGGGCTAAAAAAGGTACGCCGGACGAGCGGAGATGATCTAACTCCGGCCCGATGAAATTTAACCCTTGAATCTTCTATATACTACACCTACAATATAAGCCGTAACATCTCCATAAAAACAGACCAATTCGCACTGGAATGTAATTATGCGCGTTCAATAGGCTACATAAAAATATACTTTTTTGAATTGTTTAGAAACTACTGAATTCAAAAAAATTGGAGTTTGAAAGCCATGAGGCTTATTCGTGTAGCAGACTTTGTTTCAGAATACTATCTCCGTTTTATAATGTAAGCCTTTTTAATAAGCTGCTTTCCAGTCTAGCTTTATAAAGTTGGTCATAGTGCTAAGTAAATAAGATTAATAACTTGCACATGTTATTACTACCTAAGTTAAGTTACTCTCACTATAACTAGTCTTAAAAAACGGGAAATGATACTCTTACCCCGGGGGATCGAACGATTCCATCCCCCGGGTCGCTTTCTCTTGTCGCGCCCTCGCCGCACCCTCGCGACCTTGCCGCGACGTCGCGCTGCCTGCGCCGCCGCGCTCCAAGCACGCGCCCCACCGCGCTCTCGTCGCCCAACCGTGCCACCGCGCCCCAAGCACGCGCCCACCCTCGCCACAGACTCCCTGCACCGCCGCCTCCCCCATCCTCGCCGTTCCTCTCGCCGGAGCGCCGCCAGATACCGCAGGCGAGTGGCCTGACCCCGCCTGGGATTGACCACCACGACCCGTCATGTTGCTCCGCCCATCTCGTACCTCTGTGCCGCTGCTTTGCTCCGCCGCCCACCGCTGCCTTGCTATAGAGGCATGTCGGGCTGCTATGTGCGGACGGCGGCGATGCTACACACGGCGACTAAACCTGCTACATACAGCTTCCGGTGTTGCTACCTATGGCGACAGTCGTTGCTACCTACGGCATCCGGACCTGCTATCCGTGGTGAGTGGCGTTGCTACCTGCGGCGAGCGGCCCTGCTACACACGGCGATTGGACCTGCTACATATGGCTTCTGGTGTTGCTACCTGCGGCGAGCGGCGCTGCTACAATGGCATATCTTTCGCTACAAGTTTTTGCTCCAACGATGTCTCCGGCGAAGTCGGCTTTTTGCTACATTAGCTAATTATCTTGCTACATATATTTTTTGATTTTGCTACAATAGCGCAAACTTTTTGCTACGCGGTGGTTTCCGGCGAGGTCTCCGGCGAAAGTGTCCGGTGAGTTTCCGACGAAATTAGTTTTGTTACATTAGCACAAATATTATGCTACATATTCTCCGGCGGAACTCTGGCAAGATCTGTCCTTTTTATTTTGTCTCGTTAACAAACCATTTTGGTCCAGTGTAGCAAAAGCAGGGCATTATGTAGCAAAAACGGGACGCAGTGTAGCACGGGAAATAGAAAGGAAACGAGCCGGGATCGGAAGTTTTGATCGGAGGACGCGTAGCACTCCCTAAAAAAAACTTACGTGGAACAGAGAGTTTAATTAATTGCGCAGCTACAAGTACACGTGCTATCTTTTTTTTAGCGGAAACTGGGAGGCGTATCCGAGCAGGACTCCACGGGCGCCTGTCTAAAAATCCCCTGTAGCCTTGTAGTTGTAGGGTCGAATCGTACGGCCACAACCAGCCCACGGACCACGGCGAGTTTCCTGAAAACAGCCCAGAGTCACAGCTCGCACAAGTTCGCAGCGAGCTCGATCCAAAATCTCGAACCTCTTCTCGACCAAAAGGGCAAAACAATGGGGACCAAAGCCGACGCCGCCCCCGGCGGCGGCGATGACCTCGCGGCCATGCGCGAGCAGTGCCGGAGCATGGAGGATACCATCTCCTTCCGCCGAGAGGCGCAGCTCGGCCTCGTCGGCTCTCTCCAGCATCTCGTTCCGGACCTGGTCCCGTCCCTCGACCGCTCCCTCCGCCTCATCGCGGCCTTCAACGACCGTCCCTTCATCCCCACCCCAAACCCCAACGCCGGGGACGCCCAGAACCCCAGCCTGAAGCCCCACCACCGCCGCGCCATCCCCGACCCGGCTCGCTCCACTCGCCGCAAGACCTCTCCGGGGTCCTCCCCGGCCTCCGCCGCCGCGGGAGGTGCTGCTCCCGGTGGCCTCGACGCCGTACGCACCATGGTAGCCGTCTTCCTCCTTGAGCTCGTCCCCTTCGCCGAGATCGACGCCGCCGTGCTCGCGCGCCGCCTGCAGTCTGAATCCTCGTCAGCCAGCGATGTCGAACGGGCGGCTCTCACCGATCTAGCGACGGAGCTCGGCGGCTCCGTCCCCGCTGCTGTAGCCCTCGCCCTCCGACGCATAGCTGAGGATAGCGGCGGCGTGCAGATCGAGGAGGCCATGATTGGAGGGAAGCAGATGATGATGGTTTGGGCCATCGACCGGACCAAACTCCTCAAAGAGCTACCGGAATCCGCCACATTGTTGCCACCCCAACCTCCACCTGTTCCACAGGCAACCTCGTCTGAGACCGATACTACCAGTGCTATCATACCAAGGCCACTACAGCAGCAGCACCAGCAGCAGCCAGATATGTGGGCACACTCAATGCCACCGATGTTCCCACGGCCCAGGGGTATGCCAATGCCGGGGATGCAGAGGATGATGTCAGGGTTGATGCCGCTTCAGCGGCCGTTCATGACGCCAAGCGGAATTATGCCAATGGGTGGGGGTCCGGGGCCTAGTCCTACCCAGCAGAACCAGAGGACCGAGGAGGAGGACCTCAAGGACCTTGAGGTGCTGCTGAGTAAAAAGACATATAAAGAGAAGCAGAACACGAAAACTGGGGAGGAGCTGCTGGACCTCATTCACCGGCCAACAGCCAAGGAGACGGCTGTTGCAGCAAAGGTTTGTTTCCATTCAACCTTCAATGGCAAAGTAACTGCTACTTGGTGTGTCCTGTTGGTCTGTGTAGTTTGAGATGACTAATAGTCTTGTTATATTGTTAGTGAATGCCGAAGCGTGACCTAAAATCAAGTGGGAGGTCAATGTTAATGCTAAACAACGATATGCAAGTACTAAAACTATGGGAAGTCTTGGTAGAACTTTTATCCGTGGAGTCATAATCATTAAAGGATGCTAACATATATAATGTGTTCACTAAATATCATATTGAGCCAACAAAAAGAATGAGAGCGCTATAAAAAAAGAAAGTCCTAAAAATGGTGCTCGTGTAGTGGTGTAAGGAATATGACTAGTAGCCTATAGTATTGGGACTTCAGTGGGCTAAGACAATGGGCAGCATAAACCATTCTGGCTTGGTAATCAGTATACGCGAATGCAGTAAATGAGCTAATCTTGGTGTTGTGACTAGCATGATCTATTACCGTCAATGATCTGCAGCACTAAATATTTTATCATAAATTGCTTTTAGTTGCTGCACTGGGTAAATGTGAAAGACAAGGAACATTGTTTATATTTCCAGCATGATCTTCCCGTTGTCAGCTATGCAAAACCAATAACTGAGTAGTTTTTACACGTCAATTTGTTTTATGATTCACACTGAGTCATTCGGTCTGGCTGACATTCTTCCGCTGTTTGATTCTCATCTCCTTTACTGGTTTTGTATCTGTCAGTTCAAAACAAAGGGTGGTTCCCAGCTGAAGGAGTATTGCACCAATTTAACTAAAGAAGATTGCAGACGCCAATCTGGTTCCTTTGTTTCCTGTGCTAAGGTTAGTATTACTACACTCTTTTTTTCCTCAATGTATACTTCATGATAAATTGTTTGTATTGCCTGAAGTGACATGGTGGGTAACTGGCCTTAGAGTTCAGACTGCTTCTTTGAAGTGAATACCTCTCTGGTATATTTAATGTAATATTTCCTTAGATTTTTCTGCTTGCAGTTTGTCTAATGCAAAAAGTGTAAAGCTATGATTATTCTTCCTGTAAGAAAGAATTATCTGATATATAAACAAATTATATGAAATTTAACCTTAGAGTTTCCCATTGGTTTGTTAAATTGAAACTGGGCTGGGCCGGGTATAGTCGTAATTTCCATTCGTTGCACCAAATCCATCTCAGAACTCAAGGGCAATTCGTTCTTCAATATCTGGATAATGTTTTGGAGAAGCAATTAAAACTAATATGTAATGAAGCTCTATGAACTGAAACATCATTATTACATATTTAGTGTGTTGAGAGATGCCAGTATAGTATCATATGATTTCTTCAATTTATGGCCTTCAAATAGATTTTCTTGTTACTATGTTTGAACACTTACTAGGTTTGGTACATGTTTTTTAGCAATTAATGAAGCAGTATCCAACTTTTTCTTTCATTCGGAGCAGGTTCACTTTCGGCGTATTATTGCTCCACATACTGATACAAATCTAGGAGATTGCTCTTTTCTGGATACCTGCCGTCACACTAAGGTTGGTCAAAGAGGCATAAACCCTTTTTATATTAATATCTTTCCATGCACAATTTTTTTATCTTACATGTATCCTACATCGTAGACTTGCAAGTATGTCCACTACGAGCTTGATCAAACACCAGATATAGCTCCAATGATGGCTGGCGCCCTTGCCCCCCCAAAGCAAATAAAGCCCCACAGGGCTGAATATTGTTCAGAAATAGAGCTTGGAGAATCACAATGGATAAACTGTGACATTCGGAACTTCAGAATGGACATCTTAGGACAATTTGGGGTAATTATGGCTGACCCCCCTTGGGATATTCATATGGAACTACCATATGGCACAATGGCAGACGATGAAATGAGGACTCTTAATGTTCCTGCTTTACAAACAGATGGTTTGATTTTCTTATGGGTCACTGGTCGTGCAATGGAACTTGGTCGCGAGTGGTAAGTTGCCAAACTTCTAACTTTTCTTCAGATAAATTGCTAGGGGACTAAATCTGTTGCCACTGGGCAATTGTATAACACGTAGTTGACAATATTTTGCATTCCAATGAAATCTCTTGCTGTTGGTTGGCTTTTCATCATGTTTCATACTTGTAACTCAACAGATGATAGTTGCCGAAATTGGTATTTAGCATTTTGAATATATTGTTTCTATACTTTAATGTGCAATTTTTTTTTCTGTGCTGATTGTTGTTTTGTTTACGAAACAGTTGTTTGCACTGATCCACTTGTACCTCTTTTTTATTCTTCAGTTTGGAGCTCTGGGGATACAAGCGTGTTGAGGAAATTATTTGGGTGAAGACCAATCAACTCCAACGCATTATTCGAACTGGCCGCACTGGCCATTGGTTGAATCACAGTAAAGAACATTGTCTTGTTGGAATAAAAGGGAGCCCCTTAGTGAACAGGAATATAGACACTGATGTTATTGTTGCTGAAGTGCGTGAAACAAGCAGAAAGCCTGACGAGGTAATATTACTGTCAAAGGCATTGCCTGGTTGTCGTTTCTACCTAGAGATCCATACACAGATTTGTATCTCCTAAAATAAACATTTACATACTAACCTGATTTCTAATAAGAATCACACAGCTGAAAACCTGTAGATTTCATTTTCTTTTGGTGGTTTTCATTTCAACAACTCTACTTTAAGTCTTCATTACTGTGCAGATGTATGCCATGCTAGAAAGGATAAGCCCAAGGACGAGGAAGCTCGAACTGTTTGCAAGGATGCATAATACACAATCTGGGTGCGCACTAGTTATTTGTCCTGCTTGGCCTCTCCCCTCTCCTAGTTCTCTTATGTGTTCTAGATATCATGTCGGAGTACTTATCTTTTTATTTTTTCAGATGGCTTTCTCTGGGTAACCAGGTAAGTGGAACAAGGCTTGTGGATGAGGGGTTGAGGGCAAGGTACAAAGCTGCCTATCCTGATTTCGAGGTGCAGCCACCATCACCTCCCAGAGCAAGCGCACCTATGGATGTTGATCAAAGTACTCCATCACAGAAGCCTGCTGTATCGGATGGTGAGCGGCCAACCTGATGCTGCCGCCTTCTGAGGAGCTGACTGCACACGTTGAGGAATCGTCTTCCAAGGATCTAGTGTTGTTTGAGCATACGTACTCCCTCCGTTCAGAAATATAAGACATTTTAGCTTTGTGAAATGAATATATCTAGACGTTTTTTAGTGTATAGGTTCACTCTGAACCTCTATGAACCTATACACTAAAAGTTTAGATACATTCGATTCACAAAGCTAAAACGTCTTATATTTCTGAACAAAGGGAGAAGTTTTTTGTCGCCTGTTGTCTTGTAGTCATAGAATTAGGCAAGGGCTGGAGCGATTAAGGAGCGAGTGTAAGCCTTCACTGATATATGGGCAATATGCTTGCCTGTGTACGCGCATCAGCCCACTTAAGTTTCTCGGTTCATACAGAAAGCCATATGTTTGCTGAATTCGTCCTTCTGTTCTTTGAGATTACCGATCTATGTTCACTCCTAGCGGCGGATGGGTGCCCTTTACAAATTCGTGAGTTGATGTCCGTGAAGCTTGATAAGGTCATAGGCATGTGAGGACAAATCCTTTGACCTGCTGTATCAACATCTACACTATCAAACCAATATTATTAGAATCATCAAAGACATGAAATATACTTTTGTACTGTATGTGTTAGGTTAGGTATTTGTTGATGCTAATATTTTTTCCTATACACTACAATGTCTGTAATTTGAAAAGGAGGGAGTAAGTAGATAGGCCCACGAACATTACGTTTACTCCATAGTATATCACATGAGCTTTTCTTTTGACAATCCATATGTCACGTGAGTTGACGGAGAAGTGTTTATACATGAACCCATGATTCTATGTTCAAAGAAAATAACTTGAACTTCTGCTTGAGATTTACATAAGCATCTGCATCTCTCACTCACCTCATATTTTGGGGCAAGAGAAAATAATCCTGGGGTTATGGGCGGGGCCAAAATCAATAGTAGTCTTTTTTTTTTGAGCGGACCAAAATCATTAGTCATGTTATACTTCGTCATCAGTTGAAGTCCACACGCTCGGCCCAAACCTAATGATGGGCTGGAAACGCTCCCTGTCTCCCTAACTAGTCATAGGGTTTTAGCAGAGGTTTGACGCAGCGCACAGCTTTTCTTGGACCGTAGCACTGCGGCAGAGAAGGGCGGCGGGCGGCGATGGACTTCTGCCCGGCGTGCGGGATGTTGCTGCAGATCCAGCCGGCCACCGGAGGCCACCGCCTGCGGCTCTTCTGCCCCACCTGCCCGTACGTCTGCCCCATCAAAAACAAGGTTTGCCCGGAGTCTTTGTCGCCGCCACCCAAATTCCGCCTCTTCGCTCCGTCGTTTCGTATTATTCTGGCGCCTCGGTTGAGCTCACCCTCCCTTGTTTTTTGACGCCCGCTTGGTGCAGATTGTGAAGAAGGCGAGGCTGGCCAAGAGGGAGGTGGAGTCCACGGAATCTGCCCCCAAGATTGAAGCTGAGCCCAAGGAAACCGCCCTCAAGACTGACGGTGACCTCAAGCAAGCTGCCCCCAAGACCGAGGGTGAGCTCTTCACCCTTTTGTTTAGCTATTGGGATAATCGATTGTTGTCTCTGCTCTATATTCAACCGTGTGTGTAAGTAGGGATTGCCAATTGTTATTGTTCTTCCGGTGGTTATTCATAAAGTTTTATGCAAATTGTTTCTTTTAGAAATTTATCAATCAGCGAAAAAGTTGCTGTTCCTTTTTGTTGCAAACTCCTTGGAAAAAATGGTTCTCATTGGAGTTGCTCATTTTTGGCACCAACAAGGGGATTTTTTCTTCACTCCCTCCTTTCAGTGAATTTGTACTATACTGAATAAACTAGTACCAAATGTTCAGAGGAGTTGTTTTGTTATGCAATAATAGCTTAGGATAAATTTTATTAGCAACTTTTTTGTGCACTGTTATTTTTAAAATATTTCACACCTAGCTTATTTGGATGAATGATCCTTGCTTACCAGTTACCACCACCACATGCTTGTTGCCCTCATGACTCATGCAATTCTAGACTTGTTTTAACAGTTGCGCTGTGGGCGTGGGGCACCTGACTTGGATCATTGAACTCCCAAGCTGCAGGTCTAGATAGTTAAATTTCTATCTATAGGATATTAGTATGTCATCCTCTGTGACAGACGACATGGCATGCTGATTCATGCTACAGTGTGTGGTGCATTTGATTTGCTCCTGAAAATGGGCATGGTTGGGCATGGCCACTCAAATAAATTGGTGTGGCAAACAAACAAGTGCCTGTTCCCCAGCTGAAATGTGTGCACAAAGTCATTAGCTAGAGAGTAAATCACACATTGCTGGTACCCTTCAAGTAGACCACTGTATTCTCAAGCTGCATATATATCTAAGTCACCAAACTGTTTTTGGTGCTACACTGCTACTACCTTGTTAGTTGTTGCTATGGTAGTCGCATAATAATGTAGATGGATCATGCACACACTGACTTAGGCTGTGTTTGGCAGCTCAGTTTTTTCAAAACTGGATTATTCCAAAACCATAGTTTCTTGATATGTGGGAAAGTAATACTTCAGCTTCTTAACATTACAGTTTTTCTCTGTTTTGGCAAAACTACAGAGACGTTTGGCAATTGCTTAATTACCTCAGTTTTGAGGGTAATTTCGTTGCTGGATGATCACCTTGACCGATAGTCATGTCCCATGCCATTGCATGCATGGCTGTCTCACGCTGAATGCTTCAACTAACACACCTAAATCATGCTTTTGATCAGCACATAATTGCACGATCTGTCACGCCAAGTCCTTCACTTCTGGCACTCACGCCAAATCCTGCGTGCGACACTGACCATTTTTTCTCACGTCCCGGTTTCTAAAAAAGAGGTCGGATGTTTTTTTAAATGAAGAGAAAATACCACAGTTTTAGGGATACTGCAGCATTCATAGTGTAGTTTTAGTTGGCAGCCAAACAGCTCACCATATTTTATAGTTCGGATTTTAAGAGAACTGTAGTATTCTCAGAATACTTTAAAATGCAGGGCTACACAGTAGCCTGGAGTCCACGGAATCTGCGAGCTTTGACAATTTGGTTGTAAACTGGCTAACATTGTACAAAACTGGGGGGACGTATTGACTACACAGTAGCCTGGAGTACTGCCAATCCAAGTTCCTAATACACATTATTATGAATTTGCTTTTCAGGTACATGACGAAATTGCCACAATGGAGAAACATACTTTTGGCAGATGCAGAATCTGTTTGGATGATATCTACAGGTGTATTGAAACATAAAATTATCTAGACTTGCGGACATGTAGAACTTCTCGTAATCAAATTATGCTGCAGTCAATTAACTTGTGAAAAGCCACCAATCCTCTGCAAATTGAAGTGATATACATCTGGTGGTGCACTAGTGGAGAAGTTCCCTTCAATTTTAGTTTGGTCACTAGACACTTCTTATGTGGCAGTGAAGGTGGCTGTGTTCATTTGGTGTACGGAATTCTTATGGAACCATCACCAGGAAATGGGATCTTGGGTTTCGCGTTGCATATGACGTGCAAATTAAAAAAAAAAATTTAGTGAGCAAATTAAAACTTTTATAATTGTACTATGTGTTTAAGAATATTGTGATCTCTCCTGTTTTATTTCTGAAACTATGGGTTTACGAATATTGTGATCTTTCTTGTTGTATTTCTGAAACTATTGTTCATCTTGCGGTGATACTCCCTCCGTCCACAAATAAGTGTACTTCTAACTTCTGCCTAAGTCAAACTTAATCAAATTTGACAAACTTTATAGATAAATATAGCAACATATATTAAATTGACATATTATGAAACTAAATTTAAAAACGGATCTATGGTACCAATTTAGTGTATTGCTAAGTTTCCCTAAAAAAATAGTCAAACTTTACTAAGTTTGACTTAGCACAAGGTTAGAAGTACACTTATTTGCCGACGGAGGGAGTACATGAGTGCAGTTATTTTCCTAGGCTCGTGCTACCAAATAAATGGTTAGCCAATAATCGATGTTGGCTTCAGGGACATTTGTATCGTACCAGTTATCAGGAACTTCTGATTACATTGCCATCCCATCCATCATCACCTAAACATGTAGCGCTGCTGACTTAGCTCTGTGAAGAGAGCGAATTCCAAGCGATTCAGTTTGCAGAGCTCTGTTCTGCCATTCTGTTTAGTTTAACTGTCGTTGGGTGCACTTTTCCTGCCACGATGGTGCTCGTCCTTTGCCGCTATGACTTCTCCGGTGAAGCATTCACTGCTGGCAAGCGAATCTATCTTTGAGTAGCGAACTAAGCGAGACGGATAGTGGTAGCAACTCCTACGGAAGTATTACATCTGTTTCGAAATGTAGTCCAGTACTGTACTACATTTTGGAACAGAGGTAGAACTACCTAATTTGAATGGCTAGAGATGCTTATATTTTTTGGAACGGCTGGTATATGTAGAAGACCGCCCACTACCCAGAGATACTGGGGAAATATATACATATAACAAACATGCAAAAAACGAATGTTTCACCAATTACGTACTTTCTCCCCAGCGACAACTAATATGAAATGGAGGGACTATGTTCGAAATACTCTGGTTAGGAAGTTCATACAATATTCACTCTAACATGAAAACTTCAACAATGTCAATGTCAACACCCATTTGGAAGATGTCAACACGTACGGACCAGATGTAACCAGAGATATTGGAGTAACCAACATGCAGAGATTTAACGATTCAGCAGCTATGGAATTAGAAAATATGCACTCCTCTACTGAAAACTTCTATAGTCGTAAACAACACCAATGACACATTTAATGTTAACTAAACAACTTAGTAATTATCAATGCACTTCAACACAGTGCAATCTATGATTCTACATCAACGTCAACATTCCTACTAATTATTACAACCTAACATTTGTAGAGGCAACGGAGTTCTAGAACAGGAGGAAATAAGAACATCTGAACATTTTTATGAAGTTCAGATGAGACAAAATACTTGAATTTAACCATTATTATCTTGTAACCACTTTTCCTGATCCCCTTCCATAGCTTCTTCCCGTATCCTTGCTATTTCATCAAACCAATGTTTGTACTGATCTTCAATAAAATCAAACTCCCCATTTGGTGCATCTTGACTATCAGTAATGGAAATTGATGAGCAACCACTTGCCAGCTCCGAACCAGGTGATGCTTCACCTATATGGAAAATTGAAATGTTCCTTGACCCATGACTGCCGTCTAGTTTGTCGATTCCCTCCTTGTACCCACCACAATGCATAGTCTCAGTGCCATCAGCCTCACCATATCTTGGACTTCCAGAACTCCCAACAAGCTGCACAGAAAGGTCCGACCCTTCAGAGCCCTTTGGTCCCCCTAGGTTAGTTGCACTTGAGACAGAATCAAGATAGTTATTTGATAATGCACCGATATCTTTAGAATGCATCATACTCTGAACTAACGCATAATCAGGTGCCATCTCTAACAGCTTTTGTTGAGAAATAATTACTTGCTCACTTCCACCCGTTTTAGATTCCATATATGGACTTATCGCTGCATCATTTGCCTGTTTCTGACCAGGAACGAGATTTACTATCAAAAGGTCAATAAAATCAGCAATGAAAGTAACATCACAGTCCGCTAACTCCAACTGTTCAACCATTTCAGAAGCAACAGACATAGCTGTGTCAGATTCCAGGTAGAAGAGGAAATGGATATTCCTTGCTTGCCCTGCAAAAGGAAACGTGACGATTCATAAAAAAAAACAGCAAACTGAGTTCCAAACAATAAAAAGTCAGACATACCACACGAATCAGCAATTCGTAGAACCAGCGAGACTGAACTGTCATCAAGTTTCTCGCCCTTCAGATTTAGTTCCGTGTTTCTGTTAGTTCTCGTGAACTCCAACACAGATGTATGTGGAGCAACAAGAACATTTTTCTTGCATGAGCTAGCACACATAGATTCACGAGTGTCAACGTCCATGTGTAGAGAATCCAGAGACATTTCTACTGCTTTGGGTATTGATGATGGAATCGTAGTGCCAACGAATCCATTTGCATTATCGGAGCAAAGAAATGGGTCTTGCAATAGTTCTTTTGCAGACAACCTCTGAGAAGCAGGAACTAAACATTTCTCAATGAAATGCTTCACTTCAGGATTTAGAATTTTAGACAGGGCAGCCGGTTTCACACCCTAAAGATCAGGGGCAGTAATTCAGACAGGATGTTGACTTAAAGCAAAACTCTACAAAAGTAAATCAAGATGCACTTGCCTTGGATACTTTCTTAAAGATTTGAGCTGGATTTTTACATTCACCGTAGGGATATTCAAGTGTGAACATCTCCAACATGCACATACCGAATGAGTAGATATCAACCAGTTCATCGTAATTCTCATCATATAGCTCAGGTGCCATGAATTCGGGAGTGCCTGCCGAAATAAAGAAAAATTCCCATATCGTAGGGGTGTATCAGGTGCAATGCAGAATTTTGTACAGAGATTGGGTTAAGAACAGGCTGTTAGAAATCCACGACCAAAAAACATGTCTAACTGAGAAAAACACATGTCAACTTTGTCTCCGCAATTCACACAGCGAACACGTATTGTACAAGATATTATAAGAGCAGCACAAAATCAAAGTGTGATTAAGACCATGGTTTACAGGGGTACAAGGACATGTTATTACAGTTGTGTGCCACATTACTTTCAGCTAGCATAACCTAGCAAAATACTGCAGCCACATATGACAGACAAAAATTCAAGACCATAGGTGCAAGTTGATTGCAAAAGAAACCACAGAAGTTAATGGAAACTTCAGACCACAATTCGGCGATGTTGAGTACTTGAGAATGTAGGACACGAGGTTTAAATATCTGTAAGTCAGGTCATTAGCTACTTCTTGGCTATGGATTGTGCAAACATTAGCACGGTCACAAGGTTGTCTCGCCATATCAAAGGACCATGAGTAACATACTATTTGTTCAGAAATAACATGGAAAGCAACAAACCAGCCAAAAGAGTATTACCAATAACACTTCTCGCTTTAGGTGTTTGCATAATTGTAGCTAGCCCAAGATCACCAATCTTAACTTCTCCATGATTGCCATTAACAAAAATATTATCACACTTCAGGTCTCTGTGGATAACAGGAGGTTGATGGCTGTGCATGTAGTCTAATCCGTGAAGAATCTGTCTTGCCCAATTCTTTATTGCCTTCAAATCAACGCGTGGATGTTTCCGACGGTAACTAGAAATGCACAAAGTTGTAACAGTGTCATTCCCCAATAAGCATGGAAGTAGCAGAAGAGCATGGTTATCAGTCGTTACTTACTGCCTAAGACTTCCAGATGTGAACAGTTCCGTAATAACATTAATTGTCTTATTTTGATCATCAACCCAGTAGTTGTAGAACTTCATTACATTTTCATGCTTGAGGGATTTCAGTAGATGAACTTCTGAGTACAGTCTCTCAAGATTATCTGGACACTGCATCACCTCATCTATGTTGACTTGATTCCAGGCAACTTCGATACCTTCAGCCTCATCAAATGCCTTGTAGCTTAACCCAAATTAAGAATGAAACACAAGTCAGAGACAGGACCGTGTAGAACGGAAAAATAAGCATCGTACATTATGATTGTGTAGTTATTTGTTCAATATCAATACATACACCAGAAGCCACTACAGTTTCCAAAATAATTTAAAGAGACTATTATGTATTGATGATAGCACCACTTCAAACCCAAGGTTGATCTGTGGTTTGCAGCTCAGTTTATATTATCTCCTATGTGTTTAGCACATATGGCTACAAAAGGGCTGCCAGGAGCCCAGGAAATGAGATTCAGTACTACGGTGAGTGTTAATACTATTGAGAACTTTCTGGTTGTTTTAATCAAAGTAAACAACAACAAACGATTCCTCCATGGCTAGTGGCTACAACTGAGCATGTGCATTAATAATTAAAATATGAATAATTGTAATACCTGCATATAAAATGGAGTGACATTGTAAATTGCAAACAATGTAAATTATGGTGATACTGACTAAATCAACAGCTTGTTAAATGTGACGACATTATCTAACTGGAAGGCTATTGATTATTCCGATGGTGTTAACAAAAGTTATACCATCTAAGATTAATGCCAATCTTTTTCAGTTTGGAAATAAAAACGAGACAACGCATTGCAAACAGTAATCAAAAGAATTCTCGTTGACAAAGAAGCATAAAGTGAAAGAACATGATGATGAGGGCATACACAGTCTTGAAAGCTCCTCTTCCCAACACCTCACTGTACTGCACCAAGGAAAAATAATTCAGATCAATACAACAGGCAGAGATTGTTTTGTGGATCATTATGTAAGCTCCCTTATGTGCTGCCTATTTAAATGAATAGACAGTTTGACAACAATTTCATAGTGCGTATGTTGGCATAGTTCTAATCCAACTTTTGATAGTAATCATTTGGTGCTGTGGACAAATCCGCGAGCAGACTAGCTAGCATGAAGCAACAATAATATTGAAAGTATAAGTTTTGGATAACTGATTGAAAACATGTAAATTCATAATACAGGCACGATTTCAGTGCAAGCTAAACAAGCTAACATAGACATGTCAAGTCACATTGGCATCAATTAAATAAATCACAGTATAAGAGATCAAACAGAAAATAAAGCACCAAAAGAAAACATACGCGCATGTATCGCCTGGTCGGATCCACCTCAACGTATTCAGCATCGGCCGGCTCATCCCGATCACCAAACACTTCCATTTCGGATCACCCTCACACGGAGACGAATCTACAAACACACACAAGCAGACAGGAAACGGAAAGAAACGGACAAGCCAGATCGCCGGAGAAAGCTTGATGGGGGCGGGGATGCCGGAGCGCCTGCTACGCACAGCACGCCGCCTGCCTGGAAAGGTATGACGGCGCGTTGGTTGCCGGGCATTCAGTGAAGGGCTCGGAGAACGGGGCGTATGAAGGCCGCATTCGACGGGGGCGGCTGCCCAGCGACGTCAGCTTTACCCGTCCCAAGAAACCCATGGCCCGGCAACCGGCAGACGGAACGCTTCTAAGGCAGCCCCTCATTCTCCGACGGTCGATCTCCTCCGGGCGACATACGCAGAACCCACCATGGCGGCTTCCCCGCTGCAGCGCTAGGAATACAGGGAGGCGGAGGCGATAGCCATGGAAGGTGTGCTTGGGTTACCGATTTAGCTGCGCAGAGATGTGCGGGGATGGAGGCTAGGAGGAATAAGATGAAGGTTGGTGGTGGTGCGGAGGAAAAGGAGGGAGGGATAGAGAGAAATAGTAACTGTTCTGTTAAGATGTTATTAAGATGGCAGAGCTTCTGTTTTTCCAGACGATGTATACAAAAAGAAGGAGACGTTGAATTCCCTCAACAGCAAAAAAGAGAGAGAGGAGATATTGAAGTTTAAATTTGCATATTTTCAAAAGAAAAAAAGAATATGATATGAGCTCTGTCTTGATTTTCCCCCTTTAAGCTGCTATACATATGCACTTTATGCGGAGAGATTAATCGAGATTTACCATTGTGCATATGTCTGCAGACAAGCATAAAAAGTATTCATTTTGTCCTATACTAGACTTCTCTCTGCGCCATCCTAGACGGCTTGTTTAATATAACCGACTTTGTATAATGGTGTAGAAATGAGTTTCGTGGAGTCCTAACCTTTGTAAACGTGACGAACATAACATTTCGCGACACAATGTTGATACCGTTGAACCACAAAAGGGCTTTATGTCTAGGACGCGAAGACTATATAATACGTCCAAAATCTCCTACTTTAGATTTGTAGATATACAAACATGGCTCACGCTTTATTCTGTTGAGAAGCCGTCTTCGATGAAGAAATCGTACATAGCAGACATTCATCAAGTTATAAGAGAGGACGTTAAGATATCCAAACCGCTTGATAGCGCTAAGCGTATATTTATATTTAAGAAACCGCAAGTTCTCTCCGCCCGAGAAGCCGCTAATTTGGCAGAGAAGCCACATCCGCAACTTTCATTATCACGATTTCATGTATTCGCTTTTAAACCAACATACAAATTATTTCAAATAGACCAGCATACAAATTATTTCAAATAGGTTCGCTATACTACTTAAACTAGCTGAATGCCCGTGCGTTGCTACGACTTTTTAGTATTTTATTATTTGTTGTAAATGTAGGTATAAACATAACTATTCTAAAATGTTTAAATTTTTTTTAGCTGTCTCTCAAAATCTCATGGCTTGCCTCGACCCAGAAGCTCCGGCTCGCCTGACCTTGATGCTCCGACCACCGAGCAGGACAATTACTATGGTGCCCTACTGCCCTTCTTCATCCATGTTATGTCGGTGCGTCGCCCTCAGCATAAGCCTCCTGCCGCCGCCGGCGCTGGGTTAACCGCGTGGCCCGCTCCTCTTCTCCAATGCCGCGTGGCTGCCCAGTGGGCCGCCGCCACGTGTAACTCATGTGTTCGCAACTTTCACCATTCTAAAGCATGAACATCAAATTATACACTCATTACTCCACCAGATAAATGACGGATCGGAAGCCGTTCTTTTGTTTTTCTTTATTAAGTATAGATAGCAAAAATGTCCATCTCTCGTGGGCGTTTTTTCTAACCAACGCGATGTATCGAATGGAACTAAGAGTTCCTTGATTAACAATATGTACTCCTAATAAATCTTTTGAATCATTTATTTAGATTTTCGAGATGTGTTATAGAAGTTTTAAATGAAAAAACTACCGCAATGAAAATAGAACAGTAAAGAAAACCAACACCTGATTGATTAAGTTCTCACCAGGAGATGAACCTGACGCAGAAAAGGTAAAGATTAGATGAACATCATCAAGAAGTACACACTCACCAACCATCTCTGTCAATGATTAAAAACCGGGTGATGCTCCTGCTCTCCTGCTGGATAGTGTTCAGCATGATGTCCAACCTGGTGATATGCCGCTAGCCTGGCTTGCTTGCTGAGACAGACCTATCTGCTGATCTTCCGGCCTTAGAGCCTCGCCGCAGCCCCTGTCTTGCCCTGGTGGAGCAGTCGATGTATGTGTCCATCACCTGACTCAGCTATCACGAGCATACAGTCGAACATGAAGAGAGCACCGTTACAAACAATCAATAACGGATTGATTCACGTCTCCCTTCGAGCCTCGCGCCTGCCGCCGCCCGGCTGGACCCTTGCGCCGCTCGTCTCTCCTCCAAGCTGCACCGGCCGCCGCCTCGTCCTCGGATCCCCTCCAACTGGCTCGCGCCGCCGCGCTGGCACTGCGCAGCATCCGCACCGAGTTCATCCCCGACGGCCATGACGGCGGCTTTCGACCTCCTGCTGTACCAGACCTCGCCCCGCGACGTCATCCACCACTCTGTGTTCGCCATCGTCAGGAGGCGCTCCTCTGTATCGTGGGCCACGACTTCTTGCAGCTCGCGCTGCCCGTTCCTATGTCCACCGCCGCCTCGATCCGAGCGTGACTCCTTCCTCCGCGACGGCGTACCGCGCCTTTGCAGTAGAAGAGGGGACCCCGAGCGTGACTCATTCCTCCGTGACGGCGCGCCGCGCCTCTGCAGCACAGAGGAGGGGATCGATCGGTTCTTTGGGTCAGGGAGAAAGAAAAAGAAATGTAACGGTTCAGTGGCAGTTGTGCGTAATATGTATTTTGGTCGGAGGGCAAAATCGGAAAGACAAAAATCGGAACGAAAATTTCAGTGGACATACCTACCGCAAGGAATATTACAGTATAGAAAAAGAGCAACTATTATGTTTCCTGGCAACCCACGTTTCGCTCCTTCCTTCGTCCGACTCTCCTCGCCCGCACACCTTCTTCATTTTAGCCCTCCAAAAATGCCAAATCAACCGGCGGTTCAACATTCTATTTCCCTCGCAGCCAGCAGAACCAAAGCCGCCAGATCCTAATCCACAACCTTGCCTTTCTCTGCCATCTCCGACGACCTCTCCGTCTCCCGTCCCTTGCTATGACCGGCGCAGGCTTCGGATCTGGAAAGGAGGAGCTCGTTCTGGACTTGATATGGGAATGGTGGCCCCGATGCGTATCCTGGTCCAGCATCGACGAGCAGGTCGCCGAGGCAGGGCTCTCCCTGGTTCGCCTCCTCTCCCCGAGGCACCGACGGCGACAACATGCTCAAGGACCCGCATCCCCGGCCCCATAGTCCTCCTCCGTGCTGCTACAACCTAATGCCACTTCCTCGTCCAAGGCGCGTCCTTGATCCCGCGCTCTAGCGCCACTTCTTCCTCCAGCTCCGTCGTTGGCGAGGTGACGATCGATGGATGCGCCATCGAGCCCTCTTACCCGCAATCCTTGGGCCCTAACTGGATGATATGCATGAATGGCCAACTGGAATGGTTTGACTCTTTGATGCGCTTAGGTAAATTTTCTTCATATCGGAACTTAGATCAAATCTGATAACCTTTTTTGTACTCCTGCCTCTTTTAAGTTTTTTCAATACCACTCTTTAATCCCCATTACATGCTCTTGCAACCGACATGTTAAATGAAATTTCTATGGGATCTTTGTGATCTATGTTGCAATATGAGCTCTTGTAGTCTCCTCCGTGCGCATCTTTTCTATGGATGCAACTTCTGGGCATTCTATGCAAATTGCACAATTAGGCATGACAATTATATAATTCTACTAGCTTAATGGACCCTGTCGGTGATGATATTACAAACCTGCTGCTTGGTAACTTTAACTTTGCACGGTGATACATATTGATATTTTTTCCTACGAAATGCATATTTCCATGTCTTAGGCTTTAGTATACCAGGACCCCTATTCACTAATGATGTCTTAAGCTGGAAAGAAGTTGTTAATACATGGAAAGTTTACACTCAACTGGAAAAGCCATCTTTCTATCTGTATTATTTGTGTTAGGCTTAATTATTACCGGTAACAATCTATATTTTAGACCGATTTGAGTTTGCACGCAACCTTTGTTAACTCATATTATTGTCTATCTCAACAACTCATCACACTTTTATAATTCTAGGGACACATGCAAGATCTAGAGGATTTCGACGTGCTCCGGCGGTTTTCAACGAAACCCTAGACCACAGATCTACCCCCTAGATTTCTCCACATGAGGGTTGAACAATGTACTTTTATCCTTATTTTGGTTAGTTTAGGTCATAGCAACAAGGTATATCAAATTTTGAGCCCAAGATTAAGAAGGATCCCCTCCGATTGACCCTACGCGGGTATTAGAGGCACCAACGGGCAATTGCATGCGCATATCGATATATGTGAGAACATGCTCGCACCAGGGTCCTAGATATTGCTTATCTCAGCAACCTACCACACACTTTTGCACATATTCTAGGGACACATGAAAGATCTAGAGGTATTCCAACGCTCCGGTGTGCTCGGTTTTCAATGAAACCCTAGACAGTGGGCCCCATAGATCTACCCTGGCCCCTAGATTTCTCCACATGAGGGTTGAACATTGAACTTTTATCCTTATTTTATTTAGTTTAGGTAGCAACAAGGTAGATCAAAGTTTGAGCCCAAGATCTCAAAGAAGGATCCCCTCCAATTGACCCGACGTGTGGGTAGTCCAGCGCGCTATATATCGATCGTCGCATGGATATGTATATGTGATCCTCGCACCTGGGGCCTAGATACACATAAATATTGTCTATCTCAATAGCCCATCACACTTTTATACATATTCTACGGACACATGCAAGATTTGCAGGATTCCGACGCGCTCGATCCGGTGCTCAGTTTTCAATGAAACCCTGGACCGTGGGCCCTACAGATCTAACCCCTATATTTATCCACGTGAGGGTCGAACAATGTACTTTTATCCTTATTTATTTTGGTTAGTTTATTAGGTTATAGCAACAAGGTAGATCAAAGTTTGAGTCCAAGATCTCAAAGAAGGATCCCCTCCAATTGAACCGACACGCTAGATTTCTTCACATGAGTGTTGAACAATGGACTTTTATCCTTATTTATTTTGGTTAATTTATTAGGTCATAGCAACAAGGTAGATCGAAGTTTGAGCCCAAGATCTCAAAGAATGACCCCCTCCGATTGACTCGACGCGGGTAGAGTTCATCGCGCTATATATTGTACATATCGATTGTCAAATGGATATATATATATATATATGTATGTGTGTGTGTGTGTGATCCTCGCACCTGGGGCCTATATATACATAGATATTTTCTATCTCAACAACCCACATCACACTTTTAATTTGTACATATTCTAGGGACACATGCAAGAGATCTGGATGATTCTGACGCCCTCCGGTGCTCGGTTTTAAACGAAACCTTAGAACATGGGCCCCACAGATCTACCTCCCGAGATTTCTCCACGTGAGGGTTGAACAATAGATTAGTTTAGGTCATATAAACATGGTATATCAAAGTTTGAGACCAAGATCTCAAAGAAGGATCCCCTCCAACCCAACGCAGGTATATATCCAGCGTGCTTCATGCGCATATCGATATATGTGAGAACATGCTCGCACTAGGGGCCTAGATATTGCATATCTCAACAACCCGTCACACTTTTTTACATATTCTAGGGACACATGCATGATCTAGAGGGATTCCGATAATCGACGGTTCGGTGCTCGGTTTCAACAAAACACTAGACCATGGGCTCCACAGATCTACCCCGTAGGTTTCTCCATACATGAGGGCTGAACAATGGACTTCTATCCTTATTTTGGTTAGTTTAGGTCATAGCAACATGGTAGATCAAAGTTTGAGACCAAAGATCTCAAAGAAGGATCCCCTCTCATTTGACCCGACACGGGTGTATATAGTCCAACGCGCTATTGCATGCGCATATCGATATATCTGAGAACATGCTCGCAAAAGGAAGATATTGCCTATCTCAAAAACCCATCACACTTTTGTATTCTATACACATGCAAGATCTAGAGGGGATTCCGACGCTGATATGATGCTCGATTTTCAACAAAACCCTAGACCATGGGCCTCACAGATCTACCCCCTAGATTACTCCACATGAGGGTTGAAAAATGGACTTTTATCCTTATTTTGGTTAGTTTAGGTCATAGCAACATGGTTGATCAAAGTTTGAGACCAAGATCTCAAAGAAGGATCCCCTCTGATTGACCTGGCGCGGGTATAGTCCAGTGCACACTATTGCACATATCTATATATGTGAGAACATGCTTGCACCAGGGGCCTAGATATATATTGCCTATCTCACACCCCATCACACGTACTTTTGTACATATTCTAGGGACACAAGCAAGATCTGAAGGGATGCTGATGCTCCGATGCTCGATTTAAGTGAAGCCCTAGATCGTGGGCCCTACAGATCTGCCCCCTAGATTTTTCGACATGAGGGGTTTAACAATGGACATTTATCCTTATTTTGGTTAGTTTAGGTCATAGCAACATGGTCAATCAAAGTTTGAGACCACGATCTCAAAAGAAGGATCCCCTCTGATTGACTCGATGTGGGTATAGTCCAGCGTGCGCGCGCTATTACTCAGATCGATATATGTGAGAACATGCTTGCACCAGGGGCTTAGATATATATATTTCCCATATCAACAACCCATCAAATGTACTTTTGTATATATTCTAGGGGCACATGCAAGATCTGGAGGAATTCCGATGCTCTGATGCTCGATTTGAACGAAACCCTAGACCATGGGCCCCACAGATCTACCCCTAGATTTCTCCACATGAGGGTTGAACGATGGACTTTTATCCTTATTTTGGTTAGTTTAGTTCATAGAAATATGGTAGATCAAATTAGTTTGATCCCAAGATATCAAAGAGGATCATCCCCTCTGATTGACCCAACGCGGGTAGTCCACATCGCGCTATTGCATGAATGCATGCACATATCGATATATGTGAGAACATGCTCGCCACCAGGGGCCTAGATATATATATATATTGTCTATCATCCCGTCATAGTTTTGTACATATTCTAAGGAAAGATGCAAGATCTAGAGGGATTCCAACATGTGTTAACTACAACTATAGACACATAATGATAACTAATCTCCCAAACTGAACCGAACATATACTAGTTAAAACTATAATTTGAACACATATAGTAAACGATCTCTCAAACTAAATGTGTGAAAGATCTATGAAACTAAACAGATACTACACAAAATAAGCTAAATTGTAATGTACATGCATGTTTGATCCATGTTCCCCCTTCCAACGCTTAGATCCCAAACCGAACAGTACATCCTAAACATACTACACAAAATAAACTATAAACTGAACTAGCTCAAACACATAATTTATCACCACTCGTTGTCGTCCTTGGCTTGCTTCCCCTTCAACCGCTTGTTGTCTCCAATGTTCCAAGATTCCTACTCCTGCCGATACCGCTTTCTATCCTCCTCCTACTTCTTATGTTGGGCTTGCTTGCAACTAGGGCATAACTTTTTCACGAAAATCCCCTGAACCATCCAATCTTTCATGGTAATGAGACTATGGTACAACTCGTATGCCATGTAGGCGTCTCTTGATGCATACTCGAGGCGCACCTGGGTCACCGGCTTCCACTCGCAGTAGTTGTGCTCGCTTCACTACAATTTTTTAAATTATGCATAGGAGTTGTCAATGATTTCCGCTGCCAGATCACCCATTACATCCTTCTCTCTAGGTATGGTTTGATCTTGTATAGATTTTGGATGTCGACATAGTACCCATGTGGAATTTTTATTGCATGGGCAAGCATAGTTGTGTCATTTGTGATATCCACGCTAGCGAAAGTTATCCCATTCCAACACAGGAACTCGACCAGAGCCGGACAATGCTTCTCAGTTGGTTTACTCCTGTAGTTAGAGGGGTTTAGGGATGTAAGGGAACAAGGGATGTAGAAGTGGTGATCTCAAATTTAAATTTCACATACCTGCAGAAGTGGTAAATGAGGACCTCCCCGCGTATGGTGATTTGCACGATGATGATCTCTTGTGAAGGATGTTTTCGCTTATTTGCACGGATGTACTCCAAGTCTAGCCCCACGAACTTGTACTTCTTATTATCAAGAAATTTCTCATACCTGGCGAGAGTTGTCTCCATAGTTGCTTCATCGTTTGTGTAGACCAGTGCCAAAGTTGTGGTGCCATGGGCAGGATGGAGTGGGTATCTGTTGTGCGTTTCCCATCGTCCATGCCTGCAAGTAAATGGGTGAAAGGAAATTCCTGCAAGGAAATGCCTGCGAGCAGAAAAACTGACGGTTCCAAAAGAGTGGAATGACCGAGGAAGCACGCTAGGAATAATTGTAGAGATCGTGGATACATGGTAATAATGAATAACTACAGTGACGGTAAGAGAACCCACCGTGGTTACATGGAGATCGTGGCAGTGCTGCCGGTTTAACAAGCGGGACCAGTTCCTGCGAGAATATGGAATTAGTTTTGCATTTTTATATGCGAGAAATTGAGAGAAATTATTTATATTTTCTCTTTCATAATTAAATAGAATGAAGTTGGTACAACCCAAGAGATTTGAGTAAAAGAGATTTGCTAGTTTAAGATACAACAACTCAAAAGTTTCTGATCATGTATTTTTGAAATTTAAAATTCTGATGATTTATTCAAAAGTTCTGAGCTACAACCGACATCACAGAGCCAACACTCTCATCTTCGTCTTCTCGCTGCTCGTCGTTGCCGTCTTCCGCATCGTCCTGTTCCTCCACCAGACCGATGACCATCTCAATAATCAGCTTGATATAGTGCCTCATCACCTTGACCTAGACAACGAGCAGATCGTCAAGGAAAATTCCGTTTTCATCATAGAATTCAGGCCAGGAGTTAGTAAACTCAATGCAATCCTCATATACTTACGATATTCTATATCGCCCCAAGATTATCTGGCCTTCGCCACAATTATTCTTCATGCATACATGATAGAATCCTTTCTTTGGGATTTGGTGTTCCCTTGTGCATCTCAAAGGGATATCCTGAGTAACAAAAAATATATAACAAGTCTTAGTTAACTGACCACCCTGATAAATTTACAAAATAAGAAGGCAAAGTGTAGGAAAACGTGATTAACTAACCATCTGATTAATATCATCTTCATCCTGCACCCGGTGCACCAAGAATTAAGGGATCTCAAAGACCTCATCTTCATCCAAGTCTCTTACAAGCTCCTTGTAGAATGCCCAAGATATGGAATTCATTTCAGAGCAACTAACATTACATGGATGCTGAAATATGGATTTCTCTAGTGTCACCTTGCAACAATCTTTGGTCTTATAACATCCTGATCATGCATATGAAATTGAAGAAGGTTTGTGTGTAAGAAACATAATTAAGAAACTAGTTAATGTGTGTAAGAAGAAAACCAATTTAATGCAAAGAAGTCAATACATACATTGGTCTTGATCAACCCAAGGTTTGGCAACATTATCAGCATTTGACACTTCAACAACAAAGCACATGTCTACTCTATTGTATGCAAATGTGAGAACATCATTGATACCTTCGATCCGGATTACGGATGTAATATATCTTATTTTTCCTTAGTAGACCTAGGTTATCTAATCCTCGGGAATCAGATGTGTAGTGAAGTTACTTTAACGGACCTTCGGAAGTTTTAGAATTCCTTTTGTGTTTTTACCGGACCAAGAGTTTGCGTCTTTTTGTTGTTGTCGATGATGGCGAGAGAGGGCCTAGGGCGTTCAGTTTCACCTATAGCTGTGCAAAACATCTGATGGGAATAAAAGATAGAAATAAAGTATGCATGTAATTGTTAGAGCAAGATAAATCATATGTGGGTAGTGCATCTGTAATTGCTATTGCCTCCGCAACCGCTTATAGCAATAACCTACTAGTCTCATCCATAGAAGAAAGAGAACTAATGATATGCATAGTAATGTCACCATTAATCCTAAGTAAATCCCTCACATACAGCCGTACTACCCCTTCTATCACTGGGGTTCCCAACCTGTAGATTAGTCATTACTCATACTGCCTATACCTGTGTAGCATCCCATCTGTCTAACATATGTAATGCTACTTGGTCTATTAATAAAATGCTACTTCCTACATATAATTGTTGCATCATAATTATATCATGCTCATGTCATCATGCCACCTTGCATTTGAGCATCATATAAAACCCTTTTCTTTTGGATCTTGTCTCATATGCATTTATAATTGTATTTGGTTCTTAATAAATTGTATTTGGTTCTTGATAAATGCTTGATGCCCAAGTGGAGTTGGGGGCATATCTTTTATTTAACCCCACCACCTTTCTTTGTCACCACCCCATAATTATACCATCCAACCATATGTGAGCTTTGCATTTTAATTGAGTTTACCTCTAGCTCATGTGGGTTGGGATGGATTTACTTCTAATTCCACATGCTTCCATATATGCCTCATGATGTTTTCACATTGTTGATATGTGGTGAGCCACATGACCACCTTTGCATGCATGTGGTTAATTTCACTTGCTCTATCTTCCATATGGTTTGTTTTGGGAATAATTGAGCATTGTTTAAATATAATTATGGCCAAATGATCTTCTAGTGGGACATACACACTAGCATGGCCTATTATATTCAATTATGCTTAAATCCACCCTTACCATATTTTATCAAGCTTGTAGCTTATGTTGTGGTCTTTATTCAAGTATGGATGTGCATGGGGGTAATAGATGCCCATATGTATATGTAGTTGTTTTCACAACTAATGAATGTGGCAATTATTCTTCATGCATGGCCCATGCAAGGCCTCTCTCTTGTTCTTCTATTTTGGTTTCTTTTGGAATATTTGGGTGGAGTTTATTTGAACTCAATTGAAACAAATGAACCAAATAAATGCTTATTTTTTCTCTTGTCTTCCACCTTGCAACTCTTTTAGTGGTTTTCTCTTTGTCAAGCATACATGGGATGTATATTTTGTTTTCACAAAATATCATCATGTGCATGAGATATGTAAGATCATCTCCTCCCACCTCTCTCTCTCTTTTGGTCCTTTTGGTTCTCTCCCTTTGTCTTAATTCAAACTTCTTTGGTGTTTTATATCCACTCCAAACCCTAGCTCCTCCATCTATCCCTCCTACCTTGTCCATCATCTACACATGCATGTGTGCATACATGTGCCATTTTTCACTTCCTCCCCTCTCTCTTTTCTAGCTAAACCGAGCTATCTCTCTCTCTCTACACCTAGCAAAAACCCTAGCTACACTCACCTCCCTTTCCCTTCAATTCTAGACCGAGCCACCCCCTAACCTAAACCCTAGCTAAGCTCATTCCCTCTCTTTTTCTCTCTTCCTCTCGCTTGCACCGGGACCCAGCCTGGACACGCCATCAGCTCACGCGCCAGAACCTGTTGCTCTTCTCCCTCTAGCACACGTGATCGACAGCCCCACACCCACACCGCGCCGTGATCGCTCTCCTTTCTCTCGGCATAAAGCAAAGCAGGGGCATCTGCCAGCCGCACCCTCCTCAACTACCCCTCTCCATCTCCATCCAGATCGCCAGCCCCATCCTCCGCTTCGTCTTCGACAGCCGAAAACCCCAGCCATGGCCGTGGCCACCGCCCCTGCTCTCCGTTACTAGGAAGCCCTCCCGTAGCGGGAAAGCCCCTGGCCGAGGTGCGGAAGCGGTACAGTACTGGGAGCGAGGAGGAGGAGGCCTTAGCTCGCCGTGCCGTCACCGTCCCAACGCCTCGCCTCCGCGGTCATGCCGTTTGACCTCGCCGCCTGCTTCCCCTTCGCCGCCACCTCGGTGAGCTGCACCTCCCTGCCTAGTTTCCCTGTACTCCTCCCGTCTCACCGTCTCCATCGCGCCCCGCTGCCACGGACGCTGCGCGCGACGCGCACCGCCGTCGCCGCGCACGCGTGAGCGCTGCACCGCCGCGCTCGCCCAGACGCTCGCCAGCCTCGCTCTAAACCCGCGCGTATGCGACCGAAAGTGCACCCGCGGCCCGCGCCTGACCCTGTTCGACGCGTCGGTGTCGTCGTTGTGTTGCTCGTCTTTGGACGACGCGTGAACGAAACATCTAGCCGGAAGCCCCCTCTTCAAAACGAGCTTTATCACCCTCAAAACCATCTAGTAAATCGATCAAGATCATCTCGCGAAAACCAGCGGAAAACGTCGTTTTATCTGCATCTCGTCCGTCAGTCTCGGTCACCGTTTTCGTCCCTGTTCTTCGTATTTTTCCGGGCTCCACAGTACTCCGCCGAAGAAACTTTGTACATGAACATTGTAGAGCTAGGTGAGATCTACACTTTTCGTTTTTACATCATCTCCAAATTGTTGCTAGAATTGTCGTCATCTTCTTCGGAACTCAGCCCGATTTCAACTGCATTCCAGATCTCAAAAATTAAGTTCAGCCACACCGATGAAGTTTTGCTAAAAAGGCCCTGCGTTTTCAGAATCCTCACACCGCGCTCCAACCTGGACCCACCTGTCAACCGCTTGGCAATCTTACAAAAAGGTACCTGTCTTTTGGTCGTTCTCAACCCGTGCTCCCCTGGATCCACCACGTGGCCGCGCCCTGTTCGCGCACCCGCGTGTGGGTCCGCACGCCACGGGTCCCACCTGTCAATCTCACCGGCTAGCTAGCCCCGCGGTGCGAAAGAACCGAGCGGAGCCGTTGCACCGTGTCTGCCAGCTCAGCGCCGCGCCAGCATCGGGCCCGCGCGCCAGTGGCTGTGGCTAGCTTCCTCGGTGTACAAAAAGTCTCTGTACTTTTTTTGTATAATAAAATATTTTCAGAAATGTTTAATGTGATTTTAAAACCAGAAATTAATAATTTTTAATTGGTAAATCCCAATAATCCAAATGATATATGTTTTGAATCACAAAATGTGAGGAATTCAAATCTGCCATCCAATTTAATGTTTGGCTAATTTAAATTTTCGAAATTGTTTAATTGCAATAAAAATGCCTTTTCTTAATTAATTAATAACTTTAATTCTATAACTCCAAAT
Organism: Avena eriantha; assembly: GCA_910589775.1. Classification (NCBI taxonomy): domain Eukaryota; kingdom Viridiplantae; phylum Streptophyta; class Magnoliopsida; order Poales; family Poaceae; genus Avena; species Avena eriantha. Next base: position 327,166,321 of record OU342745.1, on the reverse strand, counting down.
TCGACAAATAATATGTCTAAATTGATTAGCGCGACGAGCCCGTTCTGTTTATGCATTCCATGTTCTAAATTGCAGCATGCATCATATCAATATTAAAAATCAGAACTGTTTATGGTAATAAAACTTGACCAAATAATTAATAAAATGAGTTATTCTTGTCCCCACACCTCACCCTTGCCATGCTACATTATTGCCATGTAAATTGTGCATCATTCATCATGGCATGCTTGGTTGCTTGACGCATTTTATTCATATGCTTGCGCACTTTATTTATATTGGACCTTGTTTGTTTGGTTCTTTTCGAATAGACGCCGAGCAGGGGAATTTACAGGAATCCCAAGAGTACTACCCAGATCCATCCTTCGCTTCGACTGAGCTTCCAGGCAAGCAATTCCCCATGCTTGCATACATATAGTACCTATACTTCTATCTTACTCTTGCATCATCGAGTCTCGATTGCATTAAATTAAATCCCAAGTACTGCATAGCCTTTACTTTTAAACCCCACCGAGCTTGTTCCTCCATCCCATGAGCCGTTACTACAGGAGTTGTTTGAGCCATGCGAGTCGTAGCACATCATGTGTAGGGTTTGTGAGAGTCTGATGGATAACGAGGTACCTATACAACTTAACCTGAGTAGTATGGGATAACTAATGAAAGAGGCACCGGTGGGCAATATCTGTTATTTGGTTTTTCATGCTCACTTGTGTCCCGTAGGACCCCGAGTACTTGATTCCTGTTCCTTGACTATCGCACTATCCACATCCGGGAGGCCTTATGGACCCCCCTGAGCCAGACCTTGATTCATTTCTATTTCTTGGGGCCACAAAGTAGTTTGGGGCTTTATTACTGTCCTGTACTTATGCCATGCTTTACTGTTTTATTTACGATTGTGCGTGGAGCACCTGTACTATTTTGGATCGTGACACGTTTTCACTGTATCGACAAGCCCAGGCACACTTTTGGGTTCCCAGTCGTTTACCGCCGTCCACACAAACCCTGGGTCTGTTCCGGAGCCGGCCAACTTCGTTGCGGGTAGCTTAGTGGGGTGGCTCCCTGAAATATTTTATGAATTCTATGATCTCTTTGTCGTGAATGCCTCGTTGGGTTTTGAGTTGGTTTTTCCGAGGTTGATCGAGTGTGTGTTGCTATGTGTGCACCCCTGTAGGGTAAATCTTTCTGAAAGCCGTGTCCGCGGTTATGGACGACTTGGAGCACAGTTTCTCGATCATAGACAAGTATAACTAAAGTACCGTCTTTAATTTGACTAAATAACTGACTAGTAAATAGAGCAATATTCCAGGAATGATTAATAAAACTGCTAACGGATGGGTTGTTCGTCCGCTTTCTCGTTGGTAAGCGAGAAAGAGGATGGATCTGTTACTTTATACTGTTATAACTATTGTTTCTAATTAACGGACATCCGCCTATCATTGGTTAGGCGGATGGTTAGCGTGTATCTATAGACTTGTTAGTTATTCTCTTTTGCTGCAATTGCGTCACCCCAGGTATATGTCCCCTTTAGAGGCATAAAGACTTGCTGAGTACCCCTAGGGTCTCACACGATAAATTGTTTGATTCAGATGAACAGGTGTATTCGCAAGATGGGTACTGGGCGGAGGAGACAAATGATGTTGGCAACGATCACTCGGTGTAGAGATTCCGGGGATGGGGATCTGTGAGATCTGTGGGTGAGATGTGCTTATTTATGAGGCATCTTATGCCAATTTGCTTCTTGTCCGTACTTGGATCTTGTTTCCCCGCTTTCGCTTGATACTCTGTTGATTGATGTATGAGCAGTTATCCTACACTATTATCTCTATCTAGGATATTTGGATCTTGCCGTATGGCGTTGCAATATTTCTATTTCTTTTAGATGGTATGGCTCTGAGAACTGTTGTAAGGTAGCTTGCATACATACTCACTTGTGTATGTATTTGATCTCTTCGCCTGTTGCCTACGCCGCTCGCTCTTGTCCCGATGTTCTTGGAAGTGGTTAGGACGGCCGACGGGCCTACACGTGGGTGGCCCTGGGCCTCCGCTGTAAAACCCTTAACCACTTTTGGTTCATCCAGGATCGAACTTAGAGCGTAGGGTCGGAGGTTGTTATAACCTGGCTCAATCCTCGGGGTCTTGGGGTACCTGACAAGTTCTTAGATTGAGGCAAGAGAGGATATAATAATCATCATGTCATACAAACTAATACATGATCCCATCTATGATAAATAACATGCACAAATGCTACCTAGCTAGGCCGAAGCCCTTAGCGCAAGGATAATTACTCACACATAGAGACGAGATCAACAATCACAAACATTGTAACGAAAATCATGAGATTGATAGCAAATAGTCTTACAATGTCGCCAATCGAAGAAGAGATCTACTATTACAAGTGGTGGAATATGGCTATGGTGGTGGAGAAGGGCTTTGGAGATTAGATCTAAGTCTATTCTTCCGGCGGCTCTTCGGTGTGGTGGATGGAGATCTAGAGACGGCTGATGATATGGGGCAGGGACTCTCGAGGTTATTTTCTCATCGCTTGAGGCTTCTTTATATAGGGTTCCCTTCATGAAAGTTCTTCGGTTTGACCTAGCGGTGTCTATTGAAACTATACGGCCGGAACTATATAGCCGAAATTTTATTCCGGTCGTATAGTTAGTCGGTAAAGCGTCTGCCTCCGACCCACGGCTCATGGTTTCTTCTGGTTGTTGTAAGTCTCGTATCTTTGACTTTAATGTAGTGATTCCCATCATTAAACATCATTATCTGTGCAGGAAAAAAAAGAAGGAAAGGATTGAATACCCATTTGAATATTAGGCATTAGTGGCAGGGTTTAGAGAGATATTTCATAAAAAATATGAATAATATCTAGTTTAAATGTGGACGTAGATGGCTATATTTCAGAGCCATGAACCTCCCCAAGCTTACACTTGATCGTCCCGGGCAAGAAAACCAAAATCAAAAAGGAACTCAGCATTTAAACTAAAATAATAGATGATGATCTTACTCATGATTTGTAGTCTCATGTTTCCTCCACTTCATAAATCTGAAAAACTTCAGCATAGATAGAGTAATGGCAAGCATATCATATGGGTTTTATGCATCCTTATAGAGCAGCAAAATTATTGTTAACATGGTTGATTCAAATGAGTGCAAAATTATTGTTAACATGGATGATTCAAAACTATAGCACAACAAACTTTATTCCATGTCATGTAATTGATACATTGCAAATGTATCTATAATTTTTGATGTTCCATGCTTGGTTTTATCCACTTTCTTGTGTTTTTTTCCAACTTTGGAGTACTTTTCATATGATTTCTTCGACTAACCTATTAACAAGAGCCATAGTGCCAGCTGCCTGGTTTCTGCTGTTTTTGGTTCCAGGAAAGTCAGAAAATGAATATTCTCGGAATTGGACGAGACAAAAGCCAAAGTGCCTGTTTTTCTGGAAGACATCAAGTGCCAGAATACGAGACGGAGAGGGGCCAGGGGGCCACCACACCACCTGGCCGTGCGGCCCAGCCTGGCCCGCGCCAGGGGGTGGTGTGGACACTCCCGGCACCCCCTCGGCCTCCCCTTCCGACTATAAGATGCCCTCGGGACGAAAACCCTAAGTACCCGACCAAAAATCCACGAAAGAGTCTGTAGCCGTCGTCATCTCTATCCCTAGATCGGGAGGGATCTGAAGCTCTTCCCGGCACCCTGCCGGAGAGGGGAATTCACCCTGGAGGCCTTCTTCATCACCATGCAAGCCTCCGGTGTGATGCGTGAGTAATTCATCCTTGGACTACGGATCCATGTAGTATCTAGATGGCTGGTTCTCCTCCTTTGTGCTTTCATGTCTAGATCTTGTGAGCTCCGTTCATGATCAAGATCATCTATTTGTAATTCTGCATGTTGTGTTTGCGAGGATCCGATGGATATTGAGATGCTATTTCAGATTGATTATTGATTCTATCATGTCTTTGTTATTTGTGATCTTGCATTCTTTCCGTTGTTAGTAGCTATCTTGGCCAAGTATGCTAGCAAATCCAAGAGTTAGTATTTATGCTCGATAATGGGTTCATGCCTCTGGTAATCTATGGAAGTGACAGAAATCTCTAAGGTACTAGATGTGATGTTGCTACTAGGGAGAAAACAACAATCCTTTGTTCATAGAACAATCATATTGTTTACTTTACACGCAGTTCGTAAAGCAATAATCTGTTGCTTGCAACTTAATACTGGAGGGGGTTCGGATGATAACCTGAAGGTGGATTATTAGTCATATATGTAGTTGGATGGCGGTCTATGTATAATGTGGTAATGCCCAATCAAGTCTCAAAGGAGTCAAGATGATTAGTATATGCTTGTATGATTTCTCGATGTTTGTCAATTGCCCCGCTGTAATTTGTTCACCCAACATGTTATCTATCTTAAGGAGATCCACCTCTAGTGAACTATGGATCCCGGTCCTTTCTTTTACATACAATCTATAAACTGTTTACTGCTTTGTGTTTACTTTCTGCAAACTTTTACTTCCTTCCATTCGATACGTTTAATCCTTTGTTTTCAACAAAACACGGTGAGATTGACAACCTCATCGCAAGTTGGGGACAAAGTTCTGTGGTTGTGTTGTGCAGGTCTCCATGTTGCTACTAGCACCGGTAGTGCGCCCTGCCAAAGCTCAGCTAGTAACACCTTTGGGGTGTTTCCTTGCTCCTACTGGATTGATAACCTTGGTTTCGTACTGAGGGAAAACTTGTTGCTGTGCTTATCTTACCTTCCTCTTGGGGTTCCCCAACAAGCTCGATATATTTTGGGCCATCAAGCATATTTTCTGGCGCCGTTGCCAGGGACCGAAGAAGAAGAAGAAACTCCCACGTCAACCACACGCCATCAAAAGACACATATTTTCTGGCGCCGTTGCCGGGGAGTCAAGGGCATCTTCACAAGGGGAGTCCCTCATAACCAATCTCTTTACTTTGTTGTTTTTGTTCTGCTTAGTTTCTTTTTGTTTTGTTTGCTTGTTTCTTTATCAAAAACACAAAAAAATTAGTTTACTAGTTTGCTTTCTTATTTCAAAAACACAAAAAATTGTTCCTATCCTTAGTTGCCACTATGTCTAGCCTTGCTCCAATCACTATGTCACCCAAGGAAATGATTTTCACTTTTAAACAAGGAATTTAGGAAAGTTTTAAGGAAGCCTGGTCTAGAATCTCTAATCTACATGAAAAAACTAAGCCTAAAATGACTCAAAGCTTGTTCCTTAGCAGTTTTTACCTTGGGATTGCTCTTTGCATAGATATGCTCTAGATGTTGTTGTGGGAGGAGATTTCCTCCAATGTAATGAGGATGATGCTATTAGTGCTATAAAGAAATTGATCCTCACTTACAACATGCCTAGCCAAACAGATATTTCTTTCGCAAAAAATATTTGCTAGGTTGAACACTCTTGAGACTAGCACTACTAGCTTAGAAAATTGCTATAATATGCTTAGGGAGCATCACAATTATGTTCCAATAAATTCTGAACCATCAAAGTGGCTCCCTACAGTAAAGATTGAGATAAACACTGAAACTTTTCAAGCTCGCTGTGATATCATGTCTGAATTTTGTCTTATGCCCAAAGATATTTATAAATCTCTGAATACTTGGGGGCTTACTGAAGGAGGAAAAGAAATATCTCTTGCTAATAATACTACCATATTACCTCTTGGAATAGCTGAAGGAGTGTTTACAAAGATCCTTGGGAAAATGATTTCTACTGATTATCTTGTTATTGAATGTGCAGGAAAAGGACACATTACACTTGGAAGGTCCCTATTAAAACTCCTTGGAGCAATAATAGATGTGGGAAAGGGGACCATGCACCTTTCTTCTCCACCAAACAATTATATTTTCCCCAAGGTTAAGAATAAAAGTAAGAGAGGTAAGGGCAAGAAATTTGGTTTTAATGCTTCTTCATTTGAGAACACTTGATTCTTTCTTGCTTCTTATGCCTAACTTAAAGGCGTTAAAGAAAATTACTTATTGGGAGATAACCCAAAAGTTTTAGATGAGTCTTGGAAGTTATTACCTCTGTAATAACCTCTCCTTATTCTTTTTATTTGCTTTTTGTTCCAAGAGTAACCTCTAATGAGAGAGAAGTAATGATTGGGAAAGTTGCTGTCCCGAAACAGATTTTTGTGCTTCACCGTAAAAATTTGTGTAAAATCTCTGAACGCCTTTTTAAGGCGTGAATTTTTGTGATTTTGCCCCAGGTTGTTATCTAACTTTAGTTAGTTCAACACTTTTTGATTTGAGCAACAGAAGGTCTTCGAAAAAATTCGTATTTACCTGCTGGTCTGTTTTGACAGATTTCTGCCATTTTCTGCATTTGCTTCTTGTTGGTTCCTTCTTGAGTTCTTTTGGGGAATTGAGCTTTTTGACGGAATTGCTACAGTAGATAGTGTTCTAATGGAAGTTTATTTGGTGTTAGAACTGACCTTAAGACCTTTTATCTTGAATGCACTAATGTTGCTAATAAAGATTGTGTGAAGTTTTGTATGAAGGAAAAATTTCAGGTGTATGGAAGGAATGGATAATAAGATGAAGGATGGACTAAAGCTCAAGCTTGGGGATGCCACGCGTGTCACCCCAGGAAATATCCAAGAAGTACAAGCGTTAAAGCTTGGGGATTCCCAAGGCATCCCCCTTCTTCATCAATAAAAATCCCAGGTTTCTTCCAAATGGTTCATTTTTATTGTTTCATGCACAATTGTGTTGTTCTTGGAGCGTCTTCTTTTTCGTTTTTGTTTTTGGTTTTTTGTTTGCTTAGTTTGCTGAATAAATTGGTTGGACCCCCTCTTTCATACATTGGTTTGCAAATAGTTTGGTTTGGTTTGGAAAAGAGTAGGAAAGTTCATGCTTATGTGGTAAAAAGAGCTCATTTTTAACTGTGGCCTATGCTTTGTCATGCCATGCTTGATATTGTTTTGGATTTATGCTTAGTATTCTTTGCTGTAGCATGACTTGTTATAAACAACTGAGATTTCTTAATGTACCTTGGATGAATCATGCGTTGTTTTAGCATATTAAAGCATAGTATACTGGTATTCTCCTGTGATGCTTTATTTGGGTTGACTTGGCGCATGCTCACACCATGTTATGACTATCTCAAGTCACCATAGCCTTTATGATCCTTTAGTTTTCAACTTGTAGTATCACTTTATGCTTTGATCAATGATGTTTTGTCGCTCTGCATGATTATGGCCATTATTGCTCTCTTAGTTTGTCGCTCCCAGTCTTTTGCTAGCCTCCACAACCAAGTATGAGTTCCACTCATGCATCCAACTCCCTAAACCAAGTTTTTCCAACGAGTCCACCATACCTACCTACTAGCTTATGCTATTCCAAGTATATTCATGCTTTTGTTTACCTTCCAAATTAAACTTGTTATGAGAAAACTAGTGATTAAAGCTCTCACAAACTTGATGGCACACTTTACTTTTTGCATCTAATAAACTTGAACCATTGGGTCCTTCTTTGTTGCGTATATGCTTGCGCTTTATAAGTTGAAATTAGCAGAACCATGTTTCATGGGGAACGCTTTCAACATTGCACTTGTACTTTGTACCCCGTTGATATCATGTTCTTTTGCTTACGGATCCCGGCGATGTGAAATAAAAGTGGAACTTGTAAGACCATGGAGTTTGTATGTGTGTTAGAGAAACGCCTAGGCCGGTAGCCTAAGCCATGCCTAATCATGGTGGAAACTTGCAGCATCACCATAATGAGCACTCTATGAAGCATCCTCAATAAAAACCTATGCAAATAGCAAATAAAAAGATCGCTGAGATGCTCATTGTCTGCTTGCCTTGTCATTTTGATTATGGGAAAGCTCCCGTATCATGTGCAAGGGGTACCCCGTTGGCGGTTCTTAATGATACACATGTACTTACAATGACAAGAGCTTAATCACCTTAAAGATGCTTATGATAGGGGCAATGAGAGCTAAAAGCTATAAGTACCATAATTTTTGGAAGCTCTTTATGAGACTTGAATCCCTACTTCCTTTTACACAGGCCTTTCTTCCACCATTACATTGAGTCTCCACCTTCTATCATTATGCACCTACTTTGAGAGCATAGTGGCCATTCTTAGTTCTATGTGCATTGTCCCAAGACTAGTTGATTGATGCATAACTTGATATTGCTTGTTTTAAACTATTTGTATCTAGTCACTCTGATGAACTTTGAAGGTGTCCTATGCATTTATATTTGCTACTCTATGAGGGACAAGTTGAATACTATTATGTTATGTTTTCTTTATGTGAAACAAACAAACGTCTTGCAAAGCATTGTTATTCATGAATCTTTTGTTTGTGCCTTTTCATGTTGCATCATAGTATCTTTGCTTATTGCTAGAACTTTGTCTTTCATGTTATGGTTGAAGTACTATGATCCCAGCTTTGAATGTTTTACAAATACTTTGATCAAGTCTTTGATGGTGCATGTCACCTAAAAAATTATTCTTTCTTTTTATCACTTACCTACTCGAGGACGAGAAGGAGTTAAGCTTGGGGATGTTGATACATTGCAAATGTATCTATAATTTTTGATGTTCCATGCTTGGTTTTATTCACTTTCTTGTGTTTTGTTCCAACTTTGGAGTACTTTTCATATGATTTCTTGGACTAACCTATTAACAAGAGCCACAGTGCCAGCTGCCTATTTTCTGCTGTTTTTGGTTCTAGGAAAGTCAGAAAATGAATATTCTCGGAACTAGACGGGACAAAAGCCAAAGTGCCTATTTTTTCGGAAGACATCAAGTGCCAGAATACGAGACGGAGAGGGGCCAGGGGGCCACCACACCACCTGGCCGCGCGGCCCAGCCTGGCCCGCGCCAGGGGGTGGTGTGGCCGCTCCCGGCACCCCCTCGGCCTCCCCTTCCGACAAGATGCCCTCGAGACGAAAACCCTAAGTACCCGATCAAAAATCCACGAAAGAGTCTAGAGCCGCTGTCATCTCCATCCCTAGATCGGGAGGGATCTGAAGCTCTTCCCGGCACCCTGCCAGAGAGGGGAATTCACCCTAGAGACCTTCTTCATCACCATGCAAGCCTCCGGTGTGATACATGAGTAGTTCATCCTTGGACTACGGATCATGTAGTAGCTAGATGGCTGGTTCTCCTCCTTTGTGCTTTCATGTCTAGATTTTGTGAGCTCCGTTCATGATCAAGATCATCTATTTGTAATTCTGCATGTTGTGTTTGCGGGGATCCGACGGATATTGAGATGTTATTTCAGATTGATTATTGATTCTATCATGTCTTTGTTATTTGTGATCTTGCATGCTTTCCGTTGTTAGTAGCTATCTTGGCCAAGTAGATGCTAGCAACTCCAAGAGTTAGTATTTATGCTCGATAGTGGGTTCATGCCTCTGGTAATCTGGGGAAGTGACATAAATCTCTAAGGTACTAGATGTGTTGTTGCTACTAGGGAGAAAACAACAATCCTTTGTTCATAGAACAATCATATTGTTTACTTTACACAAAGTTCGTAAAGCAATAATCTGTTTCTTACAACTTAATACTGGAGGGGGTGCGGATGATAACCTGAAGGTGGATTATTAGTCATAGATGTAGTTGGATGGCGGTCTATGTATAATGTTGTAATGCCCAATCAAGTCTCAAAGGAGTCAAGATGATTAATGCTTGTATGCTTTCTCGATGTTTGTTAATTGCCCCGCTGTAATTTGTTCACCCAACATGTTATCTATCTTAAGGAGAGCCACCTCTAGTGAACTATGGATCCCGGTCCTTTCTTTTACATACAATCTATAAACTGTTTACTACTTTGTGTTTACTTTCTACAAACTTTTACTTCCTTCCATTCGATACGTTTAATCCTTTGCTTTCAGCAAAACACGGTGAGATTGACAACCTCATCGCAAGTTGGGGACAAAGTTCTATGGTTGTGTTGTGCAGGTCTCCACGTTGCTACTAGCACCGGTAGTGCGCCCTGCCAAAGCTCAACTAGTAACACCTTTGGGGTGTTTCCTTGCTCCTACTGGATTGATAACCTTGGTTTCGTACTGAGGGAAAACTTGCTGCTGTGCTCATCATACCTTCCTCTTGGGGTTCCCCAACGAGCTCGATATATTTTGGGCCATCAGTAATCAACTCATAGGCTTGCCTTTGAATAAAGTATAATCATGTAAATTGAGAGTGTGAGAGTTGTCATGAAAAGCATATACACTAGAGTATCTCAATTCTCCCACATCAATAAATCAAGACTTTTCAAGCACTACTCTTCTATTCATTGTCCTTCAAGAATTTCAGTTCTTGAGTAATTGAGAGCATGCCAAAGATTTTATTAGTATATCTGGCTGTGATGGATACTCGTGGCATCACTAAGGTTTTTGTTCCTTTTGCATAATGATTGCTCATAACAGCCAGAGGAGTGATTCCATCATGATTACATCTACCCAGGAGTGCCAAGAATCTTACCTACTATAGCATTGCTGCTACACGTGTTTAATCAACTCATAGCCGAAATCTAGGAGTTTCCTCCATGAAGATCGTTCGTAGGCCAGCGGAGTTGTTGGCATCCCATGAAGTTTGACACGCATAAAGCTATATCATTCTTATGATTAACAAGTCAAACTTTTGGCATGCTCACAAAAACCGCTAAACATTAATTCAATTGAACAAATCCTTTTAAAGAGAGCTGTCAAGTCAATCAACATTTTTAGTGGCATTGAGTGTCTCTAGAAATAAACCTTCAAGACTGAACACTACAACACCCAAGCCTTCAATTATGAGACTTTTCTTATTACAATTTTTTAGAGGCAAGACTCGGTTAACTACGAGAGTTAGAACAAAACGTACCCAACTAAATACCCATGCGAACAAAAATCTTACTAAAATACAAAGACTCACTCCACCAATATAATATCTCAACATTTACTACTAATTAGCATGGGTTTCTCAAACTTAAAAAGTGGGGAGTCATAAGGCATACCTCTCATGTTTGGTTCCACTTCTCTCATCCTTTTTTATTTGCTTCTTGGAAACTCAAAGTCGATAACTCTCCTGCAAATACATGAGATCCTCGAGGCGGAAAGAAAAGAAAGAGGGAAAATAAGGAAAAATGGAGATTTTTTTTTGTTGATTTTAAGAGAGTGAGTTTAAAGAATAGAAAATTGGCGGCAAAGCTTGGCTAGAAAATCTCGAAAGCAAATAGAAAGAACTAAAAATATAGTGTTGGGGAAACCAACACGAGTGCTTATAAACTCGAATTAAAAACATGACCTCTAAATAAATAAAAGCAAATGAACACCAAATAAAGATACATGAGGAAACTTCCCCAAGCTTAGGCTTTTGCAAGCCCTTCAAATCATTGTGGTGGCGGGAAAAAGTCATTACTCTAGTTCAAAAATTAAGTTAAGAGGTTACTAGTTCTTCCTCAGAGGTTCAAAGAGAGGTTATGCATCCTCTCCATAGTCCCTCCAAGTTCTTGGAAGTCTTGGTATGTGGTGAACCGGGTTTGTGGCTGCTCCTCTTGATAAGGAACTTCTTGCTCCTCTTCTTGGTCCTCATCCTCCTTCGGAACCTCCTCCTTGGCTTGGTGTTGCTCAACCTGCAAGTCATATAGCAAACATCCTTCCTTGATAGAGAAAAGCAAGAGCGGGGTAGAGACGCCCAGCTCCAGCAATATGCAGGTAATACCTCTCCTAGTGAGCATTCCACAAGCTTTTAATGTAGAGAAACCAACACGTTGCTCACCTAGCATAGGTTGCAGCTCACCTAGGTTGATGCCTAGGGCAGTGGCAAGCATGGTGATGATGCCTCCACCTATTATTGGTCCTTGGCTTTGGGAGGCTTGGTGCTCCAAGTAGTGCACAAGGATTACACCCAAGTTCAGCGACAAGCCACAGTTGATGTAAGCATCCTTTGCGAGGACTAATATGTCCTCCTCATTGAGTTTCGTGAACTCATTACATGCCTGCAAGGTGTTAGTAATAACATAGAACAAATAGCGAATTGCATGATGTTGAATATTCTTCCCCTTGCTCACTCTAGTAGTGAAACTCATTCCATTATAATATTGTTCAGGGGAAGGTTCTAAGCCAGTAAAGGATGCGCGTAAGGCATTAACATCATTATTTGGCAAATTAAAACATGCACACCATTCATATAATGTTAAAGTGTAGTTGTTGTTCATAAGTCGGAAAGAAATCGTGTCCTCTCCTTGCCATAGTTTAATGGCGCTTTGCAACGAACTTAGGAATTCAATAGTTAAGCGGCAATAAGTAGGAACATCATTGTACACAAAGTTTTGTAGGCCAGCTCTATTGCAAAGTAAATGGAAGTCATCAGAAATACCGAGTTGGTTTAATATAATGGGGCAATCCCACTTGGTGGCCTTCACTTCGCGGTTCTTGATCTTGTCGAAGCGATCATGTTGGAGCTCATTCCTGAACCGTATCCCATGCGTTCTTGAGCGACAGCCCGAGAAGCGCTAGCGATGGAACGAGCACGAGTTTGTCTCCTTGTGTTCATCATCTAAAACATCGAAGAAAGACAAATATAAAACTTTTTGATCCAACAACAGTAAGTATAACATATTCCTCATCATAGCACACTAAATATTCTCCTCAAAATAATAATCTAGGCAAGAGAATCATGACAATTGGTTCATAGTAGGTCTTACCCTAGATTGATAATGACAATAGATCAAAGATGAATTTACAAAAAGTAATTGGCGGATCGGAGGAGAAACATACCATAGATCACTTATGTGCGAGGAAATCGAATGAAATTGAGTAGATATGAAGATCTCTTGAGGTTTTGAGAGAGTTTGGAGGTAGAAGAGAGAAAAAGGATTGAAGTTTTGGGGTTGGAGGTACCTTCCCGTGTGATTTTATGGTCGGACGCAACTATACGGGTGGAACTATATGGCCGGAACATTGTGTTCCCGCCATATAGTTGGTCTTCAAACCGTCTGTGCGTGAGAAAATAAATTATACAAAGGCATCGATATCTATACGACTAGAACTATACGCCAGAAGTTTTATTCCTACCGTATAGTTGGTCATTAAACCGCCAGTATATTAGAAAATAATTTGTACGGAAGCACCGCTATCTACACGACCGGAATTTTTATTCCCGCCGTTTAGTTGGTCGTTAAACCGTCAGCACTGTAACACCCCAGTTTTAGTTAATCTTATTTAGGGTTTGTTTGTGCATTCATGAGCATCATCTTTTAAAATGCATACAAAGAAATAAAGTTAAACCCTAAAACCTATTTCATTCTCTCTCTAAAATCAATTCAAAAAGGTTTTGAATTTTGAAAACTACCAAAAATGTGTGGAGCCCAAATTGACTAAAAGGGTCCCTGCAATATTTTATATACTTTTATACACCCTTTGGTATTTTGGTAATATTTGAAAAAGATCTGAATTTGGAAATCCAAACAGAAAAGGAAAAACAGAAAAGGAAAAAGGTTTTCTATAAAAAATTAGAGCAGCAGTCGAATCAGGCCCAGCCTAGCGTGCCTCCTCCCTCTCGGCCGCTCGCACACAACAGCTTGCGGCCAGCTGCAGCCCACCTAAGCCCGACCCGCGTACCCTTTCGTTCTCGTTGTCTTCGACGACGACAGGAAGCAGCTCGGTGTCGCGCCGGCCGCCATCGATCTCCGCCCACCGTTGCAATGCGCCGCCGCCCCCAGATGAGAGGATAATACCACCACGTACGCCTCGGCCTCATCCCTATCCTCTCTTCCCCTCCTAGCGAACTCCCTCTCACGTTTCCCTCTCTAGCCGAAACCCTAGCCATCCAGAGGCCGTCCGTCGCCGCCGTTCCCGGCCACCCCGTACCCCGCCGACAGTGCCGGAGCCTCCGCCTCGCTTCCCTCTTCCTCTCCACCAGCAGAATCGAGGAGGGGTTCCCCTAGTCGACGCCCACGACCCCGTCTTCTCCGGCCCCGATGAAGCTCGCCATCGTCGATTCGCTCGTCTCCGGCCTCCCCGCTCCTCTCCGTCACCTCCATCCGAACCACGATGAGCTGGTGGTCCCCTAAGACCGCTTCCCTGACCCCCTCTCACTCTGTAGCCGCCTCCCGCCGGTGCTCTGCAAGCTCCGCCGCCACGCACCGCCGCGGTCACTACTCCGGCAGCCAAACAAGAGCGGCGCAACCCGATTTAGGTTCCATGTGTCGCGCTTGTTCGAATGAGCCGCTCCGCATGACCCCACTTGCCCCATAGAGCCTTCCTCGCCGTCGGCCGACGTGCCCTCCGGTGAGCTCATGTGGCGCCAAGGTGGCGCTGAGGTGCCGCCCGTGTGGCCCTGACGTGGGCATCGACCAAGGTTGGCCACAGTGGCTGCATATGTGGCCCCTAGCCCAGAGGCCAGTCAGAGTGGCTAGACCTAGCCTTGGTGAGAATAGCCCTCACCCCGTGCTGACGTCAGCCTTGTGTCATGATGATGCAATAAAGGGTTTAAATTAGTTTAATAATTTCAGAAAATGGTTAAATACTAGAAATTCAATAACTTTTAATCCATAACTCAGAAAAATATGTATAATATATCAAAATGTTTAGAAAAATGAGATCTATACGTTTAAACTATAATCATGCATTGTTAAGAAACTTAAATGACAAGTTTAATTAGAGAACTAAATCAACCCCTCACAGGTGATTTCTGGGTTGCTCCTCTATCAGGGTTTGCGACCCTCGGACGCCCCTTAAATTGTCAAGCATGTTTAGGGTTACATTTAAACTTCATTTAACTTGTCATATCATCATCCTTGCTTGAGCATTGCATCGATTCCATGTGTTGATTGTTTCCTTTCTTTCTGATGTATGCTTCTTCCCGATAGAATACGATATCGAGATCCAGATCGAAGACCGAGATCAACACCATCGTAGACTGATGAACAATACTTGATCAACTATAATCAAGTCAAGTACAAGATATCCGAATCTCTGCTTATTGGCTATCCACAAACAAGGCAAGCATAGCCCCACCATTATACAATCCTATGATTTCAAAAGTATTTCATTCTTGCCATGTTGCATACGATTCTCTATGGTCTTTTATCGATAGATAGAGTATCCTATCTATTGCATTACTCCCTTTGAGCTTATATTACCTGATCCACTGCTCCTAGCATAACTAGGGTTGGCTTGTGTGCACTGCTAGAGCTATTATCTATTTCTTGCTTAGCCATGCTTAGCTGTCAGTGCTGGTTCATCCAAAAGATGTACCAAATGTAGAGAATCTAGTATGATAGGAGAACAAGCTATAATGATGAGGTAAGATCAGTGGTAAAGGTTAAACATGCTAAGGTTTGTATGGGAGGCCACGGTGGGATGTGGTTTTTGTAGTCCCATGGTCGCCACTACTAGGAACCGAGTTCTTGCCTTTGGAACCGAGACGAGCGTACAACCACACGGGGCCTGGAAAACCTCACGACTAACTAACTTGCCTAGTAAATTCCATGAGTCGCATAGTTGGGGCTTTCCATTTGGCATACACATAGAAAACGTTTTCGAAAGAGGAGGAGAAGGAGGTGCATTCATAATAGGTAGGTAAGCATGGCCGGGGTTGCTTGGGGTGGATGGAGCCCCTGGTAAACCAATCTCGACACACATCTCTAGGGACCGGTTTCAGGATCTAACCTGTTACTGCGGAACCATCCTTAGGGCGTGACTCATGGTCTCAGCAAAAGCAAGGTAAAGGTCGTGTCCAACCACCCTCTGCCGGCCTTCCAAGGAAGAGGGCTTATCTAGTGGCATTAAGAGTCGGTTGGTACGTGTGGGTAAATTTGTACACCCCTGCAGGCTTAAATCTTTTTGAAAAGCCGTGTTCACTGTTATGAACGCTTGGTGACCGAATTCTAAGATCATAGAGAACATTAATATAATTGTAAAACTTGGTAGATCAACGTGTGCTTAAGGATGCTTCCTCATGGGTACGAGGGGGTGATCCTAGTTGTGAGATGAGGATTACTTTGGTGGATATCTAGATGATGATCAATTCTTTGGAGATGTCGCTCTCTTATCCCCTTTTAAAATATTCTAATTAGACAAGCTCCCTCTCTCTCTTGTTTTATAAACAAAGATGGCTTTATGCAAAATAACCCCACCAGCCATAATTCTTGCGGAGTACACCCTATACCCACCCTTGCTTTGTTGATACTTTTGTAGCAGAGTAAGTGTCCCTTGAAGATGAGTTTGGTACGACATCGACACCAACGAGTAGCTTGGGGTTCCCGGCCGGCAGCCTAGAATCTATGGGATGAGACGTCATCATTATGCTTCAGGCCTCTTAGGCCATTTGTTAAGTTTGCTATACTTAATAGCACAATTTGCCTTCTGTTGTTTGATGTTTGTGGTCAGTGACCTCTGCTTGTAATATTTTGGTTCTTCGTTCAGTTATGAGCTTGCTGTAATAATTTTTGTATCACAGGGTTACTGTTGTGTTACCCATTTCTGACTGGATATCCTCGAGGTCTAGGTTAAGCTTATGTCAGGCTAAGGTCTGGATTGGTTTAACCCTGATCCCGGGGGTGTCACAAGTACATATGAAAGAAAAATTGTCGATGGCAAAGATATCTATATGACCAGAACTATACGGCCAAATTTTTTATTCCCGCTATATAGTTGGTCGTTAAACTCTCTATATGCACCAAAAAAATTCTGTTTCTTCGAGAATTATTTTTTATCCTATAACTTAGTGATATACCTTGTTTTTGACAGAAAATTGAAAGTAAATTTTGTCAACCAACAACAGCATGAATAAAGCAGGATTTTAAACTACCGAACTTCTTCTCCTCAATTGGAGTTTTCTAGGACTCTTTATTAAACATAAACTTAAACTAAAACTTAGAAACTTTACTTAAACCATTATTTCACATGCGTTGCCTCCCATGAAGTGCTCTTTTATGGTTAATAGATTGACCTCAATGTTGCTCACTTAGGCCAGATGAGTGGGACACCCACTCTAAAATAGTTGGACTTCAAAGTGATGGCCTCCTTTTCATCATGCTTGGCTTTCTTCTTCCTGGGGAATTGAATAACAAAAGGATCCCGCAAAGGCAATTGGAGCTTCACGTTCCCTTCATGTAGATTAATCAAAACCTTAATAGTTCTTAAGAAAGGACAACCTAATATAATAGGAGCAGTAGCATCTTCAGGCATGTCAACAATAACAAAATAAATAAGAGCGGGATAGCCTTTAATGTATACTAAAGTATTCTCCTTAATTCCTACAACTTGTTTATAGTTAGAATCTGCTAGATGCAATTTTAACTCGGTGATCTCAAAGGAGCCAAGATTTAACTTGTTAAAAAGACTCTTTGTAATTGTTGAGACGCTTGCACCTAGATCACAAAGTGCAGCTATCTCATTGGTCCCAATTTTAATATTAATAGTAGGCTCAAATATGTCATTAAGCTTCACAGGTAATTTTTCAACAATTTGCTTATATTCTTTCTCAAGCTCACGTACCTTTATTGCTACCTGATTAACAAAGTGTTGGTACATAGCTTCCCACTACCTTCACTTATCGGAATCTTAATGTTGATCCTTTTTACGATATCTTCAACAATATAACTTGGTGAAGGAGCATTACTATAATCAAGTTCTTCAGGCTCCTCAATTCGGATTGTCATCATCTTGAGGACTTCAACAGGATTGGGCTCAGATTTACCTGCAAATTTAGATAGAATGAGAGTTTGACTCTCGGTTATCTTACCTAGATGTGCCTCAACAATCCTCGTTCTTTCTTGGAGGGCCTGCAAATCATTTCTCAAAATTACAACTTGGTTAGATAATTTACCAAGCATAGCATCATGGTTCTCCATTATTTTAACAAGAATATTGTTTTGTTCATTTTGTGAGTCTATAAAAGACTTTAGTGTTTCTTGGAGACTACCATTACTAGTTCCCATATTATTATTAGAGTTACCTGCAGGACTAGAATAATGTTTCTGAAAATTAGGATTATAATTCTTCTTCCAAGCAGGGTTGTAATCATTACGAGCTATGAAATCTATTTCTTCAATATTTGTTTCAAGGATAGCTCTTATCTGGGTTTCCTTACCTTTTACGGCTAGTATGAGCTCATCCAACTTAGCATTGAGTTCTTCATTTTCTTGTGGTGAGACGGACTTCACCTTCTTTGTGTTTGATCTATCCACATGCCATTGGTCATGGTTGTCTTGCATATTGTCTAGCAGCTACTTTGCTTCGGTAATATGTTTACCCATAAATGTTCCTCCAGCTGCAATATCAAGCATAGACTTAGACATAGGGTTAAGAGCATTATAAAATAGATGGAGAATTAACCAGTCTTCCATCCCATGACTAGGATAGTTTCTCATGCATTCTTTCATCCTCTCCCATGCAAGCGCTAATGGCTCATGCTCTTCCTGTCTAAAACTAGTAATATTAGATCTAAGTTGCATAGTCTTTGCAGGTGGGAAAAATTTAGTCTTAAATAAATACGTGCATTCCACCCATGATGTAATACTATTTCTAGGCAAAGATATCAACCATTATTTTTCTCTTCCTCTAAGAGAGAAAGGAAATAAATGCAATTTTGACCGCATCAGGGTCAACATCTTTTATACGCATCATATCACATATTTCAGTGAAAGTATTCAAGTGCATACCTGCGTCCTCAATAAAAGAGCCTCCAAATTGATTATGTTGAACCAAACTTAAATAATGGGGCTTAATTTCATAGTCATCAGCAACAATTGCTGGCTGAGTAATAGGAGTATGTAAATAATCATTGTTGGGAGTAGCAAACTCCCCAAGCTTCTTTTCAGTCATATTTCCTATGTTTTTGGGTTTTCTTAAACAGATACTTATAATTGTAAAAGCAAGAATTTAAAGACTAACTAATTTTTTGGTTTTTCAAAAAAGACTGAAAGCAAACTAACAAAATTAAAAACAAGAATTAAAACTAGCAAGGTTCCTACTAACCTCACTAGGGTAGCTATTGCTTCCCTGACAACAGTGCTAGAAAAAGGGTTGATACCTTTGATCCGGACTACAGATGTAGTATAGCTACTTTTTCCCTAGTAGACCTAGGTTATCGAATCCCCAGGAAGCATATGCGTAGTGAAGTTACTTTAACGGACCTTCAGGAGTTTTGGAATTCCTTTTGTGTTTTTACTGGACCAAGAGTTTGCGTCTTTTTGTTGTTGTCGATGATGGAGAGAGAGGGCCTAGGGCGTTTGGTTTCACCTGTAGCTATGCAAAACATCTGATGGGAATAAAAGATAGAAATAAAGTATGCATGTAATTGTTAGAGCAAGATAAATTATATCTGGGAAGTGCATCCGTAATTGCTATTGCCTCCGCAACCTCTTATAGTAATAACCTACTAGTCTCATCCATAGAAGAAAGAGAACTAATGATATGCATACTGATGTCACCGTTAATCCCAAGTAAATCCCTCACATACAACCGTACTACCCCTTCTGTCAGTGGGGTTCCCAACCTATAGGTTAGTCATTAGTCATACTCCCTATACTTGGCTCAATCCTCGGGGTCTTGTGTACCTGACAAGTCCTTAGATTGTGGCAAGACAAGATACAATAATCATCATGTCATACAAACTAATACATGATCCCATCTATGATAAATAACATGCACAAACGCTACATGGCTAGGTCGAAGCCCTTAGCCCAAGGAGAATTACCCATACATAGAGATGAGATCAACAATCACAAACATTGTAATGAAAATCATGAGATTGATGGCCAATAGTCTTACGATGTTGCTAATCAAAAAAGAGATCTACTATTACAAGTGGTGGAATATGGCTATGATGGTGGAGAAGGGCTTTGGAGATTAGATCTAAGTCTATTCTTCTGACGGCTCTTCGGTGTGGTGGATGGAGATCTGGAGGCGCCTGATGATCTAGGGCAGGGACTCTCGAGGCTCTTTTCTCGTCGCCCGAGGCTTCTTTATATAGGGGTCCCTTCACGAAAGTTGTTTTGTTTGACCTAGCGGCATCGATGGCAACTATACGGCCGGAAATTTATTCCAATCGTATAGTTGGTTGTTAAAGCGTCTGCCTCCGACCCACGACTCCTACTTTCTTGTGGTTGTTAGAAATCTCACATCTTTGACTTTAATGTAGTGATTCCCATCATTAAACATCATTAACTACATAGAAGGAAAGGATTGCATACCCCTTTAATATTAGGAAAGGATTGCATACCCCTTTAATATTAGGCATTAGTGGCAGGGTTTAGAGAGATATTTCATAAAAAATATGAATAATATCCAGTTTAAATGTGAACGTAGATGGCTATATTTCAGAGCCATCAATCATTCTTTTCAATGTTATAAGATGCACACAACCCCTCCAATATGTCCCACATAATACTACCGACCTCCAAAATTCCCCATCATACGTCACATAGAAGTAGTACTCATCAATTCTTCTGTCTTGATCATGGTGGACACTTCGATCAAGGATCCAGGTCAGGTGTGAACCGAGAGAGAATTGTCACATACGCTTGGCGAAACAACAAGGAATACTCTACATAAATTTGTGAAATAGAAAAAACCCATAAGATCATGAACATAAATCAATATATATGACAATTTAAAATAAGATCCACAACATCTGAATATGCACGTCTATATGGCAATCGAGAATACTTACAAATCCCTCTGCAAAAAAGGGTGATCTCACCCTCATTCTAAAATACATCATATGGTATTGTTTTCCTTTCCCACACCAGGCAGGTTGCTGCTGACATGTCACACATTCGTTTGGAGCCATATTCCTTTTATTCTGAACATGGAAATTACAAAAGATCGGGAAAATAAATGATATGATGTTACTAATATCATCTCTGAAAACTACTACTATTGTCAAAATAAATGGTATGATGTTACTAATAGCATCTTTGAATACTACTAATATCAAAATTAAACTCTAAATATGCGGCAATGATCTTTTGAGCAAAAACTACATTATCCAAGCTAGAAAAATTATGGGATTTATACCCAAGCTAGGAATATTAGTGATACTGGTTACATATTTTATCTAGTATATATATACTACTAACTACAATTAGTACTATATATGCAGAAATACAACTAGTATGCAGTTCTAGATAGATATGCTGCAAAAATACAACTAATGATGTGCATACTGTACTAATCTGTAGTTCTGCATACATATACTAAAGATTGCTATTAACAAAATATCAGCAGAAATTGTACCAACAAAAAAATCTGCAAAAATTCAACCCAACAATATCTACAATATTTTTTTTGCAGATCCTAGATTTACTCAAGAGATTCGATGAAGCAATCGTAGAGAAAACACTATAGATTCGATGAAGAACTAGTACTATATATACAACTCTGAAAACCCTACAGATTCATCGAGCTGCTGCTGTTAAAGATCCTGGTTATACTCCGGTGAAGGGGATTCTTACCACTGCCAGAGAGCTTCGCCACTGGTTATTCCGCGGCTGATTGCGTCCCTTACTCCACCATTGCCGCATGCACCCATGGATTCTATAGATCCCCTGCATTCATCGAGAAAATGCGTGAGATCGGGTGGCACGCCGTGCACCTACACGCGAAGGAAGCTTGCTGAAAATTGGAGAATATATAAGTCACGCACCTGCTGCCGGTGAAAGATCGCCGGAGAGGAGCTCGCCAGAGGCATCGATGGGGCATGCTCTGTCTCTCTCTCTAGAAGAGCTGCTACTGTCTTGTACACACACACACTCTCTCTACGTGCCTCTTCGGTTTTGACAAAATGGAGTAAAAATATCCAAAGAAATTCAATAAAATGGATACATCTAGGTCTCGAACCAGCAACCAAGGGGTCCCTAACCAGTGGGTCCACCTATCCTGAACCCCACATGTTAGATGGACAAGAGAAGTTTGTTTTGCTGACTTGTGGGACCCACCTCTTTACCGCCCACACACTCACCTGGACTCCACCCGGGAGATTTCGAAATCAGATCTGAAATCCGGTACAGCACACACGACAGTGGTGGCTTGGGAACCGCTGCCTTTGCCAATCCACCACATGCTGCGGCACTGAAGCTCCCGTCCCTTCACCATCTCTATGTCCATGTCGGCATCCACACTCCAATACTGACCACTGGGACTCCCCTTCTGGCCGACATCTCCATGCACCGCGGTAGCTCCCCTTCCGTGCGCCATCTCCGTGCTCAACTCGCTCGTCTCTGTGTCTACCAAGGTAAACAAATAGTTTTTTAATTGTTCAACACATGGATATCACTTGGATTGTTGATGGTATAGAAAATTCTTCTTAAAAGGGATTATTCTGCTCCGAAAATGTGATTAATTTGTTTAATTGCTCAACACATGGATATCACTTGGATTGTTCATGGTACAAAAAATTCTTCTTAAAAAGGATTGGTATGCTATGAAAATGTGATTGATTTGTTTAATTGCTCAACACATGGATATAACTTTGATTGTTCATTGTTAATAAAATTGTTCTAAAAAAATGATTAGTCCATTCTGAAATGTGATTAGTTTGTTTAATTGTCCAATAGATGGATAGGAGTTGGATTTGTTCATGGTAAAGTAAATTGTGCTGAAAAATGATTAGTCCGTTCTAAAAATGAGATTGGTTGTTTTAATTGTTCAACACATGGATATGAGTTGGATTGTTCATTGTAAAGAAATGTTCTAAAAAACCACTAGCATGTTCTGAAAGTGTGATTTGTTAATTTAATTTTCAACAGATGGCTAGGAGTTGGATTATTCATGGCACATAGTTTACTGGCCTAGAAGAGTTTGTTAGATTTGTCAAGAAGGGATATGGTAAGAATGTAGAGGTTCCATGCCCCTGCCGTAAGTGCATGTACCAGAAACGCTACATGTAGGGTATATTTATCACCACTTACTCGTCCGTGGCATGTCGCACATGCATACTCGGTGGATACAACATGGAGAGACACTTGATCTTGCTATTATTGAAGATGCACCCAATCAAAACAATGGTGGTAACAATGGTGGTCATGCCGGTGATGACAATGACAATATGTATACGAATGATGAAGGCGATGATGATGGAGGTCACAATGTTTTAGATATATTGCAAGACCTTAAGCAAGTCGGTGATGCATTAACTACAGAGCAAATTGCTGCTAATGTCCTAATTGATGGTAAACATGCGAAATTGTTTGCAAAGTTGTTGGAAGAGGCAAAACACAAGCTTTACCTTGGAAGTAAACACTCTAGGTTTGAAATTTTTATGAAGCTCCTTCATCACAAGTCATATCATCGGATCACCAACACTGCTTTTGATGATTGGATGAAGCTATTTGCCGATGCATCGTCGGAGCCCAATACCCTATCAAGATCATACTATGAAGCAAAAAACTTATTTGAAGGAGCTTAGACTTTCCTATAACAGCATACACATGTGCAAAAATAACTGCATCTCTTCTGGAAGGACAATGACAAGCTGGACAACTGCATTAAGTGTGGTGCCTCAAGGTGGAAATATCCGGAAATAAGGTCGTCGGCTATCAAAGTCTTGCATCATTTTTCTTTGGCGTCATGGCTATAGAGATTGTTATCTTCAAGGAAAACATTGGAGAACACGCAGTGGCACAAGTGAAACAGAATGCCTAGAGTTGGTATATTTAGTCATCCGGCTGATGGCGAAGCATGGAAGGATTTTGATAGAACATGGTAGGACTTTTCAGCTGACCCTAGAAACATAAGGCTTGGTCTTGTCACAGATGGCTTCAATACTTATGGAACCATGAGCACAAGCTACAATATGTGGCCTGTATTTGTCATGTCATACAACCTTCCACCATGGGATTGTATGGATGCATCAAACTATATGCTTTGCCTTCTAATCCCTGGCAAATCAAGTCCTGGAAAGGACTTTGATCCCTTTATGGAGCCTCTTCTGGATGATTTGCAACAGCTTTGGAAGGGCGTACATTCTTACAATGCATTTAAAAATGAAATGTTTGATCTTCGTGCAGCGGTTCTTTGGTGTAACCATGACTACCCAGTTTGTAGCACTATGTCTGCGCGTACAAAAAAAGGATATTATGCATGCCTACATTGTGACAAAAATCCTCTGTCCAAATCCATAAAGAGAAAAATATGCAACATTGCGCACCATCGTTTCCTCCTGAAGCGCCACCGCTTGTGGCAAGAGATGGAGCTTTCCGAAATTCATGATGACCACTCGTAGCTAGGAAAATTTACTTCTGTTGAGTTACAAGATGAGCTGGAGAAGGTTAGGCATCTTAAACTAGGAGTTGGAGGTGATCCTAGGAGCAAAAATAGGAAGCGAACATATCCTTCACCGATCTAGAACTAGCAACATTGGTTTCTAGGACTTGCCTTACTAGGCATCGTTTAAACTTTGGCACAATCTCGATGTGATGCACATCGAGAAAAACATCTATGACAACTTGATTGGCACACTACTTGAACTAGACAAGAAGAATAAGGACACCTTCTAGGCTAGGTATGATTGTGAAGACCTAGGCATTAGGTGAGATCTACAAGTGCAACCAACAGACATAGAGAATGACCTTCTCTGTCCATACACACCATATTGCCTGAATAAGGAGTAGTAGACGGGTTTCTATCAATATCTATGGAACTGCACTTTTTCTGATGGGTTTTGTTCAAACATGGGAAAATGTGTCAGCGTTCCTACACGCAAGATCATGGGACTTAAAACCCATGACTTCCACATCCTGTTGCAATGAATATTGGCTGCTAGCATGTGAGGGTATTTGCATCCTGATATCTACAAGGCACTTGGAGAGCTGGGAAGATTTTTCAGGCAATTGTAAATTTGAAACTTCTGGTGTTGGAAAGGCTCAAAGATGAAATCCCAGTAATTCTATGCAAACTTCAACACATATTTCCGCCGGCATTCATTATGTGATGGTCCACCTGGCTGTGCATTTACCTAAAGAGGCGATGCTCCGAGGCCCTATGAACTATGGGTGGATGTATCCAATAGAGATATTGTTGTGTACTCTGAAGTGATATGTGAAGGACATGTCATGTCCAGAAGGTTCAGTGGCATGGGCCTACATTGCTACCGAGTGCGTGACTTTTTTCTCTAGATACCTTGATGATATTGTCACAAGATTCAGCCGGCGAGCGAAAAATGTAGGTGACCAACATGAATCATCTTTTGATATGTTTGGCCATTATGGCACAAAATATATTCGAGCCCGTAGGGAACCCCAAGAGGAAGGTATGATGAGCACAGTAGCAAGTTTTCCCTCAGTTATGAAACCAAGGTTATCGAACTAGTAGGAGCAAGGAAACAACTGCAAGGTGTTGCTAGTAACTTGGAATCCTGCACAGCACAACCATAGAACTTTGCCCCAACTTACAGTGAGGTTGTCAATCTCACCAGTTTTGCTGAAAACAAAGGATTGAACGTATAGTGTGGAAGATAGTAATTGCTTGTAGAAAGTAACAGTAAACGGTAAATAGTAGATGGTATATGAATGATAAAAGCATGGACCAGGGTCCATAGTTCACTAGAGGTGTTTCTCCTTAAGACAGATAACATGTTGATTGAACAAATTACAGCGAGGCAATTGACAGATTTGAGAAAGCATAACAATGCATATACTAGACATCTTTATTCCTATGAGATTGATTGGGCATTACAACATTATACATAGATTGTAATCCAACTGCATCTATGACTAATAATCCACCTTCAGGTTATCAGCCGAACCCCTTCCAGTATTAAGTTGCAAGCAACAGATAATTGCATTAAGCAAAGTGTGTAAAGTAAACAATACGATCGCCCCATCGACAAAGGATTGTTGTTTACTCCCTAGTAGCAACAGCACATCTACAACCTTAGAGATTTCTGTCACTTCCCCAGATTACTAGAGGCATGAACCCACTATCGAGCATAAATACTCCCTCTTGGAGTTGCTATCATCTACTTGGCCAAGATAGATACTAACGATGGAAAGCATGCAATATCACAAATAACATAGACATGATAGAATCAATAATCAATTTGAAATAGCATATCAATATCCATCAGATCCTCGCAAACACAACATGTAATATTACAAATAGACAATCTTGATCATGAACGGAGCTCACAAGATCTAAACATGATAGCACAAAGGAGGAGAACCAATCATCTAGATACTACATGGACCCGTAGTCCAAGGGTGAACTACTCACGCATCACACCGGAGGTTTTCATGGTGATGAAGAAGGCCTCCAGGGTGATCTCTCCCCTTCGACAGGGTGTCGGGAAGATCTTCAGATCCCCTAGATCTAGGGATGGAGATGGCGGCGGCTACAGACTTTTTCATGGATTTTTGATGGGGTCCTTAGGGTTTTCATCCCGAGATGCTTTTATAGGCGAAGGGACAAGGTCAGTGGAGCACCAGGGGGCCCACACCCCCTGGTGGCGCGCCCCTGGCCGCGCGGCCACCAGGTGTGGCCGCCCTGGTGTGCCACTTCGTCTCCCCTTTGGTCTCTGTATTGCTTCGGGTAAAATATTGACTTTGGCTTTTGTCCCGTCCAATTCCGAGAATATTTCCTTACTAGCTTTTCTGAAACCAAAAGCAGCAGAAAACAGGCAACTAGCACTGTGGCATCTTGTTAATAGGTTAGTTTTAGAAAATGTATAAAAATACCTCAAAGTGTGAACAAAACATAAGAAAGTAGATATAAAACAAGCATGGAACATCAAAAATTATAGATATGTTGATGACATATGAACATCCCCAAGCTTAACTCCTGCTCGTCCTCGAGTAGGTAAGTGATAAAAACAATAATTTTTTAGGTGACATGCATCATCATATTTGTAAGGCATTGATAGCTGGGATCAAAGTACTCTAAACATAAGCATGAAAGATAGAGTTCTAACAATAAGACATAGCAACTATGTTGTAACATGAAAAAGTACAAACAAAAGATCATGAATAACAATGCATTGAAAGACATTTGTTTGTTTCACATATAGAGAACATAATAAAAGTGGCATTCAACTTGTCCCTCGTAGTATAGCAAAACATAAATGCATAGGACACCTTCAAAGTTCATAAGGGTGACTAGATACAAATAATTTAAGAGCAAGCAATATCAAATTTATGAATCAATCAACAAGTTTTGGGACAATGCACATTAAACTAAGAATGACCACTATGCTCTCTTAATAGGTGCATAAAGATAGAAGCTAGAGACTCAACATAAGAAGTAAAAAGAAAGGCCCTTCACAAAGGGAAGCAGAGATTCAAGTTTCATAAAGAGCTTCTAAAAATTATTTTACTTATTATCTTTCAGCTCTCATTACCCTTATCATAAGCATCTTGAGATGATTAAGGTTAAAGTGACACAAATACGAGGATATGCTTGACAAGTTATAAGTTGAAAATCTCATGCCCCGTGCTTACAAGTACCAAACCTCATGCTACTCAACTTTAGTCACAAGTAAGTTCTTGTCATTGTAAGTACATGTGTATCATAGAGAACCGCCAACGGGGTACCCCTTTCCCCATGATACATGAGCTATCCCATATCAAAATGACAAGGCAATAGACAATGAGCATCTCAGCGATCTTTTTATTTGCTACTTGCATAGGTTTTTATTGAGGATGCTTCATAGAATGCTCACTATGGTTATGTTGCAAGTTTCCACCATGATTAGGCATGGCTTAGGCTAGCCGCCCAGGCATTTCTCTAACACACATACAAACTCCATGAGCTTACAAGCTCCACTTTTATTTCACACCGCCGGGATCCATAAGCAAAAGATCATGATATCAACTGAATAATAAGTGCAATGTTGAAAGCGTTCCACATGACAACATGGTTCTACTAATTCACAACTTATAAAGTGCAAGAATATACGCAACATAGATGGACACAATGGTTCAAGTTTATTAAGTGCAAGAAAGTAAAGTGTGCCATCAAGTTCGTAAGAGCTTTAATCACTAATTTTCTCATAACAAGTTTAATTTGGAAGGTAGATAAAAGCATGAATATACTTGGAATGGTGTAACACACCATGCATAGGAATTTATAGTGGAATCTTTTGAATAACTTGGTTTTATTGGGAGTTGGATGCATGAGTGGAACTCATACTTGGTACAGGTGAAGGCTAGCAAAAGACTGGGAGCGACCAACTAAGAGAGAAATAATGGCCATAATCATGCAAAGCGACGAAACATTATTAATTAAAGTATAAAGTGATATTACAAGTCATAAACTAAATGATTATAGAGGCTAAGGTGACTTGTTCATAGTCTTAACATGCTGTAAGCATGTGCCAAGTCAACCCAAATAAAGCATCAAAGGAGAATACCACAATATTATGCTTTTGAATGCTAAAACAACGCATGATTCTTTCAAGGCACATCAAGCAATATCAATTGTTTGGAAAAGTCATGCTACATCAATAATCACTAAGCATAAAGCCAAAACAATATCAAACATGATATGATAAAGTCTAGGACACAGTCTAAACAAGCTCCTTATGTACCACTTATAAGCATGAAACTTCCTACTCTTTTCCAATCACCAATCAACTCATCTGAAACCACATATGAATGCGGGGGTACAACTAATTTATATAAGCAAACTAAACAAAATAAAACTAAAAACAGAAACAAAAATGCTCCAAGAACAACACAATTGTGCATGAAACAATAAAAATGAAGTGTTTGGAAGAAAACCCTGAGATTTTTATTGATGAAGAAGGGGATGCCTTGGGCATCCCCAAGCTTTGATGCTTGTACTTCTTGAATATTTCTTGGGGTGACACGGGTGGCATCCCCAAGCTTGAGCTTTTTTCCATACTTCATCTCATCGCATTGTTCTTCCCTACACTTTAAAATTTCCTTCATACAAAACTTCACACAATCTTCATTAGCAACATTAGTGTATTCAAGATAATAAGTCTTTAGGTTCAGTTTAAACACAAGTAAAACTTCCATTAAGACACAAGATACTGTAGAAATTCCTTCTAAAAGCTCAAATGATCAAAAAGAACTCAAAGAGAAAGAGATTAAGAGGCAAATGCAAATAATGGCAGAAATCTGTCAAAATAGACCAGCAGGTAAAAACCGATTTTTAGAAGACCTTCTGTTGCTCAAATCGAAAAGTGATAAAATAAAGAAAGTAAGATAATAACCTGGGGCATAAGCACAAAAAATTATAGCTCAATACGACGTACATGGTGTTTTCACGATTTTTTACAGTGAAGCACAAAAATCTGCTTCGGGACAACAACTTTCCCAAGTCTTACTTCTCTCTCATTAGAGGTTATTCTTGTCACAAAAAACACACAAAGAGGATAAGGAGAGGTTATTACTAAAGCAATAACTTTCAAGACTCAACAAAAGGAAAAGTTACTAAATAAAATTTGTGTTATCTCCCAATAGTGCTTTTCTTTAACGCCTTTGAGCTAGGCATAGGAAGCAAGATTCAAGTATTTTTGAATGAAGAAGCATTAAGATCAATACCAGAAATATCTTCAACAAGGCAAGGTATATCATACAAATAAGTTCTATAGGATCCTCTCTCAATACTCTTGGGTTCACTAGTTTCATCAAACAGGTTTTCAGGAACGATCCAATCAAAATTCTTTTCTAAAGCTTCATCATTCCCACAAGTTTAAATGGTATTGGTATTTTAATTTCGGTTTGGTTTCATCCATATTTTCTCGTATACCAATAACATCTACACATGATCCTAGCATATTAAAATAATTGAAGACCTTTCTAGCTTCCTTAACAACATCATAGAATTCTTTAAGCAAAGTTTCTAGAATAAAATCTCTCTTTTCAGCATCCTCAATATATTTAAGTTTAAGAAACATTACTTGCATCATGGGGTTAAGATTAACAAACCTGGCCTCCAACATGTGAACTAAAGAAGCTGCAACAATTTCATAATTTGGAGCAAGTTCTGCTAAGGATCTATCCTCAATATCCTCATGCTTGCTAACATGATTAAAGAATTCTTCAATATTATCTTTCCCAATTATAGAGTCACTACCTACTGAAAGATCTTTCAGAGTGAATTTAGGGATCAACATGGTGAGCTAAGAACAAGGTGACAACTATAGTAAGAACTAATTTTTGTGTGTTTTTGATAAAGGAAAGCAAACCAATATTTTGTGTGTGTTTTTGATATAAAGAAACAAGCAAACGGAGCAAAAATAAACTAAGCAAAACAAAAAAACAAAGTAAAGAGATTGGTTGTGAGAGACTCCCCTTGTGAAGCTGTCCTTAACTCCCCGACAACGGCGCCAGAAAAAAGGCTTGATGGCTCAAAATATATTCGAGCTCGTTGGGAACCCCAAGAGGAAGGTACGATGAGCACAACAGAAAGTTTTCCCTCAGTTATGAAACCAAGGTTATCGAACCAGTAGGAGCAAGGAAACAACTCCAAGGTGTTGCTAGTAACTTGGAATCCTACACAACACAACCACACAACTTTGCCCCAACTTACAGTGAGGTTGTCAATCTCACTGGTTTTGCTGAAAACAAAGGATTAAACATATAGTGTGGAAGGTAGTAATTGCTTGTAGAAAGTAACAGTAAACAGTAAACATTAGATGGTATATGAATGATAAAAGCATGGACCAGGGTCCATAGTTCACTAGAGGTGTTTCTCCTTAAGACAGATAACATGTTGGGTGAACAAATTACAACGAGGCAATTGACAGATTTGAGAAAGCATAACAATGCATATACTAGACATCTTGATTCCCATGATATTTGATTGGGCATTGCAACATTATACATAGACCGTAATCCAGCTGCATCTATGACTAATAATCCACCTTCAGGCTATCATCCGAACCCCTTCCAGTATTAAGTTGCAAGCAACCGATAATTGCATTAAGGAAAGTGTGTTAAGTAAACAATATGATCGCCCCATGGACAAAGGATTGTTGTTTCCTCCATAGTAGCAACAACACATCTACAACCTTAGAGATTTCTGTCACTTCCCTAGATTACTAGAGGCATGAACCCACTATCGAGCATAAATACTCCCTTTTGGAGTTGCTAGCATCTACTTGGCCAAGATAGCTACTAACGATCAAAAGCATGCAAGATCACAAATAACATAGACATGATAAAATCAATAATCAATCCGAAATAACATCTCAATATCCATTGAATCCCCGCAAACACAGTATGTAAGATTACAAATAGATGATCTTGATCATGAACGGAGCTCACAAGATCTAAACATGATAGCACAAAGGAGGAGAACCAACCATCTAGCTACTACATGGACCCGTAGTCCAAGGGTGAACTACTCACACATCGCAGAGGCTTGCATGGTGATGAATAAGGCCTCCAGGGTGATCTCTCCCCTCCGGCAGGGTGCCGAGAAGAGCTTCAGATCCTCCCCGATCTAGGGATGGAGATGGCATCATCTACAGACTCTTTTGTGGATTTTTGATCGGCTCCTTAGGGTTTTCGTGCCGCGAGGCTTTTATAGGCGAAGGGGCAAGGTCGGTGGAGCATCAGGGGGCCCACACCCCCTGGTGGAGCACCCCTGGCCGTGCGGCTACCAGGTGTGGCCGCCCTGGTGCGCCACTTTGTCTCCCCTTTGGTCTCCGTATTGCTTCGGGTAAAATATTGACTTTGGCTTTTGTCCTATCCAATTCCAAGAATATTTCCTTACTAGATTTTCTGAAACCAAAAATAGCAGAAAACAGGCAACTGGCACTGTGGCATCTTGTTAATAGGTTAGTTCCAGAAAATGTATAAAAACACCTCAACATGTGAACAAAACATAAGAAAGTAGATATAAAACAAGCATGGAACATCAAAACTTATAGATATGTTTATGGCGTATCAGGCCAGGATGTGAATTTGATCGGAGGAATCCATGTCACCTGTTATGGAGGAATCGATGATACTGATTTGACCCTACAAAGGGAGCTAAACAAGATGGCTTGGTATGTCCTAAACAACAGCGAGGAGGTTAAGCCATATATCATGTATGTTCTGATCTCCCATAGTTATGAATTCAATATTGCCATACACCTAAATATTTTAATTCTGAGTTACTCTATGGATTTTAGTCTTCACTGAGAGCAGCTAGTGAACGATGGGATGCCCAATGTGGAAAGAAGGCTTGAGCAGGGATTTCAAAGATGGTTCAAGGACCATGTTAGTTTCCTTTTGCATTTATCTGTCTCCTTCATATAGCATTTCAATGCATGATTTCACCATATTGTATTTTTGTTGTGGTACATATAGATCATGAATAAGTGACAAGAGAATCCAGAAGCTGTGGATGAAGAGCTTTTTGCATTGGCATGTGGCCCAGACTTCCGAGTAAGAACATATTCAGTTTGTATTATGGATGGTGTTTGATTCCTCCTCGATAACCGTGAGAAGGGAAAGAAAACACAAAATAGTGGAGTAATGGCTGAAGGTTATCACTTGGACAAAGATATCCATTTTTATGGTGTCCTTAAGGATATTAAGGTGCTATATTTTAACTCTAATTTGGAACACCAATGATCAGCTGTGTTATTCCACTGCGATTGGTATCATCCTAAGGCCAGAAGGATACAAATATGGTGTATGATAAACTCTTCTGGAGTGTCAACATTACCAATTTTTGGTATAAAGATGATAGTTACATCTTGGCAACCCTAGCTACAAAAGTGTTCTACGTGCCAGACACAACCAAGGGCAAAAATGGTCGATGGTTCAAAAATTTGTTCAAAGTCATAAGTTTGATGTTGGCGAAGGAGAGGAGGAGGATGTGGTGCATACTAATGTAGCATACCAATAGTTTGTAGGCTTTGACAATGAAACTGTATCTGAGGCTCTACCTCCCAGGAAACATCGACACTCTATCAACGGAGGCCGCATCATAGATGCATTATTGTTCAAGCGTATTAGAGGTAAAAGGAAAGTTGTTGAAGAGGAGGAAGTTGATAGTGAGCCTGAAGTAGACGACACAATTGATAAATACTGCAGTGACAAAGAAGATAAAGTACAAGATGATACTAATGAAGAGTAGTTCCAGCTTATGGTCATGGAGTGTTGAACTAATGATCGTGTGGATGCTTTGTGTTGCATTCTTGAACTAATGGATGTGTGGATGCCTGTGTGCATGCTTGTGTTGAACTGATGATCGTGTGTGCATGCTTTGTTTTGCATGCTTGAACTAATGGTTGTGTGCATTCCTATGAACTAGTCAATATGAATGTATGTTATTCATTATATACTCTATGGGGAATTAATGGTTATTGTGTCCGTTATTCATTACATACTCTACGGGGAATTAATGGTTATTCTGTTTGTTATTCATTTTATACTTGGGAAAATTAGCCAAAACATTGTGCTATTATTCTGTCTGTCAAACTTGGTTGAACATAAGCTCTTTTTGTGGTAGAAAAACTGTGTTGTTATTCAGTCCGCGTGGGATCCATTCATCATCCTACCAGACGATGCGTGTATGATTTTAAAACTGCTCACGCATGGGACCCACCTATCATAGAAGCTAGAAAAAACCTCTCCCATCCATGCCACTCCCGAAATCCCACGCCACTTCCCCCAAATCCATGCTAGAAAAAACCCTCTCCCCTCCTCGCCGACGACCCAATACCCTCCCCACCAATGACCAAATCCTCTTCCCGATTACGACGGTGGAAGTGGAGGCTGCAAACTAACATGTAAGTGCTCCTCGACCTACCGCACTTTCACCGCGTCAATTCGTCGTTCTATGACAACACGTCCATGCTCAATCTAGGTCACCATGTCGACATTGATGTTTAGTTCTATGTCACACTTTTATTATCTGGATGCCGCATCATTCTAGTTCGATGCGTCGCCTCCTTGTTCTATGGCAGCATGCCTATACTCAATCTAGTGGTCCGTATGTCGACATTACAGCAAAGGCTCAATCTAGTTCACTGGAAGCGCCCTTTAGTTTTACTCACTGAATTTGATTCTCGTAATAATTCACTAATTAGAATTGTATTCTAACTTAATTCTTGTATTTACTCTTTGCGGCAGGTAGGATGAAGGCTAGGGAGATACATGAGCAGGTTCTAAATTGTTGCTACTGGCACTACTGTATATGACATAAAAACTAAACATTCTAATTAGTGCAATGTCTAATTTAGACTAAAAAGGATGTCACAAGGTTGGTGAAACTAAGGTTGTCGTCATCGATGTCTCATCTGATGATGATGTGAAGAAACCTGCTATAGTTTTTCACAACATGAAAGCTAAGTTAGCAAGGCGAAGAGCTAAGGCTTATATGAAAATATTTAAATTAGTCGAGAAACCAAGGATCCTATTCGTAGAGGTGCGGCATTGTCTAAGTACATGTTTTTCTACATTTATATGTGGCTACAGATTATTACTTTCTAATATTTGTTTCTAGGTCCAAGGATGAAGGGGGTGAGGAATTCGATGATCACTGCGTGTTTGGAAACAATTTGGAATTGACTTCTGACCAAGTTGCTTCCCTCAAAGTGATAGTTAAACAAAACAAGCCATATATACCATACTATGTGTGCAAGATGAACAAGTCAAATGCCATCTCTGGGAAGGCCAAGATGGTTAGCATTTGACATTTCAATATTTAGATTTTCTTATGCACATTGAACTCTAGCCAACAACTAATATTAGTCTTCTCCTACAATATTTTTCAGCTAGCTACATCAGTACCCACCTTAACCACTATCTCCTCAAGGATTTACCACTTGCATGCTCCTACAAGACCACGTTTTAGCATGTTAACTTCTTCCAAGGCCTGAATGATGCTACCCAGATGACAAGAGGCTGGTCTAAGGTTCTCAAACTCGCTAGAATCAGGGAGGGGAATGTGTGCCTCTTCACCTTTTTAAATGAGTAGCTACAAGGCTTCACTGGTTGTGTTAATGTTCTGTAGTGAGGCCAAAAAGTATCTTGTTTATGTTGGTGTTGGATGAACCGGCAATGTAATATGTTGTTAGTGAACTTGTAGTGGTAAAGAAATTGTTCTCAACCTGGTGTTCTACATGCTAAGTAATATTATCTCTATATGCTATGTATATATTTGGTTGACTGTGTACATGTTGTTGCTTTTCTACGTACTCGTAAAAGATGATCTAAAAATATGCTATGTTGTTTTCTCTTTTATACTTGTGTGAAATGTACAATATGTATCAACCGTGTCGATACGTACTGTGTTGATTGTCAATTTTCGAATTACTTTATTTCCTGTGACTGAGAGCTGGCATGTAATATATAGACTAAAGTAGTAGATCTAGAAAAAACCAATGGACAATTGCAGCAGTTACAAGTTGGTACTGCCAAAGCTCGGTTGCTGGTTCGATTCCGTCAACCTGCATGAACTATATTTTTGTTATTTAATTTCTATCAAGCGCACTGACAGCTAGGGCCGGCCAAAAACGTCATGAAGCACCATCAAACCCAGCACTACCGTGAGAGACTATCGTGGACACCGAGCTGACATGTGGGGTTGAAGGACGGAGGACACGGTCGATGGAAAAAAAGAGTCAAACATGGGCCATGATGAAATCCATGACGAATTTGGCACCGGACGAAATGACAAACTGGGCTTTAGGGCTTGGGACAAAAACTGCGATGAATTTTCCATGATGAAAACAAAGAACATCGGCTCGAGGGACTTCAAGCTTGTTGTGATGAAACATTCTAGAACGTTGAAATCCATGATGTTTTTAGGTCATATCATAAAAAATATCATGAATCGTCCGGATTCTTGTAGTGAGCTAAGCATGTCTAAGTAGGACATATATATCAGCTCTAGCATTGCACACAAGCCAAAACTAGTTATGCTAGGTTTAGTGAATCGGGTAACATGAGCTCAGAGGGAGTAATGCAACAACTAGAATACTTTATCTATCGATACAAGACCATAGTGGAATCATATGCATCATGGCAAGGACTGAAATAGTTTCAAAATAATAGGATTGTATAATGGTGGGGCTATACTTGCCTTTGCCCGTTGAAAACCAATAAGAAGATCTTCAGACACCTGGTACTTGACTTAATTAAAGTTGGTCAAGTATTGATCCTCGATCTTTGATGGTGTTGATCTCGGTCTTTGATCTCGGACTCGTTCTCGAATTCTACCGGGAGGAACCAAATCATCGGAAAGAAAGGGAAACAACCAACACATGGCATTTATGCAATGCTCAAGCAAGAATGATGATATGAAAAGTTAAATGATGCTTAATTATAACCCTAAACATGCAAATCAATTTAATTGGGGTCAAAACGCCCTAAAAATGGCATTTCCAGAAGAACCCCAAATGCACCTACGGAGTTGCTATTGTTCTTCTAACAAACTTCTTAATTGGAGTTTCTTAACAATGCATGATTATAGCTTTAAAAGGTAGATCTCATTTTTTTGAACATTTTGATATATACACATATTTTTTAGACTTATAAATAATTATTATTGAATTACAAGATTAAACCTTTTTTCTAAAATTATTAAACCAATTTAAAAGCTTTTACTGCATCAGGCTCATGTCACCATAGGGTGGGGGTTATTTCTCACCGGGGCTGGGTCTAGCCACTAAGGCTAGTGGGGGGGGGGGGGGGCTAGGCCATGTCAGCAACCACGCTGGAAGAGCTTGATCAACACCCACGTCATGGCCAAGTGGGCACCACGTCAACGCCACCTCAGCACCACGCCTGCACGCCGGAGTGCTTGCAGACAGTGGCCACGGGCAACAAGGGAGAGTGCACGGGGCTGCGAGGTTAGTCGCGTTCGAATGAGCTCGTCGAGGCGGACCAGAAAGTGGTGGTGCTACTAGCTATAGGTCATCGGAGCTATGTTGGTGAGCTTGTGTGGTGGCAGAGCACGACGGGAGGGCGAACAAGGAAGCAATCAGAAGAAGGGAGGATACCAGGAGATTCAAAAGCTCACTATGGTGCTCCAGGAGAGGTTGGGAAGGCCAAGCAAGGTCGGAAGCATCGGTAATGGTGGTGGATGGTGTCGGGGGTGGAGGGTCCTATTAGGCCTATAGGGGCTTCCTGCAAGCATGGCTTCATGGGGAGGGCGAGTATGAAACAACAGTTTCGGTGGTGGGCTCAGCTGAGCAAGGGAAGGCGTAGGACTGTGAGGCAGCACGGTGGCTAGGGTTACAAGGGCCTTTGTACATGAACAACACATAGCGGGAGTGAGAGGGATAAGAGGATAGGGATAGCGAGGGCGTCAACGTGGTTCTTATCCTTATATCTCATGAGGTGGCGAGGTGTGAATTGCTGCACGAGGGAGGACGGCGCCGCAACAGCCACCGAGCTGCTTAGCGTCGTCGATGAAGACGATGAGGAACATGAAGGCCGAAGCAGTACTGGGCAAGCGTGGGCCAAGATGGGCCATGCCTTGGCTGTCTTCGGACACATTGGGTGGCAGGGAGAAGGGGAGGAAGTGGGTTGCAACATGTTTCTCTTTTGTCCATTTTTATTTATAAAACCTTTTTGTTTTTCTGATTTGTGTTTTCTCTTTTGTAAGTTCAAATACAAATGTGTTTTGTATATTTTAAAAACACCAGAGGGTTTGCAAATATTTTAAAATGCCCAGGGGCCCTTTTATTCAATTTGGGCTGCAAGACTTTTATATTTTTCAAATATTCAAAACCTTTTGAATTGTTTTCAAAGAGAGGGGAAGATTAGGGTTTTAGGGTTTTTACATTCTTTTCTTTCATGCAATTTTATTCTTAGCAAAAACAATGATGCTTATGAATGCACAATCAAAGCCTTGATAAGGATTAACTAAAACTCAGGTGTTACAGAATGGACCTTCGTACTATGCGAGGGGAGCCACGAGGGGCGAATGATCCTAGGTGGCACGTGCCCCACCTATGGCTGCGCCACCTAGCCCATTCAGGCCTCGAGCTCGCCTCAACTCCCCATTTTTTTAGACGGATCTGTGTCACTCAAAAAGCTACGCCATATTTTTCCCACAATTTATAGAGGCGAATACAGAGGAGAATGTCTTCTCCTACTTTAGGAGAGGGTAAATCCTACTGCTCCAAGGCCTTCAGAGAGGGGAAAATCAAAGCCATCACCATCACCATTCCTCCTTGGTGCAGGGGGAGGTATCTCCCTTTCCATCTCCATTATCCCCAACATCAGCACTATCTCCATCTCTAATATCCATATCATTCCCCTCGTAGTTTGTGATCAGATTGAACCATCGATATTGTTTTAATGCTTTGTGCATGATTATGCTTGGTAACTTGTCATTATTTGGTGGTGAAGTTATAATTTTAGATTTTATTGTATTCCATATGCCTCTGATCTATATCATGTTTCACCATTGTGAGTAGTCCCCCATGTTCCTAAGGGCATATGATGATTTTTCTATGATTTTCATATAGTATGCAATATGTATTTAGATAAGTTTCAATATTTTATGTGGTTCTATGATAGTAATGTGCGAATGTCGACTACATACTACTTCACCTATATGGGCTCATAGGGCTTCACCTTAGTGTAATGAAGAGAGTAAGGAGGGACGGAATGGTAGAAACTGTGGTATAAGACTTAGAGTGTTATTAAGTTTTTTTAAATTGGGGACCTTAGAACTTTATATTGTGGTTACACTTTGTGTCTTAATGAATCCTTTGTTTTCTCATGAAAATGGCCTTACGACAAACCATAAGGGGTGCACTTGCTCACGTATATGGCTGCACCTGTTTTAGGCTTCGTCCAAAGAGAATAAAACTTCACAAGATACTTACATGCTGCTATAGAAATCTTTATGCCAAGTAAATCCATGCCGCCTCAGGAACATTTTTCACATATAAGATCACATACTTGAGTTTATCCTCTTGCTACATAGAGGTGGGCTTTCTATGAAAATAGAATTTACTTTATAGAAATTTACGTTTGTGCAAACTATAAACCCAAAAAACCAAATCTTTGCATCTTTTATTGTTTTACTTGTCAGAGTTACTAACCAATACCTTCATATCCTCATGGGTTTGACAAACGTTTCTCTATTGAAAGGTACTATAATAGATCTCCTACATTTGGGAGACATCACCGGCTCAAGACCAACAGAAGGAACTGGATTGAGTAGATCACTTGTTCGATGGTCAATTTGAACCACCCTGAATAGGTCCATAGAGGAAACACATTTCTTCTTGGTCTACGGGGTCGAGGCGGTTTTTCCCATAGAACTCCAGTGCAGATCTCCCCAGGTGAGAGCTTACAAAGAGGCCACCCAGGGAGAACAAAGAATCGAAGGCGTCAACTTACTCAAAGAGGTTCAGAACCAGGTCGTTGTCCGCTCGGTGTGCTACTAGAAGAGCCTAAGATGCTACCACAAGAATGAGTCTGACCTCTAACAATAGAAGAAGGTGACTTGGTCCTTCACCGGGCCTGACCAGGGAAGGGCACCAACAAGTTGCAACCAAAGTGGGAGGGCCCTTACCGGGTAGTCTAAGTTTCCATGCTAGGATAGGTCCACATGAAAATAGGAGATGGTATGCCAGTGGAATATACAGGACTTACACGAGTACCATCTCCCTAAGTTTTACCCCTAAGGAGCTCCAAAATAAGGTTGCACGCTGCCGAGTTAGCTGTGTAGCGCGTAAGCCTCGGCGGGATCACCCTGTGTGTCTTGCCTGCTCTAGTGGATTCATCCATCAGAGACATACCGCGAGCAATACTTCTATGGTTACCAGACACGTGCAGTTGAAAAGCTAAAGTACAAAGAATTATAAGATCAAAAAGATAGCAATCCCCTTTCCTGCATTTTACATGCCACTTGCTTTGATACTCTATGTAGATTCGACTCAAAGTAATTGCCTAACTTAGGAAAAGACGAACCCGGAGGTATCGACCCTTCGTGGGGTTACAGCCCTTCTTCATGGAAGAACTCGATGTGGTGCTGGTTTCTGTAGAACACCTTGACAGAAAGCTCCCCTACCCCTTCATAGGTGAAGAAGAGATGTCGACACTCTGAAGGAAATGTCTCTCAAAGAGTCGCGCCCATCCTCTACCAAGACACATGCTTCCGCCTTCGTAGGTGAAGACCCTCACCCACCAGATGTTGTTGCAAGAGTTGCTGGGGCAGACCATCAACTTGCAAGTATGGTGGCGGTCGTTGAAGGACCACACTAACAAGTTGGGAAGCTACAACATCCTCACCCGATTGTGGAATACCCTCACATAGAACTCAAAGACAGCCAGGTCTAGCCACGAGTCCTCGGGTGCCGTGACCGGAGGGGAATGATCTAGCATCAAACGATGACCTCTTCCCCAACCTCTACCACACCCTCCTCGGCTGCAATCCTCAACGGCTTCACCTGCTGGATTCCAGCCCTTGGGCATCAAAAGTAGAATCCTCTCCAGGCCTTGGTCTCTCCCATGGCCCTGTGCCATGGCCATTTTGGATGGACATGAGGAGATGAAGATGGAGTAAGAAGGATCCTGGATGGGCAGAAAAATCCCCTCTAGAGTCCCTTAAATAAGCCAAATGGTGCTATCCACCATGACCTGGGCACCTATGTTAACTACCCACTGCATCGTTAGCGGCACCCAAGGCGACAGAGCAGCAAAACTTCCCGTCAGCACGATATCGAATATACTCCATTCAAGACCTTGGCAAGGCCAAGGGACTAGACTTGATTCAATCCTGAGGGCGACCATGGCCCTCTGGCCAAATAGGCAAGGCACTTCCCCACCCAATCATCCACGTGATAACACCTTACCCAAGGGATACTATCGTTCCCTTGGAAACCAGGGGTGCATAGTTTTCTAGGAAAGGACTAGGCCATCCATGGGGCAAGACGGGAGAAGCCTGACTGCTCTCCGGGCGATCAGGGCTTCGGGTTCCTCCAAAGGCTGAGAGTTCCCGAGCATTGTTCATAGTGAGTACAATCATGAAAGACCGAGGGCATACCTAGTACCACATGAAGAAAGGTCGGGGAGGTAGGTAACATATAGCATCAAATACCTAACCTAACAACTCAGGCCACCTCTGCAGATGCAGCTGCTAGCCCATGTTAGAAACCAACAAAGCAGCCTCACCACATCGTGTCCATGCACGCATTGCCTTGCCGTGTGGTATCTCCACATTGCTGCATGGTTCCGGCACCTGTGGTGTCCCCTTACCTAAATAAAAGGATGCCCAATCCAACAAAGAGAGGGTTAGAGAAGATATAACTAGTGAGTACATCCGGAAATAATCTCTGTAATCAATTCATCATCCACCAAAAAGATAGTAGTTGCAGGACGTAGGGTTTCGCACATTGCAGTCTAAACCTAGGTAAAACAACCATGTTATTGTGTACCCATGTGTTCTTATCGACCGTGGATCGATATCATCATACTTTGTGCCCCTGGCCGAACTCAAAAGGGGACCTCCCATCCGTGGTTTTGAAACCTAGGACACGATAGGATCAGTGTCAAAGCTAGCATTAACGTAAACCTTTACGACGAGCTCTTCTTCACCTCCATTGAAGACAAACATATCTTTAGTCCTATTTAGGTACTTAAGGATATTCTGACCAATGTGCATTGTTCCACAACTGGATCACTTTCATACCTGCTGATCAAATAAACAGCATGGAAAACATCTTGTCTGGTACACAACATGGCATACATGATAGAGCCTATGGCTGAGGCATAGGGTATGTTGTTCATCTTTTCTCTTTATTTTGTCATAGATAGACACTGAGTCTTATTCAACATCTTACCTTGCAACATGGGTAAGAACCCTTTCTTTGAATTTTCCATTCTGAATTTCTTCGAAACCTTGTCAAGGTATGTAATTTGTATAAGCCCTATTAGGCATCTTGATTTATCTCTATATATCTTGATGCCTAATATATAAGCTGCTTCACCAAGGTCTTTATTGAAAAACTTTTATTCAAGTAACCTTTTATGCTTTCAAGTAGTTCTATGTCATTTTCAATCAACAATATTTCATCCACATATAGTATTAGAAATTCTAAAGAGCTCCCACTCACTTTCTTGTAAATACAAGCTTCTCCAAAAGTTTGGACAAATCCAAAACCTTTGTTCACCTCGTCAAGTCATATATTCCAACTCTAGGATGCTTGCTTTTGCCCATAAATTTACCTCTGAAGTTTGCATACTTAATTAGCATCCTTAAGATCGACAAAAAAATCGGGTTGCACCATGTAGAACTCTTCCATAGTGTGACCATTAAGGAACACTGTCTTGGCATCCATCTAAAAGATTTCCTAATAGAAAAATGCAGCAATTGCTAACATATTCCTAATAGACTTTAGCATTGCTAGAGGTGAGAAAGTCTCATCATAATCAACTCCTTGCATTTATTCAAAATCAACAAGTCGAGCTTTATAGGCAGTCACATTACCATCAGTATCAGATTTCTTTTTGAAGATCCATTTGTTCTCAACAACCTTGTTGTCTTTTAGTAAGTCAACCAAAGTCCATACTTGGCATTCATACATGGTTCCCATTTCAACTTCTAGCAAATTTCAAGATTCTAGGACCATCATCGCTTCCTCAAAGTGCAAAGGTTCACTATTGTCTAACAACGTAACCATTAAGACATGATTCCCGTACCAATCAGGAGTGGTATGTTTCATGGTCGACTTTCGAGTTTTGATAGTATATTTGTTTGAAGTTTCATGATCATCATCATTAGCTTCCTATTCAGGTGGTGAAAGCTGCACTAGAACATCTCTCATCAACTCAAGAGAAGGTTCAATAACCTCGTCAAGTTACACTTCCTCCTATGCACTTCTTTCAAGCAAAACTCCTCCAAAAAGCAACCATTCTTAGCAAAAAAGATCATGCCCCTCGTTTTTGTGATAGAAGGTATACCCATTTCTTTCTTTAGGCTATCCTATGAAGATGTATTTTTTCTCTTTGGGTTTGAGCTTATCAGGTTATAACCTTTTGACATAGGCATCGGCCCCAAACTTTAAGAAACAATAGCTTCCGCTTCTTGCCAAACCACAACTTGTATGGTGTCATCTCAATGGACTTAGATGGTGACCTATTTAAAGTGAATGTGGTTGTCTCTAAATGTATAACCCAAAAACGATAGCAGAAAATCGGTAGAGACAACATAGATCACACCATATCTAGTAAAATATGATTACA
Source organism: Avena eriantha (assembly GCA_910589775.1). Classification (NCBI taxonomy): domain Eukaryota; kingdom Viridiplantae; phylum Streptophyta; class Magnoliopsida; order Poales; family Poaceae; genus Avena; species Avena eriantha. The sequence goes on along the minus strand of OU342745.1, from coordinate 327,123,225 downwards.
ACATATAGACATACCATTACGCTATGGTTTTCCAGGTGGCATGAATTGTGAAACAATTCCACATGTCTTTAAATGCATACCAAACTCGTAACTCAAATACTCACCCCGCGGTTGGATCTAGAAATTTAATTTTCTTCTTACAATGATTTTCTAGTTCACTCTGAAATTCTTTGAACTTTGTGAGTGTTACAGACTTGTGTTTCATCAAGTAAATATACCTGATGGCCTGCAAGTGCATAGGTTCGCCAGAGCATGTTTTTGCGGAAGTATTAATTCTAGTTTTTATATCGATCCCAATAAGGAGCCTAGAGTGTTTTTATGCGGCGTTTCTATCGCTCTCAAGGTGTCACCGGTCTTGAGTGAATTTTCTACAATTGTTGAAGGTTGAAGGTGGTGAGTGAATAATAGAGGAAACTTGCGTGAGGAAAAAGTGAGAATTAAATAACATAAAAGTAAAGACGAGAAATGTGTTCAAGGTTCCTACAGATGAGAAATTAGGCGCAAAGAGAAACGGTTCATGGTGATAGTGAAAGTGCGAGATGAATAAAGTAGAATAAGTGATAGTGATATTTCTTATTTGTAAGTGAGTAGGCAAGCAACCCGTATACCGACTGGAAGTCCTCATGGCCAATTCTTCCAGCCCCAATGATCCGTCTGCCTATTACCACGACAATGGTCAGCACATTAATTAAGGTCTTCTGACCGTATCAAGGCTTTAATCTTGATGGTTCCTTGTTGTCCTCGAGTAGTACTAGCTCCTCATTTATATCGGTCGTGTCACTCGGGGGTTGCCGATTTGCAAGCATACAAGCTCATACCTATGAGATCTTTAGATCATGTTACCTGAGCCCTTAAATTAGATAACAAGCATTAGGCCAACATAGATAATCATTCTCACAATTTAATAAGCACTACAACAATCACAAATGGATTGAATTAAAGAAGGCACAACACATCTCACAAATCCCCTACATCTCCCATGCCTATGGAGATTTACTCAGACATGAGAGGAAGATTAATCAAAGGCATAATTGTATTGCAAATGGAAATCATCTCAAAGTTATCGTAGCAAGCCACAACACCAATTGAAGATTGAATCAAATACAAACTGAGGTAGATCAAAGTATCAAACCCTAATATAACAAGTGCCAATCTCTCTCTCTGGATGTATCAATTGGGATGATGGTGGAGTAAATAGTTCAGAGGTTAGAGATCGTTGAAGAATGAGATGAGGTTCTTCTCCTTCTCTAGATCTGATCTCTCCCTCTCTAGATGAGTTTGCGGCGGTTGTGTTCTGTTTTTCATCATCTCCCCTTCACAAAAGTTGCTTCTATTGACATAACAGAGCTGGTGGCAGATAGTATGGGTAGACGGTACAGGCGCACCCCAACCGTATCAGTGGTCGTTATGCACTCTAGACGTCTCCAATGAAAGGGGCTCCAATTGGGGATTTTATTCTTTAGATGTAATTAGCCCATAAATGCTATTAGATCTTCCATAAATGTTCATTGCCTGAAAACCATCACAAGAAACCAAGGATTCACTAATTGCGATGTTAATGTTAGTAGAAAGGGGTAATCTTTAGTGAAATCCGGCAATAAACAAGAGGAAAAACAATGATAAAAAGTGATGAAATTTGGAGCTATCAACTTCCCCAAGCTTAGCTGTTACTCACCCTCGAGTGACAAAGCTATAATGAGTAATTGAATCAAGATGAAAGACTTACAAGTTCGAGATTGTATCATATTCCATTTTCTCAAATCCTACAACCTTGAACATGAGCATAATATATTTCAACAATTGCACTTAAGTTCAATTCCTAAATGCAAGTAACTTGCTAGCTAATATCTCTTACAACTCAAATGAGATTGTCAATTTTTTGCCAGGCTTGCAAATCAATTCTTTTCAGCACCTCTCTTTTTACGAGAGTGAAAATATTTTCAAATGAGGATGTTTAAGTCGAAATTAAGGGTGCACAAGTAGATGTCAAAAGAAGGATAAACTTAGAGCTTTTCATTAACACCCACTTCGATAATCGCAGCTATCAAACACCTCTTCTTTTCCTTGTCTTTCAAGAACTCTAATTTATTAATTTTATGTGGTAAGGTGATACCAAAGTTCTCAAAAAGTATTGAATATTTTCAGCTCATATCTTGACGATAGTTTTTTTCTCTTTCAAGGATCATTGAAGGTTTCTTGTTAAAAATTCTTACACAACTTTTGAGAACACCAACCTTTGAGAACACGAAAAATTCTTGTATTCCACTCATGTCATAAACTCATAGCTGAAATCCGGGGTCATACCATAGATCTTTCAAAAGCTAGCGGAGTTGTTGGCATCCCAAAGGTGTGTATGAGAAACTTAGAACTTTTTCTCTCTTCTCCTCTTTTTTTACAGCTTGTCAAAATAGGTTTTTACATCTCCCTCCCCCATCATAAAATGTTCATTGTATCAAACAATTGTTTTTCAGAAGGTATCATCAAGTCAACGTTGAGTATGTGGGGTTGAGTACTACTAAGGTTAAGCCCTTAAGACAAAAACATGGCACCAAAGTTGTCAATAGACACTTTCTCTTATTCTTAAAATTTGGGATTTTAATCCAAGGAGTTGTTTTTCAAACTGATATTAATTGTCGCGAGTCTCAACCAAAGTAGTGACAAAAACATTTGAGCTCAAGTCCTAAAAGATAGCGAGTTAAGCGCGGAGTAGAACTCAAGTGCAACCAAACAGACATAAAATGTTCATGAATAAACTTATAGGAAGAGGGAAATAAGAATGTGGTACCTCCTCTTGCTTGCTCATCTCCTGCTTCAGTCAACTCTATGCGTTCATCTCTATAGCTAAATCACTAGAAGTGAATAACCTGCAGAAAAATCAACGAGAGCCAAGAGAAATTTGCACAAATCAAGATAAAAGCTAGTCTAATATTTTTTGAGTTTCCTTTTTATCAATGCAAAACTGAAAGTAAACATGCACTAGAATGAAAACAAAGTAAATCAAAATAAGAGCAAAAAATATGGATGCAAAAGGTGGGAGGAGTTTAACCTCCCGAAGCTTAGGCTCCTGGCCTATCTGAAATCAAAAGTTACCACCTGCATCAGGCGGCAACTACTGGTATGGAAAGTTCGGGTAGCGGTTTGAAAAGTTAGTCATGTAAGGATGTGAACTCTTGGGTGAGGTTGACTATGTTGGCATTCGCATCATGCAACGTATTTTCTATGTTGTCGATGCGATGCACCACCTGGTCAAAATCACCTCTCGGGACATAGTTGAATCCCGACTATGGTGGAGGCATTCCTTACTACTAGTGCTGAGGGAAAGGTTGTTGGTGATGGTGGTGCTGAGCGTAGTCATCCCAGCATGATGCGTTCTAGTCCTCTCCACCTTACTCCTACTACTGTTGGCCAGCTGCCGTGTCTTCCCAGTTGGGGTGCCCTTCCGGCTGTGCAATCCTTCCAAGAGGATCAATGCTTGCTGGAACACTTCCTCAGTAAGGACCTAACTTTGTTTACCTGGCAAACCAAAAGCTTGAACAAAAGTAAACAAACTTGGTGGAGTTCACCATTAGGCTCAAAATAAAACTGATAAGCACGAAGGAGCATTGGGGTCTATAGATCCCCATGAATTTGGTGCTAGCCATGTGGATATCATCCAGAATCTTACTGCCAGCCACAACTCTTTCCTGAGGTAGGACAAATTCGCTTGCATAGGCGATCTGTGTGATCAAACTACCATAGCGGATGTCCCCAGCGGAAGCTAACCTTTGGCGGTGAAAGTGCTGGATGAGCAAAGCACCTAAGTTTACCTTATGCTCCATCTCGGGATGCAGATCCATGTGAATTACGCTCATCTTGGGGCCTACCATTTCCCTGACATATCCTTTCCCAAAAATAGAATTCACCAAGAAGGTGTGAAAATAATGGATAGTGGGATTCTGGATAGTGGCGCTCTTCTTGTGCAAATAATCGGTGTTCCCGTGGATAGAAATCTGCTCCGAAGAATGCATTGCCTCTACGTGGACATTGGCATTAATATCGAGTTTCCCCTCATGGGAGAATCCGAAACAATCACAAAATTCATAAAAGGAAAGACATCGGGGTTTCCCATTAAGTACAAAACTTATAGTGAAATTACTCTCCTCGACTTCAAGATCATCGTGGAACAATGACATGAACTCATACGTGGCGAGCTGGTAGGTGTCGACAGAGAGGTAGGAGAAAGGGACCATGCCAACTTGCACAGTCATCTGCTTGAAGTCCTCAAAAATACCCTGGCGGGTGAGGAACTCACGGTTTACCCACTGAGTGGGTAAAACCCTGTGTTGGCTCACCCTCTCATAGTCTTGGTTCATGGCGGATCTCAAGCTATCTGCGTTCGAACATCTCTTCTTCGAACCCGGCGGCCTAGTGGAGCCTGAGGCCCCTGCTGTTCCTGAGCCCTTGCCCAGGTGGAAAACCCTTCCAATGTTATGCATTGTGGTGCAAAATTTTCAAAGAAAAATATAGGCATCAAGTTTCTATCACATAACCAAATGATTATAGGCAGAAATTACAAATCCTAACATGAGGAATCAAAAATAATCTCAAAATAAGATGAACTCATCTAAACAGGCAATGTGAGGAATTCGACCATGGATCGGATGAGAAACTAACTGATGTTAAGATTTCCCCACTCAAAAACACGAAATCTATGAAGAATCGAAGGTTCTAGGAGATTAGGGTTTGAGGTGGAGAGAGAAAGACAAAGAAAGAATGAGGAGGAAGAAGAAAGGAGGTGGCTGTGAGCCAGCCGCCGTTGGACTTTACCTAGCGATGTAGTCGGTACGGGCGGGTGGTACAGGCGCATCCCGCCCGTACCGGTGGTCGTCACCATTGGATCAAGGTTAGGGTTCAAGATCAAACCTGGATGGTCTGGTACAGGCGGATGGTACAGGCGTGCCCTGGCCATAGTAGTGCTCATTACCGATACTATAAACTCTTGGCGAATCCATCGAAGTTTAGTATGGGTGGGCGGTACGAGCGCCTCTGGCTGTACCGATGCTCGTTATCGATACGGTGAACTTTTGGTGAATTCATTGATGTTCAGTACGGGCGGGCAGTATGGGAGCCTCTGGCCAACCAGTGCTCGTTACACAGTCTGAACCCTGTTTACTTCTTCCCTTCACTTTTCTCTTGCTTCTTTAAACTCCACTAGGGTAAATCCATTACAAATCTCAAAAATCAAACATATTTATTAATACACACAAAAAGTAAAAGAAAATAAACAAATTTAAACTTAACTTATTAAGAATGGGTTGACTCCCATTAAGCATTTTATTCTAGAGTTTAGCTTGTCAGCCAATCTCCATTTCATTAGCGTTTACCTCGAGCTGCTCTTCATCTATGGTTTTACTACTTGGATACGTTTTGGTGGTGGAACATATTTTCCATTATGCTCATGTTTCTTTGGAAAATAGCGAACAATCTGATCATCATATATATTGAAGACAATCTTATCGCTAGAACAATCTATGTTAGCTCCGGATGTGCTAAGAAAAGGTCTTCCAAGGATGATAGAGAGTTTGTCATCTTTAGGAATATCAAGTATAATAAAATCATTAGGTACAACATGTTGGTCTATTCTAACTAGAACATCTTTGATCATATCGACATGTTGTTTAGTTGTCTTATCAGCAATTTGCAAAGTAATGAAGTGGGAGAATACTCTCCAAGGTTCAATTTTTAAAACAAGGAATAAGGCATGACACTAACACCTGCTCCTAAATCACAAAGACAATTAACTATATTTGTTTTTCCAATTGCGCAAGAGATAGTTGGTATGCCCTGGTCCCCAAGTTTAGCAGGTAACTTATCACCAAAGCTTGTCATTACTGCTACAGTCTTAGTTACCTTATTTTTTTCTATTAAGAATATCTTGCATAAACTTTTTATAAGTAGGAACTTGAATAACATCAGTTAAAGGAAATTCTAAATGAAGGCTTCCTAGTGCCTCGACAATAGAATCATAAATAGCTTTATCTAGTTCATATTGAACTCGATTAGGATAAGGAATTTTATTTTTGGTGGGTATTACCTTCTCTTTTACCTTTGCCACTGGTTCAACATCTTTTTAGTTTTATTTGTTGCTGATTTTTTCTTATCGGCGCGCTCTTCACGTGATGTGATAACTTGCTTTTCTTGCTCCTTTCTGAGATCGGCCTCTTCCCTTGAGTCGACAGTCTCAGCATCTGAGTCATACCGTTTATGTTTATCTCCTACTTCTTCTTCTTCTCTAGCTTTGGAAGCCTTATGTTCTCTTTTCTGAGCTTCATAATCAATATCATCTTAAGGATCAACTAGGTCCTCTTCCTCTTGACTCATCTCTTGAGTCTCTCTTGCCTTGTGGGCTTGTTCTTCTTGATACCAAGGTGTCCCTTGTGGTTCCTGCATCTCTGTGCCACGTCTAGTGACAATGTTAGTAGAAACAATATTGAAATTTCCTTGGTTCAAAATCAAATTTTGGGTTTCGATTATTTGATCACATTCCATCTTAACCATACTTAAATACCTATCAAAATGCTTTATAGCATGCCCCAAGTTATCAACGACTTTGGTTAGGTCTCTTATATTATTTTCTTGAGTCATAAGACGTTCATAACTTTTCTCATGAAACTATTTTTGTTGATATCTAAACTTTTGCATGACAAGATTTATATCATATTCCATTACACATAAGCTTGAAGAATGTCAATTTTAGTTTCTTTAATAAGTTCCGAGTGTATTCCTTTTCTTCCATGGACTTTTTGACTTTAGGTATAAGATATGGGGTATGTGAATCATACATTTTCGTGGTTCAACATCCTTAACTGGATTGTATTGTTTATCTTTAAAGGATATTACCTCGAAAATATTTACACATTCTAGCAATGTTAAGTTGCAAATAGCTCCCCCTACAGATAGATCAATCATTTCTTTTGTTTCATCATTAAGCCCATTGTAAAAATACTGGATAATTAAATGCTCATGTAAACCATGATTCGGGACTTTCATAATCATTGCATAAAATCTATTCCATGCTTGATAAAAGTTTTCTCCAATTGTTTGGAGAAAGTTTGTTATGCTACGTTTAATCAGCATGATTTTAGTGACCGAACAATATTTATGCATAAACTATCATATGCAATCTTCCCAACTTTTTATAGTGTGATTAGGTAATGATTGTAACCAAGTAAAAGCATTATATTTTAGAGACTAGCGAAGAAGTGTAAGGAGTAGAAAATCTATTGGTAGACTTGTTGGTTTAAGAGTAGCGCAAAGGTCATGGACCCTTGTCAAGTGATCACTAGGATATTCCTCTTCTTTTCATGCGAAAGCAATCTCTTTCATCATATAAATTAGCTCAGGATATATTTCAAATTCCTGGTCCCATATTCTCCAAATGGTAGCTCAGGTTCTTCAGCCCCCTGGGTGATGGTCAAGTCTACTATCAAAGGAATCAAACTAATCATGTCTATAGTATGTGAGTTAGAAAATCTTCCAATAAATTCTAGGTGTCTCTTAGTTGGAATACAATCAATGTATGGAGGTGAATACGTTTTTCTTGATTGAGTGGAACCTCTGTCTTCAACGGAGATCATGGATGGTGTCAACAATTACTTTTGTCAAGAAACAACACTTAGTGCTTAGCTTCCCTGCAACGGCGCCAAAAAATATCTTGATGGCCTGCAAGTGCACAGGTTCATCAGAGTATGTTTTCGTGGAAGTATTAATTCTAGTTTTTATATCGATCCCAATAAGGAGCCTAGGTAAGTGTTTTTATGCGGAGTTTCTGTCGCACTCAAGGTGTCACTGGTCTTGAGTGAATTGACTGCAATTGTTGAAGGTGGAAGGTGGTGAGTGAATAATAGAGGAAACTTGTGTGAGGAAAAAGCGAGAATGAAATAACATAAAAATAAAGACGAGAAATGTGTTCGAGGTTCCTGTAGATGAGAAATTAGGCGCAGAGAGAAATGGTTCATGGTGATAGTGAAAGTGCCAGATGAATAAAGTAGAATAAGTGATAGTGATATTTCTTATTTGTAAGTGAGTAGGCAAGCAACCCGTATACCAACTGGAAGTCCTCATGGCCAATTCTTCCAAGCCCCAATGATCCGTCTGCCTCTTACCACGACAATGGTCATCACATTTTAAGGTCTTTTGACCGGATCAAGGCTTTAATCTTGATGGTTCCTTGTTGTCCTCGAGTAGTACTAGCTCCTCATTGATATTGGCCATGTCACTCGGGGGTTGCCGATTTGCTAGCATACAAGCTCATACCTATGACATCTTTAGAAAATGTTACCTAGGCCCATAAATTATATAACAAGCAATAGGCCAACATATATAATCATTCTCACAATTTAATAAGCACTACAACGATCACAAATGGATGGAATTAAAGAAGGCACACCACATCTCACCAATCCCATACATCTCCCACGCCTATGGGGATTTACTCAGACATGAGAGAAATATTAATCAAAGGCATAATTGTATTGCAAATGGAAATCATCTCAAAGTTATCGTAGCAAGCCACAATACCAATTGAAGATTGAATCAAATACAAACCGAGGTAGATCAAAGTATCAAACCCTAATCTTACAAGTGCCAATCTCTCTCTCTAGATGTATCAATGGGGATGATGGTGGAGTAAATGGTTCAGAGGTTAGAGATTGTCGAAAAATGAGATGGGGTTATTCTCCTTCTCCACATCTGATCGCTCCCTCTCTCGATGAGTTTGGGTGGCGGTGTTCTCTTTTTCATCGTATCCCCTTCGTGAAAGTTGCTTCTATTGTTATAACAGAGCTGGCGGAAGGTAGTACGGGTAGACGGTACGGGCGCACCCCGACCATACCAGTGGTCGCTATGCACTCGGGACGCCTCCAACGAAAGGGGATCTAATTGGGGATTTGCTTCTTTAGATGTAATTAGCCCATAATTACTATTAGATCTTCCATAAATGTTCATTTCCTAAAAACCATCACAAGACAATGTTAACGTTAGTAGAAAGGGGTAATCTTCAGTGAAATCTAGCAATAAACAAGAGGAAAAACAATGATAAAAAGTGATGAAATTGGGAGATATAAATACCTATATCTACTCAAATCATTAATGATTGTTAGGAAATAACGATATCCATCGCACGCAGCGACACTCATTGGACCACACTCATTGGTACATAGTATTTCTAACAAGTCAGTTGCCCTCTCCATTGTTCCGGAGAACAGGGCTCTATCCATATTGCCTATGAGGAATGGTTCACATGTTTAAAATAATTGAAAGTCAAGAAATCCAGAAGTGCATCGTAATGAAGCTTCTTCATGCACTTTACACCAATATGTCCTAAGCGGCGTTGACTGATGACCCACAAGTATAGGGGGTGTATCACAGTATTTTCGAGGGAAGTGAAACCCAATTTATTGATTCGACACAAGGGGGGCCAAAGAATATTTATAAGCCTTAACAACTGAGTTGTCAATTCAGCTGCACCTAGAAACAATCTTGCTCATAGCAGTTTATCAGTAGCAACAGTTTTGTAGTAGGAATAGTAAAGTAACAGCAGTAGTAAAAGCAAAGGCAGTAGTAACAATAGTAGTAAACAGTAGGATTCGAGTGCGGTAGGCATAGGGATGGATGGACGGGCGTTGCATGGACAAGAAAATTCACATAGCAATCAGAACATAGGGTAATTGAAGATAAATAAGATAAAGCATCCAAGTACTACATAATCCTAGGCATGTGTTCCATATATAGTCATACATGCTCGCAATGAGAACTTGCACAACATCTTTTGTCCTGCCAGCCCGTTTGCCTCGGGGCGTCAAGGGAACTACTGACAATTAAGGTGCTCCTTTTAATAGAGCACCAGAGCAAAGCATTAACACTCCGTGAACACATGTGATCCTCACATCAAAGCAATTCCCTCCGGTTATCTCGATTTCTGTCACTTTGGGGCCATTGGTTCCGGACAACAACGTGTGTATACAACTTGCAGGTAAGACCATAAACAATACTATCATAATGAATCAATAACATGTTCAGATCTGAAATCATGGCACTCGGGCCCTAGTGACAAGCATTAAGCATAACAAGTTGCAAGAAAGTCATAAAGCACTAATAGAAGATACTATGCACCATGCCCTAACAATCTGATGCCATTACATGAACGATCTCATCAAATCCCTACCATCCCAATAGCCTACAACGGGTGATTACTCACTCATAGATGGGGGAAACATGGATGGTCTATGGAGAAGCGATGGTGATGATGATGGCGATGATCTCCTCCAATTCCCCGTCCCGGCAGGGTGCCATAACAGAGTTTCTGGTGCTGTTTCGTGGAATCTGGTGGTGGCGGCAGAGCGGAACTCCTTCTGGAAAAATGTCAACCCCCCCTGAGTTTTTAGGTCAGAAGGAATCTTATAGGCGAAGAGGGAGACCGAGAGGGTGTCTGGGGCAGCCAGACCACCCCCTGGCTCCACCAGGCCCAGCCCGCGCGGCCAGGTGGTGTGGCTGGGCCCCAGCCCCACACCGTCTCATATTCTGGCTCCGGGAGTCTTCTGGTGAAATAGGATTTTTGGCTTTTGTCCCGTCCAATTCCGAGAATATTCATTTTCTGACTTTCCTGGAACCAAAAATAGCAGAAAACATGCAGCTGGCACTGTGGCTCTTGTTAATAGGTTAGTCCAAGAAATCATATGAAAAGTACTCCAAAGTGTGGACAAAACACAAGAAATTAGATAAAACCAGGCATGGAACATCAAAAATTATAGATACATTTGCAATGTATCAACATCCCCAAGCTTAACTCCCGCTCGTCCTCGAGTAGGTAAGTGATAAAAAGAAAGAATAATTTTTGAGGTGACATGCACCATCATAAACTTGATCAAAGTATTTGTAACACATTCAAAGCTGGTATCATAGTACTTCAATCATAACATGAAATACAAAGTTCTAGCAATAAGACAAAGAAACTGTGTTGCAACATGAAAAGGCATAAACAAAAGATTCATGAATAACAATGCTTTGCAAGACGTTTGTTTGTTTCACATAAAGAAAAAAAAGCATCGTAGCATTCAGCTTGTCCCTCATAGAGTAGCAAGTATAGATGCATAGGACACCTTCAAAGTTCATAAGAGTGACTAGATACAAATAGTTTAAAACAAGCAATATCAAGTTATGCATCAATCAACTAGTCTTGGGACAACACACATAGAACTAAGAATGGCCACTATGCTCTCAAAGTAGGTGCATAAAGGTAGAAGGTGGAGACTCAATATAATGGTGGAAGAAATGCCTTCATAGAAGGAAGTAGAGATTCAAGTTTCATAAAGAGCTTCAAAAAATTATGGTACTTAATAGCTTTTATCTCCATTGCCCCTATCATAAGCATCTTGAAGGTGATTAAGGTTAAAGTGACACAACTAAGAGCATATGCTTGACAAGTTATAAACTGAAATCTCATGCCCCTTGCTTACGAAGACCGAACCTCATGCTACTCAACTTTAGTCACAAGGAAGCTCTTGTCATTGTAAGTACATATGTATCATAAAGAACCGCCAACGGGGTACCCCTTGCACATGATACATGAGCTATCCCATAATCAAAATGACAAGGCAAGCATACAATGAGCATCTCAGCGATCTTTTTATTTGCTATTTGCATAGGTTTTTATTGAGGATGCTTCATAGATTGCTCATTATGGTGATGCTGCAAGTTTCCACCATGATTAGGCATGACTTAGGCTAGCGGCGTAGGCATTTCTCTAACACACATACAAACTCCATGATCTTACAAGTTCCACTTTTATTTCACACCGCCGGGATCCATAAGCAAAAGAACATGATATCAACGAGGTACAAAGTACAAGTGCAATGTTGAAAGCGTTCCCCATGATACATGGTTCTGCTAATTTCAACTTATCAAGCGCAAGCATATACACAACAAAGAAGGACCTAATGGTTCAAGTTTATTAAATGCAAGAAAGTAAAGTGTGCCATCAAGTTCGTGAGAGCTTTAATCACTAGTTTTCTCATAACAAGTTTAATTTGGAAGATAAACAAAAGCATGAATATACTTCGAAAATCATAAGCTAGTAGGTAGGTATGGTGGACTCTTTGTAAAAACTTGGTTTAGGGAGTTGGATGCATGAGTGGAACTCATACTTGGTTGTGGAGGCTAGCAAAAGACTAGGAGCGACAAACTAAGAGAGCAATAATGGCCATAATCATGCAGAGCGACAAAACATCATTGATCAAAGCATAAAGTGATACTACAAGTTGAAAACTAAAGGATCATAAAGTCTTATGGTGACTTGGGATAGTCATAACATGGTGTGAGCATGCGCCAAGTCAACCCAAATAAAGCATCAAAGGAGAATACCACAATACTATGCTTTAATATGCTAAAACAACGCATGATTCATCCAAGGCACATTAAGCAATCTCAATTCTTTATAACAAGTCATGATACAACAAAGAATACTAAGCATAAAGCTAAAAAAATATCAAGCATGGCATGACAAAGCATAGGCCATAGTAAAAAACAAGCTCTTTTTACCACTTAAGCATGAACTTTCCTACTCTTTTCCAAACCAAACCAAACTATTTGAAAACCAATGTATGAAAGAGGAGGTCCAACCAATCTATTAAGAAAACTAAGAAAACCAAGCAAACAAAAAACCAAAACCAAAACGAAAAAGAAGACGCGCCAAGAACAACACAACTATGCATGAAACAATAAAAATGAAGTGTTTGGAAGAAACCTAAGATTTTTATTGATGAAGAAGGGGATGCCTTGGGCATCCCCAAGCTTTTACGCTTGTACTTCTTGGATATTTCTTGGGGTGACACGTGTGGAATCCGCAAGCTTAAGCTTTAGTCCATCCTTCATCTCATTACTCATTCCTTCCATACACCTGAAAATTTTCCTTCATACAAAACTTCACACAATCTTTATTAGCAACATTAGTGTACTCAAGATAATAAGTCTTTAGGTTCAGTTCCAACACCAATAAAACTTCCATTAGAACACTAGCTACTGTGGTAATTCCCTCAAAAAGCTCAATTCCCCAAAAGAACTCAAAAAGGAACAAACAAGAAGCAAATGCAAAAAATGGCAGAAATCTGTCAAAACAGACCAATAGGTAAATACAAATTTTTTCGAAGACCTTTTGTTGCTCAAATCAAAAAGTGTTGATCTAACGAAAGTTAGATAACAATCTAGGGCCGAAGCACAAAAATTCACGCCTCAAAAGGACGTACAGAGATTTTACACGAATATTTACAGTGAAGCACATAAATCTGTTTCGGGACAGCAACTTTCCCAACCATTACTTCTCTCTCATTAGAGGTTACTCTTGGCACAAAAAGCAAATAAATAGGATAAGGAGCGGTTATTACTGAGGTAATAACTTCCAAGACTTATCTAAAACTTTTGGGTTATCTCCCAATAAGTACTTTTCTTTAACGCCTTTAAGTTAGACATGATAGTTTGAGAGGATGCTCATATAAGAAATATGAATTGAAGTAAAAGAGAGCATCAAGAAGCAAATTCAAAACACATTTAAGTCTAACCCACTTCCTATGCATAGGAATCTTGTATGCAAATAAATTCGCAAAGAACAAAGTGACAGACATAAGAAGATAAAACAAGAGTAACTTCAAAACTTTCAGCACATAGAGAGATGTTTCAATACCATGAAAACTTCTACAACCATATTTTCCTCTCTCATAATAATTTTCAGTAGCCTCATAAATAAACTCAACAATATAACTATCACATAAAGCATGCTTTTCATGTTCTACAAAAACATGATTTTTATCAAGCTCAAAAACAGTGGGATTAAAACCTTCAAACCCACTTTTAACAATTCTATAACAAGATGACTGATCATTCAATATAGGACCATCGTCTAGAGCTTTATGATAAACAATTTCTAAGAAAAACTCTTTAGTACCATGCATATCGAAGTTAGGCACAAATAAAGGATTATCACAGATAACATGAGCATAACATTCATCCTCCTTTGGTAAGCATGGGGGACAATCAAATAATATAAGGGATAAAGAGTTACTCTCATTAGAAGGTAGGCATGGGTAGCTAATCCATTCTTTCTCCTTTTGTTCATCACTCTCCTCCTCTTTTTCATCTAATGAGCTTTCAGGTTCATCAATTTCTTCTTCCATAAGATCCTGCAAGGCATTAGTCTCTTCCATTTGTGGAAAGCATCTATTCATATATTCAAGAATATAGCCATTTTCTTCCTTGTAATTATCAAAGCAAAATTTAAGTATATCATAAACCTCATGTTTATAAGGTGAATCATCAATATTTTCAAGCAAAATAGCAAGTTCAAATGCACCCTTCCAAGCAATAAATTCCTCAATTTGTTCCACATCATAAAAGTCGTAATTTCCCTTAACATAAGAAGACGTGGTAACATCATCATTATACTCACATTGAAAAGGGAGGTGTTTGTACCTCCTACAACAACAAGATTTATCAAAGCAATAAGTAACATTATAAGTAGAGCACACATTTATAGCAATGGTATATAATTTATCAATTTGTTCCCATAAGTGTTTTGCTTTTTGTGACAAGCGGTGTTCCTTATAATAATATTTTTGTTCTTCCTTGAACCCACCTTGCCAATAAGATTCAGTTTCAAAGAAACCAACAATTGACATCAAGCATGATAAAGCAAGACAATAATAGACCAACAAAAATAACAACTAGAGTAGGAACTATTTTTTGTATTATTGATAAAGAAACAAGGAAACAAGGAGGAAATAAACTAAGCTTGAACAATAGTGATTCCAAGTGAACTTGATAAATAAAGCTATGCTCCCCGGCAACGGCGCCAGAAAATCGTCTTGATGACCCACAAGTATAGGGGGTGTATCGTAGTATTTTCGAGGGAAGTGAAATCCAATTTATTGATTCGACACAAGGGGAGCCCAAGAATATTTATAAGCCTTAACAACTGAGTTGTCAATTCAGCTGCACCTGTAAACAATCTTGCTCACAGCAGTTTATCAGTAGCAACAGTTTTGTAGTAGGAATAGTAAAGTAAGAGCAGTAGTAAAAGCAAAGGCAGTAGTAACAATAGCAGTAAACAGTAGGATTCGAGTGCGATGGGCATAGGGATGGATGGACGGGCGTTGCATGGACAAGAAAATTCACATAGCAATCGGAACATAGGGAATTGCAAATAAATAAGATAAATCATCCAAGTACTAGATAATCCTAGGCATGTGTTCCATATATAGTCATACGTGCTCGCAATGAGAACTTGCACAACATCTTTTGTCCTACCAGCCCGTTTGCAGCGGGGCCTCAAGGGAACTACTGGCAATTAAGGTGCTCCTTTTAATAGAGCACCGGAGCAAAGCATTAACACTCCGTGAACACATGTGATCCTCACATCAAAGCCATTCCCTCCGGTTATCCCGATTTCTGTCACTTCGGGGCCATTGGTTCCGGACAACAACGTGTGTATAGAACTTGCAGGTAAGACCATAAACAATACTATCATAATGAATCAATAACATGTTCAGATCTGAAATCATGGCACTTGGGCCCTAGTGATAGGCATTAAGCATAACAAGTTGCAACAAAGTCATAAAGCACTAATATAAGATACTAGGCACCATGCCCTAACAATCTGATGACATTACATGAACGATCTCATCCAATCCCTACCATCCCCATAGCCTACAACAGGGGATTACTCACTCATAGATGGGGGAAACATGGATGGTCGATGGAGAAGCGATGGTGATGATCTCCTCCAATTCCCCGTCCTAGCAGGGTGCCAGAATGTAGTTTCTGGTGCTATTTCGTGGAATCTGGTGGTGGCGGCGGAGCGGAACTCCTTCTGGAAAAACGTCGAACCCCCTGAGTTTTTAGGTCAGAAGGCATCTTATAGGCGAAGAGGGAGACCGAGGGGGTGTCTAGGGCGGCCATACCACCCCCTGGCGTAGCCAGGTGGTGTGGCTGGGCCCTAGCCCCACTGCGTCTCATATTCTGGCTCCAGGAGTCTTCTGGTGAAATAGGATTTTTGGCTTTTGTCCCATCCAATTCCGAGAATATTCATTTTCTGACTTTCCTGGAACCAAAAACAGCAGAAAACAGGCAGCTGGCACTATGGCTCTTGTTAATAGGTTAGTCCAAGAAATCATATGAAAAGTACTCCAAAGTGTGGACAAAACACAAGAAAGTAGATAAAACCAAGCATGGAACATCAAAAATTATAGATACATTTGCAATGTATCATTGACACAAGTATTTGGAACTATCATCATTTAGTTTACATCTGTTGGCATCAATATTATCAACATATGTATCACTACTATTGAGATTCAACAGGAATATACAATTCACAGTAGGTGCATGACCATAACAGATATTACTCATATAAATCGAACAACGGTTATTCTCAGATTTAAATAAATACTCGACTCCAAATTAACGAGATTAGAATATAATGTTCATGATGCTCAATGCAAACTCCAAATAACAATTATTGAGGTTTAAAACTAATCCCAAAGGTAGAAGAATAGGGAGTGTGTAGATGATGTTCACATCAATCTTGGAGCCATTTCCAGCGTGCATCATCACCTCGTCTCTTGCTAGACATCATTTATTCTAGAACTCCTATTTTGAGTTACAAATATTAGCAACTGAACCAGTATCAAATACCTTGACACTACCACGAGCACTAGTAAGATACACATCAATAACATGTATATCAAATATACCCTTATTGATGTTGCTAGCCTTCTTATTTACCACAAACTTGGAGAAGTTGTGCTTCTAGTGGCTATTCCCCTTGCAGTAGAAACACTCAGTGTTAGAAACACCTTGGGCTTCTTTGTGGGAGTGGAAATTTGGTTTCCATTCTTCTTGAAGTTTCCCTTCTTTCCCTTCTTCTTGAAACTGGTGGTTTTACTAACCATCAACACTTGATGCTCCTTCTTTATTTCTATCTCCACAGTTTTCAGCAACACGAAGAGCTCAAGGAGGGTCTTATCCATACCCTGCATGTTATAGTTCAACTAAAAGATCTTGTAGCTAAGTGGAAGTGACTGGATAGCTCGGATGATCCCCAACTCATTATGAATCATTACACCCAGCTGGCCCAAATGATTAGTGTACCCAGACATTTTGAGCACGTGTTCGATGATGGAGCTATTTTCTTCCATCATGCAGCTAAAGAACCCACCAGAGGATTCATATCCCTGACTTTGGCATGTGTTTGGTAAACCAGTTTCATCTCCTAGATCATCTTATATGCTCTTTACCGCTCAAGATATTTTTGGATCTTGGGTACTAAACAATACATAATGGCGCACTGAACTATCATGTAGTCATCCTTATGTGTCTGAAAGACATTACTGACATCCTCCGGAGCATCTTAAGCACGGGATACACCTAGTACAACATCAAGGACATAAGATTGTTGCGCAACAGTGAGGATAATCCTAAGATTGCAGAACTAGTCTATAAAGTTTCTTCCGTTGGTTTTTAGTTTCTCTTTCTCTAGGAATTCTTTGAAGTTGACCGAAACTATAGTGAGATACATTGATCTAGACCATGTTTGAAAACACATTTACACTATGTTCATGATAATTAGTTCAAGTTAATAAAATTACTAATGAACTCCCACTAAACTCAACATCCCTCAAGTTGTTTAGTGACACCCATCCAAATCCACTGCACCAAGTCCAATCATCACAAGTAGTTTCAATGGTGAACATCAATTATGTTGATCATATCATTCACATGACTCGTGTTTAACCTTTTGGTTCTATGTTCTGAGGTCATGTTGTACATGCTAAACTCGTCAAGGTTAACCAAAGTGTTTACGGATGTGTAAAATTGGCTTACACTCGTTGTATGCCAACATAGAGTTTGTAACACCCAATCATCATGATTGTGGTACTTCTAAACAAAGAACTTTTGCAATAGTGCATACTAAGGGAGAACACATTATTATCTTGATATTAAGTCTAAGGGATCATCTTATAATGATATCATCATGATTGAATCAAAGAAAAATAAGATGCATAAAAAAGGATAAACATCACATGCAATTTATAATGTTACAAGGTATAGCCTTTTCTTGTTGTTCCTTTTATCTTCATTTCCAGAGAACTGGCATGATCTTCATCACCAACAGCACGACATCGCTGCCACATAGTTTACTCCACCAACTATTGCTAACTAATAGTGATAAAGTAACTCAATTCACTACAAGAATCTAGGCGGTTCATGACGATCTGATATCGTCATGGATGAGGGTCAAAACACCATAATGGCCATCCGTGATGAATTCTATGATGAAAAAAGAGGTCATGGACATCACATCATAATTGAATCCGTGATGTTTTTCTGTCTGAAAACATCACGCCTGATCATGATGTTCCTGTAATTTTGTCGGGGCCAACTGGACCGGCCCAACCCAGGCCCGATCGTTCATGAAAATTTTATTTCATCACGATCGAGGCCACATGGCAGATGGCACCGCGGGTGTCCGTCAGCGATGTTTGCTGACATCATGTTCACCGTCCACAACGTCATCAACTTCCTGATGTTTTTTTCATCACAGCCTGATTCTGTTGTCTCCATATCCGTGACGTCATCCAACCCGCTCATGACACCATCCATCCCGTTTATGACGTCACACGGGCCGTGACGAATTTTGTTCGTCTTCACCTTTCGATGTCATGCTGGCACGTGGATAGTTGGCACGACCAAGCTTGCGCCTATCGGATGAGGCCACGTGGGCAAGCCACATAATTACACGTTGACAAATCAAAATGGGACACGTATCACCTACCAACGAAGAATTCTGTGTGATGACGTCATCGTTGGCCGTGACGTATTTGTTACGTCTAAATAGTTGGCCAATGAAAGTCGACCACATTGGCGTTTACCGTGACGAAAATGTTTCGTCAAGAACAACTAAGACGATTTCGGTTCATCGTGGATGCGTGTTGGCGTCACCGTGAGATCAGGGGGCCATTTGTGCATGTAAATTTTTACTAGCCCTAATCGTTTGTGACCCATTTGACATCACATGCATGAAATAACAGAATTTGACAATGAATTTCAGGACAAGTTTCCACATAAATTTCCATAGCAGCTTTTGAGCGAAAAGCCTCACAAGCTTCCACAACCAAAAACTTTCCACAACAGTTTATGATCCAAAATCCTCACAAGTTTACCTGCCCAAAAAACACACAAGTTTCCACACCAGTTAACTTTCCTAGCCCAAGCACTCACAAGTGTCAACCACAAGTTTACTTACCTTGCGAGAGCTGAAGCTGCTGTTGCTGCTGCTTCTGCTGAGTCATCCGAGACAACAATTGCTGAAGTAAGTCGTTTGTATGGTTTTGTTTGTCCTGCATCTCTTCTTGCTTCTTCTGCATTTTTGTCATATCTTTAGCATACTGCAGCCTATCTGCCTCGGCAGCTTCTTTTGCTCTCTGCAATTCCACTATGGTACAACACCATTTGTCACTCCCTACTCTCTCAGCCAAAATTACTGCTTGAAGGCCAGACCTGCTTCGTCTTGATATACTTGGATGGAGGTCGATGTTCTTCATGAATGTCGGATTTCTGCTGTCCAACGAGAGTGCAAAGTGCACAACCTCGGTGGAAGAAAGTGGTTCTTCCCTATGGACATTGCTAAGCCCAAAATATATCGAGCTCGTTAGGGAACCCCAAGAGGAAGGTATGATGAGCACAGTAGCAAGTTTTCCCTCAGCAATGAAACCAAGGTTATCAATCCAGTAGGATCAAGGAAACACCTCAAAGGTGTTGCTAGCTGAACTTTGGCAGGGTGCACTACCGGTGCCAGCAGCAACATGGAGACCTACACAACACAACCACAGAACTTTGCCCCCAACTTGCGATGAGGTTGTCAATCTCACCGGTTTTGCTGAAAACAAAGGATTAAACGAATCGAGTGGAAGAAAGTAATAGTTTGCAGAAAGTAAACAGAAAGCAGTAAACAGTTGATTGTTGGTTGATGGTAAAAGAAAGGACCGGGGTCCATAGTTCACTAGTGGTGGCTCTCCTTAAGATAGATGACATGTTGGGTGAACAAATTATAGCGGGGCAATTTACAAACATCGAGAAAGCAATCATGCATATACTACTCATCTTGACTCCTTTGAGACTTGATTGGGCATTACAACATTATACATAGACCGTAATCCAACTGCATCTATGACTAATAATCCACCTTCAGGTTATCATCCGAACCCCCTCCAGTATTAAGTTGCAAGCAACGGATAATTGCATTACGCATTGTGTGTAAAGTAAACAATACGACTGTTCTATGAACAAATGATTGTTGTTTTCTCCCTAGTAGCAACAACACATCTAGTACCTTAGAGATTTCTGTCACTTCCCAGATTACTAGAGGCATGAACCCACTATCGAGCATAAATACTAACTCTTGGAGTTTCTAGCATCTACTTGGCCAAGATAGCTACTAACAACGGAAAGCATGCAAGATCACAAATAACAAAGACATGATAGAATCAATAATCAATCTGAAATAGCATCTCAATATCCATCGGATCCCCGCACACACAACATGTAGAATTACAAATAGATGATCTTGATCATGAATGGAGCAAACAAGATCTAAACATGATAGAACAAAAGAGGAGAATCAGCCATCTAGCTACTACATGGACCCGTATTCCAGAGATGAACTACTCACACATCATACCGGAGGCTTGCATGATGATGAAGAAGGCCTCCAGGGTGAATTCTCCCCTCCGGCAGGGTGCCATGAAGAGCTTCAGATCCCTCCCGATCTAGGGATGCATATGACAGCGGCTACAGACTCTTTCGTGGAATTTTTATTGGGTCCTTAGGGTTTCTGTATCGGAGGCATCTTATAGGCGAAAGGGGAGGCCAAGGGGGTGCCGGAGGCGGCCAGACCACCCCCTAGCACGGGGCCAGGCTGGGCCACGCGGCCAGGTGGTGTGGCGGCCCCCTGGCCCTCTCCGTCTCGTATTCTGGCTCCGGGTGTCCCTCGGTGAAAAACTGACTTTGGCTTTTGTCC
This sequence comes from Avena eriantha, assembly GCA_910589775.1. Taxonomy (NCBI): domain Eukaryota; kingdom Viridiplantae; phylum Streptophyta; class Magnoliopsida; order Poales; family Poaceae; genus Avena; species Avena eriantha. Next base: position 327,102,122 of record OU342745.1, on the reverse strand, counting down.
CGTCCAATTCCGAGAATATTCATTTTTTGACTTTCCTGGAACCAAAAATAGTAGAAAACAGGCAGCTGGCACTGTGGCTCTTGTTAATAGGTTAGTCCAAGAAAGTTTATAGAAAGTACTCCAAAGTGTGGACAAAACATAAGAAAGTAGATAAAACCAAGCATGGAACATCAAAAATTATGGATACATTAGCAACGTATCAGACATATGGAGTCATCTTCTTTTCCATGATTTCCTATAGTATTAGGAATATAAGCAAACATTAGAAAAATAGCAAGCAAACTACTATCATATCATATACAATTGAGAGATGAAGATAGCATTGAATTTTACGAAGATGAAAAGTATTCAAGTGGACTTACAATTGCTTCCTTCATATTCTGAGTTTAGCCATTTTTCAGGCTACAATGTATCTTTTTGAAGAGTTCAAAGGCATCATCCTCACTACGAGAACATGTGGTAGTAGCGTACAAGACTTTGCACTTGTTCTCCTTGTTTTTTACACAAGTACTCTACACAAGAGAAACAATACAATATAAGAGGCAATTCCAATCAAACAATTCAAACACAAGGAGTAATAGTATAAGATGAAATGAAAAGTAACATGTTTCCTAGGGTCAGACCAACTATCAACAAGCTTGCACCACTGCTCGTCAGTCATGTGTTTCACTTCATCAGGACATTTCCTTGTAACTTGGTTCAGAGGGTAGGGATCAAAATACTTCTTCAGAATACGCCATTGATTCTTGCATGCCTCATAAACTGATTTGTGCAAGCATTCCGCATGTTAGGCTAATTTGTGTCCATGGCAAACTTTTGCTGAAATAAAACATGGAGCATCAACATTTGCAAACATAGAAATGGAAAGTTAAAGGACATCTAAGTCACAGAACATACATAAACTTTGCCTATGAAGTCTGCTTGGACATCAACCCTCCTTTTGTACTCTTTCTAGTGGGGTAAGATAAGCATGCTAGTCCTTACTATGACTGCACAATCACTGGCAAACCTGGCAGCAACACCCGGCTCATCTGGTCTAGTTCTTCCTGGAAGAACATTAAGTGAAAGCCTCCCTCCATTGGACAACTTGTGAAGCATCTTCCCCATGTTTTCCCCCTCACCACCAGTGCTTGAACATTATGCAGAACTATATCGTCAGAATTCTGCGTTTCGGTGTCTTCAGACAATGTGCATCAAAGTCTTGAGACATATGGTAGCCATCATTATCTACAGGAATACAATGTGCTGATTTAGTGTTCCACAATAATATGATGCGATTCAATGGATTACCATAGAGCAAGCAGTCAGTTTAACGCATTACCACATTGAGACTAGTCACTCTAGTCTTGGCACGGTACTTCATGACTAGGATCAGATTCCCCATATTTGGGAGCTCACGCATCGTATTGGGTAGCTAACCCCTGAGCCTCAAATTGGGTACCAGAGTCCTCGCCGTCGGTAGCTGAACACAAATGTTGGGTAGCTGACGCAACGCCTTGGGTACCTAACCCATCGGTTTGGACGGTGCACAGTCGCTTCGAGGAGGTGCCCGCAGATAGCTGGGAGGTGGCTTCTGGATTTGGAGAGGTGGCAAGTCACCTTTGGGGGATGGCCGTGGGCAGAAGGATGCAGACTTCATCACTTGGGAAGGTGGCTTCTTGATTTTTATAGGTGCCTGGTTGGCTTTGGGAGGTGCTAGAGGATGGCAACATGTGGGTTGGGGTTCCACACCTTGGGTACATGGCTGCTGGCTTTGGGGAGGTGGTTTCTAGCTTTGGGGAGGTGGCTGCTGACTTTAGGGGGGTGGATGCTGGATTTGGGGGGTGCATGCTGGCTTTGGGGAGGTGGCGGCTGGCATACCAGCGGGTCAGAGGGAGAGGGCACCTCGCCTTAGGCAGAGTGCTGCTTATGTTGCACAGCTGCCATCTCACCTTGGGCAGTTGGTTTCTTGCCTTGGGTTGTTGCCTTCTTGGCTTGGGTAGGTGGTAGATTGATGGCTACTGGCTTCTCGCCTTGGTGGGCATCAGGAACTACAGCTTTAGCCACTTAGCCGGCATCAGGAACTGTAGCTTTGGCCACTTGTCCAGCATCGGGAACTGCAACTTTAGCCACTTGGCCGGCATTAGGAACGATAGCTTTGGCCACTTGGTGGGTATCAGGAACTGAAGGTTTAGCTGCTTGCCCAGCATCAGGAACTATAGATTTGGCTACTAGGTTGCCATCAGGAACTGCATCATTGGTCACCAGCAGGAGAAAATGAAGTGCAACTCTAGCCACCTCTAGGGCATTAGGAAGTGCAACTTTGGTAGTTTTCCTGGCATCAGAAAGTGCGGCTTTGGTCGTTTGTCGGGCATCAAGAAGTTTGGCTTTGGCAATCTTCTGGGTTGCACTCTGAGTTTCTTGTGAATGGTTCAGGGGACTTGCCTATTTTGTTGTTCACCGTGTGGAACCTAGAGGTGTAAGTTCTGCTTTTAGCAAATTCCCCTTGGACCTCGTGTGTCTCTCATTTTCTGTGTCTAGAGATAATACTGATGCCACGACGTGCATGCGAGATGATCAACCACCAGGAGCCATCATTTGCCTAGGATTTGTCTTCTTGAATTTTCTCTGCTTAAGCTACACATTTTACATGTAACAGTCAATTGGGGAAAATAAAGAGGAACAAAACATATGGCAAAAAGAGTAAGCAAACAATTCCACACAAGATGATTTGGCAGCACCTTAATTGTGGAGAAATCATGAAAGATGGTGAGCTGGAAGGTAAGGGGGCTACCTACAACCTAGTCTCCTCGATGACTAGTGTTTCATCACCTGATAGGTCACCTTCACTAATACCCCACCCCTCGGGATCATATCGAGGTCCAAAGGGATAACTGTTGCTCTTTTTAGGGGAGAATATAGTTGGGGATGCAACAACACTGACTACGAACCTAATACCAATTCGTTGCATCCATGGACTCTTTCTCATGGTGGTTTTCATCTAACTTTCTTCCATCAGTAGTATTTGTGGTTCTAACATGAATAAAGAATTCCAATTAATCTAGAAATATAAAACTGGGTGCGATACCAACCTATGTTATATAGTATATAGTACTCATCATTTAATAGGTTGCCATGAGCAATTTAAACAAAAATATTGTAGGCTACCAAACTAATGCAACACACAGGATAATGTAACCTGGTTTAAAGCCTTCCGTTTTGCTACTTCTAGGGGGTGGGGGTGAACACACTTGGCGATGCAACAACGTATGCTAAGAACCTAAGAGCATGTATAATACAAGACGCTTATAGAAGTGCTTAGTAAAATAAACCGGTTTTTAATTAAGAAATGGTGCTTATTTATAATAGGATGATGTCTAAATTGGCACCTCTCGAATACAAATAAGCATTGTTTCTTAGGAAAAAGATCGGATTATTTTTCTAAGCAACACCCAAGCACATTCCACTATACATCTGTGTTTCTAACGTGTATAAGGAACTCCAAATATGGCTCAATATATAACATAATGGGTAGAACAGTCCGCTATGACCAATTGGTACTCTGATCATAAGACATACGATGAAACAGCAAAACAAATGCAACATGGATTGCATGATACTCCTACTATGGGTAGCCTAGCTGGTATTATACACTAGTATCATACACATAATACTAGTGTGTACAAACTTCCCACTATGACCAACCTAAATGATGGTGTCTATGTTATAAGACCTATGACACTGCTCACTATGGAGATAATATTAAGACCAGTCATAGTGGGGAGTAATATAGCCTAGTAACATGCTATGTTACTCCCCACTATGACCAGACTTAGTATTATACACTGCAATAATAAGCAGGGCATGACGATTAAACATAAACATTACAAGCATCTACTGTGCAATTTAATAGATAATTAAGCAAAATATAACCTATGGTGCTCATTGTCCTATAGTTACCATCATGTAAAATAGTAAACTATGAACTACTTATATGATGTACATATGACATATCAGGAAGTAGCCAAAGTAATGCAATAAACATGATAATGCAACCTTTATCACATGAAAACTGATCATAAGCCTAATAGTTTACAAGTTGGATAATTCACCAATTGGTTGCAATAATAAGGAGGGCAGGACAATTAAACATGAGCAGTATAGGCATCTATATCCCGCCACTAAATAGGCAAGTAGGCAGAATATAACATATGTTGTTGATTGTCCAATAGTAATCATCAGTGTAAAATAGTCTAGTGTAAACAATTTGTATTTATACTCTGATCATAAGACAATATGATGAAGTAGCCAAAATATTGCAACAAACAAGATAATGCAACCTTTATCACACACAAACTCATTATAAGCCTAATAGTTTACAAGCTGGACAATTCACCAATTTGTTGCAATAATAAGGAGGGTAGGACAATTCAACATGAGCAGTATATGCATCTATATCTTGCCACTAAATAGGCAAGTAGGAAGAATATAACATATGTTATTGATTGTCCAATAGTAATCATAAGTGTAAAATAGTCCATTGTGAACAATTTGTATTTATACTCTAATCATAATACGTATTATGAAGCAACCAAATATTGCAACAAACAAGATAATTCAACCTTTATCTGCAACAAGCAGTATAACCAAACAGCAGAAAAACAAGGTAAGTGTTTCCTTGCCTTTAGGCTGTGGGGCCTTTTTCTTACTACTATTCCTGGAGGAATGCTTAAATCGTGGCATCAAGGCTTGTCAGTGGACCTTGGTAGCAGACTATGTGGACGAGGTGCACGACGAGTAGGCAGACCTTGTCAACGATAAGGTGGCAGACCTTGTCGAGTAGGTGGACAACGAGGTGCACGATGAGTAGGCGTACCTTGTAGTCGAGGAGCACGTCGAGTGAGCAGACCTTGACCACGAGTGGGCAGACCTTGACAGCAATGTGAATGGATAGTGGGAAGACCTTGACAACGAGGTTGCAGGCCTTGTTGTCGAGGGGATGACCCTCGGATACCCCAACCAGACAAGAACTAAGGCGGATGGTTTGTGTCCGGCTAGCAGGTCGTAGCCGGACACAAACACTTCATACCAGCTACCAACCCATAGCCGGAACCAAGAAGGGCGACGAGATTCGGGGCCAGCTACACGAGCGTAGCCGGGTTCAATCAAGAGGACAGGGCGACGTGCGGCATAGTGCCCGGTACGCCCTGGTACATCGACAAGACCCGCAACTACGCAGCCATATCGAAGACTTTGCTGATGACGAGGGCACAGTGGCCGGGTGCTAACGACGGGCTCGCACGGTGTTCACTATACCCACGATGACGCACACGACATGTACTTCGACGAGACATACCATACCGGATACTGTAGATGACCAGCCGGCTGGGGCCTGCCTGTGGGACCTGTAAGCTGGACTGGCCAGTTAGACCACTGCCCCTCTGCCTATAGAAGAAGGGGCAAGGCTCTCGTAGAAAGGGTGGGACTCTGAGCATTTAAGAAGGTAGCTAGAAGATACAGCTCGAGGAACAATTGTACTCCATATTCTACCCATAGTCAGATCGGAAGCAGTAGGAATTTTACCTCACCACGAGGGCTCCAAACCTGGGTACTTCGAGTGTCTCGCTACACTAGCTCATACCCAATCCCGCCTGTGGACGCCGTCGAGAGCTTTCCTGCTAGTCCCCACACCTCTATCTAACCTTATCAGGTACTGCCATTCGCAATACAATGACAGTTGGCGCCCACCGTGGGGCTAGATGGCTTTGACCGGAGTCACGTTCCGCACGGGACCCCGCACTTCAGCCGGTGAGCGCGTGGCCTCCGGCCTTGTGCTTACACTCGCCAAGTTCAACTGCGTCATCAGCAACGCATCGTGTTTCGCCAGATCCACCTTTCCAGCGAACGGCTCCATCCTTCTTTTTGGCGACCTTCCCGTCTATGTCGCCACTGTGCTAGAGCATTTCCCTAGGGAGATCGTCTCCGTCTCGGAATCGCTACTCCCCAGCAGCAGCATCTCTGTCGCTTCGCGTGATGTCGAGGTCATGATGACTGGCTCCAGCTCCCAGCTCCGCCGTCCTCGGGAGCAGGGCGCGGACGAGGTCGGAACTTCCGCTCCCCCGTGGTCGAAGAACCCGGTGGAGGAGGCCATTGACCGGCTCCTCATGCCGGTTTAACCTCGGGGACAACCCAGAGGAGGCGGAGGCAAACTTCGCCATGGAAAGGCAGCTCCTCCTACAAGAGGCCATCGAGCTGGCTGCCGCCAAGAAGCAAGTCGACATCACCATGCGCGAGTACGACCGCGCCCACGGCCACACTCCGGCTACCATGGAGCTGAGCCGGCGTGGACAGGTGTGACGCCGAGGCGGTGGGCTAGGCGGAAGGATGGAGAGGGACGGTGAGCTAGATCCGCCACCTATTCTTGTCGGGCCCACCTACAACACGCCCATCAAGAACTTGCACGCAGCGCGAGCCGTGGCTGACGAGCTGCCCAACATGGAGGGCGAGGAGCGAGACCGGCAACACGCTCGGGTACAACAGCTCCTCCGAATCGCGGATGAGCAGGCCGACGCCATCCGGCAGATGCATGAGGACCCTAGATGCTCAAGGGGAAGCAACCTGCCCGACAACTGCAAGGGCGCACCCCGCGAGACCTAGTAGGCGTCCTCTCCTCCGGCAAGATCCCGCAGCCGATGCCGCAATTCCGGCCACATGGGCCGGCCGCGTCAGGAGCCGACGGTGAACATCAACCCACCCCGCCCCCTCCACCAACCGGAGCGCCACGACCTGCTAGTTCCCGTATCTCGTGCAGGGTAGGAGCGCCCAACCCGGACTGTCCGGATGCCTGTGACCGCATCGAGCTCCTAGCTCAAGCACGCGTCACGAAAGAGGAAGATTCCACCGGGATGGTTTGTTTTGGACCCCGCATCCGAAACGAACCGTTTCTAGATAAGTTTACTTGCCCTGGAATACCCCCCAAGTATGACAGCAGCATGAAGCCAGAGGACTGGCTGACCAACTACGCCACGACAGTCGGCATTGCCCATGGGAACAAACGCATAGCGGTGCACTATGTCCTCCTCATGCTAACCGGATCAGCGAGGACATGACTTAAAAGCCTCGTGCCCAACAGCATCAATGCTTGGCTAGATTTCGAGAAGGTGTTTGTCCACAACTTCAACAGCACGTACAAGCGTTCGGGCTGCCCGCGTGACCTGGCCTTGTGCATCCAGGGCGACCGCGAGTCGGACCGCGAGTACCTCACCAGGTGGACGGAGCTGCACAACACTTGCGAGGGCATCCTAGAGAGCCAGGTGATCGGGTTCTTCATCGAGGGGTGCTGAGAAGGCACCATGATTCACCACCGGCTACTGTGTGACGAGCCGAAAACCATGGTGGAGCTCATGACGGTTGCAGACCAGTACGCCACGGCTGACACCGCAATGAAGAAGTCTCTCCAGGTGAATGCTGACGGGTGACCGACACCCTCAGAGCCGGCTCGCGAATGGCCGAGTAACCCGGGTGGCGAAGCCGGATCCTCCAGGCGGCAACAAAAACCGGTTCCATGGGGATCGCCAAGCCAGACAGCAGAAGCCCCTCTACCATGCGAGGTAGGTCAACGCTGTGGAGGGCGCGCCCGACGCACTGGATGGCAACACTGTGGAGGGCGCGCCTGACGCACTGGCTGGCGCGCCCTTCGATCAAATGTTTGATGGCCCGTGCAAGTGGCATAGCGGACCCTTCAAGTCGGCTACGCTCACTACCTGGAACTGCAGCTGGACCCGCTAGATGAAGGACCAAGGTCACTAACCCTGGCTACCCCTGCCCCCTCCCGGCGAACCACCACCACCGGCTAGGGGATCCGGAAATGGCGGCAATGGTGGCAACAACAACAACGGCTACCCTTAGCCGCATGCTGCCTACCACATCTTCAAAACCGAGCTAGACGAGAAGCACAACTGCAGGCGGTGCTCCAAGGAGGTCAACGCCACCGTCTCCCCAGTCCCCTAGTACTTAAACTGGTCAAAGACCCCCATCACCTAGAGCCGGGAGGATCAGTTGGATCAGATTCTGAATCCCGGGGGCTACACAATGGTGCTTAACCCCCTCACCGTCTCCAATGAGCGCACCTACCACTTCTCGCGCGTCCTCATTGACGGGGGAAACAGTCTCAACCTTCTCTACCAGCCATCCTTAGAGAAGCTTGGCATCCGCGAATGCGACCTACGCCCGACTACCATGACGTTCCATGGTGTTCTGCCAGGGCCGGCTTGCGCCCCGCTGGGTAAAATCCAGCTGGACGTCATCTTTGGGACCGAGGAGAACTTCTGGCGTGAGCCGGTATGGTTCGAGGTGCTGAACCTGGCAAGCTCCTACCACGCTCTCCTCGGGCGCCCCTCCCTCGCCAAGTTCATGGCGTCCCCCACTATGCATATCTCAAGACAAAGATGTCGGGACCACACGGCGTGATCACTGTCGTTGTCTGCTTCAGGCGGTCGATGGAGTGTGTGTCGGCCGGCTCCAAGCTAGCTGAAGCCCTCCTCATAGCCGAAGAGAAGCGCGAGATCATGCGCAACGTGGCCTTGGCCCAGCAAGAGATGCCGGCTAGCAGGAAACCGGCTGGCGATGCGGCTTTCCAGCCAGCCAAGGAGATGAAGAGGATCCTGCTTGACCTCATCGACCTGACCAAGTTCATCACAATTGGTGCCAACTTGGACAAAAAATAGGAAGGCGCGCTCGTCGACTTCCTCCGTCAGAATCGAGACATCTTCGCATGGTCACCCAAGGACATGCCAAGTGTGCTAAGGGAGTTCGCCGAGCCCTCACTTAACGTGGGACCGGATGCCAAGCCGGTCAAGCAGCCGTTGCGCTGGTTCGCAGAAGAGAAGAAGAAGATCATTGGTGACAAGATCACCCATCTCCTTGCAGCCGGGTTCATCATGGAAGTGTACCACCCGGACTGGCTGGCCAACCCAGTCCTGGTGCGGAAGAAAAACAAGACCTTGCGTATGTGTATTGACTACACCATCCTGAATAAGGCATGCCCGAAAGACCCCTTCGCTTTGCCTCGTATTGACTAGGTTATCGATTCCACAGCCGGCTGCGACTTGTTGTCCTTCTTGGATAGTTATTCCGGTTACAATCAGATCTGGCTAAACCTGGCTGATCAGATAAAGACATCGTTTATCATCCTGTACGAGGCTTTCTGTTATGTAACCATGCCTTTTGGTCTGAAGAATGCATGTGCTACCTATTAGCGTTGTATGCAGAAATGCCTACATTCGCAGATCGGCCTAAACATGCACGCTTACGTGGACGACGCCGTCTTCAAGACGAAGGACAAGCGCACCCTCCTCGAGGACTTGGGGGAAATGTTCGGCAACCGCCGCCGGTACCAGATGAAGCAGAACCCGGAGAATTGCATCTTCGGCATCCCATCTGGCTAGCTACTCGGTTTTCTCGTTTCACAACGGGGAATCGAAGTGAACCCAAAGAAGATTGCGACTATCGAGAGGATGCAGCCTCCCAAGAGCTTGCTTGGAGTCCAGATATTCACCGGATGCTTGGCCTCCCTCAGTCCTTTCGTCAGCCAGTGATACGTCCATTTTGCATCACTATTCTATGTCATAATTCACTGTTATTCATTGATATATTTCATATTGAGAGGTGATACTTATGTTATTTTATCTGTTTTTGCATGGTTGATGACTTTTGGAGCATAGACCGCTGCAGTCAGGATTCTGATGGAAAATGTGCTGTTTGGAGGCAAAATCCGCGAAGATCAGAAAATCCGGGAAAATATACGGAAAATCCTATTTTTCCAGAAGACGAAGGAAGCCACAGGGGGCCCACACCACACCCTGGCGCGGGCCACCCTGGGCCGTGCCACCAGGTGGTGTGGCCGCCCTGGTCCACCCCTGGCACTCCCCTCTAGCGTATATTATCCTCCCGAAACCCTAAGACTAGGGGAGCGACCATAGAAAGATTTCGACGCCTCTGCAGGGCGGAAAACACCGAGAGAGAAATACCTCTCTGGCAGACAGATTTCTGTTGGGGGAATTCCTTCCCGGAGAGGGGAGATCGTCGCCATCAACACCACCATCAAGCTGGACTTCATCGGGATCATCATCATCACCATCCGCACCCTCATCACCATCTCCATATTACTGTAACAATTGTGTTGAATCTTGCATAGTTCATAGGGGAAACTTTCCCGGTGTTGATTACTCTTTGTAGTTGATGCTATTGAGTGAACCGTTGAATTATTGTTTATGTTCAGATTGTCATACATCATTATTCCATCTCTGATCATGATCTATATAATGTCTTGTGAGTAGTTCGTTTTGTTCTTGAGGACATGGGAGAAGTCATGTTGTTAGTAGTGGAATTGTGTTGAGAAAGATTTAATAGTTCGATATTTAAGTTGTGGTGTACTTCTTCTAGTGGTGTCATGTGAACGTCAACTACATGACACTTCACCTATATGGGCCTAGGGGAATGCATTGTGTATTTGGCTACTAATCGTAGGGGTTGCCAAAGTGACAGAAACCTGAACCCCCGTTAGAAAACCATTGCACAAGGGACGTAAGGGTCTTAGAGTTTAAAGTTGTGGTTATGTTTCTACCTTAATTACTTTCTTGTACTTATGGATGTTTGCAAGGGGTATAATCACAAGTATTTATTAGTCCTAGGAAGGTCGGTACATTAGCATAGGTTCACCCACACAACACTTAGCAAGCTAAAGAATATTAATCAACTATATGAAGTGAAAGCACTTGACAGTCTTCCCATGTGTCCTCGAGAACGTTTGGTCATCTTAAGTAATACAACCAGCTTGTCCTTTGCTGCATAAACGATTGGGCCACTTGCTGCATTTATTTCTATTGTCTTTTGTTTACTCATACTTTGTTTACTTGCTTTATCAAAAACCCCTAAAAATCCGTTTGCTAAGTATTTGCAGAGAATTCCTGATCCATACCACTAGCCAGCACCTTATGGTCCTCGTTGGGTTCGACACTCTTACTTATCGAAAATACTGCGATACACCCCCCTATACTTGTGGGTCACCAGCCAGCTCGGGGAGAAGGCACTCCCGATGTACCAGCTGATGAAGAAGACAGACAAGTTCTCTTGGACCTCACAAGCCGATGCCGCATTTCATGACCTCAAGCGGATGCTATCCATAGCGCCGGTTCTAGCCACGCCGGCTAGCAAGGAGGCGATGTTGCCCTATATAGCAGCCATCAGCCGGGTCGTCAGCGTCGTCCTGGTGGTGGAGCGCTCCGATGAAGGAAAGACTCAGCCGGTTCAGAGACCCGCCTACTAGCTCTGCGAGGTTCTCTCCCTCTCCAAGCAGAACTACCCCCACTACCAGAAGATGTGCTACGGCGTGTACCTGGCGTGCAAGAAGCTCAAGCACTACTTCCAGGAGCATCCGATTAAGGTGGTGTGCATCGCACCCCTTTCGGAGATCATCGGCAACAAGGACGCCACCGGCCGAGTCGCCAAGTGGGCCATCGAGCTCTCCGCCTACTCCATCCTATATGAGCCGAGACGCATGGTCGCAGGCCCTAGCGGACTTCCTCGTCGACTAAGACGAAACCCAGTACCTCCCACCAGTTCCTGACTTGGATCACTGGAGGATGCACTTCGACGGCTCGAAGATTCTTGATACATCGTAAACGTATGTATAACTAGTCGATACCCCGCACGTTGCTGCGGAAATAAAAGATAATTTCCTATGCGCATTGCTACGGGGCTTGATAAGTGGAAAACATTTTCCTATAGGAAATCAATTGGTACCAATGACAGAACATCAGCGTAATACTATGGCAGATGATTTTTTTTTTGTGAAATTCCACCGATCTATTAATAATCATCAACAGTAGTACAAAGAGTCATAAAAGTAATAGAAATTACAAATAGGTCATTTCAGTATAAGGAGGAAGAGAACTATAGTTCACGTAATGTGACAGATGGAATACAAATATGTTTATAGATCTAAATTAGTTGATTTAAATTTATCAAGAGATATGGATGAATCTAATACTAAATCATGCCTAGATACAATCGCGAGGGAGGACATTCGGCAGCACGACCCCCTTGCTAATTGAAAAGGCAGAGCTCCTGCCGGTTGCTAAAAAAAAAATCTAAATCAACTAATTTGGGTCGGAGAGAGTATAGAAAACTTCCGTTCCAATCATTATGTTAGACTTAAAGAGAAACATGTAGTCCGAACTTTTGTTGTTGTTGCTCCGAGAGTTGCTTCTTCCAATAGAATAACTTGGAAATGAAAGGGGCCGCAGGGTACTTCGTTTGTGATGTCCGCACGAGAAGACATGCTTTTGAAGTTAGGCATGTCGCTGCCCTTCAGCTTTTGAATTACATCCATTTTTTTACCTTGCCTTGTTGGAACAATCAAAGGAGAGACAACATTATTTGATGAACTCGGTTACAACTTGAGGAAAAGAGTTATGACCAAAACGCCTGGAGCTGAAAATTTAAACAATGTTATATGTTTTAAAAGGAGGGACCACATACCAGTTGTTTTCTTGTGGATAACCCAAAGAAATAAAAGAAACTAAAGATTAAATGGATCAAAGAAGTGCAACGTGAGATAGGCAACGAAGATGCATCAGGAATGTGAATTCTGTGTACTGAAAGAGCTGACACGAAAATAGTTAATAGGGTATATTAAGTTATAGATTTTTGACAGTACCACCTAGTTAAGCTCTTTCCGTTTTATTTACTCAGCCATTACGAAATGGTTTTGAAGCTGACCTGGAAACCTCTTAGATAGCGGCAAGAAGAGTAACAAATCAGCAACTATGTTAGCAAGCATGAATCACACACTAAGGGAGAATGAGAAGGGCAAGGACTGGATGCAGAGTTGCAGACCATTGTGTCCTCAACAGCTGACTTCATCTCCTTAACATTGCAACACACATCCTTTGGTTTGCTTTTCCAAATCTATTAGCTGGAGTTGTATAAATAGAATAATGGGTAAGAAAAGCATCGGAGGGAGAGGGAGAGGGAGAGAGACAGAGAGAGGTATCACCAAATAAGCTTGGCAAAACACATGATTCATAAGAAAAAAGAAGACCATTATGTGTTTACCTATATAAAAGATGTATATCCACAATCTAGTATTCCAGACCGTCACAATATATAAGCTGTGTATTCAGCTTCATGATGAACAACACCTATTTTACATGTAGCAAACATGGTCATACAATTCATACATTTAGTATATGTGCATCATAGTTAATTCGTACATATACGGAAGTATTGAGGAAAGACATACCAAAAATTCCATTGAGGAGATCAATTGACATATAAGGTTAATTGATGGAACCAATGCCTCAAAGGACATCATAACTTCAGATGGCATGATATATGATCATAAAGAAATAGCAAATAATAATGTTGATATCAGAAACAGATACTTCAGCTCCATTTATAGATATATAGCAATTGAACAACTGTCCCTGCAGAATTTGTCCTGAAATGGTGCAATTAGCATGTAACCATTTGAATCCCACGGAGAAAAAAACATGCAGTGATCCTTAAAAGGGTAATCGAGAAACTCCATGAAACAAAAGATTATCCTAAGCTGCAGAAATCATTATAATGCAGCAACTGATTGCCCCATCGTAAGCTGCAGAAATCAGCAGTATAGTACAGTACATATAGCAACTGATAAGAAAGAAACTTAGATCGGAAGAATTAGCCAACTAAATCCAAAATATCTGCAGAAATCATACGAAATTGCTTATTTACATTATGTTATTGGAATTGCAATTCTCTATTTGACAATATTTTTTTTTGCAACATATACTATACAGATTGGCCGGAGACCTAGAGAACAAGAAATATCTGAACCTATGAAATTGTAACCATTGGAGAGAGGAAAAGATTCAGATCGGGTAGTACCTATGTGAGGGAAAGGTATGATGCAGGTGGAGAAAAGAAACGTGAGGGAATATCCTCCTGCCTTGCTCATCCGACACGGCCATGGGGTACCTACGTTCCCGCGCGTGGTCGATAGTCAGTGCCCTCATATATGATCCATCCTGCTCGGTCCCTCCTGGAGCAATGGAGCCCGCATCACCGGTGCTGCACAGAATCCCGGTGGTGACACCGTATTCCCTGACAAATAAATCTGCTGGCACCATCGTTGTATACGAATCGACGAACGGCTTGGTGGGGATGTGAGGCGACAATGGTGGGCGCATATATTATGCGTCAATGGTGGGCGGAAATATGATCAGGCCCTGGGTGACGTGGTGGGTCTGGTGGCTGCATAGGAACATAGAGATGGGAATAGTGGACTACGGACCAAGGTTGTGATCCGGACGTACAATTGAAATCTGATGGATTGGAACAATTGCAGTGACGTGGCTTTACCAAATTTCAGCTTGCAAACATTAAATGCATTTTAGTGGGATGAACTTTATAGATATTATAGATTTTTGATTTTCTATGCTTGTTTTATATCTATTTTCTTATGTTTTGTTCACACTTTGAGGTATTTTTAAATATTTTCTAAAACTAACCTATTAACAAGATGCCACAGTACCAGTTGCCTGTTTTCTACTATTTTTTGTTTCAGAAAAGTTAGTAACAAAATATTCTCGGAATTGGACAAGACAAAAGCAAAGTCATTATTTACCCGAAGCAATACGGAGACCGAAAGGGAGACGAAGTGGCACACCAGGGAGGCCACACCTGGTGGCCGCGCGGCCAAGGGGCGCACCACCAGGGGGTGTGGGCCCCTGGTGCTCCACCGACCTTGCCCCTTCACCTATAAAACCCTCCCGGGATGTAAACCCTAGGAACCCAATCAAAAATCCACGAAAGAGTCTGCAGCCAATGCCATCTCCATCCCTAGATCGGAGGGGTCTGAAGCTCTTCCCGGCACCCTGCCAGAGGGGAGAGATCACCCTGGAGGCCTTCTTCATCACCATTCAAGCCTCCAGAGTGATGCGTGAGTAGTTCACCCTTGGACTACGGGTCTATGTAGTAGCTAGATGGTTGGTTCTCCTCTTTTGTGCTATCATGTTTAGATCTTGTGAGCTCCGTTTATGATTAAGATCATCTATTTGTAATCTTACATGTTGTGTTTGCAGGGATCTGATGGATATTGAGATACTTTTTCAGATTGATTATTGATTCTATCATGTCTATGTTATTTGTGATCTTGCATGCTTTCCGTCGTTAGTAACTATCTTGGCCAAGTAGATGCTAGCAACTCCAAGAGGGAGTATTTATGCTCGATAGTGGGTTCATGCCTCTAGTAATCTCGGGAAGTGACAGAAATCTCTAAGGTTGTAGATGTGTTGTTGCTACTAGGGAGAAAACAACAATCCTTTGTCCATGGGGCGATCGTATTGTTTACTTTACACACTTTGCTTAATGAAATTATCCATTGCTTGCAACTTAATACTGGAAGGGGTTCGGATGATAACTTGAAGGTGGATTATTAGTCATAGATCCAGTTGGATTACGGTTTATATATAATCTTCTAATTAATGCCCAATCAAATCTCATAGGAATCAAGATGTCTAGTATATGCATTGTTATGCTTTCTCAAATCTGTCAATTGCCTCGCTGTAATTTGTTCACCCAACATGTTATCTGTCTTAAGGAGAAACACCTCTAGTGAACTATGGACCTCGGTTCATGCTTTTATCATTCATATACCATCAACTGTTTACCGTTTACTGTTACTTTCTACAAGCAATTACTATCTTTCACACTATACATTTAATCCTTTGTTTTCAGCAAAACCGGTGAGATTGACAACCTCACTGTAAGTTGGGGCAAAGTTCTGTGGTTGTGTTGTGCAGGATTCCGAGTTACTAGCAACACCTTGCAGTTGTTTCCTTGCTCCTACCGGTTTGATAACCTTGGTTTCATAACAGAGGGAAAACTTGTTGTTGTGCTTATCATATCTTACTTTTGGGGTTCCCAACGAGCTCGAATATATTTTGAGCCATCAAAGCTCGGGGGCTTGGGAGCCGGCATCATCCTCACCTCGCCCAAGGGAGCCGGCATCATCCAGATCCACTTCAAGGCCTCCAATAATGTTGCCGAATACGAGGCACTGGTGCACGGCCTCCGGCTAGCCAGGGAAATCAGCGTCAACCGGATCCTTTGCTTCGACGATTTAGATCTGGTGGTGTAGCAGGTATCCGGAGAATAGGACGCCCACAATGCGAATATGGCCCTTTACCGGTTCCATGTACAGAAGCTCAGCGCCTGCTTTGATGGATGTGAGTTCCATTACGTCCCTCGCATGAACAACGATGCAGTCGATTCACTCGCCCGAATCGGATCCACCAGGAAGGCGATCCCTCCAGGGCTCTCCTTGGAGCATCTGTGCAAGCCCTCGATCACCCTGTCTCCCGAGTCGGATTCCATCATCTGGACAGGAAGCACGCCGGATGATGGCCCGGCAGACGCGGAACCCACGTAGCCCGCAAAGAAAAAGGATCGCACTGACTCCGGCGCATCCACACCCTCCAGCTCGAAAGACCCGGGGGCTGCTAGCTCGTCAAGTGGCTCGGGGGCTGTCATCCCGGGTACCTCACCGGGACAGCCCCCTGACATTCCTCAGCCGGAGAACGAGAGCGTCCTCACCATTCAG
Source organism: Avena eriantha (assembly GCA_910589775.1). NCBI lineage: Eukaryota > Viridiplantae > Streptophyta > Magnoliopsida > Poales > Poaceae > Avena > Avena eriantha. The sequence goes on along the minus strand of OU342745.1, from coordinate 327,085,495 downwards.
GAGATACCATGCTGGGCGCAACCCTTCATGAACTGCATCGCCAATGGAGAACTTCTGGACAACGAGGTGGAGGCCAGGAAAATCCGGCGACGCGCGGACACGTACACCATCATCAACAAATAGTTGTACAAGCGCAGCGTATCTGGCATCTTCCATCAGTGTGTCGACGTGGACACGGGCTAACAGCTACTCAAGGACATCCACCAGGGTGAGTGCAGACACCACGCTTCATCTCGGGCGATAGTCGCCAAGGCATTCCTCCATGGCTTCTATTGGCCCACCACCCTTGAGGATACCGAGCAGTTGGTCCGCGTGTGCACCGTATGCTAGTGCTTCGGGCAGCTCAGCCACATGCCAGCAACAGTGCTTAAGACCACACTGATTACTTAGCCCTTCGTTGTCTGGGGGCTCGACATGGTCGGTCCCTTCAAGCGAGCGTGCACAGGCATGACCCACCTGTTGATGGCGGTGGACAAGTTCACGAAGTGGATAGAGGCCAAGCTTATCCGAAAGCTGGATGGGGTGACAGTCGTCACCTTCTTCACGGACATCACCAACTAGTTCGGCTACCCCAACAGCATCATCATGGACAATGGCATGAACTTCGCCAAGGGGGCCTTCTCCCGGTTCTGCAACAACAAGGGTATCTGGCTGGACCTGGCATCTGCCACGCACCTGCAGTCCAACGGGCAGGTTGAAAGGGCAAATGGCCTAGTGCTAGCCAACATCAAGCTGCGCCTCATCGAGTCCTCGGAGCGATCGCCCGAATGTTGGATCGAAGAATTTCCAGCTGTGCTATGGAGCCTCCACACCACGCCGAATAGATCAACCGGCTTCACCCCGTTCTTCCTCGTCTACGGCTCAGAGGCTATCCTCTCCGTGGACATCGAGTTCGACTCACCATGCAAGCTCCTCTACCACGAAAAGGCCAACCAGGAGGCACGGGAGGATGGTGTGGACCTCCTCGAGGAAGCCCGTGAGCTGGCGCTATCCAGATCGGCACTGTACCAGCAGCACCTACGCCACTACCATTCGAGTCGGATCTGCCCTTCTCGTTTCACGAGGGCTATCTGGTTCTCCGGCTAGTACAAGACATGAAGGGCGTGCACAAGCTATCACCACCTTGGGAGGGCCCCTTCATCATCAGCCGGGCGTTGCACAACAATTCCTACTACCTCATCGACACGGAGCAGCCGCACAAGAACAAGATGGACAAGTCAGACGAGGAGACGGAACGCACTGGAACGCATCACTGCTCCATCCGTTTTACACCTAGTCGCCTGAAAATGTATGTATCCCATGAACTCTATGAATGAAAAATACGGAACCCCAAGAGATACTCGGGGGCTCCTTGCCAGAAATTTGCATGTGTTCTTTTTCCGGTTCAGTTTTTCGGGCTCTCGCAACCCCTACCCGGGGGCTTGCCGTCTGGCCCGACCTACTAAATCTATAAACCGACTGAGTAGTGTGCGATGATGTTAGGGGCCCACTCTTTGTCTCAGCTATAGACCGCAACCCGGCTGTCCGGCTAGCAAGAGCAAAAGCCCAAGGCATCCCACATGAAAAACGGCTAAGGATGCGATAGATTGGGCGGTCTGGCCTCGTGCCTAGTTTGAGATTATCTGGCTACTGAGCCTCGAGTACCATGCACAATGTATTGTTAGCTCCCTTCGATTCCGGCTGCAGACCGCAACCCGGCTGCCCATCAAGGACGCAGTGTAAACAGTAGAGCGCACGAGAAAGCGACTAAGTGTCCAGAGAAGCGCAAGCTAGTTTTTTGAAAAAATCGAAGATATTTTCCAACTTAAAAGCAGTATATTAACCGGCTAATGTATTGACAACAAATCCATATGTATGTTTATTTTGTACGACTACATCGAGTTGGTCGTCAAAAGGAAAGAAGACTCGAAGTCCTTGCCTTCATCAAGCGCTCCGAATCTCGGGGGCTACACCCACTGGGTGCGCTCGCATGCCCCTACTGGAATCATGTAGTTCTGACTGGCTAAAGGAGTTTAGCCGGATAATTGGAGCCTAGGTGAGGGCAAGGGTAGGAAAAGGAAGAAGATTCGAAGCACTGGCTCTGGCAACTACTCCGAATCTCGGGGGCTACACCTAGTGGGTGCGCTGGAGCGCCCCCACTGTCGATTGTGGTGATCGGTTGGTCCGAACAAGGTCAAGTTATCTGGCTAGAGGCGTCTAGCCGGAAGAAGCTAAAATCTTGAAGGAAAGAAAGAAGAATATTCGAAGCACCTGGCTTTGCCAGCTACTCCGAATCTCGGGGGCTACACCTAGTGGGTGCGCTGGCGTGCCCCCACTGGAGGTGAAGTTCCCCCGGCTAAAGGTGTCCAGCCAGGCGAAGATAGCCGGATAATTGTAACTAGGAAAGAATAAAAACTTCAAAGCATGCAAGATCATAAGAAAAAACAGAAGCAAGCAAACCGCATGATTAAATAAAAGGGGAGTCGAAGCTCCCATAGGTTCAACCGGCATCAGAAACAGCCAGCGCAAGCAAACAAGTTCAACAAGGCAAAAGTAATTACAAAGTCACCCGACATCCCGTGGATCATATCTAGATGGAGGGGCCCTTGCCATGGGGCTGATTCTGGCTGGAGGCGGCTTCGGGAGGCGGAGGAGGCGCGCTGGAAGATCTAGCTCCGACATTCCCACCTGTCGGCTGCAATGATGCTTCGGTCTCCGTACCCGGCGTCCCAGCAGACTCCGAGTCGGTGATGACCTCGTCAATGTCGGCATAGCCAGCGGTCTTGATGGAAGAGGCGCAGAGCTCAGGATGGGCTTGGCGAATGGCGGCAAGGTCAGCGCCGGCACTGAAGCCTCCGTCAATCTTCTCGACATGGGCGTCCTTGTACCAGGACAACATCAACACCAAGGCCATCTCCGCCCTGGCTCACGCCGCTAGGTCCCTCAGCCGGTCGATGGCAGCCGACACCTCCATCACCTTGGCCACCAGCTGGGTGATCATCTCCGGTGCCGCAACATCCGGCCAAATGAAATCAAAGATCGTGTGAGCCGCTTTGCACAGCTCAGCGGCCTCCTCGCCAAGAAGGGCAACCAACTCCTAGGAGTTGGGCTGCTCCCCCGGCCAGTTCTCCTGGAGCCGGTTGTACGCCAATAGGTCTACGCTGGGATAAAACACTGTCAGAAAAAGGAAATTCAGGTCTAGCTACCAGATCTGGACAGGAAAAGCTACTCAAAAGAAAGCACTTACCCTTGGTGGTGCGGCCAATCTACATCATCTCCTCAAGGAGGGCCTTCTCCCGGTCCACCAGCCGTTTGATCTCCTTCTTCTGATCTTTGTTCTGGGCATTGAGGAGATCGAAGGCCTGGGCCAGCCTAGCGAGGGCGGAGTCGTGCTTCCTGAGGGTGGCCTCCAGCTGGTCCGTCTTGGGGTGCCACTCCTTGTTCTGCATCCGGAGAGTGGAGTTTGACTTGGACAACCGGTCGTTCGCCTTGTTCAGGCGATCGATCTCCCGCTGGGCGCACACCCTGATGGCTGCAAGAAACTGGCTATCAGCAAAAAAAGGGGGAAGAAGAGGAGGAGGAAGAAGAAAGTGACTGGCTACTAAAACCGACTGAAAGGACTTACTCTGGGAGGTGCCGTTTGCGGCGGCCAACTTCTGCTCCAAGGTCCAGTTGCTCCCGCCTGTCACTTCCAGCAGCCGGATCTCCTTCACCGCTAGCTCGAGGGTTGCAGCTAGGTCCGCCAGCGAGGTGGCAGGAGAAGCATCATCATCAACAACATTGACGGTCAGCGATTCCTTCGCCTCCAAAACCGCCGCTCACCACTCCTCCCTCTGCTCGCCGTCGGAGTTATCGTCCGGGTTGACCACCAGCTCCTTGCCGGCTGAGGCCCTCCTCGTCCCCACGGAGGAACTACCTCCACTTTTTGTGGTCGCCCCAGCCGTGTCCGGCAGTACCACCATGGTCGGCGGGGTGTCCCCAGCCCCGGCTGCAGTAGCCAGGTCAGCGCAAGACGGAGGCGGGGGCGGTGCCCTGGGCAAAGGAGTAGGGGCAGCAGCAGCAGTAGAAGGTGGTGCGGTATCCGGTGTGTGGGGCGGCGAGCCAGTTGGCGCCCGCGGCGGACTGGCAGCACCGAAGGAGACGAGCGAGCTGAAAAGTCAAAGATTAGAAAAAGGAGCAAGTAAGAAAGACAAAAGATAGGAAAAATTGTGCAAGAGGAAGAAACAGGAAAAAACACAAGGCAAGAATGGAAGCTACTCACCCCTCCACCATAAGAGGCGGCGCCTTCTTATGGCCAAGCCGTCTGGATCCACTTGGGAGGGTGCCGGTCCGGCTCCTCTTGGGAGGCGGCTCTTCCATGGTGGCCGGCTGGACCCTCTCCCCCCGGCCAGACCGGCTAGAGCCGCCTCCCCCAGCACCAGACCGGCTTGAGCCGCTCCCTTCGGCTCCCGACCGACTGGAGTCGCCGTCCGTCGTGCGGCGCCGAGTCTGCTCGGGAGCTGGAGCGACCTCCTCCTTCTCTTCGACCCGGGCATGGGGGTCGTGGGACGGCTCGTCGTTCCGGTTAGGGAAGACGTCGGCATCGTCATCCGACTCCTCGCCGTTCCGGCGTGGGCGCATCTCGGGGAGGTCAGGCGTGAAGTTCTGGAGGGGCGTCGCGCCCTCCTCCCAGATGATGCAGGGGAAGTTTTTTCAAAAGAAAGAAAGACAAGAAATTAGCTAGTTGACAAGGTGGACCAAAAAACAAAAAGAATCGGCTGGCAAGAAAGCTTACCCGGGGCGCGCAGTTGTCGTGGCTGTAGGAGGCCAGCCCGAACTTCTAGTTCTCTGCCAACCTCTCCTTGGTGATTGTCCACACCCACTCCTTAAGGTTGTGGTAGCGGGGATCACGGCGAGACAGCCGGGTGGGGTCCAGCCGGCCAAAGTAGTAGCACATCTTGTGTGCGCGCTGCTACAACGACATCATCAGCTGGGACATCCAGCTAAGTGTGATGTTCAGGCCGGTCAAGCCGGCGATGGCGAGGGAGCGCATCCGCTGCAGCATCGCGTCCGAATCCGCCTTGTCGCCGTGGATCTTCTGATCCCAGTGATGCCGGCTAGACTCCACGTCTTTGAAGGACGGTAGGTTGATCCGGTCAACCTCGGTGACATTGCTGACGTAGAAGTACGATAGCTGCCACAGTCAGACCGTATCCTACAGCCGGAATTTGGGGTAGCCGGTTTGGGAGCGCAAGTAGATGAAGGCGCCACGGCACGCCACCAGCGGTCCCTGCGTGAACTGCACCTATGGACGAACAAGATACAGCAGGTAGAAGAGTCTGAGATCCGGTTGGATCCTGAGGTAGCTCTCGTAGAAGGCCACAAAGTGCGCGAGCGTGCCAATCGCATTGGCACCAAGGTGATGGAGGCGGAGGTCGAAGAAAGTGAGGAAGGTGAGGAAGAAGGGATACACGGGCATCGCGAAGCCACGGGCGATATGCAAGACGAAGATGACCCGCTCCCCCTCCGCCGGGTGCGGCGACTCCTCCTCCGGTGGCGCTAGCCGCACCTTCACCTTCGACTCTGGTAGCAGGATGCGGGTGGCGCGGTACTTGGCAATGTGCTCCTCAGTGACGGAGGAGCCGCACCGTGTGCCACGCTCGGAGGCCATCACGATCTTGTCCGCTGTGGTGCTGGGAGTAGAGTGACGGTGGCCCGTGTCTCCGATGACGCTAAAGGAGCAACATGGCTAACTCCGGTGGCAAGTGCTCACAAGGCAGAGGCGAGGAAGCAAGGGCGCAGGGGAGAACTGAGGAAGCAATGAGCGGAAGGGGGAAGCAGTTCCCCCGGGCAGCCTTTCAAGGACGGGGGAGGGCAACCGTCTATGGCACCATGTGGCGCTCACCGGGCCGCACTCCACCCCCACTACTACTCCATATCCCGTGTGCTGGCGCCGAGTGCGCAGAAGATCCCGGGCCAGGAACCAAAGCGCCAGACGGCAGTTCCCGAGGCAACGTGTGACGCGACATTACGCTATGTGACGCAACGCAATGATGGCACGTGCATGCTTGGCTGCCATCATCACTGATGTCACGGGTAGCGCAACAACTAGTGTAGCCGGACACAGATTTCAAATTCAAGAGGGAGCGCGCGCACATTTCACCTAAGTGCAAAATCTACACGTGCTCGGGGGCTAGTGTCGGGGGGATGACCCCCGGATACCCCAACTAGACAAGAACTAAGGCGGGCGGTTCACGTCTGGCTAATAGGTCGTAGCCGGACATAGACACTTCATACCGACTACCAACCCGTAGCCAGAACCTGGAAGGGTAGCAAGATTCGAGGCTGGCTACGCGAGCATAGCCAGGTGCAATCAAGAGGACATGGCGACATGCGACATAGTGCACGGTACGCCCTGGTACATCGACAAGACCCGCAACTACACATCCATACCGAAGACTTTGCTGATGACGAGGGCATAGTGGCCGGGTGCTAACATCGGGCTCGCACGGCGTTCACTATACCCACGACGACCCATACGACATGTACTTCGACGGGACGTACCATACCAGATACTATAGATGACCAGCCGGCTGGGGCCCACCTGTGGGACCCGCCAGCCAGACTGGCCAGTTAGACCGCTGCCTCTTTGCCTAACCTTGTTATCACAATCCGCCTTTGGTTATCAACTATTGGTACATTCCATACCGATAGGATTTGTGTAAACCGACACGATCTATCTGATTCCTTGTAAACCGATGTGATCTGTCTTACTCTTCGTAACTGACACGTTATAGTTAGGGGTGTTCGTTCTGTATCTGTTATCTCTTTTAGTTGTTCATAAGAATGATAAGAGTCATGACCATAGTTAGGGTTGCATTGAATGATATGAGTCATGACCAGAGTTAGGGTTGCATTCAGTTGTTCGTAACCGACATGTTATAGTTAGGGTTGCGTTTTTTTCCTATTCTTGTGCGAATTAATGCTTTGAGTACGGGATGGAGTCATGACCATAGCACTACTTTAATCATTCGCTCTTGTACCTTGAATGGGTGAAGCTGCTAAGCTCTAACTGTTAAGTGGTTTTGCGCATCTAGTTGGTATTTTAATGCCGAAACTTGCGGATTTTTTCTTTGGTAGATTGTGTTCCACACTCCTTTTCAGTCGTGTGCTATATGCTAACTATCTTCTAGGTGCTATGAACTTTGCTTGATATTTTAATATCATCTTAGTAAATTATATCCTTTAATATTGGTTAATTTTGTTTTAGTGCTATTTTGGATTATTAATAATTCTCCATTATGGTACTAATGCAAGTTTTTCCATCAATAATAGGATGCCTCGCCACAATGATCATGTCCCGTGTTTTCCAGACCTGGGTGCTGCGCTTGTCAGTTTGGAAAATACCCTGGGAACTATGTAGCAAACCCAACAAAGGTTCGAGGAGAGCGTCAAGAGGAATGAGTTCGCACCACCTCCACAACCTCCCAAGTGTGGAAACTTTAAAGACTTTCTGAAGTCCACCCCACGGCACTTTGAGGTGACCATTGAGCCGCTGGATGCTGATGATTGGCTCTGAGAGACCGCGAGGCTACTGGATACTGCATATGTTGCTGACCACAACAAGGTCAAGTGCGCTACTCAAATTCTGCGTGGGGAAGACGCTCTTTGGTGGGAGAGCTATCTGAGATCAAGTCCTCCTAGATTTCAGCCAAAATAGGGGGCAATTCACTGATGCTTTCAAAGAGATATATCTGCCTGAAATTGTCATGTAACGAATGAAGGAGGTGCTCCTGAATCTCAAGCAAGGCAACGACAATGTCAATACTTACATCAAGAACTTTGCAAACTTATCTCGTTATGGTGGGGATGAGGTTTCTGATGATAAGAAAAGACAGAAGAGGTTTCGTCAAGGGCTAAATGCTTCAATCAAATATGCTCTCACCCATACCACTCCAAGCTTGTTTCTCAAGCTTCAACAAGCAGCTCTTCAAGAGAAGGCAAGTAAACAGGCATATGATGATTCCAAGAAGCACAGCCGTGACACTGGTAGTTCCTCAGTAGTGGCCGTTCCTTCTAAGCGCCGTGTGTGGGTCCCTAGTACCGCACTACAGCTCCCTGCTCCGCCAAGACCGTCAACTTTCTCGCCAAGGCCACCATACTCTTACAACATCACTCCAAGGGGCTACAACAACAACTGACCTAGGGCACCGTATGGTGGAGTTCGAGGATACTCTACTCCTTGTCTGAGTGGCGCTTGTTTCTCATGTGGGAACACTGGACAGCAGCAGTGGAACTATCCTATGAATAACAAGGCTCTTCCTCCACCACATCCAAGACCTGCTTCGACAATTGTTCCTCGCGCACCTGCACCACGGGCTCTCAACATCAACACTAAGCCCGGGTCCGCTGATGCTCATGCCAATAACATCAACATTCTTCAAGCAGAGCATGCTCCTAGAGTTGTTCAACGAGTTTTATTCGATTATGGTGCATCGCATTTTTTTGTATCTATAAGTTTTGCTGATGAGAATGGGTTATCTATGGATTCTCCTCCTAAAAATCTGATGGTTCCCTCTCCCAGGGCAAGAATGTTATCTTCCAAGATCAGTCATGTCAACCAAATTAAAATTGGTGGCTCTTCATTTCTGGCTTCCTTTATTATTCTTGGTAAATCAGATATCGATGTCATATTGGGCATGGATTGGTTGAAAGCCAATGAAGCTGTGATTGATTGTGTTGAATACTCGATTTCTTTGAAAATTCCCGAAGGCCATATAGTCTATTCTCCAAGGCAAACTCCTTCTATTCAGCTCTACTCCTTGGGTGTCTAAAACATTGATGTTATGGAAGCCTTGCAAAATGTTCCCATGGTCTGTAAGTTCGCATATGTTTTTCCAGAAGAGTTACCAGGTATGCCTCCTAACTAGGGATGGAACCCGCCGGGTTCGGGGCCGAGTCTTCCACCCAATACCTGCCTCGTTTAATTAGTTGGGTCTAATTTTTTACCAGACCCGTGACCCGGCCAGGTTTGGGGCCCCAATGGGTACTCGCCAGCGCGTGAGACGGGAGCAACGCTAGCGCATACAGGAAGAAAACAATGGGATATTGGGGTGGGGTTGGTGAAAATGGATGCGTGCATGCGTGTCTTGTCTCGAGGACTCCATATTCCATCGCGTGCATGTGATGTGTGTTGTGTGCGTGCGCGGCCGTGTGGGACGTGTGATTACGCATAGGATTATTAGGGATATGATTAAGACTTTGCGCGGGTCTGTGGGTCTACGGGTATGGGTTTGCCACCCCCAAACCTACCCCGTTAGACTTGGCGGGTCTAACTTTTTACCAAACCCTCCCCATTTAAGGCGGATACCCGTCAGGTTTGCGTGTTTTGGGGCCCCATTGCCATCCCTACTCCTGACCGAGAGGTCGAGTTCGTGATTGATCTTGAACCTGGAACCGTTCCTATCTCCAAGAAGCCTTATAAGATGGGTCCTGTAGAGTTGGCCGAACTCAAACCGCAGCTTGACAAACAAGAAAAGTTGGGTTTCATTCAGCATAGCACTTCCTCTTGGGGGTATCCCAACAATCTTTGTGAAGAAGCGAGACATGACCGATCGACTTTGTGTTGACTACCGAGCTCTCAATGCAAAAACCATCAAGAATAAATATCCCCTCCCGCGGATCAATGTCCTCTTTGATCAGCATGCAGGAGAAGTGGTATTATCCAAGCTTGACTTGAGAAGTGGATATCATCAAATCAAGATTCGCAAGCAAGATGTTCCTAAAACAGCTTTCACCACTTGCTATGGCCTGGACGAGTACACAGTCATGTCTTTCGGCCTCACCAGTGCTCCCGCTACTTTCTCAAGGCTTATGAATTTAGTTTTCATGGAGTATCTTGATAAGTTCATGGTGGTATATCTTGATGACATCCTGGTCTATTCCAAGTCGAAAGAAGAGCATGCGGAACATCTCCTTTGTGTCCTTACAAAGCTTCGTGAGAACCATCTGTATGCAAAGTTCTCCAAGTGTGAATTCTGGCTCCCTGAAGTCACCTATCTAGGGCACGTCATATCTACTAAGGGCATTGCTGTCAACCCAGAGACTGTTTGTACAATTGTGGAGTGGCTCCCTCCCCAAAATGTCAAAGAAATCCGGAGTTTTCTTGGATTGGCTAGTTATTGCCGTCACTTCGTTCAAAACTTTTCAAAACATGCTAAGCCTCTTACCGATCTCCTCAAAATTTCTTTGGTCACCAGCGTGTCAAGAAAGGTTTGAAACACTCAAGGAAAATCTCACCTCAACACCTGTCTTGATTCCTCCTGATACATCAAAACTATTTTAGATCTTCTGTGATGCCTCTCTCCAAGAACTTGGTGCAGTCCTCTTGCAAGACAAGCAAGTCGTTTCTTATGCTTCCCGTCAGTTGGAAACTCATGAGATAAACTATCCAACACATGATCTCGAACTTGCAACGGTTGTCTTCGCTCTAAAAGTATGGAGGCACTACTTGCTTGGAAACCATTGTGAGATTTTTTCTGACCACAAAACCCTGAAGTATATCTTCACTCAGCCGAACCTCAACCTTTGCCAGAGGAGATGGATTGAAACCATAAATGACTTTGATCGTTCGATCAACTACACTCCGGGCAAAGCAAATGTGATGGTCGATGCCCTCAGTCATAAGGCATATGTGAACAACCTCATGGTCGAAGAACAATAACCTATCTTGTGCGAGGAATTCCGTCAACTCAACCTCGAGCTTGTACCTCAGGGCTACCTTCATAACTTGGTAGTTACCCCTCTCTTGGAGGAAAAAAGTCCGCTCCATTCAACTTGGTGATTCTTACACTAAAAGCATCATCTCCAAGATTTAGCTTCCGAAGTATGAACCTTTCCACCTGGATGACCAATGCACTCTATTCTTTAAGCACCAGATGTTTGTTCCGAAGTATCCGGGTTTGAGAGAGCAAGTCCTCAAAGAAGATCAAGATTTTGTTCTTTCTATCCACCCTGGTAGCACTAAGATGTACATGGATCTGAAAACACAATATTGGTGGTCGGGATTGAAACTGGACTGTGCCAAGTATGTCTTTGAGTGTGATGTCTGCCGCAGAGTGAAAGCTGTTCATCAAAAACCTTCTGGTCTTCTTCAACATTTGAAGCCTCCATAATGGAAATGGGAGAAAGTAGGGATGGACTTCATAACTGGCTTTCCAGTTTCCAACAAGTCTTGGGAACAAAACTAAACTTCAGCACAGCTTACCATCCGCAGTCGAAAGGGAAAGTTGAAAGGATCAATCAGATTATCAAAGATATGCTTCGCGCTTGCGTCATTTCTTCCGGCATGAAGTGGGAATAGTGCCTCTCATACGATGAATTCTCTTACAACAATAGCTATCAGATGGCACCCTTTGAGGTCCTCTATGGTCGCAAGTGTCAGACTCCGATTGGTTGGTCAGGGGCAGGTGAAATAAAATTCTTTGGCCCCGACATTGTCACTCAAGCAGACGAGAAGGTTATTATCATTCTTGAGAACTTGAAAGTTGCTCAGAGTCATCAGAAAAGCAACTATGACAGAAAGCACACATACATGGAGTATGTCCCTAGTGATCTTGTTTACCTTCATGTCACTCCCATGAGAGGCACTCATGGCTTTGGTATCAAGGCAAGCTTGCGTCGAGATACATCAGTCCTTTCGAAATCCGTGGAAAAAGAGGAGAAGTGGCTTATGCTCTCAAGATTCCTGAACAAGTCAGGGTTCATGATGTCTTCCACATATCTCAACTCAAGAAGTTCTTCAAGGATCCCGGCAGGACCATGAATCACGAGCTCATCAATATCCAAGAAGATCTCTCCTATAAAGAACACCCCGTCAAAATTCTTGAAGTCGCAGAATGAAAGACTCGCAACAAATCTATCAAGTTCTACAAGGTGCAGTGGTCGCACAATTCCGTTGATGAAGCCACTTGGAAGCGTGAGGACGACCTCCGTTCTGAGTACCATGTTCTCTTTGAGTCTTCTTCTTCCTAGAATCTCGGGGCAAGATTCCTATTTAGTGTGGGAGAGTTGTAGCATCCCATCTGTCTAACATCTGTAATGCTATATGGTTTAAAAATAAAATGGTACTTCCTACATGTCATTTATTGCATCATCATTATACCATGCTCATGTCACCATGCCACCTTGCATTGAGCATCATATAAAACCCCTCTTTTTGGTTCGTATCCCATATGCATTATATATTGTATTTTCCTCTTGATACATTGTATTTGGTTCTTGATAAATGATTGCTGCCCAAGTTCAGTTGGGGGCATATCTTTCCTCCACTCCACCACCTTATCTTTGTCACCACCTTATAATTCCACCATCCAAACTAGATGTGGGCTTTTGCATCTTCTTTGGTTTTTGTCTAGCTCACATTTATAAAGATGGATCCAATTCCTTACCACATGCCTCATTCATGTTCATCATTGTTTTTACAATATAAATAATGGGGTATGCTTTTATCTTCATATGGAGTGTTTTAAACAATGGGAATGTTTTGATATAAATGTAACTCAATAAATGTCTATTGGCAAATTCCATTCTTATTCAAATATGCCTAGCTTTTGTATTTTCCATGTGAACTTAAGCCTAAATTCTTGCGAGGGCCATATTTTCAAATTTGAGGATGGATGTATGAATCATAGAGCATGGCCCATGCAATCCCTCTCATTTATCATCCTTCTGAATTCTTTTTGGTTTGGAGGGAAGTTGGGTTGTTTGAAAATTCAAACAAGGAGTTTCAAATTCAATAAACTTTTAGTCCCTCCTCCTCCTTGGTTCTTTGAAGCTTTTGGTTTGAGAACTTTTATTTGGCTTGTTCTAAACAATGCAAACTTCCAACAAAAGATTTTAAACCAAACAAAATCCTAAGCTAACCTATCTAAGCCATCTATCTAAACACCCTTGCTACATGTGCTCTCTCTTTCGTAAACCCTAGGCTAATTTGAGCCTAACCAAACTGAGTCCCCTCTTCCTTGTTTCTTTCTTGGCGAGATGAACAAGCCAACACCCCCCACACGCTAGCACCATCTGGTCCCTCCTCCCTCTCTCGGCTAGAGGACAGGGAGAAGGCAGCCACGCCGAACCCTCTTCCCTCTCCTTGTTCCAACCGAACTACAGCAGCAGGAAAGCACATCGCGCATGCGCTCCCTCTCTGCAGCCAACTAACCATGCCTCCTCAACTGCACCTGGGACCCCAGCAACACCACAACCTACCCCCAGAGACCTTGTTCCTCTTCTAGCTTGCGCACGTGTTCAACCGTGCAACGACAAGGCCACACTAGTACCGTGCCCTATTCTGCTTCGACATGCCTACACGTGGGTGGCCTTGGGCCTCTGCAGTAGAATCCCTTATCCACTTTTGGGTTCAGCCAGGCTCATGCTACGCGCATAGGGTCCAAGGTATTACACAAAGGAGAGGTACGGAAAAACTCCCAAGCAATCTATAGCAGTATTATCCATCGATAATCACGTGACTTCGACTCCCTTGTTTGCTTGACATCCAATGAAATCCCCAACATTCTGTTTTCCGCAAAACCCTAAGTCCATAACTATGGACATTGCTGAGGTTACACCCCATTAATTGGCACCGTCTGTGGGAAACCTAAATGCTCGAGTCATGGATTTGGCGGGCCCCTTTTCATCAAGGACAATCCAACAGAAGCGGCACCACGCCCGCCCACCCCTGTTTTGGAACCCGCCGATTTCAACGGCAGATCCAATCTCATCATCGGCACCACGCATCACACCTTTAGGCTCCGATCTCATCGGGACCATCAGTTCAAAAATTTGCGCCTACGGTGATAACTGCATCATCCATCGGATCATCCGCAGAAGCCACGCTGCAGGTGGAGAAAGTTGAAGAAAACACAGCAGATCTAGGGGAACTTGATGGTCTTTACGACGATATCTCCTCTGGGCCAGACCTCCAGCCAACTACGCCACGTGGATCAAGTCCGATAAATGTGGAAGCCGAAGAAAGTAGCGAAAGTATCGATTTCGCAATTAGGATGGCCGAAATTTACCCAGAGCAGAAACTATTGGACTTCGTTGATCCCCCGGACGATGTCACCAGTTCATACATAACTCAACACCAAGTGTGCGTGACCATCGGGGATGCCTCAACTCATCAGGACTCCAACGATAACCCTATCTTCGACACCGGTGATATTTTGTCAAACGATAATGCAGGAGATCATGGAAACAAAGGAAATCATGGAAACAAAGGAGACCCAACGAACAACCGCATAATCCTGGGAAGAGAAGAACCACGCAGAGTCGAGCGGCAAACTCTCCGGCTACCAGTCGAAGCATGGCAAAAAGCAAGGGCATCAATTTCAGGCGCAGTTCCAATGACAAACAAATCCACACGTGAAGATTTACTAGCGTACCAATACCTGCTTCATCACAAAAAGAGAGACTTGCTAAGGATGCAGAGATAGCTCGATGAAAGGAAAAGACTAGTTGACAAATCCAGCCTTCGGCGGGCCTAGCTAAGCTCTACCCGAGGATCAGGAAGCGTAACTGGAGGAGCGCAGCCAAGGAGAGGAACCTCATGGCTGCGGAATGTCACACGAAGCTGAAAGAAACGAATTGACATGAGACCTTGATTTATCTTTCATGTTAGTAGATCCAACGGGACACATCTAAGCAAAAACATCCCAAGCCGCAATTGTAGCTGCACAAACGTACCTGCTCACAACTGAACCTACACCCGACGATCCCCGTGCGGCTCTCCATTGCTACACTCTAATGAACCTCGGCATGGTAGGAGCATCTCTCGCAGAAGCTGAACATGGAATTACATGACAACCCGACAGATCCCCACGCCATCACAACAACCCTCGGCAAATGGGGCACACCCGACGATCACGGTCGCCACATCAGGTGCACTTTTCGGACTCCGAGCCGCGAAATGACGCAAGAGACAACATTACGCATCACAAGATTGACAAATCCAGAGAAGAGCAGAGCAACCAAAGGTATTACGATGGTGAAAGCGAGGACGAATATGAACTATGTGGAGCTTGTTTCTTTACCCGACGGGTTCACAAAACTCCGGTGCCAAAGGACTTCAAACTTCCTCATGATCGTCAGAAGTACGATGGTCTCCAAGAACCCGAAGCTTGGTTGGCAGAGTATTTAGCAACTGTCAAACTACAGGGTGGCTCCAAAGCCACAGCAATGCAGAGCCTGCAGCTGCATCTAACCGGCGCTGCCTGGTCATGGCTAAGACAGCTACCCAAAAATTCCATCAGCAGCTAGAATGATCTTGAGGACAAATTCATTCAAAATTTTCAGTCCACATTTAAGTGGCCCACGTCCCTAGAACAATTGCGAGCATGCAAGCAAAAACTTTGAGAACCAATACAGGCCTTTATCTAGCGGGGGAACATTATAAAAAACTCGGCTAATGCTATATCCAACGAAAGGTCAATCGACTCCTTCAATGATGGCCTTCGGGGACAAGAATTCATCGAAGAAATGGGACGAGTCAAGCCCAAGACGATCTCACAGCTGATGGACATGGCTAATCGTTGGGCCGACGGAGAAAACGCAGTACATAATAAGCGAGCCCGTTCACACGAAGAAGATAGGGACATGCAAAATAATGACAGAAGATGACGAAGCAATGATGGATACAATGGACCAAGCTATGTCACAGCTGGTTTCTCCAGAGGGGACAATCGAAGAAGCGATGATTACAACAATCGGTATCGCAGCAGTAGGGACGATGTCGGTGGAAGCCAGCCGTAGCAGTGATACCAACCAAGGAATCGAGACCCACCAATATCTACAGTGCAAATGCTGGAAGGACCCTACCACATGCATTTTTACGTCGACTCAATGGGTAAAAGGCGATCCAATCATCTCATGAAGGACTGCCGAACATTTTTAAATATGCAAGAGCTATGCAATGCAAAGGCAGCTGAAGCAAACAGTAGAGGTTGCACCACTACACCTGGCGCTTTGGCCATCGGTGCACCACCACCGCCGTCGGTGCATCCACCAGTAGGACAGCCACAACATACAGCAAACCAAGAAGATGAGTACCCCATATCAAAAGGAGCAATGTCGATGATCCAGAAAGGGCGGTTATCCAATAGGATGCAGAAGTTGATTACAAGACAAGTAAAAATGGTAGTAACAGCACCACCTCCTACACCCAAATATCTCCACTGGTCAGAGCAAGATATCACATTCAAAAGAGTTGATCACCCTCTTCGGGTACAACGACCGTGTTAGTCAGCATTAATAGTGGAAGCACAAATTGGCGGGTTCGACATGAGCAAGGTTTTCCTGGATGCAGGAAGTAGCATCAACCCCATCTACCCAAAACCCTAAGGGCAATGAATTGGTCCTTGACAAAACTAGCGCCTACAGATACAACTTTCCACGGGATAGTTCTGGGCAAAGCCGTGATTCCTCTAGGAAAAGTCTATCTCAACATAGTCTTAGGATCAAGGAACAACTTTAGGCGCGAAAAACTGGTGTTCGAGGTCATGGACTGGCCATCATAGTACCACGCAATCCTGGGACGACCAACTTTTGCTAGGTTCATGACAGTACCCCACTACGCATATCTGGTGCTAGAAATGCTAGCCCCCAATGGAATCATAACAGTAAGTGAAGCTTCAGTCGCTCAGATAGCTGTGACTAAGAATTCAATAAAATATCATAATTTTTCGGGATGGAGGCAGAATTTGGCCAGCTAAAAATCGCGGATGGAGAACTACTACACGAAGGACGTGTCCCCAGAGAACAAACTTTGGAAAATTAGGCACAGCACGCACCCACAAGAACAACCTATCCGACCTCCAGTATCGGTCCCGCATAAGAAGGCGCACTCGTCGGCATCCCCCGTGAGAATTGGGAAATTCTTGAAAACTCAGTCAAAATACAAGAATCCCCCAAGGAACCCGATGAGCACCCAACCAAATTAAACACAGCAGACAATGAACAGTCTACCTGACAAATCAAAACCATTGGAATGCAAGTTCCCCGCCTCACAAATACATGGTGCATCATAGAGATAAAAAATCAACGTGGGTAGCTAACCCAATACTCGTCCCTAAAAAAGGAGTCGGCCTCCGTATATGCATCGATTTCCCAACTACAAGCGATCCAGCAAACCAACCCCTTTCTCTCTGGTCCGCCGTATAGAAACCGCGCCTCCAGTAGAAAGGATGAAACCCCTTAAACCCACACAAGAGCGCAATGGAGCACCTCAGACACAAGCCGCAGATTTTAGGAAGATCTTTTACTTTTATGTATTTATATTCAATAAGGCCAATGGCTAGGAGAACATGCCAGGAAATGTATCCTCTGCTATTTGACAATAAATAAAGAAAAGTTCCCAAAACTGGGTTTTGAAATCTTCTGCTATTCTAATCATCAACTCAATATGCGGGGGCTTCGACAATTACGCCATATGAACAATCATTGGCTCCTATACAATGTGTTCTCGACTTAGATAAAAGTTGACTCAACTATAGGTGTCAGACAAATACAAGGGTCTTGGGCGATAAAAATAAAATCTCGTATAAATTTATGACATTTTTGACAATAAATACAGTGGAGTTACACACATATCTCTTCAAGTACAAAGATACATAAACTAAGAAAAACAGTTATATGGAGAAGTTTATGAAGAAATCCTCGTCTGCCTCCAGGAATCTCCCAACAATCCTAATGGCAGGACTACGGGTGACAGCATAGTGAGGCGACATATTAACAAGACAACTGCTAGGAGGGGGAGGCAGCCCAGATACCGCATCCAAATCCAGCGTCGGGTGGTGCGCATGCATCCAAGAAAGCGCAAGCTTAGCACCTACCACAAGTTGGATCTTCACAAAGTGATGAATCCATTCTCCCTACCAAAATTTCGCTAGTAAATCAGCTTGGGTCTAAGGCTGCATATCCCTGGGAAACATGGCATTATATATAATGGCCAGCGATCTATGGCAATGCTCGACAAACTTCTCCATCTCTAATACATGGTCATGAAGCAAAGCCATAGAGTAGGCATGACGGTGATCAATCCAAAAGTCAGTTTTGGAAGTTTGGGAAGCGGCCACAAGAGCATGAATTTGATTGCGCAGACGTTGGGTTTCTTCCCTCTTGCACAATCAAATGCCTACAAAAAAAGAAAAATGGAAAATTAAGCTCTGTAAATAAAAAGGGAGGCAACACAAAATAATGCGGAAGACTTACACCACATCTTCTCGTTGCCCTGGAAATTTCCTCCAAAAAATGCTTCATGATCGAAGGTATGGTGTGTTTTTGATTGAGCAATATCCACCATCGATTGGACAATCCAAAGTTTCCCTTCAAGTTTCTTCACCTGCTCAATTTTCTCTGCATACAATGGTGGGTCTACTACACGAACAACAACAATATCGATCGCACCCAACCTAGATGAAGATGGGATCGCATCCGACACCTGGGCAGGCGTAAAAGTCACCGAATCGCACAATATCTGGAAGGGCAGACGAAAATACAGAGCCTTTAGCACACAAGGGACAATCCACATATATATACAAAAAAATGTTCCTCAGCAAACAGAATGCTTAAACAAAATAAGACAAGTTCATTACACCAGCAGAACAAAAGATACTTATGGCTATAAAACAAACTATGGTGCAATCTTCTCTAAGGACAAGGTAGCACTAGCGGATGGAGCACTAGCCGCAGGAAAAACTGGGGCAACACTCGACGAAGGGGCACTAGCCGATGAAGGAGCAGCTGATTTTTCCAGACCCGAGCTTATGCCAACATCAGCCGAGAGTACTTCTTAGCCCTCTTAACAAAAGGGTTCAAATCGACTGCCTGGCCATTGGAGGTGACTAGGAAAGAGGAGCTAACCTTCTGCCAGTCGACCTTCTTGCTGTGCGCCATCGCTAGGCCATCGCCATTTCAGTGCCACTCTTCGACTGTGTCATGCAGTAGCCAACGAGCGGGCTTGGATCAGCGCCAAAGACAGCAACACAGTCGTTCAAGTAAGCGGGCACCTCTTTTGCTAGGAAAATTTTGGCATGCAAGCTCTTGAAGGCATGACATGAGCGGATAAGAAGATTTCTCCCATGAACATTGTTGTCCTCTAAAGTGCCAACAACATCCGATAAAAGGTCAACTCTCTTATCTTCATCCAGCATTACGTTCTGGCCTGTCAGTTCGTCACATGCAAATAGGGTTGAGAACCAAAAGGTAGAAGAAGGAGCAAAACAGAAAAATTTCCTTGAAGATAGAAAACTCATGAGTCAAGGAAGCATTGTTGGGGGATACCCCCGGGTAGGGTCACGCCGGGGTATAAAGGCCTAGTTAGCCAAGGTACGACAAGGTCAAAGCAAGTGCTGGCCGAGTCACCTCAAGGCAGGCCAGATCACGGAGTAACCCGGACCTGGGGACGTCCACCTAACTTGGTCTCAACCGACTTAAGCCGTATGTCGGTAAGATGTATCTAACTTGTATGCAGGAACAGGTGTGGCCGGATCAACTATGTGGGATCCGGGTTATATCAAGCTTCTAAGAGAAGGAAGGTATCTTGCTGGTCAAAGGTGACCACTGTACGCAGAGCATGAGCGAAGCGGACAGAGGCAGGACCACCGAGGCGTGGCCGACAAAGGTGACGAAGCCTATGTCGGATGACGCAGGCGCCGCAGAGGCTCACGTAGCCTCTGCATGGATGACGCGGGCGAAAAGAGACCCAGTCGGCTTACTATTTTGGGAGGAGGCATATTCCCTGGAATATGCCTCCACGTATGCCCTAAGTGGAGACCTAGCCACCCCTATATAAGGAGGGCTAGGGCCTCTGTAGAAGGGGTTGGTCTTTATTGGGTTGATCTCTAGTGTGTTGCAATTTACTAGTGAGTTCCTGAGGTCTAGCTGGTGGTGAGAGTAAGAGAGTCCCTTCTTCCTCCTCTCTCCAATACATCTCAAGGATCACTTGTAATCTGCGAAGGTGAATCAAATACAAAGCTTCCGTGTGTGGAATCACCACACTATCCCTCCCTGGATTCCCCTAGTGCATTTAGTCCCCACATTTAGCCTATCCATGGCATCTGCCGTGACACCACCACGACAGTTGGCGCCCACCGTGGGGCTAGCGGCGCTAGCAGGGGTGAAGATCCGGACGGGAAACCTCATCGGCACCGGCGAACGCATCGTCTCCAGGCTCGTTCAGCGCTTTGGAGCGCTGGACTTTGTCAGCGACAACGCTGGCTGCTTCGGCAAGCGTCCTCTTCTGCGCAACGGCCTTTTCGTCAAGCTCAGCGTGCACAAGGTCTACGTTGCTGTCTATGTGTCGTGCGTTCATCCGCGGCACGTTGTCGAAGGAGGCGAGCCACCCCTTAGCGTGGTTCACGGGGCGCGTATCACTCGCTCCCCAGACCGTGCAGAGGTGATGATGACTGCGCCAGGTGCAGGCGCAAGCAAGGATCCGGCACCAGATCCGGAGGTAACACCCAAGGCACCGAGGAAAAGTAGAGGTCCTCCACTAGAGAGGCCAGAGAATGTGCTGCAGCAGGCGATGGATAGCTTGGCAAACCCAGTAGCAGCAGCAGTAGATCCGGCTCAGGCACATGCCAAGCTAGAGGAAACTAGGAAAAAAATACTAGAGGGTGCAAAAAAGATAGCCGCGGCTCAGCAGTCGTTGAACATGACACTGCATGAGTACGCAAAGGCAAATAAAGTAGATGTTGTAAAAATGAAGGAGAGAAATCTCATGAGTGAAATGAACAGAGAGGGTGATACTAGGATTGAGGAATCAGAGAACTGTCTGTCCGTGGGGCTGCCGAATTACAGTACCTCGGCAAAAAACCTCAGAGCAGTAGATGTAGCTGCATCTGAGTTAGAAGGTCTGATGGGTGAAGCCCGTCAAAGACAGCAGGATAGAGTCAATGAGTTGGTTCAGATCGCGAACAGGCAAAATGAGGAGCTGCTCAGGGCAAACCCGGAGAGAGCTGGGGCCTCCAAGATCGTTCATTCGGCGGTGGGTAACCCGAAGAAATCCGCTGGAGCTGCATCGTCTCCTCATGGCGGTCCTAGGAGAGAAGAGGTGGTAACCTCGGCCAGGAGGAATAAGCAGATAGTCCCATATGACCCGACAAGGACAGGGAAAGGAAAAGAAGTACAAAGAAATGAAGATCGAAGGAGTGTGAGCTGAGGTGAAGCTAGCCGAGGTAACCGCGACCAAGGCAATGCCGGTCAAGGAAATGCTGTAAACGGCAATGCTGGACAGCGTAATTCGGTAGGTGCAGGTCAACCGCAGCAGCAGAATATACCACGGAAAGAGCGCAGTGCCGACCAAGGTATGCAACAGAGAGCAGCTCCACTGGAGCAAGATAGATACAATGACGGAGATTCGGAGATGGTGAACACTGGCTATCCCAGACCGAACTATCACGTGATAGGGTCAAGATTGGGAGGCAGAAACTTGATGCCTGATGACGCCAGGTTAAAACTGGATCGGCTGTATAGGTCGGAGAAAATTGAGTGTCAAGGTCCTCCGGGTCCAGCATGTTTTGGGCCCCGGATCATGAAGGAACCATCGGTACCTAACTTCCAGTTACCTAGAGGCACAAAGACGTATGACAGCAGCACTAAGCCAGAGGATTGGTTGATTAACTATGCGACTGTTGTAAAAATTGCCACAGGCAACTTGAGGTGGGCAATGAGATATGTACCCTAGATGTTGGAGGGGCCAGCAAGGGTATGGCTAAACAATTTGCCACCCAGAAGTATTAACTGTTGGATCGATTTTGAGGAGATGTTTGTTAGCAATTTCTCAAGTACGTATCAGAGGCCCAACAAGCCACAAACCCTAGCAATGTGCAGACAGAGACCAAATGAGACAGACCGGGAGTTCTTAACCCATTGGTGCACTGTGCGAAACTCGTGTGAGGGTGTGATTGAGTCACAGGCAATAGCTTGGTTTGCGCAAGGATGCAGATATGCAAGCATGTTATGGCAAAGGTTGCAAAGAGATATGCCAACCACCTTGGCAGAGACAATCCGGATTGCTGATTCATATGCCTTGGGTGATCCGACGCAGCCTAGGCTCACCTCAAACGAGTCAAGCAAGGAGTATTGTCAGCGAGATGGGGCCGGGTCATCCCGAAGAAATGATTACCGAGGTAAAAGAAGAGATGACAGACCGGATTATCGGTACAGTTCGCAACAAGTTGCAGCTGTGCATCAGGACCAACCCAGAGCAGGAAGCAGTCAACGTCAGAAAACCGGAGGACAGCAATGGACACCAAAGAATGATGGAAAGAAAACTTGGACGCCAGAGCAGAAAAAACAGTGGCAAGAGAAGAAGGACCGTCTGGGGTACACCTATGAAGCAATGCTGGATCAGCCGTGTAAATTCCACACGCCTAATCCAAGTAACCCGGCGGGTCACACAACTAGGTAGTGTGAGTGGATGCGAAAGATAGAACAAAGTGGTTCGGGGAATGCTCAGGCACCTCGGAATGATCAACCTCGGCAGGAGTTACCCCGGCAACAATTGCTCTCCGGAGTGAACATGCAACAGCTAATGTTGCCTCCCCCTCCACCGAGGTATGACAACCATGAGAGAAGGGATGCAGTGCATCAGGTGGAAAACCAAAACCAGCAGGATCAGAGGTACCCCGGAAATGAGGGGAGAAATCAGTACAGAGAGCACCATCAGAGTTACTGTGTGTTCACTACGGAAGAGACAGACAGAAAGAGCTTGCAGCGCTAACATATGGAGGTGAATGCGGTAATGCCAGCAGTGACAAGGTATATGCCTTGGTCGGATCAGGAGATTACCTGGAGCATCAAAGATCATCCCAAGCTTATGCCAAGTCCTGGTTCATATGCACTAGTGTTGGATCCAACATTCATTGGGCCTAACATCAATGTGAGATTCTCCAAGGTGCTGATTGATAATGGTAGTAGCATTAATATCATGTATGCGGATACAATGTGCAAGTTGGGCATCTCGGAGAACATGCTCCAAGCTACAAGGACAACTTTCCATGGCATTGTGCCAGGCATTTCTTGTGAGCCCATAGGCAAGGTCCGGGTTGACGTATTGTTCGGCACAAGAGATAACTGCTGAACTGAGAATTTGGAGTTTGAAGTGGTGAACTTAGAAAGTGCGTATCACGCGTTACTCGGTAGACCAGCACTGAACAAGTTCATGGCAAGCTGCCACATCAGTTATCTGAAGATGAAGTTGCCTGGCCCAAATGGAGTGATCACCATAGCCGGAGATTTTCGACGTTCCATTGAGTGTGCGTCAGCCGGGTCAAACCTACCCGAATCACTCGTGATTGCGCAAGAAAAGAGAAAAAATCAAGAGGTGGCGGCATTGGCTCAGTCCGTGCAACAGTATATGCCGGCGCTGAGTAACCCGCATGGTAGTGTCTCATTCCAAGGGACAAAAGATACCAAGAAGGTGCATGTTGATGATATGTTCCCTGAGCGTACCATAACAATTGGTGCCGGGTTAAGTGACAAATAGGAAAGCGAGCTTGTCAACTTCCTCCGTGAGAATCGGGATATTTTTGTTTGGTCTACACAGGACTTGCAAGGTGTTCCGAGGGAGTTGGCCGAGCACTCTTTGAATGTCAGACCCGGAGCAAAGCCGGTGAAGCAACCTCTCCGCCGCTTCGCCGAAGATAGGAGAAAGGTCATAGGAGATGAGATAGCTCGGTTGTTGGCTGCAGGATTTATCATGGAAGTGCTTTACCCAGATTGGCTATCTAATCCGGTGTTGGTGGAGAAGAAGAAAGATGATCCAAACGTGGCTGTGGTTTGGCGTATGTGTATCGATTACACGAACCTAAATAAGGTGTGTCCAAAAGATCCATTCCCACTGCCAAGGATAGACCAAGTCATAGATTCCACTGCTTGATGTGAGTTGTTGTCATTCATTGATGCATATTCTGGTTTCCACCAGATACCTCTAAACCCAAGTGATCAAATAAAAACTACATTTATCACCCCGTATGGGGCTTATTGTTATCGCATCATGCCTTTTGGTCTACATAATGCAGGGGCAATATACCAGAGATGTATGCAAAAATGTTTGCACGACCAAATTGGTCAAAATGTGTAGGTGTACGTGGATGATGTTGTGATAAAGACCAAGGAAAGCAAAATGCTCCTTGACGATATCAGACAGACGTTCGCGAACCTAAGGAGGTTCGGGATGAAGCTTAACCCGGAGAAATGTACCTTCAGTGTCCCGGCTAGAAAATTACTCGGATTTCTTATCTCCAGCCAAGGTATCAAGGTCAATCCAACTAAAATCCGGGCCATAGAGCAAATGGAACTGCCGAAGTGTCTTAATGATGTCCAAAAGTTCACTGGTTGCTTGGTATCCTTAAGTCGGTTTGTATGTCGGTTGGGAGAAAA
This sequence comes from Avena eriantha, assembly GCA_910589775.1. Classification (NCBI taxonomy): domain Eukaryota; kingdom Viridiplantae; phylum Streptophyta; class Magnoliopsida; order Poales; family Poaceae; genus Avena; species Avena eriantha. The sequence continues at coordinate 327,061,102 of OU342745.1, read as the reverse complement.
GGCACTGCCTCTCTATCAACTGATGAAAAAGTCGGACAAGTTCATTTGGACACCGCAGGCCAATGAAGCCTTTATCCAACTAAAGAAGATGTTAGCCACTTCACCAGTGTTAGCCTCTCCACTATCAAAGGAGCCAATGTTGCTCTATATAGCCGTAACCAACCGAGTTGTAAGTGCAGTAATTGTGGTAGAGCACGACAAAGAGGGTAAGTAAGTGCAAAGGCTAGTGTATTATCTGAGCGAGGTATTATCAGCCTCAAAGAAGAACTATCCTCACTATCAAAAAGTGGCGTATGGCATGTATATGGCAGCTAAGAAGCTGAAGCACTATTTCGAGGAACACCCAATCAAGGTAATATGTGAAGCTCCCATATCCGAGATAATGAGTAACAAGGATGCAAGTGGTAGGATTGCGAAATGGGCAATTGAACTAGCACCTTATGCGCCACAATATGATAGAAGAGAAGCAATTAAATCTCAGGCTGTGGCGGACTTTTTTGTGGATTGGGCCGAGGTGCAATATGAGCACCATTGCTAGATCCGAACTACTAGAGAATGCACTTGGATGGATCAAAAACAAAAACCGGGTTAGGTGCCGGAGTTGTGCTTACCTCGCCAAGGAAGGACCAGCTGAAATATGTGCTGCAGATCCACTTCACTGCATCAAACAATGTTGCAGAATACGAAGCAATTATACATGGGCTCAAAGTGGAAAAGGAGGTTGGAATACGTCGGATCCAATGCTTCGGTGACTCGGATCTCGTAGTCCAGCAGGTCTCCGGGCAATGGGATGCTTTGGACGCAAACATGGCATTATACGGATTTCATGTGCAGAAGATATCTGGTTACTTTGAGGGGTGTGAATTTCACCATATACCTCAGGTGGAAAATGAGGCTGCCGACGTATTGTCGAAGCTCGGTTCAACCGAACAAGCAATTCCACCAGGCGTAGCATTGGAGAACCTCAGAAAACCATCCATCAGGCCATCCCCGGAGTCTGACTCAATTTTTATCCCGGCAAATCCGGAATCAGAGGCTATGCCCATGGACATTGATGTAGGGAGTGGTTCGCGAAACCCGAGGACTACCTTGGCAACCCCGAGGACTGCCACGACAAACCCGGGGACTGCACAGCATGATCCGGTAGAAGTTATGCCGGTGGATCTAATGGAAATTGATGAGGATGTGTTCCCAGTGAGAGCTGTACCAGCTTGGGCATTGCCAATATTCCAATTCCTAAAAGATGGAACCTTACCCACTGAGGAGGTACTTTCTAGGCAAACTTAGAGGAGAGCAAAAGCATACACGATCATCAATTCCGAGCTATACAAAAGGAGTGTGACTAATGTCCTTCAGCGATGTGTTGACCCGGAGGAAGGACTTGACATCCTCCGCGATATACATCAAGGGGAATGTGGGCATCATGCCTCATCCAGAGCCTTGGTAGCAAAAGCTTTCCGCCATGGTTTTTACTGGCCAAGTGCCTTAGAACAAGCAGAAGATCTGGTGAGAAAATGCAATGGCTGCTAGAGATATGTGACAAAAACACATGCCAATGTCGGAGCTCAAGACCATATCAATTACATGGCCATTTGCCGTATGGTGCCTTGATATGGTTGGCCCGTTTAAACCAGCGAGGGGAAATATGACTCACATTTTGGTCATGGTTGACAAATTTACGAAATGGATTGAAGTGAAGCCAATAAGAAAATGTGATGGAGCTACGGCCGTGACATTTCTCAAAGCAATCATCTTGAGATACTGTTATCCTCACAGTATCATAACAGATAATGGCACAAATTTTGCTAAAGGAGCATTTGCACGTTTTTGCCGAGAAAAGAAGATCCGGCTGGACGTTACCTCGGTAGCCCACCCCGCATCAAACGGACAGGTGGAGAGATCCAACAGATTAGTGTTATCTAGGATAAAACACCAGCTCATTGAGCCGCTGCAAAGATCAGCGGGGTGCTGGATAGAAGAACTACCAGCGGTACTATGGAGTTTAAGAACAACTCTGAATCGATCAACATGCTATACACCATTTTTTCTGGTATATGGGGCAGAAGCTGTATTACCAGCCGACATAGAGCATGACTCTCCTAGGGTCACCCAATACACAGAAGCCGAAGTGCAAGAAGCCCGACAAAATGATGTTGATCTGCTCGAAGAAGCGAGAGAATTGGCATTGTCCAGATCCGCCATATATCAGCAAAATCTCCGACGCTATCATAGCTAGAAAGTAAACCCCCCGAGTTTTCCGAGAAGGTGATCTGGTACTCCAGTTGGTACAACGTACTGCTGGCATACATAAATTATCCCCCCCCCCATGGGAAGGGCCATTCATTGTGAGCAAAGCATTGCACAATGATTCTTATGATCTTATCGATGCAAAACCACAGGAGAAGAACAAGGCGGACAGGTCCGGCAAGGAATCCAAACGTCCATGGAATGTAGCTCTACTTCGTCCTTTCTACACTTAGCAAAGAAGTGTTTGTATCCGAGTCTCTCATATGTCGGTATGTATGCCGACAATGAGCTTATCAATGAAATCTTGGCACCTCGAGTAGTAACTCGCGGACTGCCTTAGTAATTTTAGTTGTCTTCTATATTTATTATTTATATGTCGGTTGGTGTAAGTTGCTTCTACTTAGGCCGGATTAGTTGTGTGTGAGCACCAAAAACCTAACTCTTCGACTTGCTGCTGTCCAACAAGAATTGGCTTCATGGCAAGCAATAGAACAAGTTTGGAATTGCGCAGCACATGAAAAACGACTAAGGAAAGAAACTTAATCGAGTGGACGTTTGTTTTTCGGACTAACCTTGTGCTTACTTTAAATTTATTACGCTGAATTATTTTGAGCTAAATCCTAAAGTTTCCAAGTATTGTTAAGTCAATTTTTGAAACTCGGACTTGTAATTTATAAAACCGAACCAAGGTGGACACGAGCCGAGCCAAGAAATTGGAGGAACAAGAAAATGAAACTCGGGGACTATGCCCAAGTTAATTCGGCATAAAAACTTAGTGGCAAAACATAACTGGTGTGCTTAATACAATTGCACCCGGCATACCGGGGATCTGATAAACTTTAATGTTTTTTCGCTCAAGGAGCAGGAGGAGGAGGAAGTTTGGCATCATCTTCGCTGTCTTCGACGTCCGAGGCATCGGCCTCTTCGTCCTCATCCGAGCCATCTTCAATGTTGTTAGCATTTTCGGCATCGGCGGCATATAGGAAGCTTGGTCCCTCGTTCCATTCATAAATGGGGGCATATTCAATGAGGCTATGGGCGCAAGCCTTGCGCCGAGCAATCCACTATGGGTCACTGGACCATATGGATCCGGTGCGCATGCGCGCTAGGAGGTTGAGGTCGATCTTCTCATACCACGTAAGCACGTAGTGGAGAACGGTCTCAACTCCGGCACGTCCAGCAGATTCCCTCCAAAGGTCGAGGTGGGTCTCGCATTCCGTCAACTTATCAACAAGAACTGCGGTCCCTTCCAGAGTATCTTCATCAGGCCAAAAGGCGTTGAAGATGCGAATTGCCACGTCAAGGATATCCTTGCCATAGTTCTTCATGATTTCCACGTGAGAAGACAAACTGACCAACAGGTCCTCCATGTGATAGGGAATTTCTTCAGCGTCAGGAGCAATGGGGGTACCCCTAGCTCGGCGGAACTTAGCAACAGCGGTGCTCGCAATGGCGTTGCCCTCTGGAAATTTGCCTGAAAACAAGACAAGAGAAGCAAGTAAAGAAAAGACATGTGAAGTAACCCGGAGAAATATGCCGGATGAGGGAAAGGAACTTACGTGAAATATGGCTGTCGATCCAGGTCAACTCCTTGGTACAGTCATCACGCCTTTTGTGAAGCTGCACAAGTTCAGTATTCGCCGACTCAGGCTTGACGTCGGCCTCCTGGAGAAGTTCTTGGTCCTTGGAAATCTGGAGGTTGAGGCGCTCGTGCTCTTTAGTAAAGTCATGGCCAGCCTTTTGAAGTTCGGATTGGTGCTGCGCTTTCAACTTCTTCATATCTGCCTTGAGCTTGGCGATCTCGTCATCTTTGGTTCGGAGGAGGGCAAGCTCGTCGTCTTTCTTTTTAAGTTTAGCCTGATGCTGCCCTGCTTGTTTGAGAAAATGCAGCATCATATCAGGCACGGGCACACTATCTTCATGAGATGCTGAAATAGTTTGTTGACCCGGCAAAGCCGAGGTATGAATGTTTGCTGAGCCAAGAAGAAAAGAGGATAGGGTGCAGAGAGAGAGATTGAGCAAAAAAGACTCACCCTTGATTTGCTCCAAGTTTTTCCTCATAATGGTATTCTTAGCTTCCACCCTAGCTGCGAAAAACCGAATGATGAGTTAGCTCGGCAGAAAAAGATGAAAGAAAATAGAAAAATACCAAGGAAGAAACTTACCCCTTTTCTCATGTTCAGCGAGAAGTGCATTATGTTTTACCCGCAGCATCTTGTGACTATCAAGGAGACGCTGAAACTCAGCGCTCCGGCGGTTGGTGGTCACCTGAAAAGAGTACCAAAAGATAGCTTAGTCCTGTGCATATTCGAAGTGTACAAAATCTGGGCCAAGTGGAACTTAACCCGGCTCTAGGTGTGTGCATATTCGAAGTGTACAAAATCCAGGCCAAGTGGAACTTAACCCGGCTCTAGGTGTGTGCATATTTGAAGTGTACAAAATCTGGGCCAGGTGGAACTTAACCCAGCTCTAGATGTGTGCATATTCGAAGTGTACAAAATCTGGGCCAAGTGGAACTTAACCCGGCTCTAGGTGTGTGCATATTCGAAGTGTACAAGATCCGGGCCAAGTGGAACTTAACCCAGCTCTAGGTGTGTGCATATTCGAAGTTATCAAGGAGCTATGTCAGTTTTCTAAGGAGCATCCGGCCGAGTAACAAGTTACTCCCCCGGAGGCTCGGGGACTAATGGCTATATCAATAATATCTACAACATGCTAAGGAATAGACGAAGTAACGTACCTCCATCATCCGACCCGCAAGGTTAATGGCCTTGGCGGAAGTATTCATCTGCGCAGCAAATTCGGCGGGACCAAACTTCTCTGGGAGATCGTGGTTGTAGACGAACTCCACCTTGTTCCAGTTATTTACAAACTCGATCAAGGTCGGAGGGTATCATTCGCCGCTAAGCATGTGTGGCGCCACTAAACCCTTGGCATGCGCCTCCCTCCTCTCAACTTGGGCAAGGACCGGGCTGGTGTGCAAAACAAGTTGCGCATCAGCTGGCTCGGCAGGGGCGTCCTTCGGTGGTGGAGTTTTCTTTGGAAGCATGGACGCAAGTGTGCGCTGTCCAGCCTCGATGGACGCTGCCCTGGTAGCGTCAGGTGCCTTCTTGCCCTTGGGCTGCTGCTGAGAGGTTGAGGTTGCTGCATCGGATTTGCCCTTGGGAGCTACCTTGGTGCTTGCCTTGGTGCTGCTGGTATCTTCTCGCCGAGCGTTAGAAGACTCGGACGAGATGGAGGGGCTTGGTGCTGCTGCTGTTGCTTTTGTTGTTGCTGCTGTTGCTTTGGTTGTTGCTGCTGGTGCTAGAGTTGGTCCTGGTGCTGGGGCTGATTTTTGTGTCTGCGGAGGTGCTGAAGGTAACTCGGACGAAACTGGTTGCGGCGGAGCTGAAGTGGTGGTTGTTGCTGCCTTGGCAGAGCCAGTCTCTCCTGTTCCGGGGTTGCCCTCCTCTTGACGGGATGGGCTAGAACCCGGAGCAGCCGCGGAACCCTCCGGAATTGGGCTCAACGGGCGTGAATCGTCGCCACGAGGAGGAGAAGGGCTGTGTCGGAGCGGCGACGCAATGCCGGATCCACTCTGTGGGACCTCCATCGCGGCCCTGCCGAATCAAATAATGTATGATGAGAAACTATAATAAAGGAAGAACAGGTAAATAGGAAAGGGAGAAGAGGCTTACTCATCCGGCGTTAGGGGCTCTTTGGGCTTCCGAGCCCTCCGGGCTGTGGCCTTGGTTGCGGGCTTGGTGGCAGTTTTGTCCCCAGACTTCTTCCGCCTTTTAGCCGGCTGACAAGGTCTGGAGGAGGATGCAGAGGGAGATCCCCTTTTCTTCTTCGGCACCACCAGTACAGGATCACCCACGGCAAGGGGAGGGTCTTCATGGATCTGCCCACCAGGGTTAGCTGATGCTAGAAAAGCATAAGAAAGGGGAACATCGTCAGATGCTTCCATCACCTCAACATCCGAATCATGTTCATCGTCGGGCCAATCTCTAATAGAAGAGAGTTTACCGGTGGGTCGTTTCGTCGCATCCGCCATCGGAAGGAACATCTCCTGATCCAATTCCTCCTCGTCCGAGGTATCCCGATCAGGCGCCCATTTGAGGGAAGGCTCGGTGCCATCCTTGATGGTTTGCTGAAGAAACATCTAAGGGAAAGAAAAGGCAACAGGATTAAAACCTACAACAAATGACCGACATAAGATTTAACACGGAAAAAGTTTAGGGCACGAGACTTACCGAAGGAGGAAGCCTGTCTCGGCAAAAATGTTCGATTCCCCACGTCCACTCAGAGGAGACGTCCTTGTGGGTGGTGAAGAGGGCCTTGACCCGGCGGTAGATCTCTGTGTTGCTCAACTTGAAAGACAAGGTCCGGTTGGTGTCGCGGCCCCAGCTCATGTGACACACTTTATGTGTGTGTTTCTGGAGGGGGAGATCCGGTTGCGGACGAACGTGATCATGGCATCTTCGTTGCGTAATCCGAGATCCTTCAGCTCCTTGAATCTCTTGTTGACCTGGTTCGCCAAAACTGTGGGCTTCTTGGGGATAACGTCCCACAAATCTGGGTTAGGAGGACCCGGAGTATAGGGGCGCAGCCGGATAAGATCTTCGGTGGTGCTGTTCCGGACATAGAAGAAAGTCGGGACCCATCCCTTGCAAGAGTCAAGCCCAGTGACTTGGGGGAAGACGAACAACTTCTGGGGACAGATTGATGCTGCACCGAACTGCGTGAGCTGTTTGTCCTCCGGATATAGATCTACATTCGGAATCACGTTCCGCGAAGGCCAAAGAACCGGATCCAGAGCTCCTTCGTGGGCCACAGTCCGGCATAACCTTCGATGGTGGAGGCAAACACGGAGAGAGAGGTGATGGCGTTAGCCGGAAGATGGTGCGGCTGGAGCTCGTATGTGTTTAGCCAGTCATGGAAAAAATCGCTAACTGGCAGACCGAACCCCCGTTGGAAGTGTGATAGGAACACAACATACTCACCCGGATAGGGTGAGGGGGCAAGTTCGGCGGAAGCCAGGCGCGCGGCGACGCCCTCCGGGATGCGCCTGGTGCGGTAAAGCCAATCCAGTTCATCCTGGCAGACCCAGGATCCGGCACACGCGCCGCGGTTGGTGTGCGCCGCGTCTTCTTCCATCTCCTACTCGGCGACGGTGAGTTCCTCCTCAGTCATTTCGAGGTCGCTCTCCTCACTTGCGCTAGCGGCAGAGGGAGGCACTGGCCTGGACTGGCGGGGACCCGTGGCGGAGGAGATGTGCAGAGGTGGCGGCGGCGCTGGAGTGCGTGGAAGCAGTACGGCGGCGGTGCTGCTGCTCAGATGTGGTGGCGGTGGCGCTGTCGACGGAGAAGAAGAGGAAAAAGGCAGAGGCAGAGGGGTGCGGGAGCGGGGAAATGACCCAAGGGGCGCGCCCCTCCCCTATTTAACCACTCCCGTAAGGGTGTAGTGGGATCACGTTTTGTGGGCGAGCCACACGGTGTGGCCGTGTATGGTCCGGATCAGCCAATCAGCGACGAGCCACACGAAGGGCCACATGGCGCAGCGGATCCCATGACGTGACATTATGATCCAGTTAACGAGGAGGCAGGCGTGACGTGACATTTGCCATAGTAACTTCTGACAATTACTTCAGGTTACTATAGCAAGCCCTTAAAATGAGGCAACGTTATGATTAGCCTCCACGTGGGGAAGCATACGAGAGAAGGAAGAATGACCCGGATGAGCACGAGGTAACCCGGCCAGAAAGTAAAAACTTGGAATGTGCCAAGGGAAAATAAACCTATGAAATCCGGATTAGGAGGTAACTCGGAGAAGGAGCAAGAAGCTCAGTAAAATTGAACCTGCCGTGGACTTAGCGGCTTAGGCAGCCAAGACCGCACCAGCTTCGGGGACTAATGTTGGGGGGATACCCCTGGGTAGGGTCACGCCGGGGTATAAAGGCCTAGTTAGCCGAGGTACGGCAAGGTTAAAGCAAGTGCTGGCCGAGTCACCTCAAGGCAGGCCGGATCACGGAGTAACCCGGACCTGGGGACGTCCACCTAACTTGGTCTCAACCGACTTAAGCCGTATGCCATTAAGATGTATCTAACTTGTATGCAGGAACAGGTGTGTCCGGATCAACTATGTGGGATCCGGGTTATATCAAGCTTGTAAGAGAAGGAAGGTATCTCACTGGTCAAAGGTGACCACTGTACGCAGAGCATGATCGAAGCGGACAGAGGCAGGACCACCGAGGCATGGCCGACAAAGGTGACGAAGCCTATGTCGGATGACGCAGGCGCCGCAGAGGCTCACATAGCCTCTGCATGGATGACGCGGGAATATGCCTCCACGTATGCCCTAAGTGGAGACCTAGCCACCCCTATATAAGGAGGGCTAGGGCCTCTGTAGAAGGGGTTGGTCTTTACTGGGTTGAGCTCTAGTGTGTTGCAATTTACTAGTGAGTTCTTGAGGGCTAGCTGGTGGTGAGAGTAAGAGAGTCCCTTCTTCCTCCTCTCTCCAATACAGCTCAAGGAGCACTTGTAATCTGCGAAGGTGAATCAAATACAAAGCTTCCGTGTGTGGAATCACCACACTATCCCTCCCTGGATTCCCCTAGTGCATTTAGTCCCCACATTTAGCCTATCCATGGCATCTGCCATGACACCACCATGGCAAGCATTGAGGGTCTCCAAGCGCTTCTGAAGATTTTCATCTCGGGCGGCAACTTGTTTCGCCTTTTCTTCGGCATCAGCGTTGGCCTTCTGGTTAGCCTCCTCCAAAGCTTTCTTGGTGACTCGTAGTTTGGTCTCTAGAGCATCAGCATGCTTTATCACCTCGTGCCTGATGACCCTGGGCTCTTTAGAGCGGTTGGACAATTGAAAAAGAATGCAAAAATCAAATAAAAAGAAAAGAGGAGGGGGGTAAAAATGCCAATTCTCAAAGGTGAAGAGAACAAACCTTTCAGTCCTTCGGATTTTACGGATCTTGATAAAGTGAGAAGCCATGTCGACCATCTCATGCATCAAAGGTTGTCAAACGCAAAAATAAGAACATCAGGAAAAATAAGCAAAGGAGAAGCTACAACTACGTTAAAAACAAAGAAGTACTTACATCTTGCATATCCACCTTGATAGGACTCTCGGATATCACCATGCCTTTTTTAGTCTTTTTCTTCTTTTCTGCAGTGGCGGTTTTGGAAAAGTGGCAATTTCTTTTTTGGATAACCTTATCCACAGGAGACGCGTGCATTTCCTTTGGATCCGTCGATGGCTGAGGAGATTTAACTCGAGGAGGGGCAACAGATGTACCAGGAGGAGACAAGGGAGCATCATCCCCCTCATCACCACTACAAAAGCAAAAACAAAGAGTTAATATAATTTTCCCATCCGAAAAAATCAAAGGAAGGTACAATAGTACTTAGAAACGTCTCGCGTAAAGTAGAACAAATTGATCTGTGGATGGGCCGACGAAATTGGGACAGTGCACAGAGGCTTCGAGCCAGTTGAGTCATCGTCATCTTCAATCGTCTCGGCTGCGTTAGGGCGTTTCCTTTTCTTGCCAGCAGGCGCCACGCAAAAATCTTCAGAGCAAGCCAATGGAAGGGACTGAGTACTCAATGAAGATTCAGCGATAGATGCCTGCACCTCCTTGTCGGCAGAAGTCCTAGCCATCGGAAGATCGTCGGATAAAGAAGGACTGGCTGGGAGCTCACCGCTTAGAGGGAGAGGAGGAAGCGAAGATAGATGATCATAATCCTATATGACAGAATACCAGCAAGCAAAAAGGAGAAACAATCATAAGAAATAAATTATATTTGCACAAAAAACAAAAAAGGGGGAGGAAACCAATGAAAATTCACCTCTAGAAGGCGCTTTTTCTTGCCAAAAGGCTCCACACAGCAATCAGAGGGAACCAAGCTTTTCTTGGTCGGCATGGTGAAGTTTTGAAGCATATTTTCATAGACCTTGAGGGTAAGATCATCCCGAGGAAGCATTCACAAAGGTTAACAAAACAAGCAACATGAAGGATAGAGTTAGCGTGAGCTGATACAGCCGCATGCCATAGATAAAGAGGTGGCCTCATAGAAATTCATGCACAGGGAGAGAGAGGCCGCGATATAAAAAGGAGAGAAACATTACCCTCCAGCCAGATTCGGGGATAGGAGCGGCCTCATCCCCTGGAAGCTTGAAGGAGCCCTCCCCAAGATGACGGGAGTTCCGTGCTTCACGTAGATCTCATGTGGAGCACTTTGACGGGGCCCATCTAATAGCCCTCTTCCTTGTGGCCTTGGTGGCCGTCGTGGAAGTTCCTACTTTGATCTTCCCCATGGTGATTGGGAAATAGCACAGGTGCGTGGAGAGAGAAGGAGTAGGCGAGAGAGGCAAAGATAGGCAGGGCGCAAGGAAGAAGATGAAGCCATCAAAGAGGAGGTAGTAAAAGCAGTAAAACGAGTCTTCCCTCATTTATAAAGAGAAAAAGCATGAAGCTCAGTCGTTCGATGTAAAATCGAACCGTCAGAAACACATAGGATGATGACGCGTGTCAGAAGATTACAAAAGCAAAAAAATCCAGAGCAGTTATTACTGCGGTAAAAATGGAGAAACCCCACACAATGCCTCGATCTTCGCATGGAAAAGGGGACGTGTAGTCAAATTTTTTTGCTGAGATGCCACCCACGCATCATCATTACTGCAGCATGGTCCCATAATCAAAATGTCCCATCGAGACGTGTCTCTGAGAAACCATGGTGCAATTTCGTTATCAGTGAAGTCATACCACTCAAGTCACAAAACACTTCGGCTCTATAAAAAAGGACTAGGACCCGAGAAAAACTCAAGGTGATATTGTCAAAATAGTTAAAATATAAGTTTTCGAGCCTATGTACCGATGCATTCATCCGAACATAGCCTCGGGGGCTACTCCCATTAGGAGCGCTGCCGTGCACCTGACGAAGAAAGTTGATTTGTTCCAAGACAATACCCAAAGTTAATATTATCCTCGTGTGTTAAGATCAATTAGTATTACATAGATGTATCCTAAAGTGGTTACTCCTATCGGGAGCATCTACAAAAAACAAAAAACCAGCAAACTTCAAAAATTCCAGCAGCCAAACAAGGCAGTCAATAAAATATATATAAAAATCTCGAATTGCGCCTGATGCAACAAAACTCCAAATGACATGTCCACGACATGAAGGTTAAACCCCGAGATTCATCCTGTGTGTCCTGGTAATCGCAAAAGAATGCGCTCTTCTAGTAAAATATCCGTATCAATGATACGATGAAAAATCCCGACGGACACGTTGGGTACCCGATAAAATAGACCTAGAATTCGGTATTCGATAAGACCTCAACGGCTCAAACTGAGTTACGTCAGTTACAATTTCGAGTTCATGGCGTGGGGACTTCAAATTGATGTACGTCTACAGTGTTTTTGCCTAGGAGCAATTAACTGATTCCTGATTCCTCAGATGCATCAGGCCTATTGTACCAAATCCCTTCAAAGCTAGAAAAATAAAAAAACAATTCATAAATTCTCAAAAAAAGAAAAACTGAAAAAAAATCTTTGAGACTCAACTAGAATCTACGATTCAGGTAGAGTCTCAGGGGCTACTGACATGGGTATGATTACTTGGGTGCTTATGTTTTGCTACCCTAGCTACATAAAGGCTCACGACCCATGAAGACTCAAGATGATGGCCCAAGAAGCATCCGAAGGAAGCTCTTGTTGTATTAGATAAGGAAATACAAACTGACATTGTGTTTGTGTTGTAATCGTAAATGTGTAACCTATCCGTATATGGATTTGGGACCTAGCCTATTATATATAGGCCACGAGAAGCCAAAGGAGAGGTACTGAAAAACTCCCAAGCAATCTACAATAGTATTGTCCATCGATAATCAGGCGACTTCGACTCCCTTGTTTGCATGGCATCTGACGAAACCCCTAGCCCTCTCTTTTCCGTAAAATCCTAAGTCCATAACTATGGACATTGTCAAGGTTACACCTCATCAGATCACCAATATCTAAACAATACATAAGCTTAAATAAGATGGAAACAAACAACATATGTAAAAGTGATATGATAAGGTTCTTGCACTTGATCACTATATTGTGTATCGTGGTATGATCTCTATCATTCCATTTGTATAACGCCAAGATCTATGGAGCTCCCACTTACTTTGTAATAATTCTCGAGAGTATCCTACCATACTAAAATTATAACATTTACCATATCATGACACATGCCCAACAAAAATGAAACTATACGCTTCTAATTTATGGAACCGTTCTTAACTACGAACATGGAACCACAACGATGATAACCAAATTGTTAGCAACCCGTAGTAAATCAGATATCAACTATTGTGGGAGAGATAGTCACTCGCTAGCCACTTATGCAAAACTAGTTGCATGTCAAGCGTGGAACATGTCTCATGTGCGAGGACATGTAAAGTTAGTCCAGGCCGCTTCATCTCACTATGTCGCTAATATCCAAAAATACATGATGCAATAACATGATCATCAGAGCCCACCTATTCATATGTGTTCTAACCGTACAAAGCATCTACGCATAGACATAGCTCTGATACCACTGATGGGTTCAGTGCATGGAAAACAAAAATTCCTACGATTGCAACTGCCAAGATCAAATCTAGGCGATACTTGTAATGGTTTCAGAAGGACTCAACGACATGGCTATGATTACTCGGGTACTTCTGTTTGGTTACCCTAGCTACATGAAGGCTCACGACCCATGAATACCTAATAAGAAGTCCCAGGAAGCATCCGGAGGAAGTCGTAGTTTTGCTAGATAAGGAAATAGAAACCGACATTGTATTGATGTTGTAATCGTAAGTCTGTAACCTGTCCGTATATGGCTGCGGGACCCAGCCTATTATATATAGGATGGGAAGAGCTAGTGGAGAGGTACCGAAAAACTCCTAAGAAATCTATAACTTATTGTCCACTAATAATCAGACGACTTTGACTCCCTTGTTTGTCTGATCAGCCAACGAAATCCATAGCATTCTCTTTCCCTCAAAACCCTAAGTCCATAACCATGGGCGTTGCGGAGGTGACACCTCGTCAATTGGCACTATATGTGGGAATTCTAAATGCTGGAGTCATGGATTCGGCAGACCCCTCTCATTAAGCAGCGATCCAACAAAAGCGGCTCCACCAACGCCCACCCCTATCTCGGTTCCCATCGATTTCAACAACAAATCCAATCTCATCATTGGAAGTTTCCACTTTCAGGTGGAGAAACCCAAAGAACCGCACCTCTCGGATTCGATTTCGTTAGGACTGTCGGTCAAAAAAGTTGTGCCTACGGTGATACCCTCATCTTCTATCAGATCGTCCACAGAGGTCACACCCTAGCCAAAAAAAGATGAAGAAAACTCTGGAAACGCAGTAAATCTAGGGGATCTTGATGGTCTCTATGATGATTTCTCCCTCGGATCAGACTCCCGGCTAACTCCACCACGTGGATCAAACCCAGCAAACGATGAACCCGAAGAAAGCAGTGAAAGTATCAACTTCAGAATTAGGATGGCTAAAATCTACCCAGAACAGAAACCAATGGATTTCATTGATACCCCAGACATTGTCTCCCTCGAGTCCGATGACGACGTCACTAGTTCATACATAACTCACCACCAAGTGTGCATGATCATCAGCGATGCCTCAACTCAGCGCGACTCCAACGGTAACCCTATCCTCGAACCAAATGATATTTTGTCGGATGACAATGCAGGAGATCACAGAAATGAAGGATATCCGACAAACAATCGCATAATCCAAGGAGGAGGATAACCACGTAGAGGCGAGCGGTAAACTCTCCGGCTGTTATCCGAAGCATGGCAAAATGCAAGGGAAGCAATTTTGGGTGCGGTCCCAATGACAGCCGAGGCCACGCGCGAAGATCTAATGGCCTACCAATACTTGCTTCATCACACGAAGAGGGATCTACTAAGGATGCAGAGGAAACTCGACGAAAGAAAAAGGCTAGCTGACGAGTCTAGCCTTCCACGGGCGTAGCTAAGCTCTACCCGAGAATCAGGAAGTGTAACTAGAGGAGCACCACCAAGAAGAGGAACCTCATGGCTGAAAAATATCCCCGCAGCTGAGAGAAACAAACTGACCCGAGATCATGATATCCGTTATATCAGAAGATCCAATAGGACACATCAAAGCAAAAACATCTCAAGCCGCAATTGTAGCTTCTCAAACGTACCTGATCACAACTCAACCCGCACTCGAAGATCCCCGTGTGGCTCTCCATTGCTCCGCTCTCATGAACCTCGGTATGGTGGGCACATCTCTTGCGCAAGCGGAACAAGTAATCACAGGACAACCCGACATATCCCCACGCCATCGTAGCATCCCTCAGCATGTGGGACACACCCGACGATCACGGTCACCACATCGGGTGCACTTTTCAGGTTACGAGCCCCGCAACGACGCAAGAGACGATAATACACAACACTGGTTTCATAGATCTAGGGAAGAGCACGGTAGTCAAAGATACTACGATGGTGACAGTGAGGATGATTATGAATTATCTGGAGCCAGTTTCTTTACCCGACGGGTTCGCAAGACTCCAGTACCAAAGGACTTAAAACTCCCCCACGACCGCCAGAAGTATGAAGGCCTCCAGGAACCCGAAGCTTAGTTGGCAGATTATCTGGCTACCGTCAAACTACAAGATGTCTCTAAGGCCACCACAATGCAAAGCCTACAACTGCACCTAAGCGGCACCGCCTGATCCTGGCTAAGGCAGTTACCTAAAAAATCCATCAGCAGCTGGAACGACCTCGAGGATAAGTTCATCCGAAATTTTAAATCCATGTTCAAGCGACCCGCATCCCTGGAGCAATTGTGAGCGTTCAAGCAGAAACCTGGAGAATCAATACGAGCTTTCATCTAGCAGTGGAACATCATCAAAAATTCGTCTAAAGCTATATCCGATGAAAGAGCAATTGACGCCTTCAACGGCGACCTTCGCCGACGAGAGTTCATAGAAGAGATGGGGCGGGTGCAGCCCAAAACAATCTCACAGCTGAAAGACATGGCAAATTGTTAGGCTGACGGAGAAGATAAAGTACACAACAAGTGAGCACATTCACCCGAAGAAGATAGGGACATGCACAACAATGATAGGAGACGAAGGAGCAACGACAGATATGGGGGACCAAGCTATGTTGCAACTAGTTTCTCAGGAGAAGTCAACTGAAGAAATGACGATCACAACACCGGATACCACCGCAATAGAAACAATGCTGGGGGAAGCCAACCAACAGAGCGATACCAGCCAAGAGCTCGGGACCCACCAATGTCCGCAATGTGAATGCTGGAAGGACCCTACAATATGCACTTCTACGTTGATTCAATAGGCAAAAGGTGATCAAACCACCTCATGAAGGATTGCTGAACATTCTTAAAGATGCAGGAGGTATGTAATGCAAATGCAACCAAGGAAGCAAGCCAAGAATAAACCACTACGCCTGGAGCTTTATCCATTGGTGCACCACCACCGCCAGTACATCAGCCAGTGGGACAACCGCAAAAAGCAACAAATCAAGAAGATGAATACCCAAGGTCTATGGGTGCAATGTCGATGATTGAGAAAGGGCGACTATCTAACAGGACACAAAAGTTGATCACATGACAAGTAAATATGGTAGTAACAACACCACCATCTGTACCTAAATATCTCCATTGGTTGGAACAGAAAATTACATTCAATAGAGCTGACCATCCACTTCGAGTCCCACGACCAGGCCACTCAGCTCTAATAGTGGAGGCACAAGTCAATGGATTTGATATGAGTAAAGTTTTCATGGATGCGGGGAGCAGCACCAACCTAATTTATGCCAAGAGACTCAAGGCAATAAATTGTTGTTTAGCAAATCTAGCACCAACAAAAACATATTTCCATGACATAGTCCCAGGTAAAGCTAAAATTCCCTTTAGGTAAAATATCTCTTGACGTTGTTTTCAGATCCAAAGAAAATTTTAGGTGTGAAAAGCTCGAGTTCGAAGTCATGGACTGGCCGTCATAGTATCATGCGATCTTGGGTCGCCCAGCCTTCGCACGGTTCATGGTAGTGCCACATTATGCGTACTTGGGTTATGAAAATGCTAGCCCCCAACAGGATCATAAGAGTGAAGGGAATTTTTACACGTTTTGACAGTTGCGATTGAGAATTCAACAAAATCTCCAAATCTTTTGGGATGGCGACCAAATTTGAGCTACTAAAAATTTCAGGAAATGCAGAACCTCTGGTGGTAGCACGTGTTAATCCCGATCAGGCTTTTGACACCACAAAAGATACAAAGGAAGTCTAGATTCACCCTACCGACCCAAAGAATATGACCTTTGTAGCCTCTAATCTTGATCCCGCATAGGAAAGCGCGCTCATCGAGTTCCTCCATGACCACTAGGAGATTTTCGCATGGTTACCAACCGACATGCCTGGAATTCCCAGGGAACTCGCTGAGTAGGCACTAAACTTGGATCCGAAGGCAAAACCAGTAAAACAGACAATTCGCCGCTTCACAGAACCAAAACGAAAGGCCATTGGAAAGGAGCTCCATCGCCTAACCGATGCAAAATTTATCAAAGAATTGAAGAAAGCAGAGTGGGTCGCAAAGACAATATATGTCCCAAAGAAAAACACAAAAGATCTACGTATGTGCATTGACTTCACTGTGTTGAACAAACACTATCCAAAGAATCACTTCCCACGACCATGAATTCATCAAATAATCGATGCAGCTGCAGGGTGCAAACGTCTTTACTTCTTGGACGCATATTCAGGATACCATCAAATTCGGATGAAGGAGGAAGACCAGGATAAAACAACATTTATCACACCATATGGTGAATTCTGCTACACAACAATGCCCTTTGGACTAAAAAATGCGGGTGCAACATATCAACGGATGATGCAAAACTTCTTGGGAATCCAAATTGGAACAAATGAAGAAGTTTACATTGACGACGTCATTGTTACAACAAAACCCGGGTTGACCCTTATCAATGACTTACGAGACATATTTGAGAACCTCGACAAATACTGCATCAAGCTCAACCTGACGAATGTTGCTATGGAGTGCCTGTGGGGTAACTCCTTGGATACCTTGTATCAACAAGGGGAATAGAGGCCAATCCCAAAAAAATCAAGGAAATCCTCACAATGTAAAAGCCAACAAATCTTTGGGGCGTGCAGCAACTGGCTGGGCGAGTGGCAGCACTTAGCCGTTTTATCGCCCGTCTAGGCGAAAAGACACTACCATTCTATGCCCTTAATATTGCCGCTACTAATCAGGTGGTCAACATAGTTTTGGTCATCGAGGGACCCCAAGAAGGGAAAACCCATGGCATTCAGAGACTAGTCTATTTTCTAAGTGAAGTCCTCTCTCCATCAAAGCAAAGGTATCCACACTATTAGAAGCTAGCATATGGAGTCTTCATGATAGCCCGAAAGTTGTGCCATTATTTTTCAGAACACCCGATCATAGTGGTTAATGAAGCACCTCTCTCCAATATTCTCAACAACCTACAAGCCACCAGACGCGTCTCTCTAAGGGCATTGAGCTATCCGCTCGAGATATCATGTACGAGAAACGCAAAACAATTAAGCCACATATTTTGCCTGACTTTATTATTAAATGGACAGAAGTACAGTGCACAGGCCCGCTAGACCTCTCTAGTCCATGGACAATGTATTTTGATGGGTTAAATAGAACGAAAGGAGTAGGAGCAAGAGTCATATTGGTGTCACCTCAAGGCTATAAAATGCGCTACGTACATCGGATGAGTTTCACAAATGCATCAAATAACGAAGCTGCGTATGAAGCCCTGTTGCACGGTATGCGTATGGCAAAAGCTTGCGGTGCAACTCGCTTGAAAATATTCGGTGATTCCAACCTTGTAGCACAACAAGCAATGAACAAGTGTGATGTTGTCAGTGACAACATGATCGCCTATCGCGATCTATACAACATCATGGAAGCTCAATTTGACGGGTGTGAAGTTTCACACATAGTAAGGGCTAGCAATGAAGAGGCCGAAAATTTGGAAAACATCGGATCACTATGCCTGCCAGTACCACCCGGAGTTTTCTGGGAAGAAAGAACGGAGCGCTCCATCAAAGGAAAGAGAGTCTCTGAAGTTATAGTGCCAAAAGCATGAAAAAAGATCAAGCTACAAAAATACTCGAGGGCTATGCCAACACATGAAAATGTAGAAGAAGTCCTTGAGGAAGAGCCAGAAGTCGATGAAGTCATGATATTGGAGCCCACATGTATGCAACCGTACATATCATACATGCCAAGGGGAGAACTCCCTGAAGATGTGATAGAGGCACAACGAATCACTCATCGATCTAAAATCTTCAGGATCATCAAGGGAGAACTGTATAAAAGAAGTATTTCGGGTGTATAACAGCAGTGTGTTACACCTGGCGAAGGAAAAATTATACTCAAAGACATACATGAAGGAGTATGTGGTCATCATGCTAGTAGCCGAGAAATTGCTGCCAAAGCATTCAGGGCACAATTCTACTGGCTAACAATAGTTCATGATGCAAAAGATATTGTACGAACGTGTGAAGCATGTCAGCGATTCGCAACAAAACCCGGTGCACCTACCGCCGAACTGAAGCCCATACCTATTGCTTGTCCTTTTGCTCAATGGGGACTTGATATGGTGGGCAAACTTCACAAGTCATCACCAGGAGGAAGCGTCTTTATGCTAGTAGAAGTCGACAAATTCACCCAGTGGATTGAAGCAATGCCTGTTACCAGCCAGGATGGAACTTTAGCTACGAATTTCATCAAATCAATAGTGTTTCGATTTGGCATACCAAACAACATCATCACCCACAACGGTACTAACTTCACCTCCAATGAGTTTAAGGAGTACTGCAAGGACATGGGGATAAAAGTAAGCTATGCCTTAGTTGCCCACCCGCAAACCAATGAGCAAGTGGAAAAAGGAAATGGTCTCGTAACCGCTGGTATTAAGAAAAGACTGCTATCACCACTCGGCAGAGCAAGAGGGGTGTGGGTTGATGAGTTACCCTCTGTTTTGTGGAGCCTACGTACCACTCTAAATAATTCGACACAAGAAACACCCTTCTTTCGGGTCCACAGTGCTGAAGATGTCCTTCCAGTCGAAGTAACTCACGAGTCTCCACGGGTCACCGAAGATGACGAGGAAGCATCCAAGGAAGAACACGAAGATGACGTTGGCGCACTTGATGAAGCTCATGATGTTTCCCTACAAAGGGCCACCGTATATTGATGGCTCTGAAATATAGCCATCTACGTCCACATTTAAACTGGATATTATTCATATTTTTGATGAAATATCTCTCTAAACCCTACCACTAATGCCTAATATTCAAAGGGGTATGCAATCCTTTCTTTTTATATTTTTCCTGCGCAGATAATATCATTTGAAGATGGGAATCACTACATTAAAGTCAAAGATACGAGATTTCCAACAACCAGAAGAAACCAAGAGCTGTGAAGTGGAGGTAGACGCTTTAATGACCAACTATATGACTGGAGCAAAATTTCAATCGTATAGTTTCGGTCATATAGTTGGCGCCACCACCGTTAGGTCAAACAGAACAACTTTCATGAAGGGACCCCTATATAAAGAAGCATCAGGAGATGAGAAAACAGGTCCAACCTCGCCCAAAAGTCTCTTCCACAGATCACCAGCCGCCTCTAGATCTCAAAACCCTTCTCCATCTCAATAGCCATATTCCACCACTTGTAGTAGTAGATCTCTTCTTCGATTGGCGACATTGTAAGACTATTTCTATCAATCTTATGATTTTCATTACAATGTTTGTGATTGTTGATCTCATATCTATGTGTGAGTAATTCTCCTTAGGATAAGGGCTTCGGCCTAGCCATGTAGCGTGTGTGCATGTTATTTATCATAGATGGGATCATCTATTAGTTTGTATGACATGATGATTATTGTATCCTCTCTTTCCTCAATATAAGGACTTGTCAAGTACCCAAGACCCCGAGGGTTGAGCCGGGTATAGGCAGTATGAGTAATGACTGATCTGTAGGTTGGGAACCCCAGTGACAGAAGGGATAGTACGACTGTATGTGAGAGATTTACTTGGGATTTATGGTGACATCACTATGCATATCATTATCTCTCTTTCTTCTATGGATGAGACTAGTAGGTTATTGCTATAGGCGGTTGCGGAGGCAATAGCAATTATGGATGCACTGCTCACATATAATTTATCTTGATCTAACAAGTACACGCATACTTTATTTCTATCTTTTATTCCCATCAGATGTTTTGAATAGCTACAGGTGAAACCTATAACCCTAGGCCCTCTCTCTCCATCATCGATAACAACAAAAATATGCAAACTATTGGTCCGATAAAAACACAAAAGGAATTCTAAAACTCCCGAAGGTCCATTAAAGTAACTTCACTATGCATTCGCTTCCCGAGGATTCGATAACCTAGGTCTACTAGAGAAAAAGAAGTTATACTACATCCGTAATCCGGATCAAAGGTATCATATATCAGCAAAATTTATGTAACTACCATAGCACACGATTGCGTCCTAGGTCATTCATTGTAGGGGACCTAGTTCTTCGCCTCAAGCAAGATGGTCACCGTAAACTGGAGTCACCTCGGTAAGGGCCTTACATCGTTATAGAAGTAATCCCTGGTGGGGCATACCGGCTTCAAGATAAGAAGATAGGAGTCAAATACTCCATTTTGTGGAACGTCGCATAACTGCGGCGGTTTTACTCTTAGAATTTACTTTTTTTGCAATTTAAATTATATATGGCCTATGAACCGGCTTCTTAGCCATAGTACTATTTAATAAAGGCCAACAGCCAGGCAAGTACGCCAAACATGTATCTTCGTCTTCAGGCTTTAAATAAAAGATAAGTTCCCCAAACTCAGATTTCTCTTCTACATTATCTCTTCGCCCATAGTTGGGGGATTTATTAAAAGATTATTATCACCAGCAAAATATTTAGGAAATGTGCGTACATTGCTTTAGTTAAATTAAGAAAAAATTATGAGCCTATGTCCATGACATGAAGGTAAGACCCCGGGACTTGTCCTGTGCGGCCTAGTAACCGCTCATGAATGCGCTCTGCTAGTAAATTATCTATATCAACGATACAATGAAAAATCCCGACTGATGTGTTGGGTACCCAATATAATAAAACTGGGATTCAGTATTCGATAATACCTCAACGGCTTGAACTGAATTACGCCAGCAAATTTTTGAGTTCAAGCCTCAGGACTTGAATTTGATGTAGGTCTAGAGTGTTTTAGCCAAGAAGCAGTTAACTGATTCATGATCTATAGGATGCATTAGGCCCATTGTATCAAATCCCTACAACTTAAAAATAAAAATATCTCACAAAACTTTGGATCATAAATACTAAAATATCTTTGAGACTCAACCCGAATCTACGATTCAGATGGAGTCTTGGGGGCTACTAATATGGGTATGATTACTAGGGTACATATGTTTGGTTACCCTAGATATATGAAGGTTCACGACCCATGAAGACCAAACAAGAAGGCCCAAGAAGCATCTGACGGAAGTCATAGTTTTACTAGATAAGGATATAGAAACTGATATTATATTGGTGTTGTAATTGTAAGTCTATAACCTGTCTGTATACGGCTTCGAGACCTTGCCTATTATATATAGGCTGGGAGGAGCCAGCGGAGAGGTACCAAAAAACTCCTAAGCAATATGTAACCTCATTGTACACCCATAATTAGAAGACTTCGACTCCCTTGTTTGTCTGATCAGCCAACGAAATCCCCAACGTTCTCTTTCCCTCAAAACCCTAAGTCCATAACCATGGGCATTGCCGAGGTTACACCTCGTCACTCACCCTTGAAGACTGTAAGTGGGATAATGTTCTCGCAAACAAACATGACTGGTGTAGAATGTACATGACCTTCCTAAAGAACGCAAAGATGATCAACACCACAAAGGGTCAGCGCATCTGTAATCGGTCACACGTTTGGCATGCCAACGACCTCCATCCCTTGCTCCAGTTGGGCAGCAGAAGTAGTGGATCCTCAGGAACTCTAGAAGCACTACAACATGATATTGGTGGTGGTCGAGAAGGTATTGAGTAGGGCTTCTCCTAAGCCTGTGCTCATGGCAATGGACAAGCTAGCAAGGGAAGGAATATGCCAACCAAAGGGCATATGAGAAGGAGTGGAGAGGTGTGTGAGGGAGGGGTCTCCGCCACCTCCTTTTATAGGGGGAGGGGCAGCCCCTTCCCATGGCCGGTGGCCAATGGGGTGCCCCCACCTCTTGCCTCATTCATGTGGGTGGATACTCCACTCACAAAAATTCATGTGCACTTACTCCCATTAATTTTCCACTCAAGAAATCAAAGCTCTTTCCATTAAAGCACTTTAATTCACTTGGTTTAATGCCAATTAATTTAATAAACACTTCATTTAATGAGTACTTCTTTTAATGAACACATTAAAATTTTATCCGGTTGCAATATTTCGATACACCGAAACTATTCCAGCAGTTTTTATCAGAACAGTTTCTATGCTATCTAGTAGTTTCTCCTATGTTCCCTATCCACTCAAATGTGTCAAAGAACCTTAAGTGTGTCTCTCTACGGGTTTGTGAACTAAGTGGACATGATTGAGACTCTATCCGATCAATAATGAATAGCGGGATTTGGAGATCCATAGTGACTCCCACTTACTCAACGATGAACTAGTGATCGCGTGAACCTTTTTCGTAGTAACCAATTCATTTTGTCTCATGATATTTTACTTGTCCAAGATCCGACCATTTGGTATCATCCATACCTAGTTTGATCTCGTTATTGACAAGTATTTTCTTGTTCCCATGATATAACATTTTTAGTGATCTTATCACTTGCTTGGAAGCTATGTTAATGTGATGTCACCGAGAGGGCCCTGAGTATATCTCTCCGTCACCTGTATGTAAAAATCCCACTCTTGATCCACATGCCTCAACTAACACTTTATAAGTACCCAATGACATCTTTATAATCACCTTGTTATGGTGTGACGTTTGATGGAATCAAAGTACTCTTCCAATGTTAGTGATTGACGTGATCTCATGGTCTAAGGATTAGATTTACTTCGCATGATGTTATAGCAATGTAAACATAATGACTTGATCATATTACTATACTTTGGGAGAAAGTTCATCACATCATTCCACCAATGTTGTGACCTCAGTATTAACAACATCCAATGTCATGATCAGGCAACCTTGCTATCTGTTAATCAACAAGCTACTGTAATGAGAGGCATTACTAGGAACATTTCTTTGTTTATTAAAAACACATGTATTAATGTTTCTGGTTAACACAATTATGGCATGGGAAATACACATTTATCACAAATATGGAATAAGATAATAACCACTTTATTATTGCCTCTCGGGCATATTACTTTCACAATCTAAATAGGGAGTAGGAAGTGTTCGGGAGGGAGAGGGAGAGGCGGTGCTAGGGCAAGGGTGTGATGCACCATCCATGCCTTACTTATATAGAGGTGTGGAGGGCGGCAGCCCGCCCTAGCCCCTGCTCCAAGTAGGGGGTGGTGGACAAAAGGGGGAGGGAAACTCCCCATGTCCATACACCTTCAGGGTTTCCACCAGGATTTGGCACATGGGCCTTTTTTGGAAGGGGATTATAGGCCCATGTAGGCATGTGTTCCCCCTTTCAGGTCCATGTTACCCCTCTACATAGGTAGGCCCAATAGGTGGACCTTCGAAACATCCTAGAACCTGCCGATGCAATTCCGAAAAAACTCTTTCTTTTTTCGAAACCTCAAAACAACTTTCCCATACACTTTTATTTACCTACAAATCATTCCAAAGATCCTCGTGACATATGGGATCTCATCCAAGACTATGATGCAAAATTCGATAACTCCATCTATTATCTCATTAAACCCTAGCGACACCAAAACATTAAGTGTGTGTGACCCTACCGGTTCACGAACATGTGGACATGATCAAGAAACCTCTCTGATCAATAACCAATCGCAGGACCATGGATTTCTATAATGGCTCCCACACTTTCCGTGTTTTTATTTCATCAGTTGAAGCATAATGTCGAGGATTCAATTAATCTAGTATCCAATTTCCTTTATTTAGCAATATATTGCTTGACCGAGATTTTATCACCGACATAACCATACCTAGTTTAAGCTCATTACCGACAAGTTCTCTTTACTCGTCCCATGATACAATATCCTCGTGACTAAACACATTATTCACATGCTTGCAAGCTACTTACGATGTTATGTTACAAAGAGGGGCCAGAGATATCTCTCCGTCACGTGGAGTGACAAATCCTAGTCTTGATTTATGCAACCCAACAAGTACCACTAGAGATACCTAAAAGGTACCTTTATGATCACCCAATGATGAAGTGATGGTTGATGCCCACAAAGAATTCTTCTAGTACAAGGGAGTAACAAGATCTCATGGTCTAAGGAAATGGTACTTGACATTCATGAAAGCTCTAGAAAATTAAACTTAGTGACGCGATATAAAGCTATGCTCAAATTTGGGTTGGTCCATCACATCATTCTCCTAATGATATGACCTCATTATAAAATAACAATATATGTCCATGACCAGAAAATCTTAACCATCACTTGATCAACAAACTAGTACATTAGAGGCTTACTAGGGACACAGTGCTGTCTACATATCCACACATGTATTTAGTTTCCGGTTTATACAATTATAACATAAAGAATAAACATAAATATAATAATAACAACTTTATTATTTCCTCTTGGGAATATTTCTAACACGTGGATGGCTAAGAAAAATATTTAGGACTCCCAAAAATCTGAGAAAAAACCAAATTCACGCGACTTAGAATAGTATCTATTATGATGGAATATGTCACAACAAATTGTAAAGAACAAATATGCATTTTACATGCATTAGATGCGACCCACAAACCACTAGGAGGCTTCACCAATGCATCATCTTCGTGCACAACCTACTCCTCCTCATTTGGGTCACCACCGGTAGAGGTACCCACTTAGTTATGGTGACCTCTGGTGGCACCACCTCTATTGATGGACTCTCCGTCGAACATTGCGTGGAAGTTCAAGTGAAATAAAGATGCCATTGTCCTTTTCTGCTTCCATGAAAGATATGATGGAGAGTTACGTCTTATGGTTGAGGCCATTACAGGCTAATAATGCAATGCTAAGTGTTAGACTACTAAGTATGCTAGTTTGATGTATAAATTATAGCATGTATGGACTGATATAAAGTATATATGGCTAATGATGTATGGAATATAAAATGCCTACATGAACTTGGTAGTTTATTGACACATATTCCCATGTATTTCCATCATATAGAATTTTATATCGATGTTTTAAATTGATTTATGGGGATTTACCAATAATCCCTTAATTTGGGTTATAACTCTACACGACAGGAAAATCCTGTTTGTGTATTTTTATGTTCTAGGGACCTAAATGAAGTCAAATGGACTTAGAATTTTATGAGGATTATTTTTTCATGAAGATAAGCAGTTGGAGCAATAGAAACACTGGAGGGGAGGCCTGAGTCCGAAAATATCCCAGGTGGATCGAGCCCCATCTTGGGTTGAACCACCCTACCTCTTTCCCTCCTTGGGCATTCATAGCCGTCCATCTTGATACCTACCTCGTAGTTGTAACAAAAAATGCCTATAAAAAGTTCCCACTGGACGATCTCAAAGGATGCGGAGCGGAAATACATAAACACCAAAGATTTCTTCTAGTTTATTTTCTATAGTTTTCAATAAAATACCAAGTTTAACACGTTTGGATGTTGTAAAAATTGATAAAACTAATAGAGGTGTAGATTTCTACACACTGTGGTTTGTGCAAAAAATTCCCTATGCAGTTCTATAACTCCAATTGAGTTTGTATTTATACTATAGTTACAACTTTTCATCCTCTATATGCACAAAACCTAGAAAACATTCTGACATGTCTAAGTAGGGTAAATAATTACGTTTTTCAGTTGCAGTTTTTTAGACATATTATGTCTTTTGTTGTTTAAGTCATAGTTTTGACTTTCCATTTAATTCCTTATGAATCGTTTGATCTCATGTTAATGTTAGAAACTTAATATACTCTCTGCAGATCTCAAACTAAAATTTATTTGGGAGCTCTATGGTAGCTTTCAATATAACTTTGTGCTCACTAATGTTGCCTCTCAAAAAAGAGATTGGAGAAAAGTCTGTGTTGAAGTTTTTTCACAGGAAATAGAAGAATACCATACAATGATCTATCCAAGAATGGTGAAAACAATAAGCTTGGGGATTCCCAAGGCACCCCAATGGACCTATTAAACTCATGTTTTGCACACCTCTAAACTTTGTTTTTTGATCAACATAATCCTTTTACGTATATTTGAAGCGTTTTTAGCTAGTTTTATGTTTACTTTTATATTTTTTCAGTTGGAGTAAATAAACCAACTTGTGGAGATATGCTTAATGAATATGAAAGAGCTACTGGAATCAAAATTAAGTTAAATATGGATGCTACAATAATTAGATGGAAAGGGAAATAATAATTGCATTACAAGTTATGCCTTTGTCGCATCTTGTTACTTTGTTCATTTGTTTTATTGTGTAGCAATTTGTCACATAGGTGGTTTGCTTTATGTTACTATGCACCATAAAAATACCTCACATACCCAATAAACTTTTGGGATGGTATAAGCGTAAATAACCGGCAAAAGTTGGTTACGCGGTGGATGGGATTTTGTGGCACCATTTTGTCGTGGCGGCCACTTGGACGCCATGGCAGACATGATACCGACAGATTTTGGTGTTGTGGTAGGTGGCACGCAAGAGCATCACTATTCCATGCCACCCTTGGGTAACGGTGGCTTTACCGCTTGTATCACACAGTTAAAGCACCGAGTGAATTTGTCACAATGTTGGAGAGTGGTCAAAGACATCCAGCTAACGGGTTAAGGTTGTCGTGCTGACTAGCGTGGCCCACCACAAAGCCTGAACTTTATATCCCACGCTCCCCACCCAAATGCCTCTCCACAAATCTGCATCGGCGGTGACCAACAATGACACCATAATGGAGCCTCTGACATGTGGTGGTTACATAAGTTAATTATATAGTAATTCTATTCTTGATCCAATTTGCTAGTTTCCTTTTTGGATATCATCTTAGATCCGATGAACACATTTTGGGTCTTCCCCTAGGATGACATGGTCCCGCGTTGGATCTTTTATCCATCCTAGAATGGTGTCCCTATGAGATGTGTCTACAAGAAAAGATGTTTGTGCGACAGATTCCCGCACATACTCGTTGCTTTCCATGGCAAGCACACCGGCCGCAGGTTCCTCAGCTGTCACTTCAAACCGCCGAAGTGCCCGTACTTGTTATGGAAGGATCGACTTCACTCGAAGCAACTATAGCGTGCGTTGGTCAAAATGTGGAAGAAACTACGGACGGAGATCTAAGCGATAGCTCCGAGGCGGAGGAGTTCAAGAAGGAAGCGACGGAGCTCGCCAAATAAGAAACTTGGACTTCACTAAGGAAGATGCATGATATTTGTCTGAATCTTACTAAATTTCTAGAGCCTTCTAGGATTGCAATAGATGGCCTATCTCTTGGTATTCTTGATGATTATGGATGTTATTATGTTGTGAAAACTATGTTTATTTGTTCTGCTGAAAGGCATATTGGGTGCACCATTATGGGCTTATTGTGCACATGCGGTGCACTTGTTGAATAGGCCATAAATCAAACTAGTCAACCCTCACTACTCCTCCATATATAATATAAGCAACCCTTACTCCTCTTTCCAACTAACACGACGTGTCCACACTTCCCCATTTCCCACATAGGGACTCGAATCCTAGATCTCACTAGTTGCACTCCCACTGAGAAAGTTCTGTCGTGCATGAAGCAAGCTCATCCGCACATGGAACAAGCTCATCCGCGCACAGTCGTCAAGGTGGGCGAAGAAGATCATTGCGTGGCTGGGCAAAGCAGATCGTCGTGTGGTCATCACACTAGCGGTGGGTGAAGTAGATCCGCGCATGGTCGTCGCGCCAATAGTAGGCAAAGCAGATCCGGGCGTAGTTGTCACCCCAGCGGTGGGCGAAGCAAATCCATGCGTGGTAGTCATGCCAGGGGTGGGCAAAGCAGATTAGCATGTGGTCATTAACATTAGGATTTTGTTTAGGAATTTGTAGAATAGCAGAATAGAGATGCTCTCAAGAATTAGATTTAGTGTTTATGAAATCTTATGTTTTTTATTTTTTATTTTTAAAGAAATTAATGTAATATGTGAAAAATATAAATCTAAAAATAAATATTGTGTTAAAATGGGTTCACAATAAGTATTTCTAATATATATATATGTAAATAAACTGAAATTATCAAATTGTATTGGGATTAGCAATGTAAATTAGTTATTGCTAACGTAATTAAATTTTAGTGATGGTGGAAGGTATAACACGACAAATAATGCGTAGTTACACGTCACTATAATTCCACCATCTTCTATAATGTACCGAGTCGCATCCTTTGCCTCGCCGCGAAAGCGTTAGCTCGGCGGATCACGTGCCATGCTATAAAATCTGCCTCCGTTGCACAATCCCGACGCAGTTATCCCTGGCGGATTTTTTGTGTCGTGCCAGCACGAGCGCGGCGTCTAAGGTTGTGACTCAGCATATATAAGGGCTGTAGTGATTGTTTATTAAGAAATGGCTAAGTATTATGGATAATTTTGCATAATTGTAGATGGTCGACTATCTCCCTTTTGCTAGCCCAGTAGTTAAACAAGCAAAGCTTGGGAATCATATTCCTTAGAAAAAGTTATTCCAACAGTGTCCATCATATCTACCTATATTGAAAAATTCTATTCGAAGTATATTTTTATGTGAAGGTTCTATTTAGCTTCCAAATAGTATCGTTTATGGTTATGTTTGTCTTAAATAAGTTAGTTGTGTGGTGAGCACGAACTCATAAGGCATAAGCATCATTTCAGTAGAATAAAATATGCATACAAAAAGAGATGATGGCATAAACCCTTCTTGCAAGGATGCTACCTCTAAGAAAAGGGCACAAAACCTTCACTCGGAAGTATCTTAAGTGACCGAGTGAGTATGCAGACAAATTTGCATAAGTTAAAGTTATTTTATTTTCATATGTTGTTGGTTATAATCAATAGGTGCTGAGAGGAAACAAGCAAAATGTGTCCAACAATAAGAATGCCAAAAGAATCAGAGTGATGAGGGATAATGGAACCGACGCTAATGATGCACTACTTCAAACATAATCTTAAGGGGTAGTGTTTGGAAGCTAAATATTACTTGTCCATATTAATCCCTCCTTACTATCTATATTTTCAAGTGTCCACATATATGATAGGTACTCTAAAGACCAAGGTAGGACAACACACGATGTCACTACAAGAAAAGTTGGCTTTTACAACGGACGATTTTCATAGTTGAAGGCCTGTTTTTCGTGGCCGAAGAGTCTTGCGTGACGGATGGCCTTCGTGGTAAAAGCCCCATCACAAATGAATTAACCACGGTTTTTTTCGCCTGTGGCGGATCGCACCCTTCAGCAACGAAAACATATTCCGTCATAGATCTGTTCGCCAGCCACGCTGACGGCTGACGTCATGCAAACTGCCACGTGGAAGCCGCTGTTAGCGGCTGGTTACCGCCATTAACGGTCATAGAAACCATGGCAGAAGCCAGGCCCAACCAAGGCCTGCTAAGTACTAACTGGGCAGACCCATCAGGGGAGCCTAACAAGAAGATGGCCCGTTATTGTTTTGTCCTGCACTGTTTGAAATAGGCCCAGAGATGCAGCCCGCGAACTTTCAGGCCCTATTCTATTTCGTCCTACAGAAGGCCCATGTTTCTCCAACACTATGCTGCCACTTGAGGCCTGCACAAGTCCGGCCCTGCACTGTTCAGGTCTGTTACCAATTTAGCCTTTTACTGTTCAGTCATGTTATTGTTTCAGCCTTTTAGGAATTTCGACTCGTTACTGTTTAGGCCCTTTAGTGTTTGGGCTTTTCCCTGTTAAGGCCGACACTGTTTGGCCTGTTACTATACTGGCCTACCACCGTACTGGCCTTTCGCTGTTGATACCTTTTATGGTTTCGACCTGTTAATGTTCTGGCCTTTTCACTGTTATGGCCTTTTGCTGTTCTGGCCTTTTATGGTTCTATCCTTTTACTGTTCTAGCCTTTTACTGCTACGTCCTTTTAATGTTCTGGCCTTTTAGTGTTCTGGCCCTTTATTGTTATGGTCTTTTACTGTTCTGACATTTTACTATTCTGGCCTTTTACTATTTTGGCCTTTTACTGCTCTGGCCTTTTACTGTTCTGGCCGCTTGGGCCGTCCATGCGCACGTTGTTACTGTTTCGGATTTTTTTTGCTAGCACCTACTTTTCGTAGAACAGGTGAATATCAAGACATCAGTTAATAAACACATAGAAATTTACATTACTTATTACACACCAATAAAAGTTTGTTACAACAGGTTATACAACAAGATCGTAATTCCGATAGATTTCAACGTGTCATAACCATCAATAAGAGTTTGGTGCATGGCAATTCGCTTCACTGTATCATCTGTCCTCTTCTTCAACATTTCAGCTACAGATCTAAGAGCAACTACACCCTTTCGTTATGCATGCAATACATCATTTATATATTTATCACATGCAGGAGTTGTTCTAGGTTGACTGTTAAGTAAGTTTGCTATGGCAATGCAATGGGAGGATGAATGGGACAAGGGATCACAACTTTCAGTCCTGCCTTCCAAGGACTCCTACTGAGGTTTAATTGCAGTCTGCAAAAATATGGTGAAACAGGTTAAAACAAACAACAAGGGAAACAAGTAGTATTATATAAAGTAGAGATCATTTAAAGTAAGTATGAACTTATAGTAGGACTTTTAGGCTGACAATAGCTCCTTCTCGAGCGGGGTGCGACTCATGGTCAATCTGTCAGAAGAATATGAGCAGAGCAGTTGGAACTCTGGTCCTTGTACTCCATTGTCATTTCTCTAGATGACATTTGAAACCAAGTTGGTTGGTTTGGAAGGATGAAAACTCTTGAAAAACACCAAAAACATAGCATTAAAAATTACCAGACGTATGTTTCAAACTAAATAGCTGGTTTGGAAGGATGAAAGCAGGTGAAAACACCAACATATAACCTTAAAAATGACCAGATATATCATCCAAACTAGATGGACATTTTACGAATTAAGCATTCACACATATATTCACAATTGAACATAAATGCAAATGTCATGGCAAGTTCTTAGGTAGAATGACAACTAATTAACATGACAAGAAACTGGCCTAAGTAACATAAGGAAACCTCACGGTTTAGCCTTGCTGGGTGTCAGATTGTCAGTGTTGGATCCTATATGAGTTGTTTGCATGACCCGTGCGAGCGCTCAGAAAGAATAGAATCTATGAGTTCGTGTTGGAGGATTAAACCGATAGCGTGAGAATAAAGAAAGGGAATAAAAGCAAGAAGCTAATGAGGTGGATAGGACCTACAAGATGAAGGGTGCAAACGAAATGGCAATAGCATCCAGGATATTGAGCAACATCCTGAAGATTTTGTAGCTTACGAGTAACAAAAATATAAAACGGGCAAGAGAAATTACCGCTGCGCGGCGAGGACGGGTGGGACGGGAAAGTGGGCGGCGGCTCGACATTTCGGGGTCAACAATGAATTATTCAGTGAACCTGCCCTGTTAGGGTAGACGACGGTGTTGGCAAAGCAGATCCGGTGCCACGAGGGAGTTGGTAAAATAGTTCTGACAAAGAGCGCCTGTAGTAGAACTCCGGTGTGGAAGAGAGGGCCGAAGGTGAAGCAGCTAGAGGAAGGTTGGGGTTGGAGGGGTGTGGGCGGAGAAGATACGATGGGGAGATATAGGTGGGATGACGCACATTTATGACCTATACCCCTCTATTATTGCAGTACTGTCATGGTCCTTGTTGCCGGAGCAGGATAGAAGAGGAATTTTGCATTTGCAAAAAGCAGGGCGGGATATTTGAATAGATGTGCGCATGATGTTTTGGTGCCATGCGGAAATTTTGAGGTTGAAGCTTCCGATGTACGCTAATCCGACGCGGGCGCTCTCACGTGTTGGCCCATCTAGACCCACACACCAGCGACAATATGCTTACCAACATATAAATGAGTTTCCACACATTTGCCGAAATTGATAAATAATATATTTTGAAGGCTTTCATACAATATGAGTAAGGTCATGGCCATATCTCTGTTATAGTTTATAATAGTGTCCATATCTGGTAGATAGTTGTATCTTGGCATTTCAAAAGAAGATTCTGGATTTGATGGACAATGCCCAACTTTCATGAATTTCCAAACTTTCTAGCTAAATCTATGCAATAAAATGACTTTTTGACAATCTGAAGTAAATATGTCTAATTTTGAACTAGAACATGTGTGATATACCTTGTTCTTGACTTTTTAAAATAATTCAAAGATATCAAGTAATCAAATATTGGAGAACCACCGAGAGTTTTGGAAAATTCAACTTTTTGATATGAATGGTAATGACACCTAATTTCAGCCATTTTAAAAATACAAAGAAACAAAATATAAAAAGAAATGCATCCATTATTTTCTCTATTCGTGTCTCACTATGTGCACTAGCTAGTTTCCATGGAAAAATATAATCTTGAAATTTGATAATTTTTGAGAAAAACTTGTATCACAATATATATGGAGTACCATGTAAGAATATGCATGGCTTTCAAACCAGATGACCAACTTCATGGCCATATCTTTTCTATAGTCTATAATAACCTATCCATATTTGTTATCGTGTGTATTGGCATTTAAAATATTATTTACAAAGTAAGCTTCTGAATTGGAAGTTATTTCAATTTTCTAATGCACAACAATGGCTTTAGTCATGAAGCTACTACAAAACATGGCTTTAAAT
Source organism: Avena eriantha (assembly GCA_910589775.1). Taxonomy (NCBI): domain Eukaryota; kingdom Viridiplantae; phylum Streptophyta; class Magnoliopsida; order Poales; family Poaceae; genus Avena; species Avena eriantha. Next base: position 327,027,828 of record OU342745.1, on the reverse strand, counting down.
CCCACTGCCCCGGTTTTCACTCAAAGTATATATAGTGTAGGGTTAACTAAGTTTAGGGTTTGGGGTTTTATTTTGGGTTGAGGGTTTAAGGGTTCATGGTTTATGGTTTAGGATTTAAGGGTTTATGCTTTTAGGGTTTAGTGGTTTAGGGTTTAGGGTTATTCAAGGTTTTAGGGTTTATGATAGTTTAGGTTTTAAGGTTTAGGGAATTTTCAATGATAACGTTCAAGCTTTATATATATGGTTATATTCATGGAATAGAATGGCGTTATCGCAATTTAATAAAATTATTTCAAAATTTTATCTATATGTGCATTATACCTCCTTGGGAAGGGTTTAGGGTTCTAGGGTTAGGAAGTTAGAGTTCTAGGGTTAGGAGGTTATTAGGGTTTACGGATAAGGGTTTTTGATTTTCAATAATGTTCAAGCTTTATGCTTATATTCATGTAATAGAATGGCATTACCACAAGTTAACGAAAGTATCTCAAATTTTGATCTATAGGTGCATGGAACCTACTGGTTTAGGGTTTATGGGTCGATGATTTAGGGTTTCACGTGTTAGGTTTTATGGGTTGTTTAGGGTTTAGGGATTAGCGATTTTTTAATAATCCTCAAACATTTGTACTTATATTCGTCGAATAGAATGGCGTTACCTCCTTTAATGAAAGTATCACAAATGTTGATCTATAAGCGCATGGTACCTACTTGGTTAGGGTTTTACAATTTAGATTTTTTCATTGTATAGGGTTTAGAGTTTAGCGAATTTAGAATAATGCTCAAGCTTTATTGTTATATTTGTGAAATAGAATGGCATTACCTAATTTAATGAAAGTATCTCAAATTTTGATCTATAAAGTGCATGATACCTGCTTGGTTAGTGTTTATGGGTTGAGTGTTTGGGGTTTTAGGGTTTAGGTTTTAGGGGTTGTTTAGAGTTTAGGGTTTAGGTAATTATCAATAATCCTCAAGATTTATTCTTATATTCGTCGAATAAAATGGCGTTAGCAAATTAAATGAAAGTATATCAAATTTGGATCTATAAGTGCATGCTACGTGCTTGGTAAGGGTTTAGGGTTTTAGGGTTTTAGGGTTTTGGGTTTTAGGAATTTTCGATAATGTTCAAGTTCCTTTATGCTTATATATATTGAATAGAATGGCATTACTTCAATATATTGAAAGTATCTCAAAATTTGATGTATAAGTGCACAATACCTGCTTTGGTTAGGGTTTATGGGTCGAGGGTTTTGGGTTATAGGTTTTTACGGTTTAGTTTATGGGTTGTTTAGGGTTTAGGGTTTAGCGAATTTTCAATAATGCTCAATATTTATGCTTATACTCGTAGAACAGAATGGGTGTTAGCTGATTTAATGAAAGTATTTCAAATTTTCATCAATGTGTGCATGACACATTCTTGGTTAGGGTTTATGGCTGAGGGTTTAGGGCTTTAGGGTTTAGGGTTTAAGTTTTAGGGGTTTTTTAGGGTTTACGGAATTTTTTATATTACTCAGGATTTATGCTTATATTCGTCAAATAAAATGGCGTTACCCAATTTAACGAAATTATCTTAAATTTTGATCTATAAGTGCATGCTACGTGCTTCGTGAGGGTTTGGGGTTTAGGGTTATAGGGTTTAGGGGTTTAGGATTTGGGTTTTAGGGGTTTTAGTTTTCTCGAATTTTCAATAATGTTCAAACTTTATTATTATATTCGTGGAATAGAATGGCGTTACCGCAATTAATGAAATATCGAATCTCAGATTTTGATCTATAAGTCCATGATACCTGCTTGGTTAGGGTTTTTATATGGGTCGAGGGTTTAGGGTTTTAGGGTTTTACGGTTTAGGTTTTATAGACTGAATAGGGTTTAGGGGTTTTATCAATTTTTTAATAATACTCAAGCTTTATGCTTATATTCGTCGAATAGAATATATATGGCATTACCTAACTCTTTGAAAGTATCTCCAAATTTGATCTATAAGTGCATGATACTTGGTCTGTTAGGGTTTATGGGTTGAGGGTTGAGGTTTTAGGTTTAGGTTATATTAGGGGTTGTTTAGGGTTTAGGGTATTTTCGATAATGCTCAAAATTTATGCTTATATTCATCGAATAGAATGGAGTTACTAGTTTAATGAAAATATGTCAATTTTGATTGATAAGTGCATGCTACGTGTTTGGTAAGGATTTAGGGTTTAGTGTTTAGATTTCAGGGTTTCAGGAATTTTAAATAATGTTCAAGTTGTATGCTTATATTCATGGAATAGAATGGTGTTACCACAATTTGATGAAAGTATCTGAAATTTTGATATATAAGTGCATGATACATGCTTGATTAGGGTTTATGGGTCGAGGGTTTAGGGTATTCCAGTTTAGTTTTATGTGTTGTTTCCGGTTTAAGGTTCAGAGCATTTTTGGTAATGCTACAGATTTATGCTTATATTCGTCTAATAGAATGGCGTTACCAAATTTAACGAAAGTATCTCAATTTGATCTATAGTTGCATGATACCTGCTTGGTTAGGGTTTAGGGGTTTTGATTTTATGGTATAGGATTCTGTGAATTCTCAATAATACATTCAAACTTTACGGTTATATTTATTCATGGAATAGAATGGTGTTACCGCAATTTAATGAAAGTATCTCAAAAATTGATCTACAAGTCGATGATATCCTGCTTGGTCATATTTTTTGTCAAATAAAACTGGTTGGGCTCAAATTCTGCCTTTTGATTTTTGGCTTATAAAGCTACGAACGTGTTTTTGGCTTTAGATTTTTAGCTTTTACTCTGACATAGTGGAATGCTAGTATAAGCTAGGTTGGATGATTTTAACGATTTTATCTCGGTTTAGCGAAAAATGTTCGAATTTTGAACAAAAAGCGATGGGAATCTCTACTTCCCGTAATTCTTGTTCACTGACATGTGGGTCACTTGCATAGTGGGTCCAAAAAGTCGGTGTAGGTCAGAGTGGCCGAGCAGGTAAATATTGAAGAAGCGCTGCAAAACGTGGATGGGGTGATGCACTTGGGAGAACACAAATTTACCACATATATCCCTCTGTTATTGCAGTGCTCCCTCGGGTTCTTGTTTCTGGAGCAGGGATAGAAGAAGAATTTTGCATTCTTGAAAGAGGTGAAGCATGTTTGAATGGATGCGCGGGATATTTTAATGGATGGGTGCGATGTTTGGGCACCGTACCAAAATTTGAGGTCGAAGCTTCTAGCATACGCTACTCCGGCGTGGGGCCTCTTAGACGCGTTGTCACCGTCTAGGCCCACACGCCAGCGAGAGTTGCTTCCCAGCATTTAAACGAGTTTCTAGGCATTTGCTGAAATTTTCGAACAATTTAAGGCTTTCAAGAAGATGACCATCGTCCAAAAAAAGGGTGACCAAGGTCATGGAAATAGTTTATGATGACGTGTCCATATTTGGTAGATCGGTGCATCTTTGCAAATCAACAATATGACTGCTTCCAGATTTGAAGTTTGTTTCGAATTTCCAAGTAACAACAATGTGTTTTTTTGTGAAGCAACTACAAAGATGATGGATCAAAATGCCACCGCCCCCTTTTTTCACACAATGTATAACGCCTTTCAAGCTTCTAGGCTAAATTTGTGCAATAAAATAATTTTTGGGGCTGGATGTTTTTTTGGGGGGCTGGATGTTTGAATGGATGGGCGGGATGTTTGAATGGGTGGGCGGGATATTTCGGCGCTCTACCGAAATTATGAAGTTAAAGCTTCTAAGCTACGCTACTCCCACTTGGGATGCTGTCCCCGTTAGATAGACCCATAGGCCTGTATGCTTTCTAGCATTTAATGAGTTTATAGACATTTGCCGAAATTAATGAACATTAATTCAAGGCTTTCAAACAAGAGGAGAAAGGTGATAGTCATAGTTTTTATACCTTTTTCATCTTTTGTACTACTAAGTACATTGAAGCATCTTCGCCAACCAAGCTTACAAACCTAGCCATATTTGGTAGATCGGTGCATCTTGGCATTTCAAGCAATTATTTACAAAGGAGATTCCAGATTTGATGGATAATACCCTACTTTCATGAGTTTCCAAAGTTCCTAGCTAAAGATGCTGAAATTAAATAACTTTTTGACAATTGAAAGTAAGTATATTTATGTACTACAAAGTGTGTGATATAGCTTGCTCTTGACTTTTTAAAAATAGTTTAAAGGTACCGAATTAGTCAAATATTGGAGAACCACCAAGATTTTTGCAAGATTTCAATTTTTTGATATGAATAGTAATGACACCAAATTTGGGCCAGTCTTTAAAAATAATAAAGAAACACAATATAAAACGAAATACAACCATTCGTTTCTCCGTTGGTGTCTCACTGTCTGCATTGTCTAGTTTCCATGAAAATATGTAAAATTTGATAACTCATGAAATACTCGTTTCACAATACGGCGTACCATGTTTGAACATTCATGGCTTTCGAAAACAAGATGACCAATGTCAAGGCCATATGTGTTACCATACTTTATGATAATGTAACCATGTTTGGTAGATTGGTGCATATTGGTATTTCAACATTGTTTAGAAAAAGAGCTTCCATATTTGGAGTTATTTTAAAAGCTCCGATCGATAATAATGGCTTCAATTTTGTCATATGATATATGGTGTACCATGTATGAATTTGCATGGCTTTCAAACCAGGTGACCAATGTCATGGCCACACCTTTGCTATAGTTTATAACAACATGTTTGTATTTGGTAGATTGGTCTGTATTATTGGCATTTAAAATATTATTTACAAAGGAAGCTTCTGAATTTGAAGATATTTTCAATTTTTCAAGCGACGACAATGGCTTTTATCATGAATAAACTACAAATAATTATGGTTCAAAATCCCATTGCCCTAGTTTCCACAGAAGATATATATAGCCTGGGGTTTAGGGTTTGTGTTTTTTGGGTTGAGGGTTTAGGGGTTTAGGGTTTATGGTATATGATTTAGGATTTTAGGGTTTATGGCTTAGGAGTTTAAGGTTGGTATTTAGGGTTTAGGGTTTTAGGGTTTAGGGTTTTCTAGGTTTTAGGGTTTATGAATTTTCAATAATAATGTTCAAGCTTATATATATATGCTTATATATATTCGTGGAATAGACTTGTGTTATCGCACTTTAATGGAAGTATCTCGGATTTTGATCTATAAGTGCATCATACCTGCTTGGTAAGGGGTTGAGGGTTTAGGTATGTTATGGTTTTGGGTTTACGTTTTTTGGGGATTTTCGATAATGTTCATGGTGCTTTATATATGCTTATATTCAAGGAATTGAATAGCGTTAGCACAATTTGAGGAGTGTTTATCTGAAATTTTGATCTACAAGTGCATGTGATACCTCATTTGCCAATGTCGTTTAGGCGGTGTTGAGGGTTTAGGGTTTTAGGGTTTAAGGCATTTTCGATAATGTTCAAACTTTATTGTTATATTCGTCTAATAGAATGGCGTTACCGCAATTTAATGGACGATCGAATCTCAAATTTTGATCTATAAGTCCACGATACATGCTTGGTTAGGGTTTATATGGGTCAAGGGTTTAGGGTTTTATGGTTTTACGGTTTAGGTTTTATGGAGTGGATAGGGTTTAGGGGGTTTATCGATTTTTCAATAATACTCGAGCATTATGCTTATATTCATTGAATAGATAATGGTGTTACCTAACTCAATGAAAGTATCTCAAAATTTGTTCTATAAGTGCATGCTATCTGATTGGTTAGGATTTATGGGTTGAGGGTTTGGGGTTTTAGGTTTAGGTTTTATTAGGGGTTGTTTAGGTTATTTTTGATAATGCTCAAGATTTATGCCTATATTCATCGAATAGAATGGAGTTACCAGTTTAATAAAAATATATCAATTTTTTATCGATAAGTGCATGCTACGTGCGGTGTTGAGGGTTTAGGGTTTAGGGCATTTCCAATAATGTTCAAACTTTATTGTTATATTCGTGGAATAGAATGGCGTTACCGCAATTTAATGAAAGGTCAAATCTCAGATTTTGATCTATAAGTCCATGATACCTGCTTGGTTAGGGTTTATATGGGTCGAGGGTTTAGGGTTTTACGGTTTAGGTTTTATGGACTGAATAGAGTTTAGGGGGTTTATCAAATTTTCAGTAATACTCAAGCTTTATTCTTATATTCGTCGAATAGAATATATATAAGTGCATGATACCTGTTCTGTAATGGTTTATGGGTTGAGGGTTTGTGGTTTTAGGTTTAGGTTTTATTAGGGGTTGTTTAGGGTTTAGGGTATTTTCGATAATGCTCAAGATTTATGCTTATATTCATTGAATAGAATGGAGTTACCAGTTTAATGAAAATATATCAACTTTTGATCGATAAGTGCATGCTACGTGTTTGGTATGGATTTGGGGTTTAATTAGTGTTTAAATTTTAGGGTTTCGGGAATTTTAAATAATTTTCAAGCTTTATGTTTATATTCATGGAATAGAATGGCGTTACCGCAATTTAATGAAAGTATCTCAAATTTTGATATATAAGTGCATGATACCTGCTTGATTACGGTTTATGGGCCGAGGGTTTAGGGTTTTACATTTTAGTTTTATGGGTTGTTTTCGGTTTTGGGTTCAGAGTATTTTTGGTAATGCTCATGATTTATGCTTATATTCGTCTAATATTATGGCGTTACCTATTTTAACTAAAGTATCTCAATTTTTGATCTATAGTTGCGCGATACCTGCTTGGTCAGGGTTTAGGGGTTTAGATTTTATTGTTTAGGATTCCGTGAATTCTCAATAATATTTTCAAACTTTATGGTTATATATATTCATGGAACAGAATGGTGTTACCGCAATTTAATGAAAGTATCTCAAAAATTGATCTACAAGTCGATGATATCCTGCTTGGTAAAATTTCTTGTTAAATAAAATTGAATGTACCCGGGTACTAAAATAAGGGAGAAACAGGAAGAGTTCCTTGAGATTTAGGCGCGGTTTGGTTGGGCTCGAATTCTGGCTTTTGATTTTTGGCTTATAAAGCTACGAACGTGTTTTTGGCTTTGTTTTTTAGCTTTTACTCTGACATAGTGGAATGATAGTATAAGCCAGGTTGGATGATTTTAACGACTTTATCTCGGTTTAGAGAAAACATTTCGAATTTTGAACAACAAGCGATGGGAATCTCTACTTCCCGTAATTCTAGCTCACTAACATGTGGGTCACTTTCATAGTGGGTCCAAAAAGTCGGTGTAGGTCAAAGTGGGCGGGCAGGTAAATATTGAAGAAGGGCTAGGAAACGTGGATGGGGTGATGCACTTGGGAGAATGCAAATTTACCACCTATATCCCTCTGTTATTGTAGTGCTCCCTTGGATTCTTGTTTCTGGAGCAGGGATAGAAGAGGAATTTTGCATTCTAGAAAGAGGTGAAGCATGTTTGAATGGATGTGCGGTATATTTTAATGGATGGGTGCGATGTTTGGGCGCTGTACCAAATTTTGAGGTCGAAGCTTCTAGAATACGTTACTCCGGCATGGGGCCTCTCAGATGCGCTGTCACCGTCTAGGCCCACATGCCAGCGAGAGTTGCTTCCCAGCATTTAAACGAGCTTCTAGGCATTTGCTGAAATTTTTGAACAATTTAAGGCTTTCAAGAAGATGACCATCGTCCAAAAAACGTGACCAAGGTCATGGAAATAGTTTATGATGACGTGTCTGTATTTGGTAGATCGGTGCATCTTTGCAAATCAATCAATATGTCTGCTTCCAAATTTGAAGTTTGTTTTCGAATTTCCAAGTAACAACAATGTGTTTTGTTGTGAAGCAACTACAAAGATGATGGCTCAAAATGCCACCGCTCCCTTTTTTTAGACAATGCATAACGCCCTTTCAAGCTTCCAGGCTAAATTTGTGCAATAAAATAATTTTTGGGGCTGGATGTTTGAATGGATGGGCGGGATGTTTGAATGGGTGGGTGGGATATTTCGGCGCTCTGCCGAAATTTTGAAGTTGAAGTTTCTAAGGTACGCTACTCCCACTTGAGATGTTGTCCCCGTCAGATAGACCCACCGGCATGTATGCTTTCTAGCATTTAATGAGTTTATAGACATCTGCCAAAATTAATGAACAATAATTCAAGGCTTTCAAACAAGAGGAGCAAGGTCACAACCATAGTTTGTGTACCTTTTTCATCTTTTGTACTACTCCGTACATTGAAGCATCTTTGCCAACCAAGCTTACAAACCTAGCCATATTTGGTAGATCGGTGCATCTTGGCATTTCAAGTTATTGTTTACAAAGGAGATTCCATATTTGATGGATAATGCCCTACTTTCATGAGTTTCCAAACTTCCTAGCTGAAGATGCTGAAATTAAATAACTTTTTGACATAAAGCCATTCGTTCACAAAGTGCAATGTTATGTGCATTAGTTTCCATGGTAAAACATAAACTTGTATATTGACAAGTTTTGGATCAATTTTGATCTATGGTGACTGGCAGGTGGGCCACATATATGCTGGTGCCCAAAGCAGGGTAGGTTAGAATTTCCAAAGTTATCCCTTCGCAGTCCGCACCCCTTCACGATGTGTATTAACTTCCACCCTCCGCCGTCTAGGCCTCACCCCCTTCCCCACAAAACAGACGCGCTTACGACTGCTCCTCATCACCAACGTGCGTGAAGAAGCTTTCCCTACCCGTCGGTCTTTTTGAGACACACCGGTGGGCACGTCGATACCACGATAGTCCTTCAATATCTAGCTCGATCTGGTTGGCATATTTATTGCCCTTTCAAATACTCCTAGAAGTTTAATTTGTCCTCAATCTGCATGGTCATAGTTTATTCTGCGCTAGATCTTTGTTTCTAAATACCTTCGGCGATTTTTGCTATCAATATGTTTGCTGAAACGCATAGGCATATATAGTTTTTGTACTTCATCTATATGGTTCATGCTTTTCTTTTAATAATAACCAACCTTATATGTCATAATTAAACAGATGGGCAGATTTTGGATAGAGATTGCTCCATTAGGCAGCGCTAAACGTATCCTTGATGTTCTACGATTTATGAGATTTGTTAGAGCTCATTGTGACAACTAAAAGTACATTGCCCCTGCCGGTTGTGTGCGAATCATAGGGTGCTGCCTCAAAGTATAGTGGAAGACCATATTTTTACATTTGGGATGCTTAACACATATGTTAGATTGGTATTTCATGGTGAACCATATGATCCTCCATCTGAACAAGGGGAAGCACATATTTATCATCAAGATCAAGTAGGGGAAGTAGATGTTGATCAACTATATCAACTGATAGAGGCAGCTCCTAAGCATCTAGATCAACTTCGAGAAGGGGAGGAGAGAAAAAGCACAATCTACATGAAACATGATTCATTTCTGGTACTACCACTATGCCAGATGACAAGGTATATCTATAGAATGACAAATGTTCAGGTTGTGTGTCTTTGATGTTTGTCTATAAACATATCTATTAATCTACTAATCATAGAAGCAGATGACCGAAGAGGACTTTGATGGTAATGACGATGACTGTTCATTAATGAGCCTGTACCTGAGGCTGTGGATCAGGTACACTGTGTCTGGATGGATTTGATGCATGGCTGTTGATCATCAGGGGTGTACTTTTGGTGTCGTTCATGACCACTAGCCCAGCTGCAAAACTCTTGGGGTGTAGAGCTATCCCATGATTGGTTCGCTACTGTCGTAGTTCTGTAATATGGAGCTACCTTATTATGATTTCTAGGCCTTTGTTAGCAGATCTGTAATTGGAAACTATTCTATATATTAGTATATACGGAGTATATGTGTGTTTGTGTGTATTTCTAGTCTGAGATCCGAGCTTATCATTTTTTCGGTTCCTAAACTGTTTTTGAGGCCCCAGCGCTGGTACCCTATGCTGCAATTACCACTGTCTTGTCCACTGCTCCGTGAGACGAATCAACAGAAGGATAATAAGCTGGGACCAATTTGATTCGAAGAGGGGCGATTTTCTCTATCCTTGGAGAGGAACCCGGGAGAACAAGTACTGGTACCAAGGGAAGGAGGAGGTTGGCTCAGTCAATTATCTCACCCACTTGATGTGGGACCTTCTTTAACTCACCCTTGACGTGGGTCTCGCTTGAAACAGCTGTAGGCCACCACGTGATAGCTGGGATGAAAAATTCAGGATTCTCTCCCGACAAAATGTTCCCGCCACTCGGGATTCTCTCCCGACAAAATGTTCCCGCCACTGCCACTTAAAAATACTGTTGAAAAAAGTGTACTGCTCAGCCCTACTACTCCTCTGCCCATGCCTTTCTACTAACGACAAGACAAGAAACCATCACTAGCTAGCTCACATCCAGCAAGCAACTGTTGGAACTGGTGCAACCTCCGATTGGGGAGTTGTTGAAATAAGTGGGTGTATTTGCTCACCTTGAAATCCGGTTTTGCTTAATTTGCTTCCTATTGGGCCATTGGGGGTACTATTAGTACTAGGAGTAGTAGTATTCCGTATGCTTTGATTGTGGAGTTCTTGCTTATTGCTCACCTCGGAATCACCTAATCAGGATATTTTTCCTCTTCACTAATCGATTGGGTCATTTGGGTGGGGTGGGGGTGGTGGTGGGGATGGGGGGTGGGGGTGGGGGAGGTGGTACTGATTTCGTATGGATTCCGGATCAGGGCATGGTCACCACTATTCTGATTGGGGCATTTGGTCGGGTTCGATTTTGGTGTTCTTCACTTCTGTAACCTTTAGTTGCTACTCGTAATGTGCAATGGATTGTGCGTCAGATTCTTTATGGAGAACTATGGGTCAGTGGCGCGCACGGCCACTACGGACAGGGATGGTCCCATTAGTTCCCTTAAAAGTTGCCTAAAAAGGTAATGTAGCAGTATATTCGTTGCGTTCTTCCATTCTTTCCAATGCTGAAAGTGGTTGGCTGCAACCTAGATGTATCCCTATGCTAAAGGTTGTCTCTGTCTGCATCCTGTTTTTGTGGAAGCCTCTGTGACACCATCTCTTCTTCATTTAATGTAGCACGGTGGTACATACCTGTGAACGTGTGGTGCTCTAGGTGCGGCAAAAAGGATGGTACCCCCACATGCCGCAGGATCCGGCGAGTACCAGTACTCACCAAAAACCAAGCGCAAGGTCACCGACCAGCTAGGAGGGCCCAGCTTAAAGAGACAAGTATTTGTTCTTAATACCCTTATTACCATGGTGCAGACAGATTTAAGTATTACCCGCTTGGTGTGATGCATGCTTATCAGATGTTCAAAACATATGTATGATTTTATTAATTCTGGCACTGTGTTTATGTGAATCCAGATCTGGACCTGTTAGACTGTCTCATACAGTCAGTATATGACTACTATGTACTATACTCCCTCGTCCCAAGGCTTAGGCATATACTGTATTTTTTGAAAAGTCAAGCGACGGAAAGTTTGACCAAACTTTACATAGTATTGAACTGTTGAGCTCTGTTGCTATTTATGCAGATTGAAGGTGCTGTTGCAGAGGCTAAGGATGCTTTAGAGGCTAGTAGATTTCTGATCCCCGCACCAAAAGAGGACATCCTCTACATAACGAGGAAGCGCCAACACAATACGCAGGTGGGTAGTGACCTCTATAAGAAGTGGGTATATTTTGGAAATCCACAATTTCACATGTTATAATTTTCCATGTTATTTTTATCAGCTAGTACTATATGTTTACGCTCATTAGAAGTTCACAAAAATAAAATCTGTTTGCTATATAGGCAATGGTTTTTCTTATATTATTAGATTTACTTGCTCTTTACATAATTTAACCTTTCCACTTAATTTCAATCAGTACCACGCACCAGTTGCTCAGACCTTTCTGCTACCCTCCTCTTGTCAAGCTTGTGGATTGAAAGGGGGCCCCTGTATGCCTTTCCAAAGGCAAAGGGATGAAAAATGGTGCATGGCCACCCTTCGCAAAGGGTACCCATGGTATTAGGTATGGATTCCAAGTGGTCGAGAACGACTTGATGTAAGATCTTGTATCTCACTTTGTTTTGTTGTCGCCTTACTTGTCTATCAATTTTCTCATGAAGGCTGTCCCTTGTGTCGCTCGCCCCATTATAAACAAGATTGTTCAGAAACGACAAGTTTATAACTCTATATAGCGAGGGCCCTAAAGGCATGCGGCAACTATATGATGTGGATGTCTCCCAGACGATGGCCACCACCTGTTTGGGTGGCCGAGGTTGGTCCAAGTATGTCCGTGAGAATGGTCTGAAGCAGGGGGCGAGGTAACATTCGGTTTTAGCAAGCCTTGGCAGATACTTGCACGCCATCGTACACATGTTGACGGAAGGACCAAGAACAGAGGTAGTACTAATTAATTTGATTCTATACTCATCACAACCTCTAATGATTTTCTTGCGACTAACTGATCTGCACCATTATCTTTACTCATCATATGACCCTGACCACTTCTGTAGTCCGCTTCCCCTTACATACCACCCAGAAGGGTGCCAGCATCAAGCTGCTGGCACCAGCACCAGCACCGGCCCCAGTTCCTGAAACGACACATGTTGACCTTAGTAGGAGAAAGAATAGAGGTAGTAACTTAATTTGATTGTATACTCTCATCTCTGTCTAGGAGTTACTGTTGTATAAGAAACCATTTTGCTTGTCCACATCTCATATGCCTCTCTGACCACTCATGTAGTCCCCTTACCTAGCCCTAAGAAGGTAACCAGCACCAAGCTGCTGGCACCCCCAACGGGATTGGCCCTAGTTCCTGCTCCGGCACCTGTTGACCTAAGTAGAAAGAATGGAGGTAGTAACTTAATTTGCTTGTATACTCATCATATCCTCTGATCACTGTCTTGTGAGTAACTGTTGTATAAGAGACCATTCTGCTTGTACACTTCTCATTTGTCTCTACCATCCCTACAGTCAGCTTAGCTACACCTCAGAAAGAATCTAGCATCAAGCTGCTGGCAACGGCACCGCTTCTAGGCCTTCTAGCTCCTGCACCAGCCCCTCTACAATTAGTGGCACCATCTCCTGCACCAGCACCCGCCCCAACACAGGCACCGACACAAGCTCCTTCATCACCCCGAGTAGCACCTTGTCAGACCATATCCTACACATGTGTCATCACAAGGTCGCACCGGATTATGTTTGTGAGTATATGGCGGTAGATAAACTGTTCTGAATGTCTTCTCAAGTTTCACATGATTTAGTGCATCACTCTTAGTAATTATGCGTCTATCTCTTGCTTTGACTCAGAAATTGCCTAAGAGTGCCACAAAGCAACTCCAGGCCAGACGAAAGGGCACAATAGTCTTCACGATGCAGAGCGAAGGATTGTTTATCGAGGGACGCTATGCCATTAACTTGACTGATGGGCGCTTAGCAGCTACTTCTAGGTGGATCAAGTTTTGGAAAGCAGCAAAACTTACTATTGGAAGAACGGTCAAGGTCGAAGTATCTCGCTGCCTGAATACGGCATGCCCTTCATGAACTTCCTAGCTGTCTAGCTCTTTGGCCGCATGCTATTCTAATTAATTATGTGGTTGTCTTATCTCCACTGATCATATATGGGTGGTAAAACTGTGATAACCTTTTGCTAGATTGGAGCTATGACTAGTACATACTAGTATGGTATATCTGTATCTATATGACTGTTCCCTATATGAGCAAATATTATGACAATGATTGTGTTGTGATCAAGTGTGTTTGGAGAAAAGGGCAAACTGATCGTGTTGCATGGTTTTTAGAGCTGAAACAAGAATTGTCTCTCTGTAGTGATATTGAATTTCAGTGTTTGTATTGCTGAATCAGTCACTTTGAAATGCTTCTGAATTGGTCAAGTGCTACTAAATATGAACTAGGACTCCATCGATTTTTTAATGTCTTATTATTCTTTACTCCTTAATCTGTCAAATGGTATTGAATTTGTCAAAAGTTATGTCGTTGATGCTGGGTGCTTGCTCTAGAGCTTTTGCCTTTGTGTCATCGGAACCGTTGGATGCATTTTGGACAGAGATGAGAGGGTAAAGATATACATCGTGATTTCACCAAGTGAAGTCATTGGATACCAGCCCTGTTTTGGCGCATGTGGTGTGTGTTCATTAGATATTTTTACATGAATATCTGTCAAAGGAATTATCGCTTTTTTTCCTCCCTCGAAGAGGTCTGTGTTTGAATCTGGAGAGACACAGCCCAGTAAAATTTGAGATAGGAGCCCACTGACCATAGCCCAAAAAAATTTAATTTGGCCTTTTTGGCAGTGCCCCCCACCTCTAAAAAAACTCTGCCTACCCATGTTTTTAAGAAACTAATCCATTATGTGGCTTTTTTATAAATCGAGGTTCCAGTAGCACTGCTCTTTTATTTTAAGAGAGATAACATGGAATCATAACAATATTTTTTAGAAGACTGATACATAAGTTGTAGTACTAATACATGTTTAATGATTCAATTTCTATTAGTATCTTTGGTATTGTGGTAAAACACTCAGTTTATGTCTATTTGATTTGATTTGAAGGTCTTTACGTCAAATCCACTGTGTGTACATATTTATATCTTGGGTTTACTTTTTGTAGAAAGGGTTTACTTTTTAATATCGCTTTACGGAGAGGCTGACATCGCGGACCCACCAACCTGCAGCATCCCTCGAGTTTAATGGTCGGGTTTGAAAAAAAAAGTTAAATACTTGTACAGAGAGGCTGACATCAGGGACCAACCGGCCAGAGAGGGTAACATGGGGGCCTCAGCAGTAAGACCATACATGGCTACCACATCGAGCAACGTTGCCAAGGTCAAAACAGCAAACGCGGCCGAAAAAAAGTCCATCATACACAGGTTTGATATACGGAGAGGCCGGCATGTGGGACCTAGTAGAGCGGCCTTATATAGGTTCTGCCTTGAGCGACGTTGCCAAGTTCGAAACAGGGAGGCACGAGCGAGAAAAAAGTCCAGCATGCACACCTTTCTTCTAATGAGAGGCTCACATGGGGGACTCAGCAGCCTGGAAAAATGGCTGATGCATCGAGCAACTCTATCAAGTTCGAAACACGGAGGCGCGACCGAGAGAAAAAATTCCATCATACACGCGTTTCTTCTTATGAGTGTATGACATGTGGGGTGGGGCCCTGCATCATGATTAAACGGTAGATGCAGCGAGCAATGCTATCAAGTTCGGAACACGGAGGCGCGACCGAGGGAAAAAATTCTATCATACACACGTTTCTTCTAATGAGAGGACGACATGTGGGGTCCAGGAGTTTGATGAAACGACTGATGCAGCGAGCAAAGCTATCAAGTTCGGAACATGAAGGCGCAACAGAGGGTAAAAAATCTATCATACACATATTTCTTCTAATGAGAGGATGGCATGTGGGGCTCAGGAGGTTGGTTAAACGGTAGATGCGTCGAGCAGCGTATCAACTCGGAACGGGGTAGCGCAAGCCAAGGAAAAAAATCCATCATACACACGTTTCTTCTAATGAGAGGATGCCATGTGGGGCTCAGGAGGTTGGTTAAACGGTAGATGCGTCGAGCAGCGCTATCAACTCGGAACGGGGTAGCGCCAGCGAAGGAAAAATTCCATCATACACATGTTTCTTCTATTGAGAGGATGACATGTGGGGCCCAACAACATGATTAAATGGTAGATGCATTGAACAGTGCTATCAAGTTCGGAACAGGGTAGCACGAGCCAAGGAAAAAATCCATCATACACACATTTCTTCTAATGAGAGGATGACATGTGGGGTTCAGGAGGTTGGTTAAATGGTAGATGCGTCGAGCAGTGCTATCAACTCGGAACGGGGTAGCGCTAGTGAAGGAAAAAAATCCATCATACACACGTTTCTTCTAATGAGAGGATGACATGTGGGTCCCAGGAGGTTGATTAGACGGTAGATGCATCGAGCAACACTATCAACTTCGGAACAGGGTAGCACAAGCGAAGGAAAAAATTCGATCGTGGACACGATCCTTCTAATGAGAGGCTGACATGTGGGACCAAACAACCTGACTAAATGGCAGACACCTTGAGCAACGTTATCGAGTTCCAATCAGGGAGGCGCGACCGAAAAGTATGGTCCGCTAGAGACACTGACGTCCGGGACCCACACACCTCAACAGATTTCGGCGAGTCAACATCGCGCGAGGAAACAAAAATCTTGCTTCTGCCATGCGCTGGCCGAGCTTCCTCTATGTTTTTAGCAGATCCATCATAGTAGAGGGCCACGAAACTGGAAAAAAATGTTTTCCATCAGCCACGACCGAGCCGAGAATTGCGTCGCGGAAGACGCGCCTTCTACGACGACCGTCAGGCTAATTCGTTGCGGAAGGAAACTTTTCTTGTAGTGTGTATTCACTTACACTTTGAATGCTTAATTTTTCATAGTACTTGGTGCATTTGTTTTTATTCGATAGTGACATATTGTTAATAATTTATGAAGTTTATGGAAGATATCACTTGTTGGGGGGATACCCCCGGGTAGGGTCACGCCGGGGTATAAAGGCCGAGTTAGCCGAGGTTTGGCAAGGCCAAAGCAGATGCTGGCCGGGTCACCTCAAGGCAGGCCGAATCACGGGGTAATCCGGACCTAGGGGCGTTCGCCTAACTAGCCCTCATCCGACTTAAGCGGTAAGTCGGAAGTGTGTGTTTTACCTGTATACAGGAAAGGGTGTGGTCAGATGAACCATCATCCGGGTCGCAGCAAGCTTCTAGGAGAAGGAAGGAATCTCGCTGGTCAAAAGGAGCCCCGGTACGCACTGCCTGAGCGAAGCGAGCAAGGACAGGACCACCGGGGCGTGGCCGACAAGCTTGACGATGCCCGTGTCAGCTGATGAGGGCGCCGCAGTGGCTCACATAGCTAAAGCATGTGTGACGCGGGGGAAAAAGCACCCCGGTCGGCTTACCACTTTGGGTGGAGGCATATTCTTAGGGAATATGCCTCCACGTATGCCCTAGGCAGAAACCGAGCCTCCCCTATAAAAGGGGGGCTAGGGCTTCAGTGGAAGGGGTTGATCGGTTGGCTGTTTGGTCTCTGTACGATTCTATCAGGGTCTACGGTTTCATGTGAGATCTGTGGGTGAGAGTAAGAGAGTTCCTTCTTCCTCCTCTCGCCAATACAGCTCTAGGAGCACTTGTAACCTTGGAAGTAAATCAATACGAGTTCTTGTGTGGAGAATCACTTCACTATCCCTCCCTGGATTCCCCTAGCGAGTATAAGTCCCCACCATTAGCCTATACATGGCATCTGCCGTGACACCACCACGACAGTTGGCGCCCACCGTGGGGCTAGCGGTGCTAGCAGGGGTCAAAATCCGGACGGGAAACTTCATCGCCACCGGCGAGCGCATCGTCTCTGGGCTCGTTCAGCGCTTTGAAGCGCGGGACTTTGTCAGCGATAACGCAGGCTACTTCGGCATGCGCCCTCTCCCGCGCAACGACATCTTCCTCAAGCTCGGCATGCACAAGGTCTACGTTGCGGTGGACGTGTCAGGCGTTCATCCGCGCGACGTCGTCGAAGCAGGCGAACCGCCCCTCACTATGGCTCGCGGGGAGCGTATCGCTCGTTCGAAGTGTGTGCATGTTCGAAGTGTACTAAAATCCGGGCCAAGTGGAACTTAACCCGGCTCTAGGTGTGTGCATGTTCGAAGTGTACTAAAATCCGGGCCAAGTGGAACTTAACCCGGCTCTAGGTATGTGCATGTTCGAAGTGTACTAAAATCCGGGCCAAGTGGAACTTAACCCGGCTCTAGGTGTGTGCATGTTCGAAGTGTACTAAAATCCGGGCCAAGCGGAACTTAACCCGGCCCTAGGTGTGTGCATATTCGAAGTTATCATGGAGCTAAGTTAGTTCTATAAAAGAGCATCCGGCCGAGTAACAAGTTACTCCCCCGGAGGCTCGGGGACTAATGGTTATTATCTACAATTTGCAAAGGAGAAACGACGTACCTCCATCATTCATCCGGCGAGGTTAATGGCCTTGGCGGCGGTACTCACCTGATCAGATTCATGGACTACCTCGGCCTTGTTCCAGTTCATGACAAACTCCATCAGGCTCGGGGGGTACCGTTCACCTGTGGGCATATGAGGCGTCACCAAACCCTTAGCATGTGCGTCCTTCCTCTCCACCAAGGCAAGGGCAGGGCTGGTGTGCAGAACCAACTGCTGGGCTTCGGTTGGCCCGGCAGGCGCGTCCTTTGCTGCCGATGTCTTCTTGGGGAGCATTGACTCTAGGGTGCGTTACCCAGGCTCGGCAGCACGGGGCTTGGCAGCGTCTTGAATCTTCTTGCCCTTGGTGTGCTGGGAAGAAGAAGACATAGCAGCGGTTTTTCCCTGCCGAGGTTGAGAGGACTCGGAAGATGAAGAGGAACTGGGTGCTAGTACTCTTGTTGCTGGACTTGGTGCCGGCGCTGATGTTTTCGCAGCCGGAGTGGGTGCTGATGCCAGAGTTGGGTTTGCTGTTGGTTTGGCTGCTAGTACTGGAACGGATGCTGAAGTCGAGGTAGCCTTAGTCACTGCTGGTTGTGGCGTTGCCGAGGTGTTGGGTGCCGTTGCTCCGGCTGAGCCGGTTCCCCCCGCTCCAGGGTGACCCAGAGCGGCCGCAGAGCTCTCCGGAATAGGGCTCAGCGAACGTGACTCGTCGTCACGACGGGGTGAAGGGCTAGGCCGGAGAGGCGATGAGATACTGGATCCACTTTGAGGGACCTCCACCGGAGCCCTGTGAAATCAAGTAACGTCAGAAGAAAAATTACGACAAAGTAAGGAAGAACGAGTTACAGAAAGAAGAAGGACTTACGCATCCGAGGTTTCGGCTGCTCTGGGTTTCCAAGCCCTTCGTGCTGGGGCCTTCTTTCGCCTATTAATAGGCTGGGAAGGTCCAGAGGAAGAGCCTGAGGAAGCCCCGCGCTTTTTCTTCGACGCCACCGGAACTGGCTCGTCCATAGCGAGGGGAGGATCCTCGTGGATATGGCTACCAGAGTGAGCTGATGGCGGAAAAGAAAAGGAAAGGGGGACAACCTCAAAGGGTTCAATTATCTCGATATCCGAGTAATCTTCATCATCGGGCCAATCTCTAGCAGAAGAGAAGTTACCCGTGGGTCGTTTCGTGGCATCGGTCATGGGGAGAAACATCTCTTGGTCAGGCTCCTCCTCGTACGAAGTCGCTCGGTCCGGTGCCCACTTAAGGGTCGGATCGGTGCCGTCCTCGAGCGTCTGCTGAAGGAATAGCTGAGGAAAAGAGTAAACAAACGAGTAAAAAATGCAACAATAACAGACACATGATTAGTTCGGGGTAAGTTTGCAGCATGAAACTTACCGTAGGAGGAAGCCGGTCACGGCAGAAATGCTCAATCCCCCAAGTCCAGTCAGAGGAGAAGTCCTTGTGAGTGGTGAAGAGAGCCTTAGCCCGGCGAAAGATCTCCGTGTTGTTCAGTTCAAAAGATGAAGTCCGGTTGGGATTGCGGCCGTAGCTCATATGGCACACCTTGTGGGTGCGCTTCTGGAGAGGGGAGATTCGGTTGCGCACGAAAGTGATCATTGCATCCTCGTTGCGCAACCCGAGCTCCTTCAGCTCCGCGAACCTTTTGTTCACTTGATTGGCCAGGGCTGTAGGTTTCCTCGGAACGGCGTCCCACAGATCCGGGTTCTGCGGACCCGGTGTGTAGGGGAGCAACCAGATCAAATCTTCAGTGCCCGTGTTCTGGACGTAAAAGAACGTCCGGGCCCACCCTTTGCAGGATTCTAGCCCTATGACCCGGGGGAAAACAGAGAACCTCCGGGGTGAGATGGAGGCCGCTCCGAACTGAGTAAGCCGCTTGTCCTCCGGATCAGTGTGGATGTCGGGAATAACGTTGCGACGAAGGGCGAAAAAACCGGATCCACAGCTCCTTCGTGGGCCATAATCCGGCGTAGCCCTCGATTGTAGAAAGCGAAGGCAGAGAGAGAAGTAATGACATTGGCTGGAAGATGGTGCGGCTGGAGATGATAGGTGCTGAGCCAATCGTGGAAGAAATCGCTCACCGGGAGTTCGAAGCCCCGGGATTGGGTGAAGGAGCTAGCTCGGCGGAGGCGAGGTGAGCGGCGACGCCGGCGGGGATGCGTCTGGTCCAGTAGAGCCAGTCCAGATTGTCCTGGCAGACCCAGGAGCCGGCCCATGCACCACGGTCCGCAGCAGCGGCGTCCTCCTCCATCTCTTGCTCAGCAATGGCAAGTTCTTCTTCCGCCATCTGCTCCTCGAAGCCCTCGCTGGCGCTAGAGGCGGAGGGGGACAGCGGCATGGATTGACGAGGACCCGTAGTGGGAGATTTGCGTCGTAGTGACGGTGACGCAGAGGCGCAACGGAGAAGTGCGGCGGCGACGCTGCTTTTTGGCAGTGCTGGCGGCAGCGCGGTCGCGAGGAAGATGAAGAGGAATAGCAGCGGGCAGAGGGGTGCGGAGGAGGAAAAATCCTAAGGGACGCACCCCTCCGCTATTTAACCACTCCCATCAGGGGTGAGTGGGATCGCACCCTGTGGACCGGCCACACGTTGTGGCCGTGTATTACCCGTTCGGACCAATCAGTAAGGAGCGACACGGAAGGCCACAGGGCGGAGAGAGTCCTGTGACGTGACGCACTGATGCGGTAGACGAGGAGGCAGGCGTGATGTGACCTGCGCACAGTGATAACTGACAATTACTGTGCCGGTCACTGTACCGTCCCTTAAAATAAGACAACATAATGATTACCCTTCACATGGGCTAGCGTACGAGAGAAGGAAGTAAGACCCGGATAGAGCTGTGGTAACCCGGCCGGCAAGTGAAAACTTGCAATGTGTGAAGGGAACGTAAATCCAAGACGTCCGAGGTACCGAGGTAACTCGGCAACAACAACAGGGGCACAAAATGGAACCTGGTGTGGCCTTAGCGGCCAAGGAGGCCAAGGCCGCACCAGCTTCGGGGACTAATGTTGGGGGGATACCCCCAGGTAGGGTCACGCCGGGGTATAAAGGCCGAGTTAGCCGAGGTTCGGCAAGGCCAAAGCAGATGCTGGCCGGGTCACCTCAAGGCAGGCCGAATCACAGGGTAATCCGGACCTGGGGGCGGTCGCCTAACTATCCCTCATCCGACTTAAGCGGTAAGTCGGAAGTGTGTGTTTTACCTGTATACAGGAAAGGGTGTGGTCAGATGAACCATCATCCGGGTCGCAGCAAGCTTCTAGGAGAAGGAAGGAATCTCGCTGGTCAAAAGGAGCCCCGGTACGCACTGCCTGAGCGAAGCGAGCAAGGACAGGACCACCGGGGCGTGGCCGGCAAGCGTGACGACGCCCGTGTCAGCTGACGAGGGCGCCGCAGTGGCTCACGTAGCTAAAGCATGTGTGACGCGGGGGAAAAAGCACCCCGGACGGCTTACCACTTTGGGTGGAGGCATATTCTTAGGAATATGCCTCCACGTATGCCCTAGGCAGAAACCGAGCCTCCCCTATAAAAGGGGGGCTAGGGCTTCAGTGGAAGGGGTTGATCGGTTGGCTGTTTGGTCTCTGTACGATTCTATTAGGGTCTAGGGTTTCAGGTGAGATCTGTGGGTGAGAGTAAGAGAGTTCCTTCTTCCTCCTCTCGCCAATACAGCTCTAGGAGCACTTGTAACCTTGGAAGTAAATCAATACGAGTTCTTGTGTGGAGAATCACTTCACTATCCCTCCCTGGATTCCCCTAGCGAGTATAAGTCCCCACCATTAGCCTATACATGGCATCTGCCGTGACACCACCACGACATCACTTTATGCTTTATTTTTCCTTTTGCTATTATTTAAAGAATGAACCTTTTAAATTTTTGTAGCAATGATCATGACTCAAAATATAAACATAGCATCAAACCCTAAAATCCATGTTTAGTTTTATCACCTTCATGCTCGGGGATGAACATAGGTCAAGCTTGGGGATGTTGATGCATGTAAAATGCATACATGAATTTCGTAGTTTATTGACACATATTCCCATGTATTTACATATTATAGAATGTTATATCCATATTTTACAGTAATTTATGGCAATTTACCAATGATCCCCGTTATTTGGGTTATAACTCCATAGGACAGAAAAACCATGTTTTCTTTATTTTTATCTTTCAGGGACCTAAATGAAGTCAAATGGACCTGAGATTTTTTTAGGACTATTTTTTCGCGAAGACAAGTAGTTGGAGCACCAGAACCACCAGAGGGGAGGCCCGAGGCCCAAAAGAACCCAGGTGCGTGGCTCCACCTTGGGCCACGCCACCCTACCTCTTTCACTCCTTGAGCATCGATAGCTGTCCATCTTGAGACCTACCTCGAAGTCGTGACCTAAAAATTCCTATAAAAAGGTACCTTGGGACGATATCGAAGGAGGTGGAGCAGAAACATAGAAACATCGAAATAAAGCAAGAACCAATGTATATTGGAGGGGGAAAGGCCGTTAAAGTCGCCATCGATCGGACCTCTACCTTCTCCAACATAATCTCCATCATCTCCATGATGATGAGGGAGTAGTGCACCTCTAGAGTATGGGATTGTGGTGGTATCTTGATCTATCTCTCTATTTTTCTATCATTATTCAAGTACCATATGAGTTGCCCTACATGATTATGGTCATCTATGTAATTTCTATGTTGTGGATCTTTCTTTTATGATTTGATATTTGAGACTAGAATTCTATTATGTGTAAGATGTACTGATAGATGCATATTATGTACCATGTTTTGAGTACTTGTTATGATCAAACTTGTATGGAGAAACATGTGTTGGGGAACGTGGGTATTAGATGGAGTAACATGGTGGTGGTGATTGGGCAGTTATAGAGAACTCGATATCCAGTATGGTTTTTACCATTCTTTTGTTATCTCACTAGGGATAAAGTGAATGCATGTGTAACAATCATTTGGTGACAGCCAAGGTGATCTTTTTTATTTAAGGTAGCATATTTGATATTCAAACATAATGTCAAAGTACCTTTCTAGAGGAGTATAAGGGAGACGTGTTGCTAAGGCTATACTCTGTTTGTTCTTAATTCTAGATTACATGGAGTTTTCCCTTTCTAGAGGAGTATAAGTGAGACGTGTTGCATCATCTTTATATTAAGAAGTGATCCCCATATGATGCTAATCAAACACATAATGAATTTTCATAAATATTTTGTCCTTTCTGAACAGTCTTATCTCCATTACACCTTATGAGAGAGTAGACAAGTGAATTCATGAACCCTGGTCCACTTTTTATTATAAGAAACCACTTTCCATTACTTTATTGCATTATATATTTTTTGCACTAATTTAATCCTAAAATAGAAAACACTTTTACTATTAGAAAACAAAACAAAAATCCAAGAATAATTTTACTTTATTGTTTTTACTTTCCTTGCCTAGTCATAGATTGTTTGCTTTTATCTTTTATAGTTTTATTTCAGTCTTACTAATACGAAAATTTGTGCCTGACAACCACACGGTGGAGTTGGGGACACAAGGAAAATACTTTGTTTTCTAGGTTGCTTGAAGAAGACAAGAGAATACTTAACCCAATTCCTTGAGAGTTCGATATAAACCCTTGAGTCACCCTTGTGGGGGAAAGGCGCATGCTACAACACTCTACAGTGGGAGTCCCAACAAGTTGATACACATGGAGTTGTTGCCATCTTTTACTCTAACTATGCCTAAGTTTTTAATATAATGTTCTTCTTATATGCCTAGCTAAGTACTTCAGCTAATCTGTGTATAAATTTTTGGATGTTGAACCGTGTGTATGTGTCATGTCTGTTATGTTTGATTTTGAATTATCCTGTTGTATATTATTTTAGATTTTATAAATATCAGATATGACCACTTTAAAAGTTGTCTCAATTGACATATTAGAGACAAATATAAGTGAAGCCATCTAGGGGTGTCAACATATTGGAGACGCGGGAATGGAAGTCGTCTCAGTGTATCGAACTATTGGATATGGCCAAAAATAAAAGTTGTCTCATGGCCCAAACTATTTGAGATGGTTTATGTTTTCATCTGTCTGAGGGTGTAGTTCTTAGAGCCGGAATGAAAAACCATCTCGGGTGGTACAATCTTAAAGACCATATGGACTTGAGCTAAAAAGTAAACAGGCCGAGGCTAACACTACAAGAATATGGACAATTCATGATGTTTTATTCATGACATGCCATAAAATGTCATTGATGCGTGACATTTTGGGTTGTTTCTTCACGAATCACCCGAAGGCCCTCTAGCCCGGTTATCCATGACGTTACAAGTTTTTATCGAGAAAAATCGTCGTGGATTTCATCTGAGGCCCTAAAGCCTAGTTCGACATTTCATTCCATACAAAATCATCACCGAATTTGTCAAGGGCCATTGATTGACTGTCTTTTTTTCAACGATCGGGCCATTTGTGCATGTACCTCACCTATTAGCTTGGTTTGAACGACAGTGTCTAACAGGTGGTTCTCAAAGTTTTGGCTGGGCCTAGCTATCAGTCCATCTGATAGAAATTAAATCGCATGAAAATAGAGTAGCCAATCTTGGGTTCGAACTTGCGACCACACTCGTTTTTCGAAGGTTCAGAACCACTTGACCATGGGACTCTATACAGGAAATTACAACAACAATCAACACAACATATATCAACATGGAGATATCACACAATCTTAAAATTATAGAGAGAACATGGTTGACGTACAGTTCCAAACCAACTAGACAAAAAGATTCACATAGAGTTCCAAACCAAGTACACAACCTACAGGTTCACATATAGTTCCAAACCGACTACGAGTTCAGTGATAACATATCAAACCAGCATAACCAGGTACTTTGTGTCCTTATTTCAGGCGACTAACGTGACACATGAAGGTAGATATGGGCTCCTCAAAAAACCTGAAGATGAACAAATCCCATTTTTTGATTCGAGTAGCCTCAACAACCTTTGACCAGTTGCTTGTCATCTAGGCAACATCATTCCTTCCTTAGATGAATTGAACATGCTCACGACCTACATGATCCACGACTATGACAGGAATCTCCAACGGCATATACCGGTTGAGGTGGGAATTTTTGTACCTAGCTGAAAAGTACTGGATATGAAGAATAAAGTTAGTTACTAAAGTATAGTTCAATGTGCATAAGTAGATCTAAAGAGTTAAATCTCAGAAGTTTACCATCTTGGCCTTCCCAGGGTTAATGATGGGGATATACCGAATGGGGTATGCCCACCGGGACGTTTCGACTGGATCAAGGGCTTTGTGAGTGGGCCTGCAGGACGGCAACTGGAAAGCGACTGAAAGGAAGCCTAGCGACTAGAAGCTAGAGGCCTAGAAGCATAGTTGGAGGCCTAGAAGCGTAGCTGAAGACCAGTCGGATTAGGTTAAACCCTCCGAGTCCTTGACTGATTTAGTTTTATATCTGTAAACCCTAGCAAGGTACCCCCTATATAAGCCTCCCTAGGGTTCTCTTTGTACTCACGTTCCATCATACACCCCTTCCGAGCGACTCGTCGCCTAGCCGCTGATCTCACCACCCATGTAACTCGCTCGCCAATAATACAATCTAGCAGGAGTAGGTCTTTACCCTACGGGGGGGCGAACCTGGGTAAACTCATGTGTCTCAGCCCTCATCTCACTCCGCAGATGGCCGCCAGCTCTTGCCCTCAATCCAATCAATCGCTACCCCTGGTAGCGACTGTCGTGGTCATTCCCACGATAGTGGCGCCCACTGTGGGGCATGGCCGGTCTGTCTTGAGTTCTGCGGCGAGACCCTATTCGCCAATCGATCGGCCGGTCACCACCGGCCGTATGATCGCTAGCCGCGGGATCCTCCAGATCCTGCCCAACAGCTACATCCCGGTGTCGCACCCGATCACGCACAGCGCGATGATGCCGGTCGGCACCATCAACCTGTTCGTCGGCTTCACCAACGCAGTCGACCTGGCGGGAACGGTGATCGTCGGCGGATCACCACCGCGCCGCAATCTGCTCTCGGAGGACCAGATCATGTCCATCAGCCGCCTCGCCACCGAGTATGACTCAGCCACCAGCAACGCGGCCAGGACTGATGTCGCTGCGGAAGACGTGGCTCTCCACGATGACGCCAACTTGGCGACCCCTGCTTCGGTCGCCGGATCCATCACCGCCGCATCACATGAGGACTCTATCACGTGGGTCTCCAACCCTAAGGATTTCGAGGACCCCTCCATCCTCGGGATCTTCAACTCTGAGTCCGGATCGGAGTCCCCCGAGGACTTCCATGCCAAATCCAATCGCTTCTACGCGATCTACATGGCGAGAAGCACAGCTGCCCCACAAGATCCATTCTCTATGCCAATCCCGCCAACCGCAACGGTGACGGAGGTGGAGGAAGCCCGCCTATGCCTAGAAGAGGCGACATGCAAGGAGCAGGCCGAGCGCGAGAAGTTCCGCCTCGAGTGGAAAACGGCGCAGGAGCTGTCGCTCTACCATCAACGCCGCATCAGGACCCGCCTGTGAAGGGAATATGCCCGAGAGGCAATAATAAAGTGGTTATTATCTTATTCCATGTTTATGATAAATTCTTATTTTGCATGCTATAATTGTATTAATTTGAAACGTTAATACATGTGTGTTTAATAAACAAAATACAAAGTCCCTAGTAATGCCTCTCACATAAACTAGCTCGTTGATTAACAAGATGATCAAGGTTTCTTGATCATGGACATTGGATGTTGTTAATAACGAGGTCACAACATTGGTGGAATGATGTGATGAACATTCATCCGAGGTATAGCATTACGATCAAAGTCATTACGTTTATATTGCTATAACATCATACGAAGTAATGTTAGTCCTTAGACCATGAGATCATATTAATTGCTAACACTAGAAGAGTATCTTGATAACACCAAACGTCACACCGTAACAGGG
Source organism: Avena eriantha (assembly GCA_910589775.1). Lineage (NCBI taxonomy): Eukaryota > Viridiplantae > Streptophyta > Magnoliopsida > Poales > Poaceae > Avena > Avena eriantha. The sequence continues at coordinate 327,000,975 of OU342745.1, read as the reverse complement.
TGACTATAAAGGTGGGTTAAGTACTACGAAGATGTTATGTTGAGGCTCATGGATCAAGAGGGGAATTTGTCAATCTCGATGACGGATAGATATACTCTAGGCCCTCTAGGTGATATCACATTAAGATAGCTTGCAAGCAAGTGATGTGATCACTAGAATGTTATATCACGGGAACGAGAAAAGAGTGCATGTCGGTAACGAGATCAAACTAGGTATTTGGATACTGATGATCGAATCTTGGACATGTATTATATCATGAGACAAAGGGATTTAGTTACTAGCATTAAAGGTTCTCACGATCACAGAAGTCATCGTTGAATGTGTAGGAGTCAGTATGGATCTCTAGGTCCCGCTTCTGATTATTGATCTGAGAGGGGTCTCGATCATGTCTGCATTATTCGCGAACCATAGGGTGACACACTTAAGGGATACCGACACCATTTGGAGAAAATATGTTTTAGATAAAGATTTAAGAAAGCGCTGGAATTATTTCAATAGACACCGAAACTGTTTCGGGTGAAATTGCTGAAATTGGTTCTGCATGTAATATTGAAATGTTGCAGGGGGTTTTATGTGAATGTTTGTTCATTAAAGTAATTAACAAAATTCTGAATAAAAATAATAAAAGAGTTTTATTAAATGAGAGAGCATTAAATTTGGAGAAATTTAATGCATTTAAAGTGGAGACTTTAAAAGAGAATGTGAAGAGGCATTTTAATGTGGAGGGGTTACCACACATGAATGGGGGAGGTTAGGAGTCACCCCCCATGGGGCGCCGGCCATGGGGAGGGGTACCCCCTCCTCCTATAAAATGCCCCCCTCACACCCCTTCTTCCACACACCTCCTCGTGAAGGATCTCTCTCCCCCTCTAGTATTATTTCCCCATGGTCTCGGATTAGCTAGATACATGTTCCCGGTGGCTTTATCTGGAAAGGAGTTGCTGCTTCCGCTCTTTGGTGGAGCGAGGGACGGAGATTGTCGGGGTACCGGACGTGTGTGTGATCACGGATGCACCGCTGCTTTGCGGTGCTAGACTTGGTGTTGTTGGACTTGCTGCAGCTGGATCTGATGGACGTGTTGGAGCCAGACCTGTTGGACTTCATCACGATCTTGAGATCGGCAAGCGTACGACTACATCATCCACAAGTTCCTACTCATTAACAAAGCTTTGTTGTCTTCGAGGGTAAGTTCTCTATGGATGTATATCCACTCGTTGCTTGTATCTAGTAGATAGATCTTGGCGTATAGTTCCCATCGTAGGAATTTTTTTTTCTATGCTGGGAACCCAACAATGGTATCAGAGCCTGATCTATGCGTAGGTGCTTTGCACGGGTAGTACACATATGTTTATATGTGGGAGATGATGATCATGTTATTGCATCTTCTATGTATTTTGGATATTGGTGGCATAGTGGGATGAAGCGGCCCGGACCAACCTTACATGTCATCGTACATGAGACCGGTTCCACGACTGACATGCAACTTGTTTTGCATAAGTGGCTGGCATGTGTCTATCTCTCCTACTATAGTCAATATCTGATTTCCAACAAGTTGCTAATAACTTGGTTATCCTCGTTGTGGTTCATGTTCGTAGGTAAGAACGGTTCTATCTCCGAAAGCCCTAAGCCACGTAAAACTTGCAATTGATAAATTAGAGTCGTCTAGTTCAGATCGTTGCTGGGCTAGTGTCATGATATGGTAATGTTGTAAGTTGATGTATAGTTGATACTCTTACAACACACCTAACGTGTAAGTTCCATACACCTTGGCCTTACACACAAAGTAATGATAGAGATCATACCATGATGCATATGATAGAGATCAAATGCATGGACCATATCATCTCACTTTACACATTAGATGTTTGCATCTTATATTGCTAGTTTGGCATTTTAGTAGCATTTTAAGATGATCTCTCATTTAGATATCAAGATAAAATGTGTTCTTCCTTAAGAATGCACTGTTCCGTGGATCGTGTTTCGAGACATTACGTGATGACCGGGTGTACTCGACTCTACGCTTTCATAAGAACGGGTGTAAGACAGTTTTACACACACGAATACTAAGGTTCTTACTTGGCGAGCCTAGCATGTACAGACATGGCCTTGGAACACGGACCGAAAGGTTAAGCATGAGCCATATAGTTTATATGATGCCCATATAGATGCTCGCCTTTGAAGCTACATCAACTCACGTGATGATCGGACATGGTGTAGTGGATTTGGTTCATGTAATCACCAAAAGGCACGAGGGATGTCGTTTTTGAGTGGGAGTTCATTTCTAATTTGGATTAGTTGAACTAAATTTGTCATAAACAAAATCGAAGTGAATTTGCATAATTTTTTGTAGTCATTGGCGTCTGTCCACTACCTTATGCTTAGTTTTAATTGAGATAATAGAACTATAGAATTCTGGATATTTACTTTACGAACTGGTATAATATTGTTTTGAATGTCAATTTAAAGTTTATAAGTCCTATTGCAAACTTTCAGCAAACTCTATTTACTCCATGAAGTTTAATAAGTAGGATTAAATCAAGAGTAAGAATTCCAATGTTAGTATCTAAAGTATCATGTTTGCCTCCATGATTATTGATATTCAAAAGTTGTTTTAATATCAAGATTATATAGGAGCTGAAAATTGTTTCACAAACCATCATGTGTGAAAGATATTGTGATATCTGAAACAATGTTTTTGGTTGCATTATGATAGAGTATAATTTAGCAAAATACATGTTCTCATATTGTATGAGAATTTGTGAAGGATGGAGATGCTAAGCATCCGGATCTCCCAAAAAGGTTTTAGGAACTAACATTATACTCGCGATTCTTCCTTACTGGCTATAGTAGCTTGATCATGAAAGTTGTCATGATAAGGATAAATAGAAGATGTAAGTAAAATGTTTACTACACTAATATATTACTAAAGAATGGATTTTTGAAAGAATACCAAAACATTTGATGATGGTGATCCACTTCAAAGCGCAAGTCCAAAGGTATTAGTATTTGACTATATACGGTTTGTACTATGTGTCATGTGAATGACACCAATATTGATGTTGATAGATTCTTTTAAAAGGAAAAGGAATTGCTGAAAGAGAATCTATAAAATATTTGGCAGAAAATAAAAAAGTTGGAAATGTCCAGCTTAGGTATATAGAAGATACACATGTTATGGCTGTATTCCTTCTTGTTAAACAATGTGGTTCTGAGGTATTGGATACCGGTATTGGATACCGAATTGGTTGGTATCAAGTGTCATACAAGACAATGCAATTCATGAACTGCAATGGCCTAAGTAACTAGCAAGAGAATAAGTGATGATGTTCATCGAAAACAAATAAAGTGTTATTGTGTTTTTTGTTGTCGTCAAACCTATCCTTCCAGATTTGTTTTAATAATTGTTATTCTATTCCAGTATTATGAGAACAATGGTTGTTCAAATAATTACCGTATTCCATAAAGGATGGATGAACTTTTACAAGTCTGGTGGGAGAAATCACATCCATAAACACTATTGCTATAATGTCGCAAGACAAATGATTGAAATATCACTTATGAAGTGACATCGTTGTTTAAATTATATTGATGGATTTTTGGAGTCTTTGATTTTGATCAACTGACGCTTGTGAGACTTTCCTCGAGATAATTGAAACTCCGTCCATAGGCCAAAGAGGAACGGATGACTAACTTATTGGATGTTGATGTATATAGTCCATTATGTGTAGCCATATGCGATGGATCTTTTTGCTTCATATGCTTTCTCTAGAAATTTGAGTGAATATATCTATATATTTACTTAATAAGGAAGAAGTATGAAACATTTGAAAATTGTTCAAAGACTTTCAAGATGAAGTGAAAAATCATTGTAACAAGAAAATAAAAGAGTTTATGATTTGATCATAAAGGAAGATATTTGAGTTACATGTTTAGCAAAACACCTAAGATTTGAGGAATTGTTCCATGATTTGTATTTCCCGATAAACCATAGGAATATAGCATATTCGAGAGATGAAATCAAACCATGTTTGACATGGTAAGATCAAATGTGTCATTTATAAAAATGCCATTATCTTTTAAGGATTGAAGCTTTAGAGACTACCGCTTTTACACTGAAAAGAGCACCATTGTGATCCGTTGAAATGACACCATATAAGTTATGGTTTGGGATAAAACCCGAATTGTCTTTTCTTAAATTTTGGTATGCTATGCATAAGTAAAATGTTTACAACCAAAGTCGGATAAGCACGTCTTTGTAGGTTATCCCAAAGAATTTGTTGGGAATTTCTCCATAACACCGAGGACAAAAGAGTTTGTTACTTGGAACGTCAAGTTTCTTGAGAAGGAATTTTTCATGAAAAGTTAAGTGGGAGGACAATAGAACTTTTATAAGTTTGTTGAACCTTAGCTATATGTGCTAAGTAGCGCAGCGCCGGAAAGTGTCCCGGTGGAGGCCACAATGCTCATGGCTCCTATGATTACAAAGGGTGTGATCTCAGAGATTAGAGTTCCTATTGAACCGTGTGGGTTGGTAAGAATCAAATAGTGTGATTTGATAAGCAAGTCGTTATTGTTTTGACAATGATGAACCAACTACATGCAAAGAAGCGATGATGGGCCCTGACTCCATAAAATGACTAGAAGTCATAGAATCCGTGATAGTATCCATACACGAGAAATCAAGTTTCTGAACTTGGAAGACCCTCCGGACAAGCGTGAAGCCTATCGGTCGTGTTTGGATCTATAAAGAAATAGACATGGATGTTTAACATCTATGAAATAGTCGACATGTCAGAAAGAAGTTTACGGCAATGTTCAAGGAGTTGACTATGACAATATTTGATCTTCCATAGCGATATTTAGTCTTGACGGATTAATGTAGCAACCACTACATATAATTTGGTATATGGTAGTTGAATAAACAAAACAAGGTTCTTCTAATAGAATTGTTACCTAGGATGTGTACATGACACAGTCCGAAGGGTTTTGTTAATTCAAAGGATGCTAAAAGGGCATGCAAACTTCAATAGTTGAAGTGAGCATAGCGGAGTTGGAATCTTCACCATGATGAAAAATGTTAAAGGAGTTTAATGTCATAGGAGATGATGAAGATGCTTGCATTTGCAAGAAATTAAGTGGGAGCATTGAGACAAATTTCCAATACATTATGCAGAGTACATATTGTTGATTGGAAATGATGTATATTTTATTGATACAAGTTAAGAATTTCATTAAAGATGGATTTCGATGAAAGACTTGGGCAAAACCGGAATATTTGGCATCAATGTCTATATGGATAGATTGAGGTGCTAATATGGTTATGCCATACGTACATATATGAGATATTGAAAGGGTTCAATATGGAAACAACAAGAAAGGTTCTTGTTGCACGGAAGGATTATATCAAGATTCAAGTGTTTCAACACTTGGTGAGTAAAATCACATGAAGATTTTGATCGATTATACCATGATATGTATATATCCATAATGTCCTATGCTCTAAATGTTATGAGCACATACCAGAATGATTCATAAGATGATCACTGGACAATAGTAAAGATATTCTTATGAGCTTTGGAAGAACTAAGAATATATCATGTATAAGTGACAAATAGTTAAAGGTAGTTCATTGTAAAGTGTTACATTGATACTAGTTTTGTCACAAGATACAAATTAAATTTATCTCAAATTAGACTATGGGTGGCACAATGTAATGGAAAGGATGTTCCATGATGGATTTGGATCAGTTCCAAAGTTGAGACATTGTGACGGATACTACAACAAAAGGCTAAGTATATGACTGCTATAGTAGCAGCAAAGGAGGGCATTTGTGTTAAGTAGTTTGTTATCAAACTAGGTGTGGTTCAAAGTGGGCTAATACTATGAAGATATATTGTATGACAATAATATCAACATATTTTAACCCGAACGAACTAAAGGTCTCACCAAAGGACCAAATTTATACAATGCCATCTCATTAGAGAATGAGTGATGCGTAGAGACACAAAGACATGCGAATACACACGGACCTGAAAGTGTCAGATCCGGAGATTATGTTAACCACTAGCAATCGTGTATATGCAGCACCAGAAAGCCATAGGTGTTCAATACGCAAAGTTTTTCGAACTAGATTGTTGACTCTAGTGCAAGTGGGAGACTGAAGGGAATATGCCCGAGAGGCAATAATAAAGTGGTTATTATCTTATTCCATGTTTATGATAAATGTTTATTTTGCATGCTATAATTGTATCAATTGGAAACGATAATACATGTGTGTTTAATAAACAAAGTACAAAGTTCCTCTACGGATATAGGAATACATAAAGTGGAACATAACAAAATGAGAAATTGAAAGATTTCATTGAAATTGTTCGTTTGGAAATTTCCCGAAAAGCTTATCCTTTATTCCTTAATTCATTATTCCATGAAAATGGATTATGCCATGAATTCCTCAAAACGAGGCTCACTCAATGCTAGGCAGAATGAGGATAAGGGCCTCCAAAAAAATTCTTCCCAAGGAAATACAGATCCCTTTCCATTCCATTTCTATCTATTCATCTGGTAGAGAAGAAGCAACCTGGTGGGAGGTTTGGTTTTTTTTTCATAGACAAAATGTCCGAAGGCTCCACCATTCGTTGATTCTGAATGAAAAAAAACCGAGCCACTTCTTTTTGGTATTTTAGAATAAATTCTTTTGTTCCTCGATGCTCAATAAAACCCTCTTTTTTTTAAGATAGAATCTTCCTCTGGACTATCGTATTCGTCCTCAGGGTCTTCTTCTAAGTCTTCCTCTAAAGTCCCATATTTGTCCTCTGAGCTTTCCCCGGGGTTCCATATTGTGAAATTTGTGAAATAAAGACTAAAGCCCCTCTCCTCAGCCCGATATGCAAATAAAAAAAAGCGGTCTGGAATTCCTCATTTCCATCTCATGCAAAATAAGAGAATTGAATCCAAGGTAAAGGTGACAACAAAAAAGGATTTCTTCCTAGTAATTCCTCTCATATAAACTAGCTCGTTGATTAATAAGATGATCAAGGTTTCCTGATCATGGACATTGGATGTTGTTAATAACGAGGTCACAACATTGGTGGAATGATGTGATGAACATTCATCCGAGGTATAGCATTACGATCAAAGTCATTATGTTTATATTGCTATAACATCATACGAAGTAATCTTAGTCCTTAGACCATGAGATCATATTAATTGCTAACACTAGAAGAGTATCTTGATAATACCAAACGTCACACCGTAACAGGGTAACTATAAAGGTGGTTTCAGTACTACGAAGGTGTTATGTTGAGGCTCATGGATCAAGCGTGGAATTTGTCAATCCCGATGACGGATAGATATACTTTGGGCCCTCTCGATGATATCACATTAAGATAGGTTGCAAGCAAGTGATGTGATCACTAGAATGTTATATCACGGGAACAAGAAAAGAGTGCATGTCGGTAACGAGATCAAACTAGGTATTTGGATACCGATGATCCAACATCGGACATGTATTATATCATGAGACAAAGGGATTTAGCTACTAGCGTTAAAGGTTCTCACGATCACAGAAGGCATCGTTGAATGTGTAGGAGTCAGTATGGATCTCCAGGTGCCGCTTCTGATTATTGATCTGAGAGGGGTCTCGATCATGTCTGCATTATTTGCGAACCGTAGGGTGACACACTTAAGGGATACCGACACATTTGGAGCAAATATGCTTCAGATAAAGATTTAAGAAAGCACTGGAATTATTTCAATAGACACCGAAACTGTTTCGGATGAAATTGCTGAAATTGGTTCTGCATGTAATATTGAAATATTGTAGGGGGTTTTATTTGAATGTTTGTTAATTAAAGTAATTAAAAAAATTCTGAATAAAAATAATAAAAGAGTTTTATTAAATGAGAGAGCATTAAATTTGGAGAAATTTAATGCATTTAAAGTGGAGACTTTAAAAGAGAATGTGAAGGGGCATTTTAATGTGGAGGGGTTACCACCACATGAATGGGGGAGGTGAGGAGTCACCCCCCCATGGGGCGCAAGCCATGGGGAGGGGTACCCCCTCCTCCTATAAAAGGCCCCCCTCACACCCCTTCTTCCACACACCTCCTCGTGAAGGATCTCTCTCCCCCTCTAGTATTATTTCCCCATGGTCTCGGATTAGCGAGATACATGTTCCTGGTGGCTTTATCTGGAAAGGAGTTGCTGCTTCCGCTGCTTTGCTGGAGCGAGGGATGGAGGTTGTCGGGGGTACCGGATGTCTGTGCGATCACGGATGCACCGCTGCTTTGCGGTGCTAGACTTGGTGGTGCTGGACTTGCTGGAGCTGGATCTGATGGACGTGCTGGAGCCGGGCCTGCGGGACTTCATCACGATCTTGAGATCAGCAAGCGTACGACTACATCATCCACGAGTTCCTACTCGTTAACAAAGCTTTGTTGTCTTCGAGGGTAAGTTCTCTATGGATGTATGTCCACCCGTTGCTTGTATCTAGTAGATAGATCTTGGCGTATAATTCCCATCGTAGGAAATTTTTTGTTTTCTATGCTGTGAACCCAACAGCCTGCACTCCAACATCCAGGGCCACGTCCTGAACTTCAACGACAAGAGCGACCCCGCACGCGCAGCCGAGCGTGAGTACTGCGAGAGCGCATCGCCTGATGGCAGCAACCGCCCTCCACCCGGAGCACCTGCAACAGGGTCCCCGCCGCCACCTATAGGCCATGCACCCCACCGGACCAGCCGGGTATCATCATCTCGCCGCAGGCCCGCGATGCCAATGGACTCTCGTTGTACTCCACCCCGATGGAAAATGTCATCACGGCAGACGCCACAGTCACTCACCTCGACATCTAGGGAGAGGGCACGCTACAGATCCAGTACGCCAAGGCTCTACTCACCAGGGCCATCGAGCAGCGGGCCGTGGGAGTCAACCCGCAGGGACGGATGTACTCCCGCTCATCGGTGAGAAGGGTGGCCTCAAGCGGCCTTCCAACTGTTGACAACACCCTCAACTTCCCACCTCCCAAGCCCCTGTCGCTCCAACCAAGGGCCGCCAGACCCACGCTCTCCACCAAAGAGTCGCGGCCTACGAACAACACGGTCGCCACCATCGGCCAACCCATCAATGCACGGATGCACATCGTCAACAATCACGCCTGGCGGGCGCGCCAGCCCGATGACTTGAGGCACACCCTCACCAACCGCGGTGACCCCGAACCAAGGGGCTCGCTCAGCCGAGTCGGCCCCTAGTGCTTCGGACCAATGATCTGAGGCAAGAAGTACCCCGCCAACTTCAAGGCAGCCAAGGAGATCAAAAAGTATGATCCAACGCACGATCCAGCGGTATGGCTAGATACATACCTGATGGCCACGGGAATCGCCGGCCACACATACCTGCTCGCCGCTTGCTACCTTCCAATGATGATGGAGGGAGTGACCAGGCAATGGATCAACACCCTCCCCACGGACAACATCGACTCGTGGGAGGAGATGCACAATGCCTTCGTCAGGCACTTCGAGGGCTCCTACACTCGCGCCACCACCAGTGAGGACCTAGAGCGATGCATCCAGGGGCATCGCGAGTCGACCGCCATTGGTTCCAGACGTGGCAGGAACTGTGGATCAACGCTTACGGCATCCACCCGGACACGGCGATCCGTTGCTTCAAGAACGCATGCCGGTATGAGCCTCTGGTTGCCAAGATCAAGAGGGTCTACCGGACGCTCAACAACATCCCCGACCTCCTCGAGATCGCCAAATGCTATGTGGAGGAGGACCCCAACCAAGACTCTGACGACGAGTCAGGGGGAAGACATCGCATGAGCGATAATGACAACGGGCGACAGCGCAACATGCGTTACAACAACACTTGCCTCACCAGTAAGCGCCGCGGTGATGGGCGAGTAGACTTCGTCACCAATGTCGGCTACGGGCAACACGACCCGAAAAACTTCCACCACAATGGAGGAAACTACCGCGACAGTGGAAATTACCGCACCAACAACACGGCGAGGCCGAAATTCGACCCCACCGCCCTTGTCAACTAGCCCTGCGTCTACCACAGCAGGGAGGGGAAGCCTGCCACCCACACCACCGCAAACTGCCACTCTCTAAAGGAGATCGAGAAGGAACGACTAGCAAGGGGGACCCCAAAAACAACCCGCCAAGAGACAACAGCAACACCGGCGGATTCAGCAACGCCGTCGGCTCACTGCACACCTTCAGTGGGCTCAGCACAAAACACGAGAAGGAGGTGCTCGCCCGTGTAGTCACTGTCAATGCGGTGACCCAGGTCAACATTCCCCGCTTCCTCAACTGGTCTAAGCAAAGCATCACATGGAGTCACCAAGATCACGTGCCCAAGATCAAATACCCAAGGCGAGTCCCCTGGTGGTCAGGCCCAAAGTGGCCAACTACTGGCTACCCAAGATGTTGATGGACGGCGGAAGCTCCATCAACATTATGTACTTGGACACATTCAAGAGGCTCCACCTCCCAGAGTCGGTGATTGAGTCGACACTCACCACCTTCCACAGGATCGTCCCTGGTCAGAAGGCGTACCCGATCGGCAAGGTGACATTGCCAGTCACCTGTGGCACACCAGCGAACTTCTGCACCAAGCGGATCGTCTTCGAGCTGGTGATTTTCCGTAGCCCCTACCACTATGTCCTGGGGCGTTAGGCGTTCGCCAAATTCATGGCGACCCCACACTACGCCTACAACATAATGAAGCTCCCTGGGCCAAGCGGCATCATCACCATCCACGGCGACCCTGACATGGCCGTGGAATGCGAAGACAAAGGCGTCGAGCTCACCGACGCCATCATCTCCGTGGGGACCAACCACGCGGACCAGCTCGTGAAATACGCGAGCAACGTCGACAAGGACGACCCCACCATCCTGAAGAAGCCAACCTTCGGAGGTTCAACTTTCGAGGCAACCACGCACACTCGCACCATTGAGCTTGTCCCAGGCGACTCCAGCCAGACGGTCACCATTGGGACAAACATGAGTCCTGCATAGGAAAGCACGCTCATCGGGTTCCTATGTGAGAATCACTACATCTTTGCATGGAAACCATCCGACATGCCTGGTGTCCCAAGGGAACTCGCTGAGCATAAACTTAACGCTGACCCCAAAATGCGACCGGTGAAGTAGTCGCTGCGGCCCTTCAATGAAGAGCGCCACCGAGCAATCACTAAAGAAGTACAACATCTACTCACTTCAGGCTTCATTTGGCCCATCAAGTACTCCAAGTGGCTGGCAAACCTAGTCCTGGTTCTAAAAAAGAACAACACCTGGAGAATGTGTATCGACTACACCAACCTCAACAACGCCTGCCCGAAGGAGGAGTTCATCCTACCGCGCATCGATCAGATCATCGACTCGATCGTGGGATCGCGTCGATGTGCTTCTTCGATACATACTATGGTTACAACCAGATCAAAATGGTGGTCGAGGACGAGAAGAAGACAATGTTCATCACGCCATTTAGTGCCTTCTGGTACACCGCCATGATGTTCGGCCTCAAGAATGCCGGCGTGACCTATCAAAGGTGCATGCATGAATGCCTCGTGAGTCAAATTGGCCACAACATCCATGTCTAAATCGACGAAGTGGTGGTAAGATCCACCCGCCAGAGCGTCCTTCTTGCCGACCTGGCCGAGACCTTAGTGAATCTATGGAGGTACAAGATCAAGCTAAATCTAGGAAAGTGCACCGTTGGCATGCCCACCGGACAGCTCCTAGGGTACGCGGTCTCCAAACGAGGCATCGAGGAAAACCCCACCAAGATTGACACCATCGCGCGGATCGGGAAACCCGAGTGCCTGTGCGACATCTAGAAGCTGGCGGGGCGAGTCGTGGCTCTCAGTCACTTCATCCCCTGGCTCGGTGACAAGGCGATGCCTCTCTACCGCCTGATTCGCAAGAACCCCATGTTCCAATGGGACGAAGAAGCAGACAACGCGCTCAAGGCACTCAAGGAAGTGCTGCTCGCGGCACTGCTTCTCGCTACCCCAATCGACAAAGAGTCAATGCCCGTCTACGTCATGGCCTCCACTCGAGGCTTTAGTGCCGTGATGGTCGTCGAGCGACCAGAAGATTGCAAGGAGCGCCCCGTATGGCGCCCCGTCTACTACATCAGCGAGGTCCTAACAGACTCAAGGCAGCACTACCCGCAGTACCAGAAACTGGTGTATGCGGTCTTCAGAGCCTAGCGGCGACTCCCACATTATTAACATGAGCACCCCATCACGGTCGTCTCCTCCGAGCCGCTGCAAGATATCAACCGCAATCGTGAGGCGACTGGGTGAGTCACTAAGTGCGTCGTCAAAATCAGCGTCCAGAACATCAAGTACGATCCACGCAAAGCGATCAAATCGCAGGCCTTGGCAGATTTCCTTGTCGACTGGGAAGAAGCACAGCAGCCGGAGAAGCTACCCTATCTCCATTACTAGTTGCTCCACTTCGACTGATCCAAGAACGTGGATGGCGTGGAGGCTCGGATCATACTCACCTCCCCCAAAGGCAACAAGCTCCGCTACATGCTCCACCTCGACTTCAAGCCCTGCACCAACATCATGGCCGACTACGAGGCCCTCCTTAATGGCATGCGGGCCGCTAAGGAGATGAACGTCAATCGCCTATGGTACTACGGCGACTCCGACCTAGTCATCGGACAAGTCTCTGGGACCTATGACGCCATCTCCCCACCATGATACCGTACCACCAAGCGGTGGACCTGCTGGGAGGTCAGTTCACCGGCTACTCTGTCGAGTGGATCGATAGGCACAAGAATGAGGAAGCCGACGCTCTCTCCCGCATCGGATCGGCCCGCCAAATGCCCCCCGTGGGTGTCTTCCTCGACATCATACCCAATCCTTTGGTCTCCGCGCGCAAGGAGATCGACATCGGGATATCTCTACAGCCCGAGCCCGCCCTAGTCACCATGATCATGGAGCCTAGCGACTGGACCACAGCATACGTTCCTTCCTTGAGCACAAGGAACTGCCCACCAACAAGACAGAGGCACAAATGATCGTGCGCTGCTACAAATCCTTCATCATCATCAATGGGGAGGTCCACAAATGCAGCGTGTGGCGTATTCTAGCGATGCCTATAGCCAGAAGAAGGATGCAAGATCCTCAAAGACATCCATGCCGGCGACTATGGCCATCACGCCGGCGCCAGATCGCTAGTCGCCAAGGCCATGCAACATGGCTTCTACTGGCTCACCATGCACGCCGACTCCATCGACATAGTCCAGCGGTGCGTCGGGTGCCAGAAGTATGCCAACTAGATGCACATCCCTAGTTCGGCACTCAGGACCATCCCCATCCCCTGGTCATTCACCGTATGGTTCATGGACATGGTTGGACCGTTCAAGAAGGCCCCATCTGGCTTTACCCACCTCCTGGTCGCAGTTGACAAATTCACCAAGTGGGCCGAGGCCAAGCCGATCAAGAAGTGCGATGGCAAGATGGCCACCAAGTTCCTCTGCAAGCTCATCTACCGGTACGTACCCGCACAGCATCATAACAGACAACAACACCAACTTCGCCAAAGGTGCCATGGAGGAATTCTATGAGGAGCACGACATACGGCTTGACATTGCCTCAGTCGCCCACCCAGAGATGAATGGCCAAGCAGAGCGCGCCAACAAAAGCATCCTCCACGGGCTCAAGCTGCGACTTCAGGTGCGCCTTGAGCGAACCCCTGGATGCTGGGTCAAAGAGCTCCCCTCCGTGATACGGGGCATCCGCACCTCTATCAATCGGTCCACGGGGTTCACACCCGTCGTCATGGTGTACGGCATTGAAGCCGTCATGCCAACCGACCTAGAACATGACTCGCCTCGGGTCGTCAATTACGTAGAGGCGGCAAACGAGATTGGCCACCAAGACGGGGTCGACCAGCTCACCAAAGCACGAGACCTAGCTTGCTCCCGCTCCTCCATCTACCATCAGGGACTCCACCGCTACCATAGCCGCCGAGTTCATACCTGCACCTTCTAGGAAGGCGACCTTGTCCTACGACTGGTCTAGGATAAGAAGGGTATGCACAAGCTTTCTACCCCATGGGAGGGGCCATTCGCCATAGGGCAAGTCCTCGGCAACGACGCCTACTACCTAATCGATGTAACAGGCAATGGCCAGCTCGAATTTGGGAGGCCATGGAATGTAAACCTCCTCCAAAAGTTCTATACATAGAACCAAAACTTGTACTCAGCTGCTATATAATAAAAATTGGAATCGCACAAATTGTGTCTACACGCCATACTCTTGTGCCAATCGCACTCGTACATTCAGCAATATGCTACCCACGAAAGTCAAACCTTGGTCGAGCGACCGACACGGCTAAGTAGTGCAGCCCAAGGGCACCGAATACACTCGGGCCATGTGTCATCCATGAAGACGCCACCTTGGAGCAACCATCGGAGTCGCATCGCTCGACTGGCCTGCCAGGCCAAGAAAAGCGATAATGCTTCTCACAGTAACCCATCCTCCCCATCCTCGTGCAAAGAGACTCGAACGATTAAGTACCACACAGGGGGACTTGCCTATAATAACCCCCACGCGGCTCGGGAACACAACATGTAAGAGAGCTTGCCCAGGACTCGCCACGGGACTGACTTTCCGAGCCAGGGGAGAGACGTGTTACAAACAACGCACCAAGTCCTCACATACCTTGGTCATGCGACTAGAATGGCTAAGTACCACACTCGGGGACTCGCCTAAACCGACCCCGTTCGCATTTGGGAAAACAGCTAAGTACAGAGCTCCCCTGGAGTCGCCAAGCGACTGGCTCCACGAGCCATGGCAAATCAACTCCAACCAGTTAAAAAATTTACACAACCAAACTTACATACATGCGAGGTAAACCCCTATAAAGGGCGGACGCACTTGGGGGACTCGCACAACCGAATACTCAACATAAAACAGACATTACCATGCATGGCGAGTCAATCGACTCCTTTTATTTCAGCAACAATATATATCATTTACATTACAAAAGTGGCCTGTCGCCATAACATACAAAAGCCCCTCAGGGCAGTTAATCATTTTGTAGGCTTTGATGAAGAGGCACCGCCATCACCCTTGACCTGGACATATGGCTCCCAAGGGTTCACCGGGTACGTCGTCAATTACTTCGACAGAAAAGGCTGCTCCGACTTCAGGTCAAGGTGCTCCGGTTCAAGGTCGTCTGGCGCCACCACCATCTCCTGGTATGGTAGCAAATCCCCATCGACAACACTCCCTCCGTGAACGGAACAGTCTTGGTGGTCAACCTAAGAACCGCCAAGATCTCCATCGAGCTAGTCGCCGAGGGATACCCACTGGTGACATCGTCAAGGTCGAAGTCATCGGGCAAGTGAGCGTGCCCTAGGCTAAGTGTTGTGGTGGCCCCGCGTCTGAAGGCTGATCGCGCCATCCACTCAACGACAGCGGGCACCTCCTCAAGATAACGCTAAACCTTAGTCAACCCCCTAGGAATAACCTCGGTGGGGGAGATCCCTTATAGCAAAGCCTAGACACACATCGCCGAAGCGGTGGCCGCGTTCACCACTGCCGTCACGCACTGCGAGGCGTCAAAGTTTTGCACCACCGGGTCGCTTTGACCTTTCAGGGCTACAATGTCAGAAATTCAATATCACTAAGGACTGGTGGACTCACCCACTCGAGGACTCACTGCATACCAAAAAGTAAGAGCAGAAGGAAAAGACACTCACTAAGAAGCTTGTGGCAGTTCTATGTCACACGTTTCTCAAGCACCCCAAGGTCGTTCTGCAACCCAAGGATGACCGAGTCGGAGGCCTTCCGCTCGTCCTCCGTCACGGCGACTGCAGCCTTGGCGCTCTTTTCAAAAGAGATAATCGACGCCTTCGCCGCCTCCATCTCCTTCACCAACGAGTCAATTCGATCCTCCGTCGTGGCTAATGCCACCTTCGTAGTGTCCAGCTCAGCAGCCGGAACATACGGGCCTTGGCAATTGCAGAAGGGAGTTCATCTAAAAGGTAAAAGCATCACGATTCAGTTTTTTACAGCAATGATGGCTCGTGCTCGCCAAAGAAAACACCAACTCACCAGCAGATTCTTGGAGTCACCGGTTGGCCTCCTGCGTTGCCCGCATGTCGCATTCCAGGCGTTCCTTCATGGCTTGCCGATCGGATGATTCCCTTTGTTGGCCCTGAAAATAGAACAACAATAAGAGACTAGACGCCTAAAATTCTAAGTGTCTAGCCGCTGAAATTCAGTGATTAGACCCTCGGGAACTAGACGATTAAAAACTCTAAGTGCCTAGCCGGTGAAATTCAGTGACTAGACCCTCGGGGACTGGCCGACTAAAAACTCTAAGTGCCTAGCCACTGAAATTCAGCGACTAGACACTCAGGGACTGGACAT
Organism: Avena eriantha; assembly: GCA_910589775.1. Lineage (NCBI taxonomy): Eukaryota > Viridiplantae > Streptophyta > Magnoliopsida > Poales > Poaceae > Avena > Avena eriantha. The sequence continues at coordinate 326,984,572 of OU342745.1, read as the reverse complement.
ACCTGAATAGCATCACCAAGCATGTTGTGAAGCTCGCTGGAGTCCATCGAAGGGACCACAAAAGATGTGCGCCCGCGCCGCTGACCAACGTCATCGTCGATGATTTCTAGAATTTACGGCGACTGAGTTTCAACCATCATCGAGAATGCCTTCGCCATAAAGTGTGGAAACGATGCGGCCACCCTCACCCGGGTGCTGGTCATCGAGGCCAGCAGCTCCGCTGGTGAGGCTTCCTTGTTTGGCTTCGAGTGGGCGATCGCCACTTCTCCAGCACGGGTAGCGGAGACATCCTCCTTCGCGTGTGCTCCTGCCGCGATGTCAGGGATTTCCTCCTTCTTCTTATTCTTCTTCGCGCCTTCGTCTGACGCATCCTCTGGATGATCTTCCTTTCCTTGGAGGGGTCGACTTTCCCTTTGGCGTTGATCAGTGGAACCTTGGCCACCAAAGGGCAGCCAATCTTCTTGGCACCAGACTTGTGAAAATTTCCACGGTCAGAAAACTGACGATACAAGGAATATTGAAGCGAGAGAAAGAATCTAACTCACTTGGTGACAGGGAGAGTGTGTAAAGTGGTGCTGATATGCTCGGGCTTCTCTAGCTCTGGACCCAAACAGCGCGAGAGCCCCTTCTCGGACACATTCGAGGCCCATGACACCGTGGGCTTCTTCGACATTGAGGTCGCGGTTGCGGGAACCTCTGGTCCGGGCGATACGGCTGCTTCATCCGGTGGCGGCAACTTTGACCCCGTGGTTTTAGCAGCCCCCGCCCCCGAGGCAGTCGGGGCCATCGGCGCAATTGTGGCGAGTGGAACCACCGATTCCACCATCACGGCCGCAGTCTCCGATCCCTTCATCAGAGCTAGGTCCTCCAGGATCTTGGCTGAAATGTCAACCGCCTCGTCACTAGATTCCTCGTCCAATTTGAATCCCACCACCGATCTGGGTGGTGACGCAAGCTTCGGCGCTGGCTTCTTCGCAGGCGACGCCAGCTTCCGTGCGGGCTTTGCCGGCATGGACACTCGCCGCAAGCTGTGCTCCTACAGGATCTCGTCGTCACTGTCGTGCTCCTCAAGGCTGTGACTCGCCTCAATTTCATGCTGCTTATGCATGCGAGTCTTGCGCTACGCGGGCACTCGCAAGGGAATGTCCCTCGCTTCCTCTTTGCTTTCGGAAAACTCCCCTTCGGTCCCTTCCTCGAGCTCGTTCGGAATCTCCTTGTCGAGCGGGGGAAGCCAACCCTCAAGGATTACGAGTTGCGGGTGCAAATTGCGCCCGCACGAGAATTGTGGCTAAAGAGAAAGCGACAGGGAAAAACTTACCGTGGGGGCTTCATTCATCACAGCTATGTACGGAGCAAGCCCAGCCATAGCCTCCATGAACTCTGCGTCCGCAATCTTCTTCAAGGCGGCCTTGCAGTCCGCGGCGTCCCAGGTTTCGTTGCTCGTCCTGGAATGATCATTTTTCCCGATGTACTCATACATCCAGTGGGGCCGGGTCGCCAGTGAGACCAGGCGCTGCCCAAGCCAATAGTTGTAGAGATTGATCGTTTCGAGCCCTTTGTTCTTTAGTACCTGAATCCGCTCCATCATTTCGGTGACGGCCATCCTCTGGTCGTCGGGGAGCTTCGTCGCTATCAGTCGGTGGGGCTTGCTTCTCTCTGCAGTGTACGTCGGGAGCACCACTTCGCCGGAGGGAGTGGACTCCTTCACGTAAAACCAATTTAAAGGATACATATGTCGCCTAGAGGGGGCGGGTGAATAGGCGGTTTAAAAAATTTTCCGAGATGGGCTTAACAAAGGCGGAATTAAACAAGCGTTTACTTTGTCAAGCACAAAACCTAGAACAACTAGGGTTCACCTATGTGCACCAACGACTTATGCTAAGCAAGACAACCAACTATGTGATAGCAAGATATAGACTTCAAGCACGAAGGCTATCACAAAGTAAGATGCATAAGTAAGAGATTGGGTATGGAGATAACCGAGGCACACGGAGATGATGATTATTACCGAGTTCCTCCCAACAATGGAGTACGTCTCGTTTGGAGAGGGGGTGGTATCAAACCACCAACGCCACAAAAGGCCTCCCTTATTCTCCGATGAATCTCACCCCAATGGGATCGATCCACCCTTCCACTATCGGCAACTTTTGAGGTGGTAGCCGGCACCTTTACAACAAGTTCGAGGCACACATCCACAACTTAATTGGAGCCTCCCGAATACAAGCAAGCTGTCAAACAATCAAAGACAATCTTGTAAGAATCAATTCAAACCAAAACAAGGCTTAGGGTTTCCAATGAAACCCTAGAGCAAGGGGCCCTCAAGTGAATGAGGGGGAAATGAAGATCTCTCTTGGTGAAGCTGTAGATCAAGGCCTCCTCCTCCGATTCCCCAAATATCAGCGAGTTTGGGTGGTTGGATGAAGACATCTTGGAGTTTTGGTGGCTCTAAAATGGTGTTCTTCAGTTTCTGGAACGAGCAGCTTGAGGTTGAAGAAGAGGTCCCCTATTTATAGGCCCACTGATTTCTGACCGTTTTCTGACCGTTGGAGAAGAGTCAGACCGGAGACTCCGGCCTACACACCGGAGACTTCGGTCTACACCGGAGATTCTGGCCCATCTCCGGACCAGCCTCCGGACCACCAAACAGAATGACCCAGCCCTTCTATGGGCCAAGTGGACCGGAGACTCCGGTCCAACCACACCGGAGACTCCGGTCAGGGGCTTGGACCGGAGACTCCGGTCAGTCTCCGGACCTTGCTCCGGACCACCAATCTGGCTGACCCAGGTCTTCAACTTTGATCCACTCTGGAGACTTGTGGGGAAACTCCGGACCACACCGGAGACTCCGGTGTCTTCACACCGGAGACTCTGGTCTGAAAAACCTGCCAGAGACAAAAACTAATGGAAACAACAAAACTGTAATGATCATAACATTTGCATCCGGACTCCGACTGACCCAAAACCAATTTTGTTCAAAATATTGGATACCACCAAGAGAGAACATTTCATGTATTATGATGTGAAATACCACTCTTGGTGAGAAACTGAAAAAACCTCCAAGATCAAAAACGCAATAAGGTATAAGGGGAATCCGTTTTTGATGAACTAAAGCTTGTTATGAATATTACCACAAGATCTAGGACCTCACATGGATAAGATCCAAATAACAACCAAGAAAGATGATGCCAAGAATGCAAAGGTTTGAGCTCTCTCTCCGAAGGATATGATCAAGTTACTCACTTGAGAGCCCCTCTTGATAGAACGGTTATCTATCCTACAAACCGGTCTCTCCAACTAGAACCACGAGACCGGTAAGAAGGAAACCCTATAAAGACCATACCTTTGCCTTGCGCATATTCCACTTGAGCTTGATGATGACGATCTTCTCCACCTCAAGATGGAACACCTTTCTTCATTGGTTGCACTAGCTTGGGGAAGACTTGCAAATTGCTCCCCATACTCCACTATGGTAGAGCTTCTCTTTTGGGCATATCATCTTCCCATATCCATGACCGCCATAGGATGGCAAGCTTCAAGCAAATGATCTCTTCAAGATGACTCATCTTGAACTTGCACATCATTTCTTCTTTCTTCATTATGTTGGTGTCTTGAAGGTACATAAGAGATATCACTCCAACTTTATTCTTCAAGACACACTTGCTATAGGCCCAACTCTTACTTGACCAATCTCCGAATCACTCATTAAAACCTTGGTCAACACTTGATCTTCTCTACTTACTTCTTCTCCCAACCTTGAAGCCAAGATATGGTTCAAGCATTGCCTATGGACAAATCCTACAAGTAAAACTCAATGCAAACACAAGTCCATAAAGATTGTCATTAATTACCAAAACCACACATGGGGCACACATGCACTTTCACCAATTTTTCTTCCACTCGCTCGCGGCTTTTTTCGACAGAAGGAGTTTGAATGAATTCACCTTCGGCTTAAGTTGAAAGGTGCTGCTGCCTGCCGCCAGGACAGGGTCGCCCGACCCGTCGCAGCTGAGGTGGCCGTGGAACAACTCCAGCCACAGCGGGAAGTAGGGTCGTCATCCCATATAACAGTCATAGAAGGCGACAAAAAACACCAACTATTCGATGCTGTGCGGACCTAGATCTGACGGTTTGATCGCTTAATACACGCAGAACTGCCGAAAAAGATCGAAGTGGCGAATCCCAAGCCCATCTCCAGGTGTCTCGGGAAACAAATGAATTTGCTAGGGCGAGGCTTCGACTCGGTCTCAGCTGGAGTGGGAATCTGCTAGTTCCCCTTGCAGAGAACCCCCGCGTCCTGGAACGACTTCAGCTGGGAGGTAGTGCACTTGGACTTCCCCCACAAATCCTTTGGAGGCGCCATAGAGAAGAAAACAGAGTTGCCTGGTCCGGAAATTCTGGATCGCGAAGAGACAGAGAGACTGGGAGTGAATGGGGGTGAGAAATGCGGAAGAAGATCTACAGGTTTCCATGTTGCTCTCCTTATATTGATACGCTACCCGCCAATCCCGGGATAGCCGTTACCCGCGGTAATTATGCCGAAGTTACCGTTGGTTTACCCAACGGCTAGTTTGACCAAGCGGGTGGTCCAACTTCTTCCACTCGACTTGCCTGCAAATGCACCTTATCCATTCAATAGGGAGCAGCGACTCGAGCATAATTCCACTCGCCAATGCTGCGACTGAAGACCTGGTGGAGAAAATTCCTCCTTCATCGAGGGAGTCCATCACTGATTTGACTAGGCGTCCAAATTGGACTCGCCTACTCTGACTACCAAATGAACACATGTGCCGCGTCGACACTAGCCTCTGGGACTACTGATGGGGATATGCCGAATGAGGTATGCCTAGCAGGAAGTTTCAACTGGATCAAGGGCTTTGCGAGTGGGCCTGCAGGACAGCGACTAAAAGGAAGCCTAGTGACTAGAAGCTAGAGGCCCAGAAGCGTAGCTGAAGCCCAGTTGGATTAGGTCAAACCCTCTAAGTCCTTGACTGATTCGGTTGTATATCTATAAACCCTAGCGAGGTACCCCCTATATAAGCCTCCCTAGGGTTCTCTTTGTACTAACGTTCCATCATACACCCCTTTCGGGCGACTCGCTGCCTAGCCGCCGAGCTCTCCACCTCTGTAACTCACTCACCAATAATACAATCTAGCAGGAGTAGGTATTTACCCTATGGGGGCCGAATCTGGGTAAACTCATGTGTCTCAGCCCTCATCTCACTCCGCAGATGGCCGCCAGCTCTTGCCCTCAATCCTATCAATCGCTACCCCTGGTAGCGACTACCGTGGTCATTCCCATGACAGTTGACATTTGACTTTTTCATCTTGCACACATATCGTTCCATATCGTTCCCAAACACGCAGTAATCGTCGAAGTCCTCCCCGCCGTTCATCGAGGGACGTAGAAAGAAAATATTAGAAAGTAATCTGTAGCCGCATAAGAATGACTGGAACATTAATCCAATGTCAATGACTCTAACCTCTAGTAAGGTACCTTGTTTTCTTAGCTTTATTGGCTACAGGTTGCTTCACCGCGTCATCAGATGGAACATTGTAGTGCTTTTTAGCCTAAATAGACACTGCACTAATTAGAATGTTTTATTTTCATGCTATATAGTAGGTTTTAGTACTATCCAGAAGCAACAATTTTAGAACCTGCTCATATATGTCGCTAGCCTGACAATCACCATATTTGTGCCAAACCTTGAAATTCTCAGATTTACGATCTTTAGCAAGATGGAGCAATTTCTCAATGCCGCCTCCATGATGTTTTGCACGATGACTTCCAAATTTATAGGGTTCAACACCGTGTAGTCCATCTGAACTTCATTAAGAAATCTGAGGACGAGTATCTATGAGGATTCATATGATACAACAAGGAGGCAATGTGTTGAGACAGTTAGTTCTAGTAGAAACAATTTTAGAACCTACTCATATATCTCCCTAGCCTTCATACCATAGAACCTACAATCCTCACAGTTCATCCTACCTGCCCTAGAGAGTAAATACAAGAACTAAATCAGAAGCACAAGCATCAAGTGACTAAAACAAGCATCAACTGAATAAAACAAGCATCCTAGGAGCACTTGATGTGGTGTAGTCCATCCGAAGTTACTATTTCGAAGGCTTCCCATGTCATCACTTGACCATGGTTCATGTTGCGGATACTAGTCCACCATGCTCTTGCATCTCCTGCCAGATAGTGGGTGGCAAAGAGAACCTTTTCGTTTTCATCCAGTCCTGCTACTTCTAAGTTATTTTCCATTGTCTGTAACCAGTCGTCAGCATCCAGTGGGTTTTCAGCTTGGTTAAAGATTGGGGGATTTGTATTCCGAAAGTTTTTGAGTTTGGATCCATGATGATCCTGATTCCCATGCCCTTGGTTGTTTTGGTCCATCTGGGCGATATGCTACAATGTTGCTAAGTTGGCTTGGCGTTCTGCCCTGCTTGCTTCACGATCTGCAACTAACATCTCCATGATCTGCAGCATTGGGTCTTCGATGAGCTGCTCCCTCCAGGGTTTCCACGAGTCATCTGAAGATTGAGATGGATAAAGGGGTAAGAGGGAAAGTTCTAAGGTTCATGGTTTTGGTTTGAAAGCTAAAACTTTGAGTTTGACTCAGGTTTTGCAACTAACTTCACTTCATTCATTCAAACAAGCACACGATACAAACACACACACCACAACATCAAAGGGAAATAGATGGTTTTAAGAACCATGCTGCAACCTACGATACAATGGGACCGATACATCTCATGCTACGACGGTGATCTAGTGCATCTACTCATCGTCGATGAAGTCGGAGTCCTCGTCGTCAATGTAGAAGTCCATGACATCTTCCTCCAGAAAGTCATCATCATTGCTGAGGTAAGAATCCATATCTCCCTGGATGTCTTCACCCACCTCTTCTTCCTCCTTTGCTGCAAGCTGAGCTTCTTGCTCCTTGACGGTCTTCTCGAGGTTGGCCACCTTCTTGCGAAGACGGGCGATGGTGCGATCCTTCTTTTCGCGCTGGAGGCGAAGAGACTGACGGTCCTTGACAAGCAGTGAGAAAGTCTGGGCCTTCTGGGCGGCAATGGCACGGTTGTGGTTGGCAAACTCCCTAGCATTGGCCAATTCCTTCTGGCGATCATACAGAAGGAAGTCAAGGTTCTCCACTTGACGCTTCAACTCCGGGTGCCTTGGCATCTCCATTGGTATTCCCATGAAGTCACGCCTTGCATAGTGAGCAAAACGGGTTCCTTGGATTTGGTTGACACTGAGGGCACATAGAAGTGCGAGAGCTTCATGCATTGCCTTGGCTAATCCATCTAGCCAGTTGTTCTCTCTTACGAAGAACTGGATTCTCCTGGACGTTGGTGCTTCTATGCTTCCTCGAAGATCAGTGGTGACTAGCCATTGTAAATCTCCTCCTACGGTAGGTAATAGTCAAAGTGGTATAACCAAGCATGCTTAGTGCAATCTTTCTTAGGTTATCTAACTGAATTCTAGCTTGCTAACAATAGCTTGCCTTGATTGGTGCAATGGTTGAAGTTTTCTTCCTCCTCCTCTTGGAAGAACTCCTCCTCCTCGAAAGCTTGGTCGGTACTATCGTCTATAAATACATACGGAGTACACAATCACCAAACAACACTTAACTAGTCTACTTAGCACTCTAAAGGACACATTTGATGATCTATTATCATCACAAGCATCACAAGGTTTAATGGCGCGGTTAGGGGCGGCGGGCGGCGGTAGGGTGGCTTGCCTCTTGTGAGGGCGGTATAGGGGCTATCGGCGTGGGTGAGGTAGGCAAACGGTGGCTTGCCTCCTGGCGGTGCTCTATGGCTTAATGGCGTGGCTAGGGGCGGTGGCATTTGGTCGCGAGCGTCTGGCGCCCGCCATGTCTGGCGGGGTGCTGGGGTCAAGGCGGAGTGGTGTGCCCGGTATTAGGTCGAGGGGCGGTCTATGGCGTGTTGGCGGTGAGGGCGCTCTGGCTGCGCGTAGAGAGAATGCGCGGCGGTGCTGGGGAGTGGTCCAGTGGCTGGCAGTGGTCGTGAGGTGGACCGTGGGCGGCGGTAGGGTGGCGCCTAGATTCCTGGAGCGGCGGAGAGGGGCTGGCGGTATGCTGCTGCGTTGGCAATGTTGGCCAGAGAGCATGGCACGGGGCGGCGTAGCACTGGTGCCAAGGGCTAGAACTAGGGTGGGTTTTGGTCTGGTTGGACTCAGGGGAGACAAGAATGATCAATGCAACTCGAATTGCTTGACAAGATTTGATAAAAAATAGTAATAGTTAGGCTAATTTAATTCTGTCTACAAGGTGTTCGACACAATGGTCGCATGAACGAAATATTTGAATTTTGCGCTGATTTTTGGTGGAGTGTTGTATCTTATGCTTGAGCTGCTAGGTGTGCTTTAGTTTTTAAAGTGGAGTTCATTTGAGGGATTTTTGAATAAGTGTGATCTATACATATGAACTAGACTCCATTTTCAAATGTCATTTAAAATTAGTGTTTGAAAGATTTTGGGGTGAAACAAAGTGGGCCTTGGTACATCACTACTTGTACTAGCAAGGGGTGCAAAGATTCACAATTGTTTCTGTTAGGATTTGAGTTCTTGGAATAGCCAAAGTAGGCATGATGATTAAAATGGCACAAATGACCATTTCCTTCTTTTATTCATTTTGATTTGTTTTTCTTTGGGATTTGTTTGGGAATGATCTAGATGATGTTAAATTCACCTAAGAATCATTTTACAATCAATGGATCACTTAATCATGGCAATTCAAAACAAGTCCTATTTAAAAGCACACACATATGAATGCTTTAATATTTTTAAATGGAAAAGTTTTTGTTAACTCTAAATTTGATGATTTGGATCTTAATAACCTTGGATTAGAGTTTTGGGATGTTACAAACCTTCCCCCCTTAAACAAAATCTCGTCCCGAGATTTACGAAAGAAAACAAGGAACTAAAGAGATCTGGGAACTCTGTCCTAATGTAATCTTCTCGCTCCCAAGTGGCTTCCTCTTCGGTGTGGTTGCTCCATTGAATCTTGAGAAACTTGATACTCCTGGTCCTGGTGGTTCTGCAGGCTTCCTTTAGGATACGGATGGGCACTTCACGATACGTCAAGTCCTTGTTGAGCTCCATGGCTCGCTGATCGATATTCTTGAAAACTTCGGTTTTCTCCAGCACTTCTAGGCATTTGTGAAGTAACGATATATGGAACACATTGTGGATGGCTGACATCTCCTCTGGCAGTTCTAGTTGATATGATACTTCTCCTCTGTGATTCAGAATCTTGAAAGGCCCGATATATCTGGGGGCTAACTTTCCTTCTAGACTAAAGCGTTGCGTTCCCTTCAATGGCGACACCTTGAGATATACAAAATCTTCGACATTGAAAGTCAGGTCTCTCCTTCTCTTGTCAGCATAACTCTTTTGTCTGGACTAGGCGGTCTTGAGGTACTCACGGACTTTGTGAACATTCTCTTCGGCTTCTCGGAGAATTTCGGGTCCGAGAATCTGACTCTCTCCTACTTGCCACCAATTCAAAGGGGTGCAACACTTTCTTCCATATAGGAACTCAAATGTTGCCATTTGCAGACTAGCTTGATAACTGTTGTTATATGAGAATTCTACGAAAGGCAGACAATCTTCCCATTTTGATCCATATTCCAAAACACAATCTCTTAACATATCTTCTAAGATTTGATTGACTCTTTCAGTCTTTCCATCCGTTTGCGGGTGATAAGCGGTGCTGAAATTCAACTTTGTTCCTAATCCTTCCTAGACTTTCTGCCAAAATCTTGAGGTAAATTGGGTTTCTCGATCTGATACTATAGTCTTGGGGGTTCCATGCAGACTAACAATTCTAGCAATATACAGCTCTGCTAGCTTCGAACTCTGGTTGGTGGTCTTGACAGGTATAAAGTGGGCTACCTTGGACAGTCTATCAACAATGACCCAGATTGAGTCATTTCCCCTACTAGAAGTGGGCAGACCGGTGATAAAGTCCATTCCGACGGAATCCCGTTTCCATTCCAGAATCTGCAATGGTTGCAACAGTCCTGCGGGTCTCTGATGCTCTGCTTTGACACTTTGACAGATGTCACACTTGGCGATGTAGCTCCTGATTTCTCTCTTCATCTTGTGCCACCAAAATTGCTCTTTCAAATCTTGATACATCTTTGTTCCTCCGGGGTGGATAGAAATAAGAGTACCATGAGCTTCCTTCATGATAACTTGCTTCAGCTCCGAATCTGCCGGCACACAGATACGGCCTTTGTACCACAGAACTCCTTCTTCGTCTTCAGTGAATCCAGGTACCTTTCCTGTACCAATAAGAAGTTTGATTCCATCGATACTTTCATTTCCCTTCTGGGCTTCCTTGATTTGGCTAATCAATGTGGGTTGAAGTTCAATGCTAGCTAAGAATCCTCTGCTAACTAGCTCCATCCTAAACTGCTCCAATTCCTCATACAAACTTGGTTTATTCTCCTTGATCATAGTGTTTAGCCTACACGGTGGCTTGCCTCTTGTGAGGGCGGTATAGGGGGCTATCGGCGTGGGTGAGGTAGGCAAACGGTGGCTTGCCTCCTGGCGGTGCTCTATGGCTTAATGGCGTGGCTAGGGGCGGTGGCGTTTGGTCGGGAGCGTCTAGCGCTCTGGGAGACAGACGCGGTGCTCGACGTGGCACACGGCCACTGTGGGTCGCGCGGCGGCGCACGGCCGTGTCTGGCGGGGTGCTGGGGTCAAGGCGGAGTGGTGTGCCCGGTATTAGGTCGAGGGGCGGTCTATGGCGTGTTGGCGGTGAGGGCGCTCTGGCTGCGCGTAGAGAGAATGCGCGGCGGTGCTGGGGAGTGGTCCAGTGGCTGGCAGTGGTCGTGAGGTGGACCGTGGGCGGCGGTAGGGTGGCGCCTAGATTCCTGGAGCGGTGGAGAGGGGCTGGCGGTATGCTGCTGCGTTGGCAATGTTGGCCAGAGAGCATGGCACGGGGCGGCGTAGCACTGGTGCCAAGGGCTAGAACTAGGGTGGGTTTTGGTCTGGTTGGACTCAGGGGAGACAAGAATGATCAATGCAACTCGAATTGCTTGACAAGATTTGATAAAAAATAGTAATAGTTAGGCTAATTTAATTCTGTCTACAAGGTGTTCGACACAATGGTCGCATGAACGAAATATTTGAATTTTGCGCTGATTTTTGGTGGAGTGTTGTATCTTATGCTTGAGCTGCTAGGTGTGCTTTAGTTTTTAAAGTGGAGTTCATTTGAGGGATTTTTGAATAAGTGTGATCTATACATATGAACTAGACTCCATTTTCAAATGTCATTTAAAATTAGTGTTTGAAAGATTTTGGGGTGAAACAAAGTGGGCCTTGGTACATCACTACTTGTACTAGCAAGGGGTGCAAAGATTCACAATTGTTTCTGTTAGGATTTGAGTTCTTGGAATAGCCAAAGTAGGCATGATGATTAAAATGGCACAAATGACCATTTCCTTCTTTTATTCATTTTGATTTGTTTTTCTTTGGGATTTGTTTGGGAATGATCTAGATGATGTTAAATTCACCTAAGAATCATTTTACAATCAATGGATCACTTAATCATGGCAATTCAAAACAAGTCCTATTTAAAAGCACACACATATGAATGCTTTAATATTTTTAAATGGAAAAGTTTTTGTTAACTCTAAATTTGATGATTTGGATCTTAATAACCTTGGATTAGAGTTTTGGGATGTTACAAACCTTCCCCCCTTAAACAAAATCTCGTCCCGAGATTTACGAAAGAAAACAAGGAACTAAAGAGATCTGGGAACTCTGTCCTAATGTAATCTTCTCGCTCCCAAGTGGCTTCCTCTTCGGTGTGGTTGCTCCATTGAATCTTGAGAAACTTGATACTCCTGGTCCTGGTGGTTCTGTAGGCTTCCTTTAGGATACGGATGGGCACTTCACGATACGTCAAGTCCTTGTTGAGCTCCATGGCTCGCTGATCGATATTCTTGAAAACTTCGGTTTTCTCCAGCACTTCTAGGCATTTGTGAAGTAACGAGATATGGAACACATTGTGGATGGCTGACATCTCCTCTGGCAGTTCTAGTTGATATGATACTTCTCCTCTGCAATTCAAAATCTTGAAAGGCCCGATATATCTGGGGGCTAACTTTCCTTTCAGACTAAAGCGTTGCGTTCCCTTCAATGGCGACACCTTAAGATATACAAAATCTCTGACATTGAAAGTCAGGTCTCTCCTTCTCTTGTCAGCATAACTCTTTTCTCTAGACTGAGCGGTCTTGAGGTACTCATGGACTTTGTGAACCTTCTCTTCGGCTTCTCGGAGAATGTCGGGTCCAAGAATCTGACTCTCTCCTACTTGCGACCAATTCAAAGGGGTGCGACACTTTCTTCCGTATAGGAACTCAAATGGTGCCATTTGCAGACTAGCTTGATAACTGTTGTTATATGAGAATTCTCCGAAAGGTAGACAATCTTCCCATTTTGATTCGTATTCCAAAACACAAGCTCTTAACATATCTTCTAACATTTGATTGACTCTTTTAGTCTTTCCATCCGTTTGCGAGTGATAAGCGATGCTGAAATTCAACTTTGTTCCTAATCCTTCCTGGACTTTCTGCCAAAATCTCGAGGTAAATTGGGTTCCTTGATCTGATACTATAGTCTTGGGGGTTCCATGTAGACTAACAATTCTAGCAATATACAGCTCTGCTAGCTTCAAACTCTGGTAGGTGGTCTTGACAGGTATAAAGTGGGCTACCTTGGACAGTCTATCAACAATGACCCAGAATGAGTCATTTCCCCTACTAGAAGTGGGAGACCGGTGGTAAAGTCCATTCCGACAGAATCCCGTTTCCATTCCGGAATCTGCAATGGTTGCAACAGTCCTGCGGGTCTCTGATGCTCTGCTTTGACACTTTGAGATATGTCACACTTGGCGATGTAGCTCCTGATTTCTCTCTTCATCTTGTGCCACCAAAATTGCTCTTTCAAATCTTGATACATCTTTGTTCCTCCGGGGTGGATAGAAATAAGAGTATCATGAGCTTCCTTCATGATAACTTGCTTCAGCTCCGAATCTGCTGGCACACAGATACGGCCTTTGTACCACAGAACTCCTTCTTCGTCTTCAGTGAATCCAGGTACCTTTCCTGTACCAATACGACATTCGATTCTGTCAATACTTTCATTTCCCTTCTGGGCTTCCTTGATTTGGCTAATCAATGTGGGTTGAAGTTCAATGCTAGCTAAGAATCCTTTGCTAACTAGCTCCGTCCTAAACTGCTCCAATTCCTCATACAAACTTGGTTGCTTGTCCTTGATCATAGTGTTTAGCCTACACGGCAATCTGCTAAGAGCATCCGCTACCACATTGGCTTTGTCGGGGTGATAGTGAATGTCAAGGTCATAATCCTTGATTAACTCTATCCATCTTCTTTGCCTCATATTCAGCTCCTTCTGAGTGAAAATATACTTCAAGCTTTTATGATCTGAGTAAATCTCACAGCGATTACCCATCAGATAATGACGCCATGTCTTCAATGCCAACACTACGGTTGCTAACTCAAGATCATGGGTCGGATAGTTCTGCTCATGCTGCTTGAGTTGTCGAGACAGATAGGTGATGACTTTGCCTTCTTGCATCAATACACATATGAGACCAATCTTGGATGCGTCACAATCGGCTTCTTGATATCTGACATGATTAAAATTGGGGCTGAAATCAATCTCTTCTTCAGCTCTTGGAAACTGGCTTCACATTTGTCGGTCCGTTCAAACTTTTTGTCCTTCTTCAACAATTGGGTCATGGGTCTGGTGATGCTAGAAAATCCTTCCACGAACTTGCGGTAGTATCCTGCTAATCCGAGAAATGCATGGACTTGGGTTTGAGTGGTTGGGGCTTCCCATTCTTCAACATCTTTAATCTTGGTGGGATCAACAGATACTCCTCCGGCAGACACAATATGTCCTAGGAATCCTACTTCTTTCAGCCAAAACTCACACTTGCTGAACTTGGCATATAACCGATGCTCTCTCAGGGTTTCTAGGATGATTCTCAGATGGTGCTCATGCTCTTCTTCTGACTTGGAGTAGATAAGGATATCGTTGATAAACACCATGACAAACTTATCCAGGAAATTCATAAAGATCTTATTCATGAGATTCATGAAATAAGCAGGGGCATTGGTTAATCCAAAAGACATAACCGTATAGTCATATAAACCATAGAGAGTAGTAAAGGCGGTCTTCGGAATACCGTTGCACGAATCTTAAGTTGGTGATAACTAGTCCTAAGATCAATCTTTGAGAATACCTGGGCAACGATCAACTAATCAAATAGATCTTCTATCTTTGGCAAAGGTACTTGTTCTTGATTGTGACATCATTCAGCTTTCTGTAATCGGTGCACAAATGGTTGCCTCCATCTTTCTTGTCGACGAATCACACTGGTGATCTCCACGGTGATGCGCTTGATTGAATCAAGCCTATTGCTAACATGGCATCCAACTACTTCTTCAGTTCCACTAACTCTGAGGGGTTCATGCTATAGGGTCTCTGGACTATGGGTTCGATTCTGGAGATTAGTTTGATAATGAACTCAATATCCCTATCCGGGGGCATACTGGGCTATTTATCTGGGAATACGTCGAGGTATTCGCAGACTACTCTAACTTGTTCTATGGTGGGCAGGGCTAAACTCTTGTTGCACTTGAATTGACGGGGTAAGGTTTCAGATATATGCTCTATCGTGACTCCACAGCTACTGGTCATGGTGATGGCTTTCTTCGCACAGTCTATCAGTCCTTTATGCCTTGACATCCAGTCCATACCTAGTACTACTTCCAATCCTTTGGTTCCAAGTACAATTAGGTTGGCATACAAATCTATTCCATGTATTCTGATAGGCACAATTTTGCAATTTTTTCTGGCTTTTGTAGTTGAACAGGGTATTTGAACTATCATGACATGCTTCAAATTGGTTGGGTGTATCTTACTAGTGCATGCAAATTCTTCGGTGACAAATGAATGCGATGCTCCAGAATCAAACAACACTCTCGCTAAAACTGAGTTGACAGAAAACATACCCAGCACTACATCTGGCGCTTCCTGGGCTTCTTCGGCGTTCATGTGGAAGAGACGACCGTGGCGGTTGTGAGGATTCTCTAGGGCAAATCTTCTTCCTGGTTAAACACGATGCTGCTGTTGAGCTAGGGCATTCACAGTGGCAGTGGCGGCAATCTTCTTGGGGCACTCATTTGAATAGTGACCCTTCACTCCACACTCGAAATAAGTGATCTGGGACTTGTATATTGCTTCCACGGGCATAGCATTGCTTCCAGTTCTGGGTGCAGTGTTGTTGTTGTTGTTGCTCTTGGGAGGGGCACGGTTGCAATCGCTTGTGTTTCCGGAGTGATTGTTGTTTCCTCCGGACTTCACATTGTCGCCGCTACGGTTGGGGTAGCTTGGGCGAGACATTGGGGGTCGGTTGTTCCTTTGTTTATATCCTGGTGAGGGTTGGGACGGTACTTCTGGTGACTGTTGGATCCAGATTGCTGCATCATACGATGTTTGCAGTTGTCGTTTTCCTGATTAATCTTTCCTTCCATCTAAATTGCAGAGTCGACTAGCTCTTTGAGATCCTGGAAACGGATGTTGACGAGGACAGTCTGCATCTCATCATGCAGTCCGTTCAAGACACTCTCCTTCTTCTTTGCTTCCGTGTTGATTTCACCAGGTGCATACCTTGCAAGTGACAGGAATCTATCACGGTACTCCACCACCGTCATTCTGCCTTGCTTCAAATCTCTGAATTCATCCCTCATTCGGGTGACTAGACCCTGCGGCACGTGGGTGCGATTGAACTTGATTTTGAAGGCTTCCCGTGTCATCACTTGACCATGGTTCATGTTGTGGATACTAGTCAACCATGCTCTTGCATCTCCTGCCAAATAGTGGGTGGCGAAGAGAACCTTTTCGTTTTCATCCACTCCTGCTACTTCTAAGTTATTTTCCATTGTTTGTAACCAGTCGTCCGCATCCAGTGGGTTTTCAGCTTGATTAAAGATTGGGGGAATTGTATTCTGAAAGTTTTTGAGTTTGGATCCATGATGATCCTGATTTCCATGCCCTTGGTTGTTTTGGGCCATCTAGGTGATCTGCTGCAGTGTTGCTAAGTTGGCTTGGTGTTCTGCCCTGCTTGCTTCACGGTCTGCAACTAACATCTGCATGATCTACAGCATTGGGTCGTGCGATGAGCTTCTCCCTCCGGGGTTTCCACGAGACATCTGAAGATTGAGATGGATAAAGGGGTAAGTGGGAAAGTTCTAAGGTTCATGGTTTAAACTTTGAGTTTGACTCAGGTTTTGCAACTAACTTCACTTCATTCATTCAAACAAGCACACGATACAAACACACACACACCACAACAACAAAGGGAAACAGATGGTTTTAATAACCATTCTGCAAGCTACAATACAATGGGACCGATACATCTCATGCTACAACGGTGATCTAGTGCATCTACTCATCGTCGATGAAGTCGGAGTCCTCATCGTCAATGTAGAAGTCCACGACATCTTCCTCTGGAAAATCATCATCATTGCTGAGGTAAGAATCCATATCTCTGTGGATGTCTTCACCCTCCTCTTCTTCCTCCTTTGCTGCAAGCTGAGCTTCTTGCTCCTTGACGGTCTTCTTGAGGTCGGCCACCTTCTTGCAAAGACGAGCGATGGTGCGATCCTTCTTTCCGCGTTGGAGGCGAAGAGAGTGACGGTCCTTGACAAGCATTGAGAAAGTCTGGGCCTTCTGGGTGGCAATGGCACGGTTGTGGTTGGCAAACTCCCTAGCATTGGCAAATTCCTTCTGGCGATCATACAGCAGGAAGTCAAGGTTCTCCACTTGACGCTTCAACTCTGGGTGACTTGGCATCTCCATTGGCATACCCATGAAGTCACGCCTTGCATAGTGAGCAAAACGGGTTCCTTGGATTTGGTTGACACTGAGGGCACATAGACGTGCGAGAGCTTCATGCATTCCCTTGGCTAATCCATCTAGCCAGTTGTTCTCTCTTACGGAGAACTAGATTCTCCCGGACGTTGGTGCTTCTATGCTTCCTCGAAGATCAGTGGTGACTAGCCATTGTAAATCTCCTCCTGCGGGTCCAAGAAGTTGAGCTCCAAGAAACTCCGGATGTGGGCGTCCTAATAACTCAGATAGTGAATCTAGATCCCTCTCGAAGATTAGTTGGCTTCCATTGACCAACTGGTAGAACTTGCTGAACTGAGTCTCCATCTACAAGAATTTAGGATGAGGAAGTTAGTGAGGTGATCAAGTGTGTCAAATTTTATGTAGTAATGTAAGAATTTGGAGGAACATGAATTTTTGAGAAAGAATGAATTCCCAAGGGTAAGAGAGGAAATAGTTTTTCATAAATACTCACTTTGGTTTTGAAATTAAGTTTTTGTTTGGACGTCCATTCTAACTAGGGTCTCCTATGGTCAGGATGGCTCTGATACCAACTTGTCAACACCCGGATTTTTAACCCAGATGCCTGTTATGCCATACATCGCAATCCCAGGATTACCATTTTTGCGAGACATAACAGATTGGATATCACAGTATATCATCCATTACAAACCATAATAAAGTCTTACAACAAAATAAAGGATCGCATGATCCAGTCTTAATACAACAAGCAATGGAATAAATCATAAGCGTAGCGGTGGGGTCCATCTTCAGAGGCACAGGCAATGCCGACGAAGGCAGATAGTCCTAGTTATCATAGCCGTCCTGTTGTCCATCATCTTGGTAGTCTCCTTCATAGTCTGGCCATAGGAATAGCCAGGGACAAAAGCCATGAGTACTCTTTAAGTACTCGCAAACTACCACTAACAAGTAGGATAGTACTAAAGTAAAAGCTAACTCTAAGTTTAACTATAAAGTTAAGTTTGAAACATAAGCTGAGTTCTGAAACAAACAAAGATAAAATAAAGTTCTAGAATCACTTAAGTTGGGAAGCTAGTGTCATAGTAACAACTCTGTTGTGGTCAAGTCAAGATCCATCATTCACTTCATAAATCATTTTGAAAATATCTAACAAAGAAACAGTATGGCCACTCCAACTGTCCATAACCGCGGACGCGGCTATTCGAATAGTTTGACACTCTGCAGAGGTGGTACACTTTCACCACAAGATTCGATACATCTATCAGGGATAACCCCTGAATCATCATACTTAGTATGCAGATAATCAAACATAACCTTTCCTTTACACACCCTAGTATAAGCACCTCTCCTATGAGCATGGCCTCCAAACGATGAACATCTGTCATCTTGGGCACTGCATAGGTGGACAACATTGAGAGGTAGCCTCGGCTCAAACCTCTCCCGCGAGGGAACTAATACTAATGCATATAAACTTCCGGCTAAGCCTTACCCAATTCAGGTATTGTGGTTGTACGGTAAAATTGGAATGGTATCGCATCCGAATCCAACCATCAGTTTTTGTAAAAGGGTTAAGGCTCATGCCTCAATATTTTCATCGTCATAAACCATTTGTGTTTCTCAAGACATGTCCAAAACATCTCAATAGAATGACTCATCAATCCAAGGTTTTCACAATTTATTTTCACCAAGTGTTCCCATCTAAAGTGAATCAAGTTTTAGTTTAGCTCTAAACTACTAAGTTAAGAGTGTTCACTAATATGGGATGCTAAGATCAATCTCATGCCATAGAATGACATCTAAGCTTAACTAGATAGGTAAAGTTTTATACTCTTTATGCTACCTTCAAAACAAGTAAAGGACTTTCATAAAGTAAGGAAGTAAAAGCTTGGAAATAAAACTTGGGGTAGGTAATAGTCAAAGTGGTATAACCAAGCATGCCTAGTGCAATCTGCTTAAGTTATCTAACTGAATTCTAGCTTGCTAATAATAGCTTGCCTTGATTGTTGCAGTGGTTGAAGTTTTCTTCCTCCCCCTCTTGGTAGAACTCCTCCTCCTCGAAAGCTTGGTCGGTACTATCGTCTATAAATACATACAGAGTACACAATCACCAAACAACACTTAACTAGTCTACTTAGCACTCTAAAGCACACATTTGATGATCTATTATCATCACAAGCATCACAAGGTTTAATTAACTAGATTCATTCTTTTTATTTGAGAAAAGTAATTTCTACTCATTGAAAAATAACTAAGATTTAATATTCTCCAATTAAAATATGGGATCATGTGGACACATGTCATCACCACATATTCTAACATATGGGAATGTGATTTAAGGGTTGGGTCACTTTTAATTGAGTTTTAAGTTTAATAATTAATGATTTAAAGTGACTAGAAATGCCTATATAGCATTATTTTGGTACTAGTCCAAATTCACTACATTCAAACCTTAATATTATTACATATTCAGATAGGTATAGTTAAATATGTTTTTTGAGAGTTGGAATCAACTCAAAAGCTATCATGGTTGATTTTATAAAAATGTTTGAATGTGCAAATGCTTCTGTCTTGTTATTTTTACTAGGAGAGATCTCTAACTCTAAATGAATTAAATCCAACGGGCTTCGATAGACCTTTTCAGTAGCTTTCTAACAAAATTGGAATCACTCAATTTGGTTCAGTAAAACTCTCTGAAATGATTTTTAAACTAAGGGACAGAAGTATGTTCAAACTAAAATAGAAAAATCTATATTTGAAATAACTGGGTCGCGCGGGAAAGGAAATGGGCCGTCCCCAGTGACGCTCAGCGGCGCAGAGGGCGGCTGACAAGTTGGTCCCGCTTGTCAGCGAGACTTAAAACCCGAAATGGTATCGGACAATCTGGGCGCTATGATTAGAATAGAGATCAATGGTCCACAGTCGTCGTCAACGACAGACTCGTCGCCGGCGAGACCGAACCCTAAACGGCCAGTGGGGGTAGGGGTGAGGGCATACCATGGCTCCAGCTACTGCGGCGAGGCGGGCGATCAAACTGGACGGCGACGGTGGACTTAGGCGAGGTCGCGGCAGCTCCAGGGGTGGACGAAATTGACGGGGACTTCTCCTCCTCTGCAGCGGGCTCCTCCGGTGCAATTTCGGCGAACTAAGGCTCGAGTGGCTCCGGCAAGAGAGGGGAAATGCTCAGGGGAGAGAGGGGAGTGGAATGGTGTAAGGAGTTTGTGCTAGGGTGGGGCTTGACGGTGAGACCGAGCGGTGTGGGCAGGCGTCTCTGGCAAGGGCGGTACAGGGGGCTATCAGTGTGGGTGAGGTAGGCGGACAGTGGCTTGCCTCCTAGCGGTGCTCTATGGCTTAATGGCGCGGCTAGGGGCGGTGGCGTTTGGTCGGGAGCGTCCAGCGCTCTGGGAGATAGATGCGGTGCTCGACGCGGCGCACAACGACTATGGGTCGCGCTGCGTCGCACGACCGTGTCTGGCGGGATGCTGGGGTCGAGGCGGAGCGGCGTGCACGGTATTGGGGAGAGGGGCGGTCTATGGCATGCTGGCGGTGAGGGCGCTCTGGCGCGCTCTGGCTGCACAGAGAGAATGGGCGGCGGTGCTGGGGAGTGGTCCAGTGGCTGGTAGTGGTCGTGGGGTGGACCATGGGCGGCGGTAGGGTGGCGCCTAGCGGTTTTCTGCTGCGTTGGCAACGTTGGCCGGCGAGCATGGCACCGCGGCGGCGTAGCACTGGCGCCAGGGGCTAGAACTAGGGTGGGTTTTGGTCTGGTTGGACTAAGGGGAGACAAGAATGATCAATGCAACTCGAATTGCTCGACAAGATTTGATCAAAAACATTAATAGTTAGGCTAATTTGATTCTGTCTACAAGGTGTTCGACACAATGGCCGCATGAACAAAATATTTGAATTTTTGGCTGATTTTTGGTGGAGTGTTGTATCTTATGCTTGAGCTTCTAGGTGTGCTTGGGTTTTAAAAGTGGAGTTCATTTGAGGGGTTTTTGAATAAGTGTGATCTATACATATGAACTACATTCAATTTTCAAATGTCATTTAAATTTAGTGTTTGAAAGATTTTGGGGTGAAACAAAGTGGACCTTGGTACATCACTACTTGTGCTAGCAAGGGGTGCAAAGATCCACAATTGTTTCTGTTAGGATTTGAGTTCTTGGAATAGCCAAAGTAGGCATGATGATTAAAATGGCACAAATGACCATTTCCATCTTTTATTCATTTTGATTTGTTTTTCTTTGGGATTTGTTTGGGAATGATCTAGATGATGTTTAATTCACCTAAGAATCATTTTACAATCAATGGATCACTTAATCATGGCAATTCAAAACAACTCCTATTTAAAAGCACACACATACGAATGCTTTAATATTTTTAAATGGAAAAGTTTTGTTAACTCTAAATTTGATGATTTGGATCTTAATAACCTTGGATTAGAGTTTTGGGATGTTACATGCGTTGAGATAGGTCAAGGAGCACTTACCCGTGAGCCTGCAGCTGTCGTCGTCGCTAGGGAGGGGCGGGGATTTGGTGTGGTCGCCGGGGAGAGCGGATGTGTGTGAAGTGGTGGCGACTAGGGAGGGTTAAGCGAGAGGCAGCATGATGATTGGGTCCCGCGCGGATCAGATTTTGGTCTCGGGGGTGGGGGACAACTACATTTTTGTTTTTACCTTATTCAGGAAAGGTAAGACATACTATGTTCTTCATTTACAATGTTTTTCAGTTACCCATCATGTTTTTCAGAAACTTTGCAAATTAGAGGCAGATCATCTTCATTTACAATGTCCTTCAGTTATAAGGATGTAGTTTGTGATAAATCCATCATATAATATCACGGCTAACAAATGTAGATTAAATGATATCACAACACATTAGTAATTTACAGGTTGAGTAGATTACTTCACTAGATCATCTATGTCATCACTACACCATCATGACCTCACTAATTTAGAATAATTAAAAGGCACATTGCACACAACACACATAGCACTACCACTACAATCTTCAGTACAACAAGCATTTCCCTAACTGCATCTAACAACTTCATCATGTTTTGGTCTTGTAGTTGCACCGAAGTCAGATTTTTCTCCTCTTTTCTAAGCTCAAGTTCCTCCCTTCTTTTATCTGCCCAGCCTACGGCATCAACATCAGCTTTGCCTCGGATAAAGTTTTCTGCCAAGAAGATAACGTACTCCAGTTCTGAGTGCCAAAAGTTGCACCCAAACTGGCGCATTTAGACACAAACAGTCGCAATTAAGCTACTGTGTAAATGAATGGATAATAAAATGAATTAAATCAAGCTTCTAGATCACACATCAATTACAAAGATTACGTACCCCATGCCTCTTGCACTTGTAGAACAACCATCCTTTGTGATCTGCCATCCTAGAAACATATTGCTTAACCACACAGCCGCAACCAGGGCAGAGGATGAGCAAAATCATCGGGCCTAGGTAGCTTAGCATAGAGCGGGACGGGCTTGAGGTTGACATGGTCGAAAAATGGCAGCGCTGCGATGGCACCACCGATGGCAGCTCTCCTATTACTGGTGCTTAAGCAGTAGTTTCGCGAATCTAGGGTTCTAACAGAGGAGGGAACATAGGCGAGAGAGAGAAGAAATTTCATCCGCGTGCCAGCAGGTGTAGTAGATGATGGTTATGCAAAAACACCCTCTCAAACATTTGCCTTCAATTTTTTTTAGAAATTAACAGTTAAGTCATGGCTTTGGAGGAAAATGAGTTAGGTCATGACCACAATCATGGCACAGTTTGTTGCAATGTGCCCATATTCCGCACATGTGTGTACCTTGTGATGGCAAACAATGTTGCCTCAGGAAGTTTTCACTTTCTACGCATGAAAAATCCAATTTCCATTTTCCAAGTGCCTGAAAGGGTGTATTTACTGAAGTAGCTACCAATGATGTGAAGGGAAACGGGTAGGCTACACTAGCGTAAAATAAAAAATTTCTACCGCGTCAACCAGGAATACTATTGTCATAGATCACGGGATTACCGCTAGACGCGCAAGTGCGGAACTCGATGAAGCACGTTGCGGCAGTGTAGATGTTCTACGTCTCCTCCTCGTCCTCGTCCCACGAGCAGCTCCCCTTTGCGCGGCTCGTCCAAGTGCTACAGATGCAGCACCTCCGAGGTATCCACACGTCCGGAGTGGAAGTCGTCACACGCCAGACTGCTAGGTCTGCGCGTGCAACACAGGCGGAAGAGGAGTGGCGGCTGGGTGGAATGTTCTCACTTTTTCAGCTCGCCTCACTCCCTCTTATATAGGCATCCCTGGTGGGCTTCTACATTAGCAGCCCATTAGCAGCCTAAGCCTGGTCTAATTCGGATCCAATCCTCATTAGGCTTCCAGCCCCTAAAGTGTGTGACCCTATAGGTTCATACACGTATAGACATGACGCGAGTACACTTACTCCGTCAATAGTTGGTAGCGGCCTCTAGCAAGACGTGCCAACTCCTAAACGCATATAAAGATCATTTGGACGAACCATCACAAGGTTGAGTACATGTCTTTCCCTTTGCCTCACGATATTTGGTCTAGCTCTAAGCTGACCTCTCTTTCTCGATACTGTGATTCAGAATCCCTTTACTAGGTTAACTCTTAACCATATGTAGCACGGCCATGCATTTCTGGATCCGATCACTCGAGGGGCCCAGAGATATCTCTCTCAAGTAGAGAGGGGCAAATCCCATCTTGATTGACCGATGCCTTGCAGCATGTATCTTGATAGCCCCAAAGTAGGTCGATCCACATCTCAAGTACATGCGACAATCTCAGGTCTAAGGACAAAACGTACACGATGTGTAGAGAGAGCTGCAAGTATTATTGCTAGTCTCATGTTGGGTCAGTCCAACCCCATGTTCATAACATGTGTCCACATCATTGGTTTGACATCTCCATGTCAATGACTTGCGAAACATAGTCATTAACCAATCGATGTGCTAGTCTAATATTCACGTGTGTCCTCGCATGAACTCTGACTAGGGACAATTATTAGATAACCATACAAGTAAAGAGTTTCACAAACAATTCACATAATTGCCAATCAATAAAAGTTGCCTGGTATATGGATATTCAAGGAACATTATAATAACTCATGGATACACATGAAATACAATCATCTCTATGATTGCCTCTAGGGCATATTTCCTTCAGTCTCCCACTTGCACTAGAGTCAATCTAGACAGTATCTAATACCTATTGCTCTTGTGTGCGCTTCATGCGCAGGCTGCGGGAGTGGCTTAGTCAAGGGATCAGCAACATTTGAGTCCGTATGTATTTTGCATAACATGACACTACCTTCATCAATGAACTCACGAATCAAATGGTAGCGCATGCGAATATGTTTGTTCTTCTGGTGCTGTCTAGGTTCTTTGGCTTGTGCAATAGCACCATTGTTGTCACAATAAACGTCCAAGGGATTGGACGAGCCCTGAACCACACCAAGAGCGATCAGGAAATTCCTAATCCAAACAGCTTCCTTTGCAGCCTCCGAGGCAGCAATATATTCAGCTTCTGTTGAAGAGGAGGCCACTGTATCTTGCTTGGAACTTTTCCAGCTCACAGCACCACCATTCATGACAAACACATAACCTGATTGCGATTTCGAGTCGTCTGAGTCATTAAGGTAACTCGCATCTGTGTAACCCTTTACACTGAGTTCAACCTCACCTCCATAAACTAGGAACATATCCTTAGTCCTTCTCAAGTACTTAAGGATATTCTTTACCGCTGTCCAGTGAATCTCACCTGGATCAGCCTGGTATCTGCTCGTAACACTTAGAGCATAGGAAACATCTGGGCGAGTACATGTCATTGCATACATGATGGATCCAATAGCCGAAGCATATGGAACCCTACTCATGCGTTCTCGCTCATCAGTGGTCGAAGGACACTGAGTCTTGCTGAGTTTAATGCCGTGAGACATGGGCAAGAACCCCTTCTTAGCCTCTTCCATGCTGAACCGTTTCAACACTTTGTCAATGTACGTACTCTGGCTTAATCCAATTAGCCTCCTTGATCTATCTCTATAGATCTTGATACCCAGAATATATGCCGCTTCTCCCAAGTCCTTCATAGAAAAACTATTTTTCAATGAGGTCTTAACAGACTCGAGCATAGGAATGTCATTTCCAATCAATAATATGTCATCCACATATAAGATTAGAAACACAAGTGATTTCCCATTTTCTTTCTTATACACACAAGGTTCTTGTTCGTTTTTGGTGAAGCCAAACTCCTTTACAACTTCATCAAATCGAATGTTCCAACTCCGAGATGCTTGCTTCAGCCCATAAATAGACTTTTGAAGTTTGCATACCTTTCCAGCATTGTTTGGATCGACAAAACCTTCGGGCTGCATCATATACACATCCTCAGAAAGGATTCCATTTAAGAAAGCCGTCTTGACGTCCATCTGCCATATCTCATAATCGAAATGTGCAGCAATGGCTAGAATGATCCGTATAGATTTAAGCATCGCTACGGGCGAGAAAGTCTCGTCGTAGTCAACTCCTTGAACTTGTCGAAAACCTTTTGCAACAAGTCGAGCTTTATGGATGTGAACATTTCCATCCATATCAATCTTCTTATAGATCCACTTGCACTCGATGGCTTTAAAACCATCAGGCAGGTCAACCAAGTTCCAAACTTGATTGTCTCCCATGGACTCTATCTCGGATCTCATGGCAATCAGCCATTTCTCAGAGTCTGGGTCCACCATCGCTTCTGCATAGGTCGCAGGCTCATCATTGTCTAACAATAATAACTCTCGCGCTTCGCGGAGCCTCGCCGACCTTCGTGGTTGTGGTGCTTCTATTGCCACGGGTTCCTCAACTTGTTCTGCTACAATAGCATCACTCGTAGAAGCATCCCCGACTGGCTCATCTTGAACTTCTTCAAGTCGCACCGACCTTCCACTCGTTCCCTTTGTGAGAAACTCTTTCTCTAGGAAAACACCGCTACGAGCGACAAACACTTTGCCCTCTTCTCGGTTGTAGAAGTAATACCCTAAGGTTTCCCTTGGGTATCCCACAAAAATGCACTTATCCGATTTGGGTGTTAGCTTGTCCGACTGAAGTCGCTTGACAAATGCATCACAACCCCAAATCTTTAGAAAAGACAAACTGGGATTCTTTCCAGTCCACATCTCATATGGTGTCTTAACTACGGATTTAGATGGTACCCTATTTAGTGTGAAAGCTGCTGTTTCTAGCGCGTAACCCCAAAATGATAATGGTAAATCCGACTGGCTCATCATCGATCGAACCATGTCCAACAAAGTTCGATTACGCCGTTCAGAGACCCCGTTTCTTTGAGGCGTTCCGGGCGACGTGAGCTGTGGAACAATTTCGCAACTCTTAAGATGATTGCTAAACTCGTGACTCAAATATTCACCTCCGCGATCAGATCGCAAGGCCTTTATTTTCTTGCCACGTTGATTCTCTACCTCATTTTGAAACTCTTTGAACTTTTCAAAAGTTTCAGACTTATGCTTCATCAAGTAGACATAGCCATATCTACTGAAATCATCAGTGAAAGTAATGAAGTAGTGATATCCTCCTCTGGCTGTCGTGCTCATTGGTCCACATACATCAGTATGTATGAGTTCCAACAAGTCTGTCGCTCTCTCGGGAAACCCCGTAAAAGGCGTCTTGGTCATCTTTCCAAGTAAACAAGCTTGACATGTCTCGTATGATTCAAAATCAAACGAAGTTAGAAGACCATCACCATGGAGCTTCTCCATGCGCTTTTCACTTATATGCCCCAAACGACAATGCCATAGATAGGTAGGACTCAAATCATTTGGCCGAAGCCTTTTAGCACTAACATTGTAAACACATGCATTATCAAGATTTAAAATAAATAACCCATTCACAATGGGAGCATCAGCCACAAACATAGCATTCTTAGAGATTACACAACCATTGTTTGTACTCGCGAATGAATAACCATCCCTCATCAAACATGAAGGTGATAAAATGTTTCGACCCATACTAGGAATGTAATAACAATTATTCAACTCCATGATAAATCCTGACGGAAGGTGAAGTTGCATGACGCCGACGAACAATGCAGCAACCCTTGCTTTATTTCCGACGCGAAAATCCACTTTGCCTTTTTGCACTTCTCTAGTCCTTATTAGCCCCTGCATCGAATTGCAAATATGAGCAACCGATCCGGTATCAAATACCCAAGAGTTAACATAAGAATCGGCGAGAAAAATGTCCACAACATTTACAACAAGTGTACCTGAGTGGGAAGTACTCTTACTTCCACTTTTCTTCAAAGAAGCCTGGTACTTGCTGCAGTTTCTCTTCCAGTGGCCATATTCGTGACAAAAGAAACACTCAGTGTCTCCTGCAGGACCAGCCTTTTTCTTGGGTGCAGGGTTTGGCTTAGGGATCGTATCCTTAGCCTTGCCCTTCTTCTTCTGCCAAGAAGTGCCCTTTTTCTTGAAGCTAGGCTTGTTCTGCACAGCCATCACATGGCTATGCCCTGCACACTTCTTAATGTCACATTCTGCTATTTTCAGCATCCCACATAATTCATTAAGGCCCCTCTCCACCCCATGCATATGGTAGTTCGAAATGAAATGCCCATAGCTAGATGGAAGAGATTCCAAAATGAAGTCAGTGGCCAACTCTTGGCCTAATGGAAAACCAAGCTTTTCCAAAGTCTGACTGTAACCAACCATTTTGATCACATGGGGGCCTACAGCTGCTCCCTCTGCCAGCTTGCATTCCACAAAGGACTTAGCGACATTGTACCTCTCAGTCCTAGCCTGAGTCTGGAACATGTCCTTAAGCGCAACGATCATATCGTACGCTTCCTGATCCTCAAACTGTTTTTGAAGATCAGGTTCCATGCATGCAAGCATAAGACAACTGACCTCAAGAGATTCATCACATGCTTTCTTGTAGGCATTCTTAAGGGTAGCAGTTGCATTATCAGCAGGTTCATCCGGGATTGGGGTATCCAGAACAGTTTCCTTTTTCTCAGCCCTGAGAACAATTCTCAAGTTACGGACCCAGTCCGAATAGTTTGTTCCATTTAGTTTATCCTTTTCAAGAATCGAACGCAAAGCAAAAGG
Organism: Avena eriantha; assembly: GCA_910589775.1. Classification (NCBI taxonomy): domain Eukaryota; kingdom Viridiplantae; phylum Streptophyta; class Magnoliopsida; order Poales; family Poaceae; genus Avena; species Avena eriantha. The sequence goes on along the minus strand of OU342745.1, from coordinate 326,956,514 downwards.
TGATGAATTGTTCGGTGCCATTGATCTACAACAAAAAAAATATGCAAAATACTAAGCCATGTAACCATGAAAGAGTAAAACATATTAAACAATTTAATAGCATATACTCCCACTTAAATCAACATCCCTCTATTGATACTAAGTGATTCAAGATCCACAATTAACAAGTCGACTAGTGAGCTTTAGCATCACTGCTAGAAGACAAGGTAAATCGGTAAGCAACCTTTGCTAATCATATCACATATGACTCTTGTTGTTGGGTGACATCTCTATGTCAAACCTAGGCGCCCAACCTTTATGCCCCAAGGTCCTTAACTGTTAAGATGACCTTGTTAAGCTCACCAACCCTTATGCGTGTAGGTATCCGATACAAACCCATCCAGCCAAGGAAAACCGTGGCACCCTAATTTCATAGACCCACCAACGATTGTACAGGGCATAGGATGGTGCAAGGTTTGGTTGGGAGGGCATGGTTTAACTTAAACTTTGTGAGGGATCGTTCTACTTCTAACATCTAAGCATGCATAGTAGTAAAACGTATAAGAATAGCATTCACATAGATGTGATACAGTATGGCCCATTTTCTCATGGTGATCTCCATCGCCATAGAACCTGTCCACCATGATGATCTCCATCTTCATGCTCTATGCGAGCCATCCTCCAAGTGATGAGTTCTCCAAGAACTAATACAAGCTATTACTCCTAACATCTAGTAATCAAAATTACATGGTATTGGGATCATCACAAGTTGGCACGCAGGCCATTACAATAATTGACAACACATATGGCTCCAGCCGTGTTGCCCAACTCACGACACGCAGGTCATGAAAAAATACATACATGCATCACATACATTTTTGGGCCATACTGATCACATAAATCCTGCAAAAACAAGTTGTGCATAGAATCGCATTCTACCGGATCATGTGAAATTGTACCACCTATGAACCTTAACGAGATACAAAAAGGGGGCTACGACTAAGGGGGGTCTAGGGGGTCTCCCCCTGCGGGGTTCGAAGGGGGGTCTAGGGGGTCTCCCCCTGCGGGGTTCAACTAAGGGCGGTCTGTGACATGCTGGCGGTGAGGGCGCTCTGGCGCGCTCTGGCTGCACAGAGAGAATGGGCGGCGGTGCTGGGGAGTGGTCCAGTGGCTGGTAGTGGTCGTGGGGTGGACCATGGGCGGCGGTAGGGTGGCGCCTAGCGGTTTTCTGCTGCGTTGGCAATGTTGGCCGGCGAGCATGGCACCGCGGCGGCGTAGCACTGGCGCCAGGGGCTAGAACTAGAGTGGGTTTTGGTCTGGTTGGACTAAGGGGAGACAAGAATGATCAATGCAACTCGAATTGCTCGACAAGATTTGATCAAAACCATTAATAGTTAGGCTAATTTGATTCTGTCTACAAGGTGTTCGACACAATGGCCGCATGAACAAAATATTTGAATTTTGGGCTGATTTTTGGTGGAGTGTTGTATCTTATGCTTGAGCTTCTAGGTGTGCTTGGGTTTTAAAAGTGGAGTTCATTTGAGGGGTTTTTGAATAAGTGTGATCTATACATATGAACTACATTCAATTTTCAAATGTCATTTAAATTTAGTGTTTGAAAGATTTTGGGGTGAAACAAAGTGGACCTTGGTACATCACTACTTGTGCTAGCAAGGGGTGCAAAGATCCACAATTGTTTCTGTTAGGATTTGAGTTCTTGGAATAGCCAAAGTAGGCATGATGATTAAAATGGCACAAATGACCATTTCCATCTTTTATTCATTTTGATTTGTTTTTCTTTGGGATTTGTTTGGGAATGATCTAGATGATGTTTAATTCACCTAAGAATCATTTTACAATCAATGGATCACTTAATCATGGCAATTCAAAACAACTCCTATTTAAAAGCACACACATACGAATGCTTTAATATTTTTAAATGGAAAAGTTTTGTTAACTCTAAATTTGATGATTTGGATCTTAATAACCTTGGATTAGAGTTTTGGGATGTTACATGCGTTGAGATAGGTCAAGGAGCACTTACCCGTGAGCCTGCAGCTGCCGTCGTCGCTAGGGAGGGGCGGGGATTTGGTGTGGTCGCCGGGGAGAGCGGATGTGTGTGAAGTGGTGGGGACTAGGGAGGGTTAAGCGAGAGGCAGCATGATGATTGGGTCCTGCGTGGATCAGATTTTGGTCTCGGGGGTGGGGGACAACTACATTTTTGTTTTTACCTTATTCAGGAAAGGTAAGACATACTATGTTCTTCATTTACAATGTTTTTCAGTTACCCATCATGTTTTTCAGAAACTTTGCAAATTAGAGGCAGATCATCTTCATTTACAATGTCCTTCAGTTATAAGGATGTAGTTTGTGATAAATCCATCATATAATATCACGGCTAACAAATGTAGATTAAATGATATCACAACACATTAGTAATTTACAGGTTGAGTAGATTACTTCACTAGATCATCTATGTCATCACTACACCATCATGACCTCACTAATTTAGAACAATTAAAAGGCACATTGCACACAACACACATAGCACTACCACTACAATCTTCAGTACAACAAGCATTTCCCTAACTGCATCTAACAACTTCATCATGTTTTGGTCTTGTAGTTGCACCGAAGTCAGATTTTTCTCCTCTTTTCTAAGCTCAAGTTCCTCCCTTCTTTTATCTGCCCAGCCTACGGCATCAACATCAGCTTTGCCTCGGATAAAGTTTTCTGCCAAGAAGATAACGTACTCCAGTTCTGAGTGCCAAAAGTTGCACCCAAACTGGCGCATTTAGACGCAAACAATCGCAATTAAGCTACTGTGTAAATGAATGGATAATAAAATGAATTAAATCAAGCTTCTAGATCACACATCAATTACAAAGATTACGTACCCCATGCCTCTTGCACTTGTAGAACAACCATCCTTTGTGATCTGCCATCCTAGAAACATATTGCTTAACCACACAGCCGCAACCAGGGCAGAGGATGAGCAAAATCATCGGGCCTAGGTAGCTTAGCATAGAGCGGGACGGGCTTGAGGTTGACATGGTCGAAAAATGGCAGCGCTGCGATGGCACCACCGATGGCAGCTCTCCTATTACTGGTGCTTAAGCAGTAGTTTCGCGAATCTAGGGTTCTAACAGAGGAGGGAACATAGGCGAGAGAAAGAAGAAATTTCATCCGCGTGCCAGCAGGTGTAGTAGATGATGGTTATGCAAAAACACCCTCTCAAACATTTGCCTTCAATTTTTTTTAGAAATTAACAGTTAAGTCATGGCTTTGGAGGAAAATGAGTTAGGTCATGACCACAATCATGGCACAGTTTGTTGCAATGTGCCCATATTCCGCACATGTGTGTACCTTGTGATGGCAAACAATGTTGCCTCAGGAAGTTTTCACTTTCTACGCATGAAAAATCCAATTTCCATTTTCCCGGTGCCTGAAAGGGTGTATTTACTGAAGTAGCTACCAATGATGTGAAGGGAAACGGGTAGGCTACACTAGCGTAAAATCAAAAATTTCTACCGCGTCAACCAGGAATACTATTGTCATAGATCACGGGATTACCGCTAGACGCGCAGGTGCGGAACTCGATGAAGCACGTTGCGGCAGTGTAGATGTTCTACGTCTCCTCCTCGTCCTCGTCCCACGAGCAGCTCCCCTTTGCGCGGCTCGTCCAAGTGCTACAGATGCAGCACCTCCGAGGTATCCACACGTCCGGAGTGGAAGTCGTCACACGCCAGACTGCTAGGTCTGCGCGTGCAACACAGGCGGAAGAGGAGTGGCGGCTGGGTGGAATGTTCTCACTTTTTCAGCTCGCCTCACTCCCTCTTATATAGGCATCCCTGGTGGGCTTCTACATTAGCAGCCCATTAGCAGCCTAAGCCTGGTCTAATTCGGATCCAATCCTCATTAGGCTTCCAGCCCCTAAAGTGTGTGACCCTATAGGTTCATACACGTATAGACATGACGCGAGTACACTTACTCCGTCAATAGTTGGTAGCGGCCTCTAGCAAGACGTGCCAACTCCTAAACGCATATAAAGATCATTTGGACGAACCATCACAAGGTTGAGTACATGTCTTTCCCTTTGCCTCACGATATTTGGTCTAGCTCTAAGCTGACCTCTCTTTCTCGATACTGTGATTCAGAATCCCTTTACTAGGTTAACTCTTAACCATATGTAGCACGGCCATGCATTTCTGGATCCGATCACTCGAGGGGCCCAGAGATATCTCTCTAAAGTAGAGAGGGGCAAATCCCATCTTGATTGACCGATGCCTTGCAGCATGTATCAGGACAAACCCGAAAGCTACCTTTATAACTACCCAGTTACGGAGTAGTGTTTGATAGCCCCAAAGTAGGTCGATCCACATCTCAAGTACATGCGACAATCTCAGGTCTAAGGACAAAACGTACACGATGTGTAGAGAGAGCTGCAAGTATTATTGCTAGTCTCATGTTGGGTCAGTCCAACCCCATGTTCATAACATGTGTCCACATCATTGGTTTGACATCTCCATGTCAATGACTTGCGAAACATAGTCATTAACCAATTGATGTGCTAGTCTAATATTCACGTGTGTCCTCGCATGAACTCCGACTAGGGACAATTATTAGATAACCATACAAGTAAAGAGTTTCACAAACAATTCACATAATTGCCAATCAATACAAGTTGTCTGGTATATGGATATTCAAGGAACATTATAATAACTCATGGATACACATGAAATACAATCATCTCTATGATTGCCTCTAGGGCATATTTCCTTCATGATGTGCTTTGAAGAAACTACACCCCACTTTTAATAAATATTAGAGAGCATTTGGTGGACAATTCACCAATTGGATGCACCTCATAGCTTATGGTGCACCGCCCGCAATTTAGACAACTTTCTGTCGGTTTTGCTAGAAGGGGCTCAGATTTATTCTAGAGGTACATCGTAGCTCACTCAAGAATTTTCAGAAAAATCATTTCTAGGTACAAAACATGACATTTCTTAAGAGATCTAGTAAGACATTTTCAAGACCCGACAGGAGCTTAAGAACCCTAATTGCTGCAATCTTGGCTGCATTTTGAAACTAGCCTCAAGAATTCAAAAAAATAATCAAAAAATGTAGAACCTTCGCACTTTGTCATTTAATTTCACCTAGTTGTAGGTAAAGATACCAAACATGTGCTATCTAGATTACTCAAAAAAGTCTTCACAGAAATGAGCTACTCCCTTCGAGGATTGATGGCTTTCGAGGCAAATGAGCTAGGTCATGACCACAATCATGGCACAGTTTGTTGCAATGTGCCCATATTCTGCACATGTGTGTATCTTGTGATGGCAAACAATGTTGCCTCAGGAAGTTTTCACTTTCTACGCATGAAAAATCCATTTTCCATTTTCTTGGTGCCTAAAAAGGTGCATTTTCTGAAGCAGCTACCAAGGATGTGCTTTGAAGAAGCTTCATCCTATTTTTAATAAATATTAGGGAGCATTTGGTAGATAATTCACCAATTGGATGCACCTCGTAGCTTACGGTGCACCACCCATAATTTAGACAAGTTTCTGTCAGTTTCACTGGAAGGGGCTCAGATTTAGCCTAGAGGTACATCGTAGATCGCTCAAGAATTTTCTAAAAAACAATTTCTAGGTATAAAACATGACATTTCTTCGGAGATCCAGTAAGAGATTTTCAACGCCTGATACCTAGCATAAGAACCCTAATTGCCGCAGTCTTGGAAATATATTAAAACCTAAATGTTGATTTATTTCAGCCACACATCATGCATCCAACAGCCAAAAATTTGTGGTTCCGTCTGCCCGCCAATCCAAAATTTCGGGTTCCGTCCTCCGGCCGATCCAAAATTTGCATGGTTGGGCACCCAAATTCTCGAGCCAAGCCAAATGAACCTTCCTTGCACTGATATTACCATTTAGCCCACCCGCACAGGGTAACCAAAGCACTCGCATAGAGGGCATTTACGTAATCTATTCAAAACCCTCATTTATCCCCTTACCGAAAGGAGACAGATCTAAACCACATACCCTTGCCCTCGCAGCTGGCCGTCGTCCTCCCTTCACCTCCCTAGTAGTTATCTAGCCGTCGACCTAGCCCAAACCCTAGCCCGTCCTCACCTTCCCGGTTTCCAACCACATTGTCGAGCTCGTAGATCTACCACCTAATCGTCGAGGACTACCATCTCACCATTAGCCCCACCAGCAAGGTCTGCCACCTCACCAACGAGGTCTTCCCCCTCTTCGTGAACCTCGGCGTCAAGGTCTGCTATCTCGCCATCCACCCCACCAACAATGTCTATATCCTCACCATCCACCTCACCATCAAGGTTTTCCACTTTGCCTTTTACCACTCCGTTAAGGCACGCTAGATCATCGTCCACCATGCTGACAAGGAAGGCCAGCAAGGTTCCCGGCAAGAAGCGCACAAAGAAAAAGGCCCTAGCGCCTGCAGGCAAGTAAACAACCTCCTAGTTTTTCTGCTCTTTTAAGCCTACTCGATGTTCATGTGTTTCATTTTCCTTGCCTATGAAATTGCTTGTTTGAGAGGAAATAGTTTCATTTTCCTGCTCATGTTTGCTATAGGACAATCAACACCATATGTTACATTTTGTTTAATTTCCTCTTTAATTTGTAGCTTACTTGGATTTATTTATTAATGTTAGAACCTCAAATGCATCCATGGAAAAAGGTCGGCTGAAAAACATGATGAAAAACAATGAGCGAATGCAACACCTGGGTGTTAGGCCCTTTGCAAGTCTTTTCGCATCGCCAACTGTATTGTCTCCTAAAAATACGAGAAATGAATGCTCTGGATCTGACTATGATCGTGAAGAGGACAAAGATATCACTGAAGAAGACAAAGATGATTTTAGTCACGAGAATGAGCTGCAGGTCGACCCCTTACCTTCTTACTCATCTTGTGTTGATTTGTTTGCTAACTGATTTTCACATATATCTGTTGCTTCTTTATTATCTGCAATTTACAGATACAAATGGAATTTCTAGCCACTGAAGAGGAAATGCGACAAGATAGCTGCCGTCAGGACACCGTTGGCTCTTGCTGGTGTAGGAACTGCTCGGAAGCGTGTCTTGGCGGGCCAAGGTGATGGCACAGAAACTTTAAGAAAAATCAGGTACAAGGGAAAGCAACCAGCTGCCCAAGGTGGTCGAGAAGCTGCCAAAGCCAAGCACACACCTTCCCAAGGCTAGAAGCAAGGTCCCTGCCTACCGTAGGCACCACCCCAAGACCCGCAGCTAGATCCCTGCCTTCTGCAAGCACCTCCCCAAGACCAGTAGACAGGTCCGCGGGCACCTCCCCAAGGCCATTAGCCCGCTCCCTACCCTCCACCGCCACCTCCCCAACGCAAGCATCAGCCCCCGCCCAGCCATGCATGGGCGCCTCTCCAAAGCTAACATGCAACTTGTTGGGCCACATAGAGATAAAACAAAAAAATCCTACTTGGTAATCCCAAGATCTAGCTGAGGTACAAGGCCACAGGATTACCATTAGACACGCGGTTGCGGAATTGATGAAGCACGTCACTTGATGCAGTGCAATACTCACGATCCGAGCCAATCCACGATCGTCGAAGTGTTGATCGCACAACACCTCTGCTAGTATCCACACATATGAGGAGGAGTGTCGGTGATGGACTGCTAGGTCCGGTATGGCGGCTGGACTGAAATAGAGCTAGGGTTTCCAACGCATGGAAAACCTTACCCATCGGGCATCTGCACCCCAGTATATATAGGGAGCGAAAGGGGGGTCCACACACTTGTGGCCCATTCACTAAAACGCCTATATAAGTCACTGCGAGTCCAACTTGCTGACTCGGTTCGTGTCCGATCCGGGTCCAACCCAAATAGATTTACGGTTCGGGTTTAACCCAAACTTGCTCTCACTCTTAAGTGTGTGACCCGATAGGCTCATGGTGACCCGTACACGATTCAAGTCTTACTCATGATCGATCAGTCGGCAGCAGCTCCTAGCAGAACATGCCGACTCCCAAGTACCAAAGAGGCATGTCGACATACATTCCAATGCGACTTGCATCCGAGTCCCTTTTGCCTCACGATACATCTTGTCAAGCTATAGGCAAATAATGGTCATCCTTCAAATAGCTTAACTCACTTCTCAATCCGAGATAAGTGATTCTTCCGACTAACTCTTAGTCGACCGCCTCGGTTAACACTTAACTAAGTCGTGCATGGCCATGCTTTCTGAATCATATCCTCCGATAGGGCCCAGAGAATATCTCTGTAGTCGGAGGGGCAAAATCCCATCTTGGTCATCCACATCACGCAACTTGATTCTCAGCCGACCCGAACTCTGCGGTTATAACCACCCTTTCATGTAATAGCGTTAGACAGAACCTAAGTCGGTGATCCACAACTCGAATTGTGCAATAACCTCAGGTCTAAATTACATTGGTTGAGACATACAAATTAAAACTTGTTTGTTGCATCTCAATATGGGTCATTCTGACTCGCTAAACTCTTTAGCCGAGTTTGTCTAAGTCCAAATAGCATCAGCATACCCATGACAAGTGGAACCGAGTCATCAGTCGACTTTCACATTAGTCTAAGTTGTGTGTCTAGCATAACCTCAATGACCAAGGACATTTAGTATGAACAACATCAATACATAGTTCCACAACTGAATCACTTATTCAATTATACATACCATAAGTTCATACAAGGATAATATAACAACTTTATGAATACATCAGGAAGAACATCATACATGATTACCTCTAGGCTATATTCCCAACACACCTCTCCAAAGAGATTGTGCATGTGAGGGTTCAGCTACCCAAGGTAAGGGGTAAGCTTTCCAAGGCAAGGGGTGCGATGTGAAATGTGATGGATGGTTCTTTGACCGTTTTGACTAGGGCTAAGAAGGTAACGTGTTGAAAAAATTGCTTGCTCTACAGTAACCCATTAACATTATATTGTGTGAATGATACTTATTGCATTTGACTATTGTAGAACACTAACGCATACCCATTATATTCTTGTAGATGAATTTGTCCAAAATCATTCTGAAGACACTTTTATGCATGACTATCCTTAGTTGGTGGTTGACAAGATGTGCACAAAAATACTTCAACTTGTTGTTCCTCTAGGAAGAACTAGACAAGTTTCACCAGCGATTGCTGCCAAGTTTGCCACTTAGTGTGTAGTAACGGTCAAGACTAAGATGCCTATCTTCCCCCAGTGGAAAGAGTATAGGGAGAGGCCGGATGTCAGAGTAGAATTCTATGGAAAAGTTTTCGTATGTTCTGTAACAGTAAACTATCCCTTTCTTCCATTGTTGTTAATGCAAAAGCTGATAACGCTTATTTTATTTCAGCAAAAGTTTGTCGTCGACCCCTCTCTACCCGATGTGCAGTTTGGTTGCAACAAGCAGTTCATGAGGAACGCAACAAATCAACGCATTATCTAAAGAAAGAGTTTTGACCGCTTCCCAGCGAATGAAGTTACAAGGATATCTCCTGTAGAACACATGAGAAACGAGGATTGGTGCAGGCTTGTTGATTTTTGGTTTGACCCCAAAACAAGGTCATTTCTTGTTTACTTAACTTCTCCTACTTGAATTGTTTAAGCAGGATTAACTATATGCTCCCTGTTTATGTAGGCTCTATCTAAAAAAACAAGGACAGCAGAAATCATGTCAAGTACCCTCATGCCACTAGTGCTCGTAGCTACGAGGTTTTGTGTGACATGGAGGAAGGTTCCATTGAACTGCTCGAAAATGGCTTGACTGACAATGTGAAAGAAGCAATGGTAAGTCCTCCATAATACCTTCCATCTTCGTAAAATTCAATGCCTTTTTCTTCCCTCACACATAAACATTGTGCTTATTATTTGATCGCCAGGTTTCTCATATTCTCTTCTATTTCTAAAACTGGTAGGTAGTCGTGGAAAGCAAGATGGTGTCATATGCTCTAGAAGATGGCACAGAGGATGAAGCAATTCCTTCCACCGACACTATGCCCTTTGTACTGTCTCAGAACAAGAGAAAGGCAACTGTCCTGAAGAACATTAACATCCATGCAAGTACTTCAAGACCAACCAAGTCTCAACAAGAAGCTCAACTCCAGGCTCCGAAAGCAGGTAATATGGAACTATGTTGTACCATTGAGGAGTTGCAGAAGGTGAACGAATTTGGCAAGGCAAAGAGGCTGAAGTATTTGGAAGACCTACAAGGAATGGGGAAGAAACAAGAAGACCTAAAGAAGAAACAAGAAGAGGCAAATACATTAATACAACAAGTGTTGGCTCAGCTGTCTGAACCAATAGGCAATTTGGTGAATCTGTGGAAATTTTTCAGGCATGAATTGAACATTTTTATGTCTTATTTGTGGCTGATATTCATTTCTCTAGAGTGAAACATTTGTCCTAAAATTTTCTGTCAAATTCTACCATGAAAAAGTAGTAACGTCACGAAAGTGATGTCGTCATCACTTCTGCCTAGACGATACAGGTCATATACGTGTCTCACGCTGATTGGTCCATGCCTTGTCCTACAATTGACCCACGTGTTATCATTTAAATGGACCACGTGTCTACCTATCGGCGGAAGGCTACGATGAAAAGAAATTCGTTACGTCTATCATACGATTATAGACGATGTGATTACATAAAGAAGCGGCGGTAACGGAATCAATTCTTGACGGAAAAAACGTCCCGATAGGGATGCCATCATCGACAGACACCATGACATCACCAGGAATCGCTAACAGCAGCTCACGGTGTCGTCTTCCATGTGGCATCATCCATGATGAAATAAAAACGTCATGGCATATCGGGCATGGGCCGAGCCGGTCCCGTTGTTTGCGACGAAAATTTCAGAAATTTCACAGATGGTCATGACATTTTCAGACAGAATTAACGTCATAGATCCAATTATGACGTGAGGTTCATCACATTTTTTTCATCATAGATTTCGTCGTGGATGGCCATCTATGATGTTTACCTTGTACCGATTATGAAATTAGAACATCATGGACCGTCTAGATTCTTGTAGAGTAATGTACAAAAATCGTCTCTAAGTGTAGGTTCGGTAATAGTGGTTCCCCATCTCCGTTTCCTTCGCTACCTCCTTCGGTACCACACTCAAACTAGCCATTAGATATCGGCTGCCAATGTTGGGGATGAAGGTTTGGGTTAGGGATTTTGGAGATACAATGGAATCTGGAGGATGGGAAAGGTTTGGAGGTTGAAGAAGGAGAGGTCGAATGGGGGAAGGTAAAGGGAAATTTTTTACTGTCGTGGTAATTTATAGCCTAGCTTCGAGATTCATGTGACATGTGAATTTGGTGGAGGATCGTGTGAGACGTGCCTCCACGTGTGTGTGGTAACTTCCCCGCGTTGCTGTTATTTTCTACCACGGTTTTGATTCCACATGACAATGATTGATAGCCTGTAGTTTTGGTGAGTTTCGAGGAAGGTTGATTGACCTCTACGTCTCCTCACTAGGCACTGATAGAAGATTCCATTTGAAGACGGAGGGAACATTTTTGCCTAACTACCGCTCTTTTCAGAGTCAATAAATATGTTCTGCCTTACATTTTAAGGCAGGAGAATATTGCAGTTACCGAGAGAGCTCAAGATGTTATCGCTAGTTTGCTGAATTAACTCTAGGCGGAGCACTCGATTTTCATCACCAAACCGGCGGAGCACTCGATTTTCATCACCAAACCGACGTAGATCTTAAAGTTCACCAGGGCTACTGACGACTGCAAGTGCACAGATTGCTAGTTTCGAAATAAAGATATCAATCCCACAGGGAGCAGGAGTCTAAAGTCTAATAACTCTTGAATTAAATACTACAATAGAAATGCTAAATAAAGTTCTAAGTAACAAGATAAAATGCGAGTATTGTGTAAAAAGGTGTTTTTGGGTTTTTGGTATAAGAGAACAATAAGTAAAGTAAAACAACTGGACACAGACAGTATCATGTATGTAAAAGAGATTGGAACTGCAATAGGGAAAAAGGCATTCTCAGGGAGTAGCGGATACACCTTTAGCATTATAAATAATTAAGGTAAAGATTATTATCATGAATATTCTCAACTATGTATGTGTGGGAGGAACTCTGTATTTGGACAAATAGGCAGCAACCACGAATCACATCATCCTCATAACCACAACAGTCAGCAATCGACATCAATCGAATTACTGCGCTATTAAGGGACTTAATCCCATAGGACGTATCCCATGGCATGGATAATGTTCCGTGAGTTTCCTCGGTTCCCAAGTTGATATGTAAACGGTGCCAATAGCTTTATAGTCACTATAAGTGCTAACACACCTCCGTCTACCAACAAGTAGTTCCCTCCATCGAGTCCCCACAAGAGGCAAATATTGAGAGGTCGACTTCTCCCAACATCAAGATGAAGACAATCTAACACATGGTCATAGCGATGGATATCATAATAAACTTTATCTTATTTCAATCTCATACTACAGTTTCTCCATCTCCCCAAGAACTAATGATCTACTCAGACATGGAGGCAATCAACATCATGGCAATAACAATGGAATCTATCATAGATGAGTAGTACTTGTATAGATCCACAACGCGTATGAAAATTACAACAAGATCTGGACAAGATGTAGATGGGATGGATGGAGATGGTGGTGATGCAGTCGTTGATGATGAAGATCGATGCCTTAACCTCCTGGATCTGCGTAGGGCCAAGATGGATCCCCGGTGGATGAATTCCCCCTCCAGATGCCTTTTGGAGGTGAGGTTTCGGCGATTTCTGGTTGTTCTATATGCCATCTCTCTAATCCAGTTGCACGGGGTGAAACTATTTGAGGAGGCGGTGGCAACGCCAACTATACGGTGGGAACTATACGGTCGGAAAATTATTCCCACCGTATAGTTGGTCGTTAAACCATATGTATGCCTCGATCACTTCGGGTTTTCTTATGGTGTTATTGATATTTCCCAAATATGTGATTTACGTTGTTTTTGACTCCTTTTCTCCCCAATACAACTGCTCCAAGAATAGTGTCCATTGTATCCATCATCTGTCCTGATCCTGGTGAAAATAGACATAAAATGTGTGGGCGAACGCCGTAAAATTCTAAGATCATACAACTACAATGCAAAATAATAATATAAAACATGATGCAAATATGCACTCATCAACTTCCCCAAGCTTAGACTCTAGCTTGTCCTGAGAAAGTTTAGCTTAATGGATGTGATCCTCATATTCATGAAGCTGGGTCAATAAAATAAATGAGGTAGTTCCAGCATGTGTTTATCATATATGATGCATAGGAATAAGTTCATGAATAGTAGCTTACTTGAACCATCCGAATAATATTAGAAGGCTTCCACACTTTAGTGATCAATAGTTCACAAAAGATAAATCTCAACATGATGTAAAAGTATTCGGTCCGACCAAATGAGTTAGCGAGGTAGTCCCAAGTGTTTGAGGCTTAACACATTCACTTGGGATTCAAACTCTCAAAATGTCTCTTTGTCTTACTATAATATAGTGGTGTATGCCTATTTGCTCTTTGCACATTCACTCTTTTTCTTTTCTATTTTCTTCTTTTATATATATATATATACTCACACTTTTGTTTAAGTGTTGTGCAAAGGAGCTAGCCATACATTCCACTTCATGTAGGAATTCAAAGTTTAACGATCTCAATTAACAAATTCCAATTGTATATGCAGCAATCTTTATAGCTTGAATATTCTACCTCGTCTTGTTCTCACTCTAATTTGATAGCACTTTTAATTTTCCTTTGTTCAAGGTTTCTTTTTCAACTTAACTGATTAGATAATTTTTCTTTCTTTGTAAATCAAACCATGTACTTACAACATATTGACCAAATTATCTTTGTATGTTCCATTAATACCAATGGTGTAGAAGACTCCTATTGCTATCATCAAGTGCAAGTAAAATTATACTCAAGCCATTCATATATCCAGTAGGACAAGCACAAACTCAATATTGCTCCATATATGATAATAAACTTGGAATTTCATAAAAGGAATCGACTATTCCTGAAGGGAATTCTAATGATGCAAACTTTATTTCTAGTTTAGTAATGTGTAACTTATAAGATAGATTATAAGGTCTTAAAGATCTCCCCAAGTTTGGAATCAAGCCAGTCAGAATCAAATAATTCCTTACGATTATTTGATACCGTGATTATTGTAGATCATTGTTGCGCCATGGAATGTAACACCACGGTGCGTAGTTTCTTGTTGGTATCCTCCAGAGCAGTGATGTGGCTATAGCACCTGCGCAAATCAGATTGCAAAGTGTCCACTTTATCTGCGAGTTTAGTCACCAATGGGATAAGATCATCCTTCTTCTCTATCTCCTTGAGACAGTGACGAACTTTGACACGATGGAGTAGCTCCTGCTTCTGATATATCTCTAGTGCTCGCACACGGTCCGTGGTCCTGGGAACATCTTCTTCTTCCTCATGCATAATTGATGGATCGGGGAAGTGGAAACCGTTCCTCCACTCTTCTTGAGGCTTCACCCTCATACGAGCACCAATGCTAGGCTTCAAGAGTGGCACCCTTGCTCCCTTGCTAGCACCTGCACCAATATTAGGTAATTCCTTATGCTTGTGCAGCCTGGGGTCCGTGGCGATGAACTTGACTGTCTCCACACACCCTTTTCTAGGCGGCTTGTGACCTTCTCTCTCTTCTTGAGCTCTCTTCATTGATGCCCAGTTGATCTTCAGGGATCGTAGACATCACGGAAGATATAGATGTCACTCCAATCTTCATCAGAATTGTTGTTGTAGAAGCTTGGCTCGACGTACTCCTTGTACCCTGGGCTAAACCTCTCCACCTCCTCCTACTCGTCCTCCATGGACGGGCTGCGAGAGCGGTCCTTGGAAGGAGAAATGAGACCCAGGTGTTTTCCACGGCCTGGGGCAGGATAGTGCATAGCTAGATTTGTTCCCGGAGATTATGATTAGAGAGACAATGGCAGTATATAAGGGGGTCAGAGGTCGGAAAAAACTGGCGAGAAACACCAAATTCATGCCCAAGAAAAAATCTTAACGAAACAGGGAAAGAAATCGCGAATTTGGAGGAGTCCTGCCGTGTAACGACCAACTATACGGGCGTGACCCGTATAGCTCCGGTCGTATAGTTGGTTTCGGGCAGATATTTCCAAATATCTCTAGTCCAGGTTGATTAAGATACCGACTCGGAACCGACAAAATCATTTTTTTATATCAAAAACGAAAAATGTCTAAAGAGTTTAACGACCAACTATACGGCGGGAGAATTTTCTCTAGCCGTATAGTTGCGACCGTATAGATCCAGACATCAAAATCGAAAATGTCTGAGAGTTTAACGACCAACTATACGGTGGGAGAATTTTCTCCGGCCATATAGTTGTGGCCGTATAGTTTCCAGACAATTTCGCAAAGAGAGTACGGAAGGTTTAACGACCAACTATATGACTAGAGATTTTTTCCGGTCATATAGTTGCGATCGTATAGTTGGTAAAAACCTTCAAAAACTATAGAAAAACACGAGGAATTCAAAGGAAAAAACTTAGGAGTAAAATTTGTGAAAACAAATCACTTATTTGAGTAAGAACACTTACCTTTCACGTATAGTTTACTTATTTGGGGATGACAAGCTCCTTCAACAACAAAGACTACTTCTCTTTTGGAGGAATTGACCTTAGTTCATTTAATAATTATCGTAAATGAAAATCACCAAGACTAAAGTTCCTCTCAATAAGATTGGTGTCTTACTGGGTAAATATGGACACTGGATCCAACATCTTTATTTCTTGCCTCTACATAATCCGCAACTCAAATTCTTGAAGTAAAAGGATCCAACGGATCAGTCTTGGCTTATGATTTTTCCTCTCAAGGAGTTCTTTTAAACCATCACGATCCGTATGAACTCTTACTTTTGCATCAATAATATAAGAACGCAATTTATTGCAGGAGAAAAATACAGTACAAAGTTCCCTCTCTTAGGATAATTCTTTTGAGCACTATTAAGAGTTCTACTATGATGATGTGTAATATTAAATCTGCAACCTATATGTTGTCCCAGAGTTTCTCCTATAGCATCATCACTAGCTTCACATATTAATTCAAAATTCATATCCCAGATAGGTGGTTTAATGATAGGACCATGGGATAAAGCATATTTAAGTTTATCAAAGGCTACAAGACATTTTTCATCGAAATTAAATCTTACTCCCTTTTGCAGAAGGTTACTCAAAGGTTTAGATATTCCAGAGAAATTCGTAATGAACCTTCTATAAAAACCCACATGACCAAGGAAACTTCTTATGCCTTTTATATGCCTAGGTTGTGGCATTCTCTCTGGCCTCAACATTAGCTCTATCCACTTCAATTCCCTTACATGATACCTTATGTCCAAGGACTATACCTTCTTTGACCATAAAATGGCACTTCTCCCAGTTTAGAACAAGACAGGTTTCTTCGCAATGCTGCAAAACTCTTTTGAGATTATCCAAGCAACTAGTAAAAGAAGTTCCATACACAGAAAAGTCATCCATAAATACTTCCATTATCAGTTCTATATAATCCACAAAAATAGCGGTCATGCATATTTGAAAAGTAGCTGGAGCATTACATAAACCAAAATTCATATGACGGTAAGCATGTAAACCATAAGGACTAATGAAAGTTGTTTTAAGTTGGTCATCAGGATAAATAGCTATTTGAGAAAAACTAGAGTGTCTATCCAAGTAGCAAAAATGAGTGTATTTTGCTAATCTCTCTAAAGTTTGATCTATGAATGGTAAAGGATAGTGATCTTTGCTAGTTTCTTTATTCAACTTCCTGAAATCTATACACATCATATGTCCAACAATAGTTCTAGTAGGTATCAATTCATTTTTTTCGTTGGGAACAACAGTAAAACCGCTCTTCTTAGGGACACAATGAATAGGACTTACCAATTCACTTTCTTCTACAAGATAGATTATACATGCGTCCAATAGGCATACTATTTCTTTTCTTACCACTTCCTTCATTTCGAGCTTTAGTCATCTATTAAATTTTGCAACTGGTTTAGCATATTCATCCATGAATATTCGATGGACGGTTATCATGGGACTAATGCCTTTCAAATCATCCATTGAGTACCCAAAGGCCTTGCGATGCTCCATAAGTATTTTCATGAGTTCTTCTTCTTCATCCCCTGAAAGTTTAGCACTAATAATAACAAGAAATTTATTTGTATCATCTAAAAATTTGTATTTAAGATTATCTGGTAGAGTCTTGAACTCTGGGGGTGGTAATTCCTCGTCCCCTCTCTTTTCTGGATATTCGAAAGCCTCATTACTTGGAGGCACTGTCGTTGTATTGGGAACGGCAGTACCTGAGAAGGTTAGATAGAGGTGTGGGGACTAGCAGGGAAGCTATCGACGGCGTCCGCAGGCGGGATTGGACACGAACAAGCGTAGCTGGACACAGGAAGTACCTAGGTTCGGAGCCCTCGTGGTGAGGTAAAACTCCTACTCCTACTGGATCTGACTATGGGGATATACGAACTACAAGTGCTCCTTGAGCTGTATTCTCTAGCTACTGCCTTAAATGCTCTCCAACCAACCCTTACTACTGAGGCCTTGCCTCTCCTTATATAGGCAGAGAGGCAACGGTCTCACTGGCCAGTCCGACTAGCGGGCCCCACAGACGAGTCCCAGCCGGCTGGTCATCTACAGTATTCGGTACGGTATGTCCCGTCGGAGTATGAGCGGTATGGCTGTCTTAGGCATAGTGGACACCGTGCGATCTGTCGTCGGCAACGGGCCACTGTTCCTGCGTCATCCCCGCAAAGTCTTCGGTATGGCCGAGTAGTGGCCGGTCTTGTCATTGTACAGGGTGTACTATGCACTGATACGCACGTCGTCATGTCTCCTTGATTGGTTCCGGCTACGTCGTCGTAGCCGGCTGCTTCTTGTCGATCTGGCTACCGTGTGATAGCCGGCCTGGCTTGCTTTGTCCGGCTGCATCTGGCCAGCCAGACGCTATCCGACTGCCCTGTTTCTTGTCCGGTTGGGGTATCTGGGGATCATCCCCCCGACACTAGCCCCCGAGCGCGTGTGGATTCCGCCCTTAGGCGAAATGTGCGCGCGGCCCCTCTTGGTTTTGAATTTGTGTCTGGCTACACCTGGCGGTTGCACTACCCGTGACGTCAGTGCTGACGCCGACCACGCGCGCACGTGCCATCATTGCCCTGCGGCGGGCAGCGTAACGTCCCATCGCACGTCGCCTCAGGAAGCTGCTGCTCGGCGCTTTGGTTCTTGCTCCAGGATCTTCTGTGCATCCCGCGTCGGCACACGGGATCTAGGCGGTGGTTGGAGTGGGGGTTGCCTGGATGGCTGCCACATGGCGTCGTGGATGGTTCCTCTTCCGGCCCTTTAAAGGGATGGCGCGGGGGAGGCAGTTCCCTTCCTTCGCTCCCCCGCTTCCAGTTGCCCTTCCCTTCCACGCTCCTGCCCTCTTCGCTCCTCCTTTATGTCGTTGTAGCCCGCTGCGCCACCCGTTCGTCGTCGTCGACGGTACGGGCCACCGCCACTCCTCCGTCGCCACGCCTCCTTGCCAGCCGGAGATGGCAGCCGAACGCAGGGCCTGGTGCGGCTCCGTCACCGAGGACCAGATCCAGAAGTACCGCGCCACCCGCGTCCTCCCGCCGAAGGAGGAAGTGGCGGTGTGGCTAGCGCCGGCGGGAGATGTGTCGCCGCATCCCGCGGAGGGGGAGCGGGTCATCTTCCTCTCGCATCTGTCGCGCGGGTTCGCGTTGCCGGTGCATCCCTTCTTCCTCACTTTCTTGGCGTTCTTCGACCTCCGCCGCCACCCCCTCGGTGCCAACGCAATCGGAACGCTGGCGCACTTCATGGCGTTCTGCGAGAGCTATCTCGGGATCCAGCCGGATCTCGGGCTCTTCTGCCGGCTCTTCCGAGTCCGTCCGCAGGTGCAATTCACGCAGGGGCCGCTAGTCGTCTGCGGCGGCGCCTCCATCTACTCCTGCGTGCAGACCGGCTACCCGAAGTTCCGGCCGCATGACACAGTACGACTGTGGCAGCGGTCATACTTCTACGTCAAGAACATCACCAACGTCGACCGGATCAATCTTCTGTCCTTCCAGGATGTCGAGTCCAGCCGGTAGCACTGGGACCTGAAGATCTACGGCGACAAGGCGGAGCCGGACGCGATGCTGAAAGGCATGCGCTCCCTCGTCCACTGCCGGCTGGCCGGCCTGGACGTCACCCTCAGCTGGATGTCCTAGCTGATGATGTCGTTGCAGCAGTGAGCGCACAAGATGTGCTTCTACTCTGGCCGGCTGGACCCGACCCGGCTGTCGCACCGCGATCCCCGCTACCACAACCTGAAGGAGTGGGTGTGGACGATCACCAGGGAGCGGCTGCCGGAGGGCTGGACCTTCAGCCTGGCGCCCTACAGTCGGGAGAACCGCGTGCCCCAGGTAGGTCCCTTTAGCCGGAGTTCTTCTTTCGTATTTCTTGCCCTTCTTTCTTGTTTTATCCGACTAATCTCTTGTATCCGACAGATGTTCCCCTGCATCCTTCACGAGGAGGGTGAGGCCCCTCATGAGGAGTTCACGCCTGACTTGCCCGAGACGCGTGCTCGGTGGTCTGGCGAGGAGTCGGACGGGGACGGGGATGCCTTCCCTAGCTGGAACGACGAGCTAGCCGCCGACCCCCACCCGGAGGTTGACGAGGAGGACGAGGCCGCACCGGCCCCTGATCCGGCGCAGCGCCCTGCGACGGACAACAAAGCTGGCGGGAGCAGCTCCAGCCGTTCCAGCTCCAACTGGCCTACCGTGGAGGAGCCATCCCCCAAGAGGAGCTGGACCAGTGCCCTGCCGCCGAGCCGCCTTGGCCAGAAGAAGGGGCCGCTGATGGCTCAATGCACGGCGCCCAGAAAAATGCTTGGTGTGTGGTTGATGTAGAGCTCGTTGGGAACCCCAAGAGGAAGGTATGATGAGCATAGCAGCAAGTTTCCCTCAGTTATGAAACCAAGGTTTAATCGAACCAGTAGGAGCAAGGAAACACCTCAAAGGTGTTACTAGCTGAGCTTTGGCAGGGCGCACTACCGGTGCTAGTAGCAACGTGGAGACCTGCACAACACAACCACAGAACTTTGTCCCCAACTTGCGATGAGATTGTTAATCTCACCATGTTTTGCAGAAAACAAAGGATTAAACGTATCGAATGGAAAGAAGTAAAAGTTTGCAGAAAGTAAACACAAAGTAGTAAACAGTTGTAGATTGTATGTAAAAGACAAAGGACCGGGATCCATAGTTCACTAGAGGTGGCTCTCCTTAAGATAGATAACATGCTGGGTGAACAAATTACAGCGGGGCAATTGACAAACACCGAGAAAGCAATACATGCATATACTAATCATCTTGACTCCTCTGAGACTTGATTGGGCATTACAACATAATACATAGACCGCCATCCAACTGCATCTATGACTAATAATCAACCTTCAGGTTATCATCCGAACCCCCTCCAGTATTAAGTTGCAAGCAACAGATTATTGCTTTACGAACTGCGTGTAAAGTAAACAATATGATTGTTCTATGAACAAAGGATTGTTGTTTTCTCCCTAGTAGCAACAGCACATCTAGTACCTTAGAGATTCCTGTCACTTCCCCAGATTACCAGAGGCATGAACCCACTATCGAGCATAAATACTAACTCTTGGAGTTGCTAGCATCTACTTGGCCAAGATAGCTACTAACAACGGAAAGCATGCAAGATCTCAAATAACAAAGACATGATAGAATCAATAATCAATCTGAAATAGCATCTCAATATCCCTTGGATCCCCGCAAACACAACATGTATGAATTACAAATAGATGATCTTGATCATGAACGGAGCTCATAAGATCTAAACATGAAAGCACAAAGGAGGAGAACCAGCCATCTAGCTACTACATGGATCCGTAGTCCAAAGATGAACTACTCACGCATCACACCGGAGGCTTGCATGGTGATGAAGAAGGCCTCCAGGGTGAATTCCCCTCTCCAGCGGGGTGCCGGGAAGAGCTTCAGATTCCTCCCGATCTAGGGATGGAGATGACGGCGGCTACAGATTCTTTCATGGATTTTTGATCGGGTACTTAGGGCTTTCGTCCCGAGGGCAATATATAGGAGGAAGGAGAGGCCGAGGGGGTGCCGGGAGCGGCCACACCACCCCCTGGCGCGGGCCAGGCCTGGCCACGCGGCCATGTGGTGTGGTGGCTCCCTGGCCCTTCTCCATCTCGTATTCTGGCACTTGATCACTTCCGGAAAAATAGGTACTTTGGCTTTTGTCCCGTCCAATTCCGAGAATATTCATTTTCTGACTTTCCTGGAACCAAAAACAGCAGAAAATAGGCAGTTGGCACTGTGGCTCTTTTTAACAGGTTAGTCCAAGAAATCATATGAAAAGTACTCCAAAGTTGGAACAAAACACAAGAAAGTGGATAAAACCAAGCATGGAACATCAAAAATTATAGATACGTTTGCAATGTATCAGCCGCCTCCGGTTGTGAGGAGGTACGTCCTTCCTCCCTTTCTTTCACCATCTTCTGCTTGCTTCTTTTTCTCCCTTTCTGCCTTTGGCTTATTTGCTTTTCTTTCTTCTCTCTCCTCTTTTGTCTTCTTAGCACGCTGGTCTCCTTTGGAGCCGCGAGCCTGGCTCGAGCGCCGATCGGGTCGCCGCCCCGTGCTCCGACTGCGCCTGCCAGTGCCCCTCCTTCTTCCAAGGCACCGCCTCTGCCTCCACCTCGAGATGAACCGGCTGCCCCAGCCGGATCGGAGGGTCCCCAGCCAGACGCCGAGGGTTCCCAGCCGGGTGGCTCTTCCGCGGGTGCGCGGGGCGCTGCGACCGGCAAGGAACTCATAGTTGTCGGAGACGACAACTCCGACGAGGAGCTGGGAGAGGAGTGGAGGACAATGGTGGTTGCCGCGACGGAGTCCTTGGCCATCAATGCCGTGGACGATGATGCCTCCTCTGCTGCCTCGCTGACGGACCTCGCCGCCACCCTCGAACTGGCGGTGAAGGAGATCCGGCTGCTAGAGCTGAAGTTGCCTCATCCGGCTTGGCTCTCTCTCTTTTTTTTTGCTGATAGCCGGTTTTGTCGCAGCTATCCTCGTGTGCGCTCAACAAAAGATCGATCGCTTGAAGAAAGCGAACGACTGGCTGAGCAAGTCCAACTCCAATTTGCGGCTGCAGAACAAGGATTGGCACGCGAGGGTAGACGGTCTGGAGGCCACCATCAAGGAGCGTGAAGCCTCGCCCGCCAGCCGGACCGAAGCCTTCAACCTTCTTCAGGCCCAAAACAAGGACCAAGATAAGGAGATCAAACGGCTGGCGATGAAGGAGAAGGCTCTGGTGGAGGAGCTGATGTAGGTTGGGCACACGGCTAAGGGTGAGTTCCTCTTTCCCATCTCCCTTTCTTTCTGGATCCGGTAGCCGGATCTGACTCTCTTTTCTGACAGCGTTTTATCCCGTCATATACCTGCTAGTATTCAACCGGCTGCAGGAGAACTGGTTGGGAGCACAGCCGACGGCCCAGGAGCTCATCGTCCTTCTTGGCGAAGAAGCTGCCAAGCTTCGTCAAGCGGCGCAGGACGTCTTCTCCTTCCTGTGGCCGGATGCTCCGGTTCTGGGGACGATGGCGCAGCTGGCTGCGAAGGTGGGGGAGGTGCCGGCTGCGGTGGACCGGCTGCGGGACTTGGCGGCGCGAGCCGGAGCGGAGATGGCTCTGGCCCTCATGCTCTCCTGGTATAAGGACGCCCGTGTCGAGAAGATCGACGGAGGCTTCCGCGCCGGCGCCAACCTTGCCGCCATCCGCCAGGCCCATCCGGAGCTCCGACGCTCCGCCATCAAGATTGCCAACTACGTGGACCCCGACAAGGTGCTCACCGACTCGGAGTCCGTCGGTACTCCTGATGTGGAAGCCCCGATGCAGCCGCCTACGGGAGCCAGGATAGGATCGAGCTCCGTGCCTCCTCCTCCTCCTGAAGCTTCTTCCAGCCAAGATGCTCCTCACGGCAAGGGTCCTGCCGCCTAGCCATTGCCCCGGGATGCCGGGTGTATTTGTCTTGCTTTAGTTTTGTTTGAAACTTGTCCGTCTGTACCGGCTGTCTCTGACGCCGGGTAAACTTATGGGAGCTTCACCTCCTTTTCCCTTTGCTTGTTAATTTTGAACTGGCTTGAGTTCCCTCAACTTGCGTGCTTCGAATTTTCTTTCGATATTTCGCCGGTTGACTTTATCCGGCTGACTTCGCCCGGCTACACACCTTTAGCCGGGGGACCTAACATTCCAGTGGGGGCGCGCGAGCGCACCCACTGGGTGTAGCCCCCAATTTGTAGTAGCTGGCGTAGCCAGGTGCTTCGAATCTTCCTTCTTCTCCCCAAATCTTCTAACTTTATCCGACTAGACTCGTCTTAGTCGGTTGCTTTCGCTGGCTGAACACCTTTAGCCGGGGGAACAAACATTGCAGTGGGGGCACGCGAGCGCACCCATTGGGTGTAGCCCCCAAGATTCGGAGTAGCTGGCGTAGCCAAGTGCTTCAAATCTTCCTTCTTTTCTTGCTCCTGCCCTTGCCCTCACCTGGGCTCCGAACAGCCGGCTAAACACCTTTAGCGGTCGGGAACTACAAGATTCCACTGGGGGCGCACGAGCGCACCCAGTGGGTGTAGCCCCCGAGATTCGGAGCGCTTGATGAAGGCAAGGACTTCGAATATTCTTCTCCTTTTCTTCCTGAATTCCGACTCAAGGCAGTCGTACAAGAATATACATACACATACATCCTCACATGTTAATAGGTTAGTCTGCCAAATTGTAGCCGAAAAATGGATTTGTTTTTTCAAAAACTAGCTTGCGCCTTTCTGGACACTTGGTCGCTTTCCCGTGTGCTCTGCTGTTTTCGATGCATCCTTGCCAGGCAGCCGGGTTGCGGTCTGCAGCCGGAATCGAAGGGAACTGACAATACATCGTGCACGGTACTAACAGCTTAGTAGCCGGATTGCCTTAAGCTATTTGCAAGGCCGGAACGCCCGGTCTGTCGCGCCTCCTCCCTGTTTTTCGTGTGGGATGCCTCGGGCTTTTGCTCTTGCTAGCCGAACAGCCGGGTTGCGGTCTGTAGCTGAGACGAAGAGTGGGCCTCTGACATCGTCGCACACTACTCAGTCAATTCGTTGACTTAGCAGGCCGGGCCAGCCGACAAGCCCCCGGGTAGGGGTTGCCAGAGCCGGAAAACCATAACCGGAAAATAGATGCAAACACATTTCTAGCAAGGAGCCCCCAAGCATCTCCTAGGGGTCCGCATTTTCATTCATAGGGTTTGCGGGATACATACACTGTCTGGCGACTAGGTGTAAAATGGGCGCATCAAGGCCACGTTCCAGGGACGCTCGGTCTCCATGTCTGATTTGTCCATCTTGTTCTTGCGCGGCTGCTGCCCGTCGATGAGGTAGTAGGAGTCGTTGGGCAGCACCCGGTTGATGATGTAGGGGCCCTCCTAAGGTGGAGATAGCTTGTACATGCCCTTCGTGTCTTGCCCCAGCCGGAGAACCAGGTCGCCCTCGTGGAACGCGACTGGGTGGATCCTGCCTGAATGGTAGCGGCGTAGTCATTGGTGGTATAGGGCTTACCTGGAGAAAGCCAGCTCGTGGGCCTCCTCCAGGAGGTCCACTCTGTCCTCCCGCGCCTCCTGGTTGGCATTTTCGTCGTATAGGAGCTTGCACGGGGAGTCGAACTTGATGTCCACAGAGAGGACGGCTTCCGATCCGTAGACCAGGAAGAACGGGGTGTAGCCAGTTGATCTATTCGGCGCGGTGCGGAGGCTCCATAGCACAGCCGAAAGCTCCTCGATCAAACATCTGGGTGACCGCTCCAATGGCTCAATGAGACACGGCTTGATATTGGCTAGCACCAAGCTGTTTGCCCTTTCGACTTGCCCGCTGGACTGCGGGTGCGCGGTGGAGGCAAGGTCCAGCCGGATGCCCTTGTTGCTGCAGAATCAGGCGAAGTTCGTGCCGTTGTCGGTGATGATGCTGTTGGGGTAGCCGAACCGATTGATGATGTCGGTGAAGAAGGTGATGACTGTCGCCCCGTCCAGCTTTCGGATAG
This sequence comes from Avena eriantha, assembly GCA_910589775.1. NCBI lineage: Eukaryota > Viridiplantae > Streptophyta > Magnoliopsida > Poales > Poaceae > Avena > Avena eriantha. Next base: position 326,931,372 of record OU342745.1, on the reverse strand, counting down.
GCTTGGCCTCGATCCACTTCATGAATTTGTCCACTTCCACCAATAGATGGGTCATGCCCGCGCGTGCTCGTTTGAAGGGACCGACCATGTCGAGGCCCCAAACGGCGAATGGCTAGGTAATCGGTATGGTCTTGAGTACTGAAGTTGGCATGTGCCTGAGCTGCCCGAAGCGCTGGCACCCATTGCATGCGCAGACCAGCTGCTCCCTCGAGGGCGGTGGGACAATAGAAACCATGGCGAAACGCCTTGGCGACTATCGCCCTTGACGAAGCGTGGTGCCTGCACTCGCCCTGGTGGATGTCCTTGAGTAGCCGGCAGCCCGTGTCCACATCGACACACCTTTGGAAAATGCTGGAAACGTTGCGCCTGTACAGTTCGCCGTTGATGATGGTGTACGTGTGCGCGCGGCGCCAGATTTGCCTGGCATCCACCTCGTCATCCGGAAGTTCTCCGTTGGCGATGTAGTTCATGAAGGGTTGTGCCCAGGATGACACTTCTCGAATGACGAGGATGCTCCCGCTCTCCGGTTGATGGTTGTCGGGGGGTCGTCCGGGTGACGTACCCAGGACGGCAGCCCCCGAGCCGCTTGTCGAGCCGGTAGCCCCCGGGTCTTGCGAACCGGAGGGTACCGCCTTGCCGGAGTTGGTGCGGGTCTTCTTTTTTGGAGGTTCTGCCGGCTCCGCTTCTGCTGCTTCGTCAGCCGGAGCGCTCCCTGCCCAGACGATGGAGTCCAATTCTAGCGACGGGTTGATGGAGGTCTTGCGCAGGTGCTCCAAGGAAACCCCAGGTGGGATCGCCTACCTGGTGGATCCGATTCGGGCGAGTGAATCAGCTGCTTCGTTGTTGACATGGGGGACGTGATGGAATTCGCATCCGTCGAAGGAGGCGCTGAGCTTCTGGATGTGGAACCGGTAGAGGGCCATGTTTGCATCTCTAGCGTCCCATTCTCCGGATACTTGCTGCACCACAGATCCGAATCGCCGAAGCAAAGAATCCGGTTGATACCGATCTCTTTGGCTAGCCGGAGTCCGTGCGCCAGTGCCTCGTATTCGGCTACGTTGTTGGAGGCCTTGAAGTGGATCTGCAGCACGTACTCCAGCCGGTCTCCCTTGGGCGAGGTGAGCACGATGCCGGCTCCCAAGCCCCCGAGCATCTTCAACCCGTCGAAGTGCATCTTCCAGTGGTCCGAATCCGGAACCGGTGGGAGATACTGGGTCTTGGCCCAGTCGACGAGGAAGTCCGCCAATGCCTGCGGCTTGATCGTGAGCCGGGGCTCGTACTAGATGGAGTAGGCGGTGAGCTCGATGGCCCACTTGGCAACTCGGCCGGTGGAGTCTTTGTTGCCGATGATTTCCGAAAGGGGTGCGGTGCACACGACCTTAATCGGATGTTCCTGGAAGTAGTGCTTAAGCTTCTTGCATGCCAGGTACATGCCGTAGCACATCTTCTGCTAGTGGGGGTAGTTCTACTTGGAGAGGGAGAGAACCTCGCTGAGGTAGTAGACGGGCCTCTGAACCGGCTGAACCTTGCCTTCCTCAGGGCGCTCCACCACCAGGATGACGCTGACGACCCGGCTGATGGCTGCTATATAGAGAAACATCGGCTCCTTGCTAGCCGGCATGTCTAGAACCGGCGATGTGGATAGCATGCGTTTGAGGTCATGAAATGAGCTGTAAGCTTGCGAAGTCCAGGAGAATTTTTCTGTCTTCTTCATCAGCTGGTACAACGGGAGTGCCTTCTCCCCCAGCCGGCTGACGAAACGGCTGAGGGGTGCTAGGCATCCAGTGAACTTTTGGACTCCAAGCAGGCTCCTAGGCGGCTGCATCCTATCGATGGCCGCGATCTTCTCCGGATTTTCCTCGATGCCTCGTTGTGATACAAGGAAACCGAGGAGCTGACCGGATGGCACTCCGAAGACGCACTTCTCCGGGTTCAGCTTCATCTGGTACTGGTGGAGGTTGCCAAATGTCTCTCCCAGATCTTCGAGGAGGGTGCGCTTCTCCTTGGTCTTGATGACCACATCGTCCACATAAGCATGCATGTTTCGGCCTATCTGCGAGTGCAAGCACTTCTGCATGCAGCACTGATAGGTAGCGCCTGCATTCTTTAGACCGAAGGGCATGGTTACGTAGCAGAAAGCCTCGTAGGGGGTGATAAATGATGTCTTAATCTGATTAGCCGGATTTAACCGGATCTGATTGTAACCGGAATAGCAATCTAAAAAAGACAACAAATCACAGCCGGCCGTGGAATCGATGACTTGATCGATACGGGGCAAGGCGAATGGGTCTTTCGGGCACACCTTGTTCAGGCTGGTGTAGTCAATACACATGCGCCAGGTCTTATTCTTCTTCAGCACCAGGACTGGGTTCGCCAGCCAATCGGGGTGGTATACTTCCATGATGAACCCGGCTGCAAAGAGCCGGGTGATCTCGTCACCGATTATCTTCCTCTTCTCCTCTGCGAACCGGCGCAAAGGTTGCTTGACCGGCTTGGCATCAGGCCGCACATGAAGTGAGTGCTCGGCGAACTCCCTCGGCACACCCGGCATGTCCTTGGGGGACCATGCAAAGATGTCCCGATTCTCACGGAGGAAGTCGACGAGCGTGCCTTCCTATTTGCTGTCCAAGCCGGCACCGATGGTGACAAACTTAGTCGGGTCGGTGGGGTCGAGCAGGATCCTCTTCGTCCCCTTTGCCGGCTAGAAATCTCCTTCTCCAGCCAGTTTGCTGTTAGCCGGCATGTCTTGCTGGGCCATGGCCACATTGCGCATGATCACACGCTTCTCCTCGGCTATGATGAGGGCCTCTGCCAGTTTGGAACCGGCTGAGGTGCACTCCATCGACCGCCTGAAGCAGCCAGCGACGGTGATCACGCCATTGGGTCTCGGCATCTTCGTCTTGAGGTACGTGTAGTGGGGTACGGCCATGCACTTGGCAAGAGCAGGGTGCCCGAGGAGAGCATGATAGGAGCTCATCAGGTTTACCACCTCGAACCAGATCAGTTCACGGCGGAAGTTCTCCTTGGTCCCGAAGATGACGTCCCGCTGGATTTTACCCAGCAGGGCGCAAGCTGGCCCCGGCAGTATGCCGTGGAACGTTGTGGTAGTCGGGCACAGGTCGCATTCGCGAATGCCCAGCTTCTCTAGCGAGGACTGGTAGAGGAGGTTGAGGCTGCTGCCTCCATCTATGAGGACGCGCGAGAATCGGCAGGTATGCGCATTGGACACGATGAGGGGGTCGAGCACCATGGCGTAGCCCCCGGGGGTCGGCAGCTGCTCCGGCTGGTTTGCACGGCTCCAGGTGATGGGTGTTTCTGACTAGTTCAGGTACAGCGGGATCGGAGAGATGATGGCGTTGACCTCCTTGGAGCGTCGCCTGCGGCTGTGCTTGTCGTCCAGCTCTATCTCGAAGATGTGGTAGGTGGCATGCGGCTAGGGGTAGCCGTTGTTGTTGTTGCCGCTGTTGCCGCCATTACAATCATTGCCGGCTCCTCTTACCGGTGGTGGTGGTCCACCAGGAGGAGGCGGGGGGGGAGACGAGGCTAGTTACCCTGGTCTTTTAGCTGGTGGGTCCATCTGCAATTCCGGGTGGTATGCGTAGCTGGTTTGAAGGGACCGTTGTGCCACTTGCACGGACCGTCAAACATCTGGTCGAAGGTGAGCTGTGGCTTCTGCCTCCTTGCATCTTTTGTCGGCGCGTCGGGCGCGCCCTCCATAGCATTGACCTGCCGTGCGTGGTAGCGGGGCTTCTGTTGTCCGGCTTGGCGATCCCCATGGAACCGGTTGTCGTTGCCATGGCGCTTGGAGGATCCGGCTTCGCCAACCGGATTGCTCGGACGATCGCGAGCCGGCTCCGTGGAAGTCGGAGGCCCGTCCGCATTTACTCGGAGGGCCTTCTTCATGGCATCATCCGCCATGGCGTACTGGTCTACAACCGTCATGAGCTCCGCCATGGTTTTTGGCTCATCACACAGTAGCCGGTGGCGAAGCATGGTGCCTTCTCGGCAACCCTTGATGAAGATGCTGATGGCCTGGCTCTCTAGGATGTCCTCGCAGGTGTTGCGCAGCTCCGTCCACTTGGCGAGGTACTCCCGGTCAGTCTCACGGTCACCCTGGACGCACAAGGCCAGGTCGAGTGGGTGTCCCAGACGCTTGTACGTGCCATTGAAGTTGCGGACGAACACCTTCTCAAAGTCTGGCCAGGCGTTGATGCTGTTGGGCGCAAGGTTGTTGACCCACGTCCTTGCCGACCCGGTTAGCATAAGAGGGACGTAGCGCACGGTTGTGCGCTTGTTCCCATGGGCAATGCCGACTGTCGTGGCATAGTCGGTAAGCCAATCTCCCGGCTTCATGCTGCTGTCGTACTTGGGGGTGTCCCTGGGCAGGGAGAACTTATCTAGAAATGGCTCGTTCCGGATGCGGGGTCCGAAACAAACCGGGCCGGTTGAATCTTCTTCCTCCGTGACGCACGCTTGAGCGAGGAGCTTGATGTGGTCACGGGCATCCGGACAATCCGGGTTGGGCGCTCCCACCCGGCCCGAGAGACAGGAACCAGCGCGTCTAGGTGCTCCGGTTGGTGGAGGGGGAGGCAGCGGGTTGCTGTTCACCGTTTGCTCCTGGCGCGGCTGGCCCCTGTTGCCAGAGCTGCGACGCCTGCTCCGGGCCTTAGCTGGCTGAGGGGAGGATGACTGCTGGGTGTCGCGCGGGGCGCCCCTGCTATTGGCAGGCAGCTTGCTCCCCCTGGAGTAGCTGGAGTCCTCCTGCATCTTCCGGTTGGCATCAGCCTGCTCGTCCACGATGTGGAGGAGCTCCTGCACGCGAGCGTTCTGGTGGGCTCACTCCTTGCCCTCCAGATTGGGCAGTTCCTCTGCCGCGGCTCGCGCCACGCACAGGTTCTTGATGGGCGTGCTGTAGGTGGGCCGGATGAGGGCGGGTGCGGGATCCGGCTCCCCATCCTACCGCCTAGCTCGCCGCCCCGGCGCCGTACCTGGCCATGCCAGCTCGGCTCCGGGGTAGCCGGAGTGAAGCCATGCGCGCGGTCGTACTCGCGCCGGGTGATCTCGAGTTGCTTGCGGGTTGCCGCCAGCTCCATGGCCTCCTGGAGGAGGATCTGTCTCTCCATGGCGAAGTTGGCTTCCGCCTCCTCCGGGTTATCCCCGAGGTTAACCGACGTCAGGAGCCGATCAATGGCATCCTCCACCGGATTCCGAGGCTACGAAGGGACGAAGTTCCAACCTCGTCCGCGCCTCACTCCCGCGGCTGGCGAGGGTGAGAGCTAGAGCCGGCCATCATGACCTCCACGCCGCAGGGAGCGACGGAGGCGCTACCACCCGGATGCGGCAGCCCCACGACAGAGACGATCTCCCTAGGGAAGTCCTTTGGGACGGTGGCAACGTAGACAGGGAGGTCGCCGAAGAGCAGGATGGAGCCGTTCGCCGGGAAGGAGGTTCCGGCGAAGCAGGAAGTGTTGTCGATGACGCAGTCGAATTTGCCGAGCATGAGCACCAAGCCGGAGGCCACGCGCTCACCGGCTGAAGTGCGGGGTCCCGTGCGGAATGTGACTCCGGTCGAAGCCATCTTGCCCCACGGTGGGCGCCAACTGTCGTTGTATTGGGAACGACAGTACCTGAGAATGTTAGATAGAGGTGTGGGGACTAGCAGGGAAGCTATCGACAGCGTTCGCAGGCGGGATTGGACACGAACAAGCGTAGCTAGACGCAGGAAGTACCCAGGTTCGGAGCCCTCGTGGTGAGGTAAAACTCCTACTCCTGCCGGATCTGACTATGGGATATACGAACTACAAGTGCTCCTTGAGCTGTATTCTCTAGCTACTGCCTTAAATGCTCTCAGACCAACCCTTACTACTGAGACCTTGCTTCTCCTTATATAGGCAGAGAGGCAACGGTCTCACTGGCCAGTCCAACTGGCGCGCCCCACAGGCGGGACCCAGCCCGTTGGTCATCTACAGTATCCGGTACGGTATGTCCCATCGGAGTATGAGCGGTATGGCTATCGTAGGCACAGTGGACGCCATGCAAGCTGTCGTCAGCATCGGGCCACTGTTCCTGCATCATCCCCACAAAGTCTTCGGTATGGCCGAGTAGTGGTTGGTCTTGTCATCGTACAGGGCATACTATGCATTGATACGCACGTCGTCATGTCTCCTTGATTGGTTCCGGCTACGTCGCCGTAGCCGGCTGCTTCTTGTCGATCTGGCTACCGTGCGATAGCTAGCTAGGCTTGCTTTGTCCGGCTACATCTGGCCAGCCGGACGCTATCCGACTGCCTTGTTTCTTGTCCGGTTGGGGTACCTGGGGATCTTCCCCCCGACAGGCTCTATAATGGGAAGTGAATCGAATTCACCTTCTAGTTCTTCTACGGACTTGTCCTCCATAACCATTTCTTCATAATTTAAGTCTTCATTTATTTCTTCTTTTTGATCCCTAAAGAAGAGAGCTACCATTTCCTTAATAGTTTTCTCTTTCTCTTCTTCTTCTTGTGTTTGTAGAGGCCTGTCTTAAAATCTGGAAAAGTGGAATTCTTTTTCTGCTTCCCCAAGCTTAAGAGATAAATATCCTTTTTGAAATCAACTTTGGCACCTAAATCACTAAAAAAATTCTTCCAAATATAATTGGGCTAAGAGTGTCAGCTCGCATATCAACAACTACAAAATCAACAGGAAAGTTATCATTGCCAATTGTGACAGTTGCATATTCAACTACTCCCATTGGAATTCTAAGAGTTTTATTGGCTAACATGATTGTCATATCAGTATTTTCAATTATAGATGGTTCTATTTCTTCTTATATTTCTAAATAGAAATCATAAGATATAACATTAACTTTGGTGCCAAGATCGCATAAACCCTAATACGAGGTTTCCTTAAATATACAGGGAAGAATAGGCTTACCCACATCTTTTACCTTTTTTTTACCTTCAACCAATACGGAAGTCTCTTTATCAAGTTCAACTATGTTACAATGTGCATACATAGCCATAATAGCTTCCTTGGTTACCTTTTCATCTTTGGTTTCTTCTAGATGTTCCTCAACTTTTGGCATATTTTCCTCTTCCTTCTTCTCATGTATTGCTTTGACCTGTTCATATTCAAAAATATGCTTCTGTGCAGTGTTAAGGAAAGGTATCTCATATATTGGTTCCAGGGAGGCCAGTGCTGCTTTAACTTCTTTCTTCTCAGGTTTGGGTGGTGGATCATACTTGACCAAACCCTCTTTTGGAGCTTTGATGTGTTCTTTGAAATCTTTAACAACATGTAACACAAGATCCAAATCCAAATAAAGTTCTTTAGATAATTCATTAACATGGCCCTTTTTATTATAGTCATGAATACAATCATAACCTATTTCTATGCCTCCTTCGCTTCCTAGACCAAAATTCCATGAAACTCTATGATCGCGAATTCTATTAAGTAAATCCCAAGCGTTAGTTATAGGAAGATTCATAAAGTCTCCTCTCGCGCAAGTGTCTAGTTCAATTTTATTAGGTTCAATTAAACCGCCATAAAAGATATGCAATAAATACCATTCAGGCAAATCATGATGATGACATCGATTAAGTATATCTTTAAATCTAATATAAGCTCTTACTAGTCCTTCATTAGGACGGTTCCTCCAAGTCATTATAAGATGCCTGATTCCAAAAGATTTTGATAATGGGTAATATTTTGCTAGAAACTCACTGGCTAAATTATCCCAAGTAGTAGTGGCTTCTGGGGGTTGAGATCTATACCATGAGAGAGTTGTACTAGTCAAGGTCTGACTAAAAAGTTTTACCCTTACCTCAATAGCAGTATATCCCGTTAACTGGAAAGTATCACATATATCTTTGAAACATGCAATATGCTCATATGTATCAGGATATACTTCACCTCCAGTAAATTGCTTCTTGTGTAGAATACCAAGTAGTAGAGGATTTATTTCAAATCCCCTTGTCTTCTCATTGAAGTTGTCTCTTTTATAAATATCATAGGGCTTCCCAAAGTGGCTGAGTGGGTTAGCACTAGCCATATTCTCAAACTCCATCATGTTGGTGGAAACCAGTAACTAAAAACAAAACTTAGCAAGACAAAAATAAATAAGAAAAAACTAAAAGACCTACAACGCTTAGCTCCCCGGCAACGGCGCCATAAAATAGCCATATCGTGTGTAGCTAGATTTGAAATAAAGATATCGATCCCACAGGGAGCGGGAGTCTGAAGTCTAATAACTCTTGTATTAAATACTACAATAGAAATACTAAATAAAGTTCTAAGTAACAAGATAAAATGCGAGTATTGTGTAAAAAGGTGTTTTTGGGTTTTTGGTATAAGATAACAATAAGTAAAGTAAAACAACTGAACACATAAAGTAAGTATCGTGTATGTAAAAGATATTGGAACTGCAATAGGAAAAAAGGCGTTCTCAGGGAGTAGCGGATACACCTCTAGCATTATAAATAATTAAGGTAAAGATTATTATCATGAATATTCTCAACTATGTATGTGTGGGAAGAACTCCGTATTTGGACAAATAGGCAGCAACCACTGCTCACATCATCCTCATAACCACAGCAGTCAGCAATCGACATCAATCGAATTACTGTGTTATTAAGGGACTTAATTTCGTAGGACGTATCCCATGGCATGGATAGTATTCTGTGGGTTTCCTCGGTTCCCAAGTTGATACATAAGGGGTCAATAGCTTTATAGTCACTATAAGTGCTAACACACCTCCGTCTACCAACAAGTAGTTCCCTCCATCGAGTCCCCACACGAGGCAAATGTTCAGAGGTTGACTTCTACCAACATCAAGATGATGACACTCTAACACATGGTCACAGCGATGAATATCATAATAAACTTTATCTTATTTCAATCTCATACTAGGGTTTCTCTATCTCCCCAAGAACTAATGATCTACTCAGACATGGAGGCAATGGAAATTACAACAAGATCTAGACAAGATGTAGATGGGATGGATGGAGATGGTGGTGATGTAGCGGTTGATGATGAAGATCGTTGCCTTAGCCTCCCGTATCTACGCAGGGCGAAGATGGATCCCGGTGGACGTGTTCCCCTCCAGACGCCTTCCGGAGGTGAGGTTTCGGCGATTTCTGGTTGTTCTGTATGTCGTCTCTCTGATCCAGTTGCACGGGGTGAAACTATTTGAGGAGGCGGTGGCGGCGCCAACTATACGGCTAGAAAATTATTCCCGCCGTATAGTTGGTCATTCATCTGTATGCCTTGATCGCTTCGGCTTTTCTTCTGGTGTTATTGATATTTCCCAACTAAGTGATTTACATTTTTTGACTCCTTTTCTTCCCAATACAACTGCTCCAAGAATAGTGTCCATTGTATCCATCATATGTCCTGATCCTGGTGAAAATAGACATAAAATGTGCACGCGGACACCGTAAAATTCTAAGATCCTATAACTACAATGCAAAATAATAATATAAAACATGATACAAATATGCACTCATCAGCTACTGTGGAGGATATGCTACATAGGTATAACTATGGCATGACCTTATTTCAGCACGTCTAGGTGGCCCATAAATGGTGGTCAGACTCATGGCCTATCGGATGACCTAGTTTCTAGAACTCGAAAAGGAATCCTAGTCACAAGAGGAAGACTGGCGTGCGCCGCCATGGATGGAAGCCGGTGGCTTAGAGTACAAGACATGTAACAAGTAGTATTAGTGTCGGACTATGAAGATGTACGATCATTGTTTTGCTTCTAACCCTAGGTTCGGCCGCCTATATACGCCCCACCCGAAGGGATCCCTAGGGGACAACTTACGATCCATCATTGTAGCCGAGCACTTAGTGGACTTATACTGATTTATAGCAAGAGTAGGATTCCAGCAACCGTCGTCGGATCTGAACAAGAGTAACTTGTGTAACACCTACACCTCTATAACTCTCTATGAGGACTCTTCATGGTGTACTCTTCAATAATACCACGACACTTGTCTTTGTCATGCCGTTACGAAGGTCCTTCATGGATGCATGAGCAGAAAGAGGAAGCATTGGTTGCACAATTGCTAGACATTCTAGACTAATAAAACCTGGACAACCCACTCTGATGGCTCCGAAGATATCTAAGGGCATCTCCATTGGGCCGAACCAACCAGCCCGGGCGCATCCGAACGCGTCCACGCGGGATGTGCATGGCCTTCCAGCGGCCTAACCCATCCGGACCGACGCGTCCAGCTCGACTCATCTATGCACCTAATTTGGGCAACGCTTGGGTCAGCCCGAACAACGTGCGCGACCTCCCGTGTCCGACCATCACCTTTGGTGGTCCCTCCCACCAGTGCCACACAGACCACTCCACTTCTCTCTCCAAAAATCCTCTCCCAAAATTCTACTAGTGGGAGCAGCGGGAAAGACGATGGATCCTGCAACCATGGTCGAAGTTGTGCCCTCAGGCGTTCCCACCACCAAGAAGCGTGGACAAACGAAGAATCTTGCCAAGGACCTGACGGTGGAGGAGAGGAAAGCTGAGACGGTGAAGCGCGTAGGCCAGTGGGTTGCGGAGTGGGCTCGACTCGCCCAAGCCAAGCTCGACAAGGAGTGTCGGGAGGAGAACGAGCGCTTCCTCACCTCGCGGAACAGGGCCAACCACAACGAGCTGGCAGTGGATGCCACTAAGCACGTCGTGAACATGATAAAGCAGGAGGAGCTCACCACCACTTCCGGTGGCGCTATGGCCTTCGGTGCCGGTGGCGTCGCTATCCCTGGCCTGTCCATGGCCGACGCATCCTCTACCAGCTCCGTCACGTCCATTCCTTGTGGCCAGCCCAGGACGCTAGGCCAGCGCACACCTTCGCTCAGAGGCCACACTAGGATCTTCGCCTCGTTGTCCCAGTTCATCCATCCCCGCATGGCGTCATAGGAGGCGGGAGAGCCCTCCATCGACCTCAACCGCACTCCAATGACCGCGGACACAACCCAGAGGCATCAAAGAAGCAATGGTCCATCTCCGCTGCGGACATGCCGGTCCCAGTCAACCTGTTCGGCAGAATGTCTGACGTGTCGGTGACCAACGACGGCACAGTATGGTCGCGACATTTCTCTGCCTTTGCTAGCACACCGCTCCCGTCTCTTTATCATGGCCAAATTGGGTGTAGGATTTCATGGCCAATGATGCCGAGGACGCCATGCATGACATGATCAACGAGGGTGGCAATGGCTATGGCGACGGCTTATGGCAAGGACGCAGAGACCCGGTAAGAGACCCAGCAAGATGCCTACAACATTGTGAATGAGTCATTGTTTGGAAACGATAGCGCTTCCATGGGCGAGGGGGTCACTGCCGCGTCACTGGCCGCTTCACTTGCGGCGTTGCTCGTTGGTAGCAAGAAGTTGAGCCAATGAACCTTGAGCTACACCATCGATGAGGACAAGATCCTATGTAAGGAATGGATGGAGGTTTCGCAAGATCCACTATGCGGCGCCGAGGAAAAGGGCTTTGCCTACTAGAAAAAGGTGGGCAGGTTCTTCCATGAGCATAGGAAATTCGGGAAGGACGCCTTCTATAGCGATCGAAATAATATCTCTCTCTCCAAGCGATAGGGCACCATCCATGCCAAGTGTAGCAAGTTCCAAGCTCCTACGATAATACGAGATGGTGATGAAAAGGAAAATAAGCGGCATGTTGCCGGTTGACATGGTAAAACCTGTTCCTCTCCTTATCGATGTCTTGCATATGCATTGAGCCATTTTTGGCATCCATATGTGTAGGTCATGAAAGCAATGGAGCACTTCAAGAAGGTGAATGACAACAAGGCCTTCACGTTGTCCCATTGTTGGACGTTGATCAAGGACTGCAAAAAATAGGAGAATATCTATGCCCTTTGGAAAGAACTTGACAACAAGAAGAAGGGCAAGAGCAATGCTTCTACGGCCAGTGTCATCGACCTAGACGACGGCAATGACGAAGGCTTCGCCAACCTGGTAGGCGCCCATGCCTGCCGGCCTGGAGGCCACAAGGCTACGAAGCCCGACATCGCCCATCAGGCGGGTTTCTTAGCATTCCAAGAGACGTTGAGAAAGGGGCCACCGCCATGGCAGCAGACCATCCGGGCACGCGATGCTTGAACGGCAATGGCAATGGCGACTGCAATTTTTCGGGCAGAGAAGTTGCCGTTCTTTTGGACATTGTGTATGCTATCGCCCCCTTTTGCATATATGAGATCCAATGGCCACTTGTTGGCGATGCTCAAAGGGTGGTGACACATGTCTGCTAATTTATTTGATAGTCAATTTGTGTGCTATTGCCTATGAATTTGAGTGTTTGACCATTGACAAAGCCTTGGCCAGCAATGACGCGAAGAAACACCAGGCGCAGATAGATGGGCCGCGCCGCTGAGCGTGGCTGGCCGGACATGCCGGACCACGATCCCAAAGCGACTGCGGGCTGACCTAAATGGACAGAAACAGACCATTTCGACCACACGTTTGGATCACCCTGGTGGAGATGCCCTAAAAACACGCAATCCGCGTACTTCATCATAATTTGTAAAGATGTGGCTTGGAGCAGCCGGGTTGCCTGGGGTTTTACTTTTTCTCGGATTTGATATGAGAAATCATGGAGGGCAAGTTGGACAGAGTAGCAGTCGTACTTGGCTCATAGCTAATTTGGATCATATCTATATCTACTCCCTAAATAAAGATGATTTAGTTTTTGCGAAACGAATGTCACGGAGGATTAACTTGCCTAACATCAACTAGCAATATCTACAAAAGTTACAACAACTCAGGTATGAAATTTGCATTTTGATGATATTTGTAATGCTAACCTTGCGCTAAGTTGACACACAAAGGCGAGTGGTGCCAAACAAGAAAGACACCACGTACACAGCTACGGCTCTATAAATCCTGCCAAAACAACGCGGACCGTAGCGCTCTATTTTTGGTAAAAACAGTTCAACGGTAAACGTAATTTGTTATCAACGGTAAACATGAACAGTTATCAACCCTAAAAGTTAACTTCGTTTAACATATTTTGACACCTTTTTTAGCTTAGAATTTATCAGCTGAGTAATATGTCACTTACCGTTGTTTACATATTGTTACGGGCTTCAAATCTTAGTCTGCTTGGGTTAGCTTCACATGACACCTTGATAACTACATAAATAGCAGGTGGTGGCTAGTTACTTAATACTCGATAGCTTCATATTAACAAAACGTATATGGTACAACACCGTACAAACTACATAAAAATAGTGCATCATGCTCTTTTCACTCAATGCCTTTGTAATTATGTATTCTCATGTTGTCACATATTTACGCAATACTTACATAACCACATCATCACCATGTTGATAGCACCTTTGGTAACTAAGGCAGAACAGTGTTGATGAATAGTTATTGAACACCTTGATAACTACATCAGCACTATGCTGATGACAAACTATTAAACACCTTGATAAATACATCAGTACTGTGTTGGTGACAAATTACTAAACACCTAGATAAGTACATGAGCACTGTGTTGGTAACAAAATCAAAACTAAAGACTTTTGATACAAAAATACATGTTCCAAGTCCATACATAGAAAAAAACATTACTTAAAAAGCAAATAATAAAATTTCAATAAAATACCAATTGGCAGTGGTAGACCATTTGAGTTGAAAGTGGTAGTTTGTTTAAGTTGTTCCCCACCTGTTTTTTTCCTTACGAAAACCATGGTCCCAAAAAGGGAATTAGAAAAGAAAGTTGCCCCAATAAACATGAATTGTTAGTAAAATAGATAATCAATTATACGATAAAGGGAATTGATAAATGGACATAACTTTTTATCACATATCAAATAACCATGAGAAAAGAGAATTGACAAATGTGTATGAAATTTGTGAATCCAAAAATGTTCACGGATTAAAAAGAAGTAATAATCAGATTTGTTTAGATTGAGATGTATCTAGTCATGTTGTAGTACTCGATGCATCCGAATTAGTCAAATATTAATCCAATAATTTAGATCGGAGGGAGTATTAGAAAGCAAAATAGAAAAAGAATACACAAAAAGGAGAGAATAGAAGCGGGAGATTAAGCGAGGATGGCCGGTCACCTATGTGCATGATATAATGAGTGTAGCGGGCCCTAGTATGCAATGCATGGGAGAGAAAAAGGGACCAGAAACCGAAGCACATCGCGCGCGAGAGATGTACCGACCTGTAGACCCCACCGGTTTGTCTTATCTGCATGCGCGAAGAGAAAATGAACTGATTCTTGCGATTATCCGAGGCGCTGCCGCGCTGACCGCAGCGGGCGGTCGACCGCCGAAGGGAGAATCCCCGGAACAACCCTAGAAAGTATGCAGATTTTGACTAATCGTCACGACGACGGACACCTCTAGTGAACATGCCGTACGTGATATGCACCCCTCGTCTCTCGCCTGATCACATCACACTGGACCGATCAGGAGGCCAATTTTCTTCGTTCGAGTTTGGCAAGAGCGCACTTGTACTCCCTCGAAGCACGACTGCACGAGTGTGCTGGCACATCTCGTCCCTTTACATCAAGCCGTTTTAATTTGCAAAAGTTGATTGTTACGATGACCGCGCATAGCCCTTAATTTTTGTCACACCGCTAACTCTTTTCTCCATCGACTGGGCAATCATGCTACCTACTCCGTGCAGGTCGCCACTCCACTGCTGCTCGCAGCAAGCGGCGGCCTTCGATACCGTCAGTGCGCGGCGTCACGATGTCGCTGCCGTCGCCGCACGCGGCATCACGGGGCGCGCACGGCAGTGCGGCGGAGACGTGACGCCGCGCTGGCGTGCATGCCTCCGCTGGCGCACCGGCAGGTGAAGTTGGCGCTGGCGGGCGAAACGGAGTTGGCGCTGACGCGCGCCTTCTCCCGTCCGAGGTGACCGCGGACGTCGCCCAATTCCGCAACGCCTCTTGAAACGCACTGGGCTCAGTGGACGTGCGCCGCGGGGTGTCTGGATCGTCGATACGTACACATGCATAGTTGCGTACTACTCCCTCCGTTTCAAAATATAAGATGTTTTAGTTTTGTAAAATATATCTAAACTCTTTTTAGTGTGTAGGTTCATCTATTTTGAAGTGAAACATACTAAAAGTGTCTAGATACCTTTAACAAAGCTAAAACATCTTATAGAATATAAGATGTTTTAGTTTTATAAAACCCCATTCTGACACAAAAATCTCCGAACCAATACGTTTGCGGTGGTCCGCCGATAAGCCGGAGATCCATGTCCGTCTAGAACAGAGCACTGCATCCAAGTCGTCCCCAATTTATCGGCACCTGAACATTTTTTTATAACAAGTCTAGAACAGAGCACTGCATCCAAATCGTCCCCAATTTATCCGCACCTGAGCATTTTTTTATAACAAACATAATTCCTATTTGGTTAAAATGACAATATTACAAGGTAGATCTTGCATTGCAAAATGAAATCTAGTAAAACACGCAAACTAAATTACCACTGCAAGGTAGATTTTGGTATACTACTTCTACAACCCAATAACCCTAGAACGGCGGCACGCCGCCGAAACGCATGCCATTAGATGTCGAGGTAGCGGAAGGCAGCGCTATTCATCGTCACCGGGGCGCACATACTCACAAGCCGAGTGAGCGGAAGGCTGCCTCGTCAAGCGGGTTCAGTGGTCCAACGAGGCCCCACTCCACCTCGAGGGAGTGGACGACCGCCTTTTGCTTGTCGAGCTTCTCCTGAGCTTGCTTGAGGCGGAGACGCACAGCCGCGTCGTCGGGGTTCACGTGCACCTCGCGGAGGCACCCTCAGTGAGTTTCGCGAGCTCTTGCCATCAGAGGTGCTCCAACAAGATGATGTAGTTGAAGATGTCCCACCCAAAGGGGCGACCGGTGGTTCGGGAGGTTGGTCATCCATGCACCGAGCTGAGCACCCGTTAAACGGCCTCCGGGAGGGACCATTCTCATGGTCGCAGCCCACGGCCATGGATCTAGGGTTTGGCAGGAGCAGGTGCTAGCTGGGTGAGAGTGGAGGGGCGAGACGTGAATGGGGGATGGTGCGGCCGGTGTGTGCCTAGCGGGAGGGCCCAAGCCAGACAAATATATGCGCATCCGGGCACAGCCTATCCAGTATACCGCAAAGTCAGCCCACATTTGGGCTGGGAATATGGGGAAACAGACTGGTCCATGGGACGCTATTATGCCTTACCCCATGTTCGGTCAGACAGGATCAGACGACACCGATCTGTTTGCTGGGGCAGGGGCGTTGTAGTTGGCCTTAGTGTTTACACTTGGGGCAAGTCCAACACAACTGCATTTCGGGTGCTGAAAGTGTCCGAAATGATCCGTTTGTGGTGGCCCACGGATAGCCATAGTGCCTTTGAATGCCAAGCGAGGTCATCGCACCCAATGGGCTAACATGTTTTGGTTCATTTTGGTTCGTGGACAGAACTGTGGCTCTCCATTAATGGTGGTGCACGCTCTCCCGTCATAGTTTGGGAGGCAAATACGGCCTCTTCCTCCCCATTTCCCCCTACTTCTAGCCACTATTTCCCGTGCACCATTTCCCGCCCACTGCCACCTACAAGAGCTCACCGTCGTAAGTGGGGATGACTGATGACCCACAAGTATAGGGGGTGTATCACAGTATTTTCGATAAGTAAGAGTGTTGAGCCCAACGAGGAGCAGAAGGTGTTGGCGAATGGCTTGGAGCAGGAATTTTCTGTAAATACTTGGCAAACGGATTTTTAGGGGTTTTTGATAATGCAGGTAAATAAAGTACGAGTAAATAAAAGACAATAAGAATAAATACAGCAAGTGGCCCAATCCTTTCTTTAGAAAAGGACAAACCGATTGTATTACTTAAGATGACAAAACGTTCTCGAGGACACATGGGAATATCGTCAGGTGCTTTCGCTTCATATAGTTGATTAATCTTCTTTAGTTTTTAAGTGTTGTGTGGGTGAACCTGTGCTAATGTACCGACCTTCCTAGGACTAATACATACTTGTGATTATACCCCTTGCAAGCATTCGCAAGTACAAGAAAGTAATTAAGGTAGAAACCTAACCACAACTTTAAACTCTAAGACCCTGACGTCCCTTGTGCAAAGGTTTTCTAACGGGGGGTCAGGTTTCTGTCACTTCGGCAACCCCTACGATTATTAGCCAAATACACAATGCATTTCCCTAGGCCCATATAGGTGAAGTGTCATGTAGTCGACATTCACATGACACCACTAGAAGAAGTACACCACAACTTAAATATCAAACCATTGAACCTTTCTCAACACAATTCCACTACTAACAACATGACTTCTCTCATGTCCTCAAGAACAAAACGAACTATTCACAAGATTTCAGTGGTTCACTCAATAGCATCAACTACAAGGAGTAATCAACACCGGGAAAGTTTTCCCTAAGAACTATGCAAGATTCAACCCAATTGTTACAGCGGTATGAAGTGGTGATGATGGGGCTGGTGGAGATGATGGTGGTAATGATGATGATGATGATCCCGATGAAGTCCAACTTGATGGTGGTGTTGATGGCGACGATCTCCCCTCTTCGGCAAGGAATTCACCCGGCAGAATTCTGTCTGCCGGAGAAATATTTCTCTCTCTGTGTTTTCCGCCCCGCAGAGGCGGCAGAATATTTCTGTGGTCGCTCCCCTAGTATTAGGGTTTCGTGGGGGTAATATACGCCAAAGGGGAGAGCCAGGAGGTGGCCAGGGCGGCCATACCACCTGGTGGCGCGGCCTGGAGTGGCCCGCGCCAGGGGTGGTGTGGGCCCCCTGTGGCCCATCTCCACTCCCCCTTCTGGCATCCTTCGTCTTCTGGAAAAATAGAATTTTCCATGTATTTCCCCAGATTTTTTGATCTTCACGAATTTCGCCTCCAAACAACACCCTTTTCCATCAGAATCCTGACTGCAGCGGTCCATGCTCCAAAATTCATCAACCATGCAAAAAATAGATGAAATAACATAAGTATCATCTCTTAATATGAAATATATCAATGAATAACAGTAAATTTATGATATAGAATAGTGATGAAAAATGGACGTATGAACTCCCCCAAGCTTAGAGTTCGCTTGTCCCCAAGTGAAAACTGGGCTCAGTAAACATGACCTCAGGTTTATGGAGTGAAGAGTCGATAAAACAATACGAACAAGAAGCATCACATTCATCAATACACAAATCATAATAGAAGACAACTCACTATTATATAACTTAACTTGCAATAAGCAAAGGAAACACAATAAATATACATAAAGTAAATCATAATTTGTAATGGCAAACCTTGCTCTTGATCAAGAATAGTTGACAATTTGTAGGAGTTCACAAATAACTGGTTTTCAATGATAGCTTTCAAACTAGTAATCACCAAGATAAGAGAAATGTGCAAAACAAGGAACATAAGAAACATGATTGAATAAATCGTCATATGAATGAATGAAACACAACAACTCAAAATACTTGCTGAGGTAGAAGGGAATAGGTTTACTGACTCAACTAAAAGTAAAAGATAGGCCCTTCGGAAAGGGAAGAAGGGATTTCAAGTTTCATAAAGAGTTTCCAAAAATTATGGTACTTATTAGCTTTCAGCTCTCATTGCCCCTATCATAAGCATATTTAGGTGATTAAGGTTAAAGTGACACAACTAAGAGGATATGCTTGACAAGTTATAAGTTGAAATCTCATGCCCCTTACTTATGAGTACCGAACCTCATGCTACTCAACTCCAGTCACACGTAAGCTCTTGTCATTGTAAATACGTATGTATCATAGAGAACCGCCAACGGGGTACCCCTTGCATATAATACATGAGCTATCCCATAATCAAAATGGCAAGGCAAGCAGACAATGAGCATCTCATCGATCTTTTTATTTGCTATTTGCATAGGTTTTTATTTAGGATGCTTCATAGAGTGCTCATTATGGTTATGCTGCAAGTTTCCACCATCATTAGGCATGGCTTAGGCTAGCGGCCCAGACGTTTCTCTAACACACACACAAACTCCATGATCTTACAAGTTCCCATTTTATTTGACACCGCCGGGATCCATAAGTAAAAGAATCATGATATCAACGGAATAATAAGTGAAATATTGAAAGCGTTCCCCATGATGCATGGTTCTGCTAACTTCAGCTTATAAAGCGCAAGCATATACACAATATAGATGGGCACAATGGTTCAAGTTCATTAAGTGCAAGCAAGTAAAGTGTTCCATCAAGTTCGTGAGAGCTTTAATCACTAATTATCTCATAACAAGTTTAATTTGGAAGGTAGATAAAAAACATGAATTTACTTGGAATAGAAATAGTGCTAGTAGGTAGGTATGGTGGACACAAATGGCATAGGTTTTGGTTTAAGGATTGGATGCATGAGAAGCAGTCCCTCTCGGTACAGGTTTTTGGCTAGCAAGGCTGGGTAGCAAGCATAAGAGTTGAAGGAAACAAACAAACATACAAGTGATAAAAACAAACATGCAGTCTTCCTTGGAAGTACAAAAGATCTTAACTAGAAAATACTAAACTTATGAGCAAATCAAGAAAGAAAGATGATGAAATTATATTTCTTTAAGAATACTTTTGTCTTTTTCATTCAATTCTCAAAAATAGTATTGCTACTGACCAAGCCAGGTTTGCCAAAACCAACTAAATTAACTCAATGATACCAAAGTGATACCAATAATAATGACAAGATCAATCATATAACCATGAATTGAAAACTAATATAAGGTATGCAAAAGAGTAAATGATAGAACTTCTCATTAATATTCCATAATGGCAACTCACACCAAGGGATACATAGGTATCTAACGAGAGAGGGGACACTTCCATAATGTAAACCATCATACATGATAACTTCTCTATTCATGATATGACTCTACTAAAAAGTTAAAAAGATAGAAGATAGTGATATGATACCGCGACACTCCCCCAAGCTTGGAACAAACCAAGGGGATGCCAAAACCTGATGACGAATTACTCCTTCGGTGGTGATGGTATTCTCTTGATGAGATTTTTGATTAGTTTCCCCAAGTCCTCAATCTTCAAGGTGAGAGTACGAATCAACTCTGAGTTTTGCTCAATGCGGCTCATGATCATGTCGAGTTGCCAATTCCAGCTCTTGCGATTCTTTCCCCACTCTTCCTCCTTGAAGTCATCTTTTCCTGTATGGTTAGAACGAGGCATATCCCAATTGGAGGGTAGTTTCTCCTTGGGCATTGATGTCTATGCACTTATTCTTGTAGACAGTTGTTGGGCCTCCAAGTGTAGAGGTTTGTAGAATAGCAGCAATTTTTCCCTTAAGTGGATCACCCCAAGGTTTATCGAACTCAGGGAGGAAGTGGTCAAAGGTATCCCCTCTCAACCAACCTTGCAATCAAGATACAAGAAGTCTCTTGTGTCCCCAACACACCCAGTACACTTGTCAGGTGTATAGGTGCACTAGTTCGGCGAAGAGATAGTGAAATACAAGTGGTATAGATAATTATAAGTGGTAACGGTGATAGAAAATAGCTTGATGGCGTGGAAAAGACTAAAGGCAAACTGAAATAAAGATGGAAGCAAGCAAACATGTAACAGATCTAATTGCAAATGGTGTTTCAATGCTTAGAAACAAGGCCTGGGGATCATACTTTCACTAGTGAACACTCTCATATAAATATATTCTTCTTTATGATACTACGCTAAACTAATCTTCGGTTGGACACTCTAATCGATGGTAGGGCTATAACAGCACACCTCAAAGTTAATCTTTCCCATCTAGAAAACCCCACACTGTCACCTTGACTACTAGATGAGTCCAACAAACACCACAATTTCATAAAGACATCCAACTCCAAATATAACTCATAACAAGTATTTGTAATCTCTAGCCTAAGTGCCACCATGGTGTGCACACTGTCAACTTCACACACATGGGGAGAGCAGAGATATATTAAAGCAAGCAAGGTAGATCTATAGATTACAAGCTCATGATCACAATATGATCATGCATAGAGAGAGAGATGAACACATAGCTACCGGTAGAACCCTTAGCCTTAAGGAAGAACTACTCCCTCATCATCATAAGAATCAGCAACGACGATGGAGATGGTGGTGGAGATCGATGGAGATGGCTCCGGGGGCACTTCCCCGTCCCGGCACGGTGCCGAAACAGAGACTTTCTGTCCCCTGAATCTCCCCTTCCGTGGTGGCGGCGCTGCGGAACTTTTCGTGGCTGGAGGTTTGACGACTTAGGGTTTTTGCATCGGGAGGCTCTTATAGGCGAGAGGGGAGACCGAGGGGGTGCTGGAGGGGCCCACACCACCCCTTGGCGCGGCCTGGCCTGGCCCGTGCCACGAGGTGGTGTGGCTAGCCCCTGGCCCCTCTCCGTCTCGTCTTCTGGCTCCGTGAGTCTCCCGGTAAAATATCGACTTTGGCTTTTGTCCGGTCCAATTCCGAGAATATTGATTTTCTGACTTTCCTGGAACCAAAAACAGCATAAAACAGGCAACTGGCTATGGCATCTTGGTAATAGGTTAGTCCAAGAAATCATATGAAAAGTACTCCAAAGTGTGGACAAAACACAAGAAAGTAGATAAAACCAAGCATGGAACATCAAAAATTATAGATACATTTGCAATGTATCAACATCCCCAAGCTTAACTCCTTCTCGTCCTCGAGTAGGTAAGTGATAAAAAGAAAGAATAATTTTTTAGGTGACATGCAACATCATAAACTTGATCAAAGTATTTGCAAAACATTCATAGCTGCGATCATAGTATTTCAATCATAACATGAAAGATAACGTTCTAGCAATAAGACAAAGCAACTATGTTGCAACATAAAAAGGCACAAACAAAAGATTCATGAATAACAATACTTTGCAAGACGTTTGTTTGTTTCACATAAAGAAAACATAGCATAATGGCATTCAGCTTGTCCCTCATAGAGTAGCAAACATAAATGCATAGGACACCTTCAAAGTTCATAAGAGTGACTAGATACAAATAGTTTAAAACAAGCAATATGAAGTTATGCATCAATCAACTAGTCTTGGGACAATGCACATAGAACTAAGAATGGCCACTATGCTCTCAAAGTAGGTGCATAAAGGTAGAAGGTGGGGACTCAGTATATAGGTGGAAGAAAGGCCTTCATAGAAGGAAGTAGGGATTCAAGTTTCATAAAGAGCTTCCAAAAATTATGGTACTTAATAGCTTTCAGCTCTCATTGCCCCTATCATAAGCATCTTTAAGGTGATTAAGGTTAAAGTGACACAACTAAGAGGATGTGCTTGACAAGTTATAAACTGAAATCTCATGCCCCTTACTTACGAAGACCGAACCTCATGCTACTCAACTTTAGTCACGAGTAAGCTCTTGTCATTGTAAGTACATATGTATCATAAAGAACGGCCAACGGGGTACCCCTTGCACATGATACAGGAGCTATCCCATAATAAAAATAAGCAAACAATGAGCATCTCAGCGATCTTTTTATTTGCTATTTGCATAGGTTTTTATTGAGGATGCTTCATAGAATGCTCATTATGGTGATGCTGCAAGTTTCCACCATGATTAGGCATGGCTTAGGCTAGCGGCCCAGGCATTTCTCTAACACACATACAAACTCCATGATCTTACAAGTTCCACTTTTATTTCACAACTCTAGGATCCGTAAGCAAAAGAACATGATATCAACGGGGTACAAAGTACAAGTGCAATGTTGAAAGTGTTCCCCGTGATACATGGTTATGCTAATTTCAAATTATAAAGCGCAAGCATATATGCAACAAAGAAGGTCCCAATGGTTCAAGTTTATTAGATGCAAAAAAGTAAAGTGTGCCATCAAGTTCGTGAGAGCTTTAATCACTAGTTTTCTCATAACAAGTTTAATTTGGAAGGTAAACAAAAGCATGAATATACTTGGAATAGCATAAGCTAGTAGGTAGGTATGGTGGACTCTTTGGAATAACTTGGTTTAAGGAGTTGGATGCATGAGTAAAACTTATACGTGGTTGTGGAGGCTAGCAAAAGACTGGGAGCGACAAACTAAGAGAGCAATAATGGCCATAATCATGCAAAGCGACAAAACATCATTGATCAAAGCATAAAGTGATACTACAAGTTGAAAACTAAAGGATCATAAAGGCTATGGTGACTTGATATAGTCATAACATGGTGTGAGCATGTGCCAAGTCAACCCAAATAAAGCATCAAACGAGAATACCACTATATTATGCTTTAATATGCTAAACAACGCATGATTCATCCAAGGCACATTAAGCAATCTCAATTGTTTATAACAAGTCATGCTACAGCAAATAATACTAAGAATAAAGCCAAAACAATATCAAGCATGGCATGACAAAGCATGGGCCACAGTCAAAAACAAGCTCTTTTTAGCACATAAGCATGAACTTTCCTACTCTTTTCCAAACCAAACCAAACTATTTGCAAACCAATGTATGAAAGATGGGGGTCCAACCAATTTATTCACCAAACTAATCAAAACAAGAAAACGAAAAACCAAAACGAAAACAAAAAAGATGACGCTCCAAGAACAACACAGCTGTGCATTAAACAATAAAAATGAAGCGTTTGGAAGAAACCTAGGATTTTTATTGATGAAGAGGGGGATGCCTTGGGCATCCCCAAGCTTTGACGCTTGTACTTCTTGCATATTTCTTGGGGTGACACGCGTGGCATCCCCAAGCTTGAGCTTTAGTCCATCCTTCATCTCATTACTCATTCCTTCCATACACCTGAAATTTTTCCTTCATACAAAACTTCACACAATCTTTATTAGCAACATTAGTGCACTCAAGATAATAGGTCTTAAGGTTCAGTTATAACATCAAATAAACTTCCATTAGAACACTAGCTACTGTAGCACTTCCCTCAAAAATCTGAATTCCCGAAAAGAACTCAAAAAGGAACCAACAAGAAGAAAATGCAAAAAAAAGGCAGAAATCTGTCAAAACAGACCAGCAGGTAAAGACGAATTTTTTCGAAGACCTTCTGTTGCTCAAATCGAAAAGTGTTGATCTAACGAAAGTTAGATAACAACCTAAGACAAAAGCACAAAACTTCACGCCTCAAAAAGACCTACAGATATTGTACGCGAATATTTACGGTGAAGCATAGAAATCTGTTTTGGGACAGCAACTTTCCCAATCATTACTTCTCTCTCATTAGAGGTTACTCTTGGCACAAAAAGAAAATAAAAAGGATAAGAAGCGGTTATTATAGAAGTAATAACTTCCAAGACTCATCTAAAACTTTTGGGTTATCTCCCAATACGTACTTTTTCTTTAACGCCTTTAAGTTAGGCATGATAGTTTGAGAAGATGCTCACATAATAAATATAATTGAAGTAAAAGAGAGCATCAAGACGCAAATTCAAAACACATTTAAGTCTAACCCACTTCCTATGCATAGGAATCTTGTAAAGAAACAAGTCATGAAAGCACAAAGCAACAAGCATAGTAAAGCAAAACAAGTGCAACTTCAAGACTTTCAACATAAAGAGGGGAAACTTAACATTGTTGAGATGCATAAAACCATGTTTCCCTCTCTCATAATAACTTTCAGTAGCATTATGAATAAAATTATCAATATAATTATGACATAAAACATTCTTATCATGAGCCACATGCATATAATAATTATTACTCTCCACACAAGCATAATTATTCTTATTAATTGTAGTGGGAGCAAAATCAACAAAATAGCCATCATTATTATTCTCATCACCATAATCATCAAATATAGGAGGCATATTGTAATCATAATTAATTTCCTCCTCAATAGTAGGTGGACTGAAAATATCATATTCATCATTGTAATCATCATATATTGGAGGCATAGTATCATCAAAGTAAATTTTCTCCTCCGTGCTTGGGGGACTAAAAATATCATGCTAATTAAAACCAGCTTCCCCAAGATTAGACTTTTCCATAGCATTAGCAATAATGGTGTCCAAAGAATTCATACTAATAACATTGCTATCATCATGCAAATAAAGTTCCATAGGTTTTTTAATTTTCTCTTCAAACACTTCATGTCCTAACTCAAGATAAATACTATAAAGCTCTCTAATTTTTTTTTGTTTTCCATTAAGCCTAACTAGTGCAAACAAGAAACAAAACGACAAAATTGCAGAATCTAAAGGAAATAACTTCGAGCACTCACACCGGAGGATGTGAGTACCTTTTACCTTACCTCCCCGGCAACGGCGCCAGAAAATAGGCATTTGCCGTGGGAGGTTCTTCTTCTTTAATCCTCCGGTGTGAATACCTTTTACTTTATCTCCTCAGCAACGGCGCCAGAAAATAGGCGTTTGCCGAGGGAGGTTCTTCTTCTTTAATCTTCCGGTGTGAATACCTTTTACCTTACCTCCCCGGCAACGGCTCTAGAAAATAGCTTGATGTCTACACACTTCTATTCTTGTAGACAGTTGTTGGGCCTCCAAGTGTAGAGGTTTGTAGAACAGCAGCAAGTTTTGCCTTAAGTGGATCACCCAAGGTTTATCGAACTCAGGGAGGAAGTGGTCAAAGGTATCCCCTCTCAAGCAACCCTGCAATCAAGATACAAGAAATCTCTTGTGTCCCCAACACAGCCAATACACTTGTCAGGTGTATAGGTGCACTAGTTCGGCGAAGAGATAGTGAAATACAAGTGGTATAGATAATTATAAGTGGTAACGGTGATAGAAAATATCTTGATGGCATGGAAAAGACTAAAGGCAAACTGAAATAAAGATGGAAGCAAGCAAAAATGTAACAGATCTGATTGCAAACGGTGTTTCAATGCTTAGAAACAAGGCCTAGGAATCATACTTTCACTAGTGAACACTCTCATATAAATATATTCTTCTTTATGATACTACGCTAAACTACTCTCCGGTTGGACACTCTAATCGATGGTATGGCTATAACAGCAAACCTCAAAGTTCATCTTTCCCATCTAGAAAACCCCACACTGCCACCTTGAGTACTAGATGAGTCCAACAAACACCACAATTTCATAAAGACATCCAACTCCAAATATAACTCATAACATGTATTTGTAATCTCTAACCTAAGTGCCACCTTGGTGTGCACACTGTCAACTTCACACACATGGGGAGAGCAGAGATCTATTAAAGCACTTGAGTAGCAAGGTAGATCTATAGATTACAAGCTCATGATCACAATATGATCATGCATAGAGAGAGAGATGAACACATAGCTACTGGTAGAACCCTTAGCCTCGAGGAAGAACTACTCCCTCATCATCATGGGAATCAGCAACGGCGATGGAGATGGTGGTGGAGATCTATGGAGATGGCTCCAGGGGCACTTCCCCGTCCCGGCATGGTGCCGGAACAGAGACTTTCTGTCCCCCGAATTTCCCCTTCGGTGGCGGCGGCGCTGAGGAACTTTTCGTGGCTAGAGGCTTGACGACTTAGGGTTTTTGCATCGGGAGGCTCTTATAGGCAAGAGGGGAGACCGAGGGGGTGCCGGAGGGGCCCACACCACCCCCTGGCACGGCCTGGCTTGGCCCGCGCCAACACGTGGTGTGGCCAGTCCCTGGCCCCTCTCCGTCTCGTCTTCTGGCTCCGTGAGTCTCTCGATAAAATATCGACTTTGGCTTTTGTCCGGTCCAATTCCGAGAATATTGATATTCTGACTTTCCTGGAACCAAAAACAGCAGAAAACAGGCAACTGGCACTGTGGCATCTTGTTAATAGGTTAGTCCAAGAAATCATATGAAAAGTACTCCAAAGTGTGGACAAAACACAAGAAAGTAGATAAAACCAAGCATGGATCATCAAAAATTATAGATACATTTGCAATGTATCAGGCATATTCTGGAACTGATGCTCATGGATAAGGGTATGGAAGGGATTCATGGTGCGTGGAGGAAGTGACCATGGAGCCAAACAGTGACACGGAGGCTTCCCTCCAGTTGACATGCATGCAGTCCTTTTGATCTTGGCAGGGTTTACCAACACTCCAATGCTTGCAATGGTAGTAACGGTGTGTGTATGCGGGCCTTTCTTTGCCTCCTCTTCATCTTCACTCTTGATCTCTTTCTCCTGCCCGGGGCCTTGGAGATCTTCCTCCATAGGCTCATTTCCCTTATCCTTGGCGGAGAACATTATGCTTCTAAACTTTAAGAATAGTTCCTGGTAGATACAGATCGAAACGAAAACACGACAAGAACACGATATACGAACCTCGGAGGATCTGGGGGATTATATATTATGAAGTTTCACAACAAAAGGAAGGTACTGGGAAAAAACGGGTCGGAGACGGAGTCCAGGGTGGCCACACCACCTTCTCACACCACCAGGGGGTGGTGTGAGCCACCCTGGCTCCGTTTCCATCCCTTTTTCGCTTCGTTGCTTTTCTTGTTGGATAAAAACTGCAAAAATATAACTAGACATAATTTTCGTAGAACTTTTTTTACCCGAACTGTTACCTATTCGTAAACGGACTCTGCAGGTCTCAGAAGTTGGTCTTTGATAAATTTTTCCGGACTCAACACTTTAATAGCATCAATATCTTCATCTTCATACTCATATTGCTCGAGTCATGAAACCTTTCACTTATTAAACCATTTTCTCCACTAACCTGGAAATTTCTTTCACACAATTCTCATTAGCAACATTAGTGTAAGTGAGGTAATAAAGCTTTTAAGTTCAATTTCAACTAAAATCCATCAAAACATAAGCTACTGAAATAACTCCTTCCGAAAACCGAAAAGAATCCAAAAAGGAAATCGATTTAAGAAGCAAATGCAAGAGTGACAAAAATCTGTCAAAACAGACCAGCAGGTAAAGATCAATTTTGTAGAAAATCTTTTGTTGCTCAAATCAAAAAGTGCAAAACTAACGAAAGTTAAATAACAACCTGGGCCAGAAGCACAAACAATTACAGCTCAATCCGACATACAGAGATCTCTCACGAATTTTTACGGTGAATCACAAAAATCTGTTTCGGGACAGCAACTTCCCCAAATCTTACTTCTCTCTCATTAGAGGTTGATCTTGACACAAAAACCAAACAAAAATGATAAGGAGAGGTTATTACTGGTGTAATAACTTCCAAGAC
The DNA here is from genome assembly GCA_910589775.1 of Avena eriantha. Classification (NCBI taxonomy): domain Eukaryota; kingdom Viridiplantae; phylum Streptophyta; class Magnoliopsida; order Poales; family Poaceae; genus Avena; species Avena eriantha. Next base: position 326,903,314 of record OU342745.1, on the reverse strand, counting down.
TCAAAGAAACAAAAACAAACTGAAAGCAAAAATAAATTGGGCTGTCTCCCAAAAAGCTCTTTCTTTATAGCCATTAAGATGAGCATGATAATTTCAATGAAGCTCACATAACAATATGAATTGAAGTAAAAGAGAGCATCAAGAATCAAAAATATACATGTTTAAGTCTAACCCACTTCCTATGCAAGGGAATTTTGTAATAAAACAAGTTGTTAAAACCAGAGGCTACAAGCATAGGAAGGCAAAACAGTTGCAACATAAAAACTTTCAGCATAAAACGAGGAAACTTGATATTATTGAGATGCATAAGAACAGTCTTCCCTCTCTCATAATAGCTTTCACTATCATGCATAAATTTAATGATATAGCTATCACATGAACCATTGTAGCAATTGTTGCTTATCCTAATAGAAAACACAGGGACACTAGCTCTCATAACACCACTCTGTGAAACAATATTAGAAATATCCTTACAGAGGATAGTGTGTCCATCTTCTACATATTTAGTGACAAAGTCTTTCACATTTGCTATTACAGGTTCATCATTTTGTTCATCAGGTTCAACAGCTTTACTTGTACTTTCATTAACCATACTAGCTATCATAGAATGTTCCTTGACTTTAACTGGGAAAGGTATTTTCTCAATGTAAGATCCAGGTAATGCATGATTAGCAGTATAAACTTTAGTATTTCTTGCAGGAACGCACTTAGCAACATCTTTATATGGTGCATGATACTTATTCCACTTCTTTTTAGGAACTTCAATATAGGAAGCAAAAGCCTTAAAATAAGTTGCAATAGCTTGAGAGTCTAGACCATAAGTATTTTTAATATTTTGAAAGTCATCAGTTCCCATAAAAGATTCAATGCATTCATAATCATAATTTCTACCTAACTTCCTTCCTTTGTCATTCTCCCATGCTTCAGCATTGTATTGAATATGGTCTAGAAGGTCCCATTTAGCTTCTTCTTCCATGCGAGTGAATGTTCCAGCACAAGAGGCATCCAATAAATCCTTATCATGAAGAGGGAGCCTTGCATAAAAGTTATTGATAATAATATTGTTGGGGAGCTCATGAATAGGACATTTGAGCATTAGTAACTTCAATCTCCCCCATGCTTGAGTTGTACTCTCTCCATCAAGAGGCCAAAAGTTGTATATTTGATTCTGATCTTTATGAATCTCACTAGGAGGATAAAATTTTGAATAAAAGAGAGGCACTATTTCCTCCCATTCAAGAGCTTGACCTTTCTTCAGCATCTTATTCCATTCCTCAGCTCTTCCTTTCAATGATAATGAGAATAATTTCTTCTTGAGTTGATCTGTTATAATACCTGCACACTTGAACAACCCGCATAATTCGTGTATAAAGAGCAAATGATCACCGGGATGGACAGTTACATCTCCAACATAATAGTTATCCATAACACGATCAATAATTCTTGTACGTATTTTATAACTATCATTCTCAGCAGGTGGTGGTTCATCTAATACCTTAGCAGTGGTAGTAGCATTACGAAATAAGAAACTTAGCGAATTATCCATATTGAAAATAAAGCAACTAACAGAAGTAAACAATACTCACAGTAGAAGTTTCCTTTACCAGTTCCACTCTCCAATAGCGCTTCACTCCCCGACAACGGTGCCAGAAAATAGTCTTGATGACCCACAAGTATAGGGGGTGTATCGCATTATTTTCGATAAGTAAGAGTGTTGAACCCAACGAGGAGTAGAAGGTGTTGGCAAATGGCTTGGAGCAGGAATTCTCTGTAAATACTTGGCAAACGGATTTTAGGGGTATTTGATAATGCAGGTAAATAAAGTTTGAGTAAATAAAAGACAATAAGAATAAATACAGCAAGTGGCCCAATCCTTTCTTTAGCAAAGGACAAGCCGGTTGTATTACTTAAGATGACCAAACATTCTCAGGGACACACGGGAATATCATCAAGTGCTTTCGCTTCATATAGTTGATTAATTTTCTTTAGTTTGCTAAGTGTTGTGTGGGTGAACTTGTGCTAATGTACCGACCTTCCTAGGACTAATACATACTTGTGATTATACCCCTTGCAAGCATCCGCAAGTACAAGAAAGTAATTAAGGTAGAAACCTAACCATAGCTTTAAACTCTAAGACCCTGATGTCCCTTGTGCAAAGGTTTTCTAATGGGGGTTCAGGTTTCTATCACTCCGAAAACCCCTATGATTAGTAGCCAAATACACAATGCATTCCCCTAGGCCCATATAGGTGAAGTGTCATGTAGTCGACGTTCACATGACGCCACTAGAAGAAATACACCACAACTTAAATATAAAACCATTGAATATTTCTCAACACAATTCCACTACTAACAACATGACTTCTCCCATGTCCTCAAGAACAAAACGAACTACTCACAACACATCATATGGATCATGATCGAAGATTAAATAATGATGTGTAACAATCTGAACATAAACGATAATTAAATGGTTCACTCAATAGCATCAACTACAAGGAGTAATCAACACCGGGAAAGTTTCCCCTAAGAACTATGCAAGATTCAACCCAATTGTTATAGCGGTATGAAGTGGTGATGATTGTGCTGGTGGAGATGATGGTGGTGATGATGATGATGATCCCGATGAAGTCTAGCTTGATAGTGGTGTTGATGGCGACGATCTCCCCTCTCCGGGAAGGAATTCCCCTGGCAAAATTCTGTCTGTTGGAGAGATCTTTCTCTCTCGGTGTTTTCCGCCCTGTACAGGCGGCGGAATCTTTCTGTGGTTGCTCCCCCAGTATTAGGGTTCCGTGGGGGTAATATACACCATAGGGGAGAGCCAGGAGGTGGCCAGGGCGGCTGATGGGAATATGCCCGAAAGGCAATAATAAAGTGGTTATTATCTTATTCCATGTTTATGATAAATCTTTATTTTTCATGCTATAATTGTATTTATCGAAAACATCAATACATGTGTGTTTAATAAACAAAAAGGGTTCCTAGTTATGCCTCTCTTATAGACTAGCTTGTTGATTAACAAGATGATCAAGGTTTCCTGATCATAGACATTGGATGTTGTTAATAGCAAGGTCACAACATTAGTTGAATGATGTGATGACCATTCATCCGAAGTATAGCATTACGATGAAAGTCATTATGTTTATATTGCTATAACACCATACGAAGTAATCTTTATCCTTAGACCATGAGATCATGCTAATTTCTAACACGTGAAGAGTATCTTGATAACATCAAACGTCACACCGTAACAGGGTGACTATAAAGATGGGTTCAGTGCTACGAAGGTGTTATGTTGAGGCTCATGGATCAAGAGTGGAATTTGTCAATCCCGATGACGGATAGATATACTCTGGGCCCTCTTGGTGATATCACATTAAGATAGCTTGCAAGCAAGTGATGTCATCAGTAGAATGTTATATCACGGGAACGAGAAAAGAGTGCACGTCGGCAACGAGATGAAACTAGGTATGGAGGTACCGATGATCGAATTTTGGACATGTAATATATCACGAGACAAAGGGATTTAGTTACAAGCGTTAAAGGTTCTCACGATCATAGAAGTCATCGCTGAATATGCAGGAGTCAGTATGGATCTCCAGGTCCCGCTTCTGATTATTGATCTGAGAGGAGTCTCAATCCTGTCTGCATTATTCGCGAACCATAGGGTGACACACTTAAGAGTTACCGGACACCATTTTGGAGCACATATGTTTCGATAGAAACCGGAATTGTTTCGGGTGAAATTGCAGAAAGTGGTTCTGCATGTGATATTAAAATATTGCAAGGGGTTTTATACGAATGTTTGTTAATTAAAGTAATTAACAAATTTCTGAATAAAAATAATAAAAGTGTTTTATTAAATGAGAGAGCATTAAATTTGGAGAAATTTAATGCATTTAAAGTGGAGACTTTAAAAGGGAATGTGAAGAGGCATTTTAATGTGGAGGGGTTACCACCAGATGAATGGAAGAGGTGAAGAGGCACCTCCTCCATGCACCGGCCATGAAGGAGGGGCACCCCCCTCCTCCTATAAAAGGCCACCCTCTCTTCACTTCTCACACACACCTCCTTGTGAATGATCTCTCTCCCCCTCTAGTATTATTCCCCCATGGTCTTGGATTACCGAGATACATGTTCCCGGTAGCTTTATCTGGAAAAGAGTTGCTGCTTCCGCTGCTTTGCTGGAGCGAGGGACGGAGGTTGTCGGGGTACCGGACGTGTGTGTGATCATGGATGCACCGCTGCTTTGCGGTGCTAGACTTGGTGCTGCTGGAGCTGGATCTGATGGACGTGCTGGAGCCGGACCTGCTGGACTTCCTCACGATCTTGAGATCGGCAAGTGTACGACTACATCAACCACGAGTTCCTACTCGTTAACAAAAATCATTGACTTCGAGGGTAAGTTCTCGTTGGATGTATGTCCACCCGTTGCTTTGTACCTAGTAGATAGATCTTGGCGTGTAGTTCACATCGTAGGAAATTTTTTGTTTTCTATGTTGTGGACCCAACAGTGGTATCAGAGCCTGATCTATGCGTAGGTTCTTTGCACGGGTAGTACACATATGTTTATATGTGGGCGATGATGATCATGTTATTGCATCTTCCATGTATTTTGGATATTGGTGCCATAGTGGGATGAAGCGGCCCGGACCAACCTTACATGTCATCGTACATGAGACCGGTTCTACGACTGACATGCAACTTGTTTTGCATAAGTGGCTGGCGGGTGTCTGTCTCTCCTACTATAGTCAATATCTGATTTACAACGAGTTGCTAATAACTTGGTTATCCTCGTTGTGGTTCATGTTCGTAGGTGATAACGGTTCTATCTCCGAAAGCCCTAAGCCATGTAAAACTTGCAATTGATAAATTAGAGGCATCTAGTTTAGATCGTTGCTGGGCCAGTGTCTTGATATGGTATTGTTGTAAGTAGATGTATGATAGATACTCTTACAACACACTCAACGTGTAAGTTCCATAGACCTTGGCCTTACACACAAAGGAATGATAGAGATCATACCACGATGCAAGTGATAGAGATCAAATGCATGGACCATATCATCTCACTTTACACATTAGATGTTAGCATCTTATACTGCTAGTTTGGCGCTTTTGGTAGCATTATAAGATGATCCCTCATTTAAATATCAAGATAAAATAAGTTCTTCCTTAAGTATGCACCGTTTTATGGATCGTGTTTCGAGACATCACGTGATGATCGGGTGTACTCGAATCTACGCTTTAGGAACGGGTGTAAGACAGTTTTACACACGCGAATACTAAGGTTCTTACTTGGCGAGCCTAGCATGTACAGACATGGCCTCGGAACACGGACCGAAAGGTTAAGCATGAGTCATATAGTTGATATGATGCCCATATAGATGCTCGCCTTTGAAGCTACATCAACTCACGTGATGATCGGACTTGGAATAGTGGATTTGGTTCATGTAATCACCAAAAAGACACGAGGGATGTCGTTTTTGAGTGGGAGTTCAATAGTAATTTGGATTAGTTGAACTCAATTTGTAATAAATTAAATCAAAGTGAATTTGCATAGTTTGTTGTAATCATTGGCATTCATTTTCTACCTTAGGCTTAGTTTTTATTTGAGATAATAGAACTATAGAATTCTGGATATTTACTTTACGAACTGGTATCGTATTGTTTTGAATGTCAATTTAAAGTTTATAAGTCCTATTGCAAACTTTCAGCAAACTCGTGATTTACTCCATGAAGTTTAATAAGTAGTATTAAATCAAGAGTAAGAATTCCAATGTTAGTATCTAAAGTATCATGTTTGCCTCCATGATTATTGATATTCAAAAAGTTGTTTTAATATCAAGATTATATTGGAGCTGAAAATTGTTTCAGAAACCATCATGTGTGAAAGATATTGTGATATCTGAAACAATGTTTTTTGGTTGCATTATGATAGAGTATAATTTAGCAAAATACATGTTCTCATATTGTATGAGAATTTGTGAAGGATGGAGATGCTAGGCATCCGAATCTACCAAAAAGGTTTTGGGAACTGATATTATACTCGTGATTCTTCCTTATAAGCTATAGTAGCTTGATCATGAAAGTTGTCATGATAAGGATGAATAGAAGATGTAAGTAAAATGTTTACTACACTAATAGATTACTAAAGAATGAATTTTTGAAAGAACACCAAACATTTGATGATGGTGATCCACTTCAAAGTGCAAGTCCAAAGGTATTAGTATTTGACTATATACGCTTTGTACCATGTGTCATGTTGATGACACCACTATTGATGCTGATAGATTCTTTTAAAAGAAAAGGAATTGATGAAAGAGAATCTATAAAATATTTGGCAGAAAATAAAAGGTTGGAGATGTCCAACTTAGGTATATAGAAGATATACATGTTATGGCTGTATTCCTTGCTTGTTAAACAATGTGGCTCTTAGGTATTGGATACCGGTATTGGATACCGAATTGGTTGGTATGAAGTGTCATACAGGACAACGCAATTCATGAACTACAATGGCCTAAGTAACTAGCAAGAGAATGAGTGATGATGTTCATCGAAAACAAATAAAGTGTTATTGTGTTTTTCGTTGTCATCAAACCAAGCCTTCAAGATTTGTTTAAATAATTGTTATTTTTTTCCGGTACTATGAGAACAATGGCTGTTCAAATAATTACTGTATTCCATAAAGGATGGATGAACTTTTACAAGTCTAGTTGGAGAAATCACATCCATAAACACTATTGCTAAAATGTCGCAAGACAAATGATTGAAAGATCACTTATGAAGTGACATCGCTGTTTAAATTATATTTGAAAGAAAACATGAAGAAACTCCATGTTGATGGATTTTTGGAATCTTTGATTTTGATCAATTGACGCATGTGAGACTTTCCTCGAGATAATTGAAACTCCGTCCATAGGCCAGAGAGGAACGGATGACTAGCTTATTGTAAATTGTGCACGCTGATGTGCATAGTCCATTATGTGTAGCCATATGCGATGGATCTTTTTGCTTCATATGCTTTCTTCAAAAATTTGAGTGAATATATCTGTATATTTACTTAATAAGGAAGAAGTATGAAACATTTGAAAGTTGTTCAAAGACTTTCAAGATGAAGTGAAAAATCATTGTAACAAGAAAATAAAAGAGTTTATGATTTGATCGTAAAGGAAGATATTTGAGTTACATGTTTAGCAAAACACCTAAGATTTGAGGAAGTGTTCCATGAATTTGGATTTCCTGGTAAACCATAGGAGTATGGCATATTCGAGAGATGAAATCAAACCATGTTTGACATGGTAAGATCAAAGGTGTCATTTATAAAACTGCCATTATGTTTTAAAGATTGAAGCTTTAGAGACTATCGCTTTTACACTGAAAAGAGCACCATCGTGATCCGTTGAAATGACACCATATAAGTTATGGTTTGGGAGAAAACCTAAATTGTCTTTTCTTAAATTTTGGTATGCTATGCATAAGTAAAATGTTTACAACCAAAGTCGGATAAACACGTCTTTGTAGGTTATCCCAAAGAATTTGTTGGGAATTTCTCCATAACACCGAGGACAAAACAGTTTGTTACTTGGAACGTCAAGTTTCTTGAGAAGGATTTTTTCGCAAAAAGTTAAGTGGGAGGACAATAGAACTTTGATAATGTTGTTGAACCTTAGCTATATGTGCTAAGTAGTGCAGTGCCGGAAAGTGTCCCGGTGGCGGCCACAATGCTCATGGCTCTCGTGATTACAAAAGGTGTTATCTCGGAGATTAGAGTTCCTATAGAACCGTGTGGGTCGGTAAGAATCAAATAGTAAGATTTGATAAGCAAGTCGTTATTGTTTTGACAATGATGCACCGACTACATGCAACGAAGCGATGATGGGCCCTGACTCCATAAAATGACTAGAAGTCATAGAATCCGTGATAGTATCCATACACGAGAAATCAAGTTTCTGAACTTGGAAGACCCTCTGGAAAGGTGTGAAGCCTATCGATCGTGTTTGGATCTATAAAGAAATAAGACATGGATGTTTGACATCTATGAAATAGTCTACATGTCAGAAAGAAGTTTACGACAATGTTCAAGGAGTTGACTATGACAAGAATTGATCTTTCATAGCGATATTTAGTCTGACGGATTAATGTAGCAACCACTACACATAATTTGGTATATGGTAATTGAATAAACAAAACAATGTTCTTCTAATAGAACGGTTACCTAGGACGTGTACATGACACGGTCCAAAGGGTTTTGTTAATTCAAAGGGTGCTAAATGGGCATGCAAACTTCAATAGTTGAAGTAAGCATAGCGGAGTTGGAATCTTCACGATGATGAAATTGTTAAAAGAGTTTAAATTCATTCGAGATGATGAGGATGCTTGCATTTGCAAGAAATTAAGTGGGAGCATTGAGACATATTTCTAATACATTATGTAGAGGACATATTGTCGATTGGAAATGATGTATCTTGTATTGACACAAGTTAAGAATTTTATTAAAATAAGATTTCGATGAAAGACTTAGGCAAAACCGGAATATTAGGCATCAATATCTATATGGATAAATTGAGGCGCTAATATGGTTGTGCCAAACATACATATATGAGATATTGAAAGGGTTCAATATGGAAACAACAAGAAAGGTTCTTGCTGCATGGAAAGGATTGTATCAAGATTCAAGTGTTTCAACACTTGGTGAGTAAAATCACATGAAGATTTTGATCGATTATACCATGATATGTATATATCCAGAATGTCCTATGCTCTAAATGTTATGAGCACATACCAGAATGATTCATAAGATGATCATTGGACAATAGTAAAGATATTCTTATGAGCTTTGGAAGAACTAAGAATATATCATGTATAAGTGACAAATAGTTAAAAGTAGTTCATTGTAAAGTGTTACATTGATACTAGTTTTGTCAGAAGATACAAATTAAATTTATCTCAATTTAGACTATGGGTGGCATAATGTAATGGAAAGGATGTTCCATGATGGATTTTGATGCGTTCCAAAGTTGAGACATTGTGACGGATACTACAACAAAAGGCTAAGTATATAACTGCTATAGTAGCAGCAAAGGAGCGCATTTGTGTTAAGTAGTTTGTTATCAAACTAGGTGTGGTTAAAAGTGGCTAATACTATGAAGATATATTGTGTGACAATAATATCAACATATTTTAACCGGAACAAACTAAAGGTCTCACCAAAGGACCAAATTTATACAATGCCATCTCATTTGAGAATGAGTCATGCGTAGAGACGCAAAGACATGCAAATACACACGGACCTGAAACTGTCAGATCCGGAGATTATGTTAACCACTAGCAATCGCATATATGCAACACCAGAAAGCCAGCCCGAGAGTCAATAATAAAGTGGTTATTATCTTATTTCATGTTTATGATAAATGTTTATTTTTCATGCTATAATTGTATTGATCGGAAACATCAATACATGTGTGTTTAATAAACAAAAAGGGTTCCTAGTTATGCCTCTCTTATAGACTAGCTTATTGATTAACAAGATGATCAAGGTTTCCTGATCATAGACATTGGATGTTGTTAATAACAAGGCCACAACATTAGTTGAATGATGTGATGACCATTCATCCGAAGTATAGCATTACGATCAAAGTCATTATGTTTATATTTCTATAACACCATACGAAGTAATCTTTATCCTTAGACCATGAGATCATGCTAATTGCTAACACCTGAAGAGTACCTCGATATCATCAAACGTCACACCGTAACAGGGTGACTATAAAGATGGGTTCAGTGCTACGAAGGTGTTATGTTGAGGCTCATGGATCAAGAGTGGAATTTGTCAATCCCGATGATGGATAGATATACTATGGGCCCTGTCGGTGATATCACATTAAGATAGCTTGCAAGCAAGTGATGTGATCACTAGAATGTTATATCACGGGAACGAGAAAAGAGTGCATGTAGGCAACGAGATGAAACTAGGTATGGAGATATCGATGATCGAATCTTGGACCTGTAATATATCACGAGACAAAGGGATTTAGTTACAAGCGTTAAAGGTTCTCACGATCACAGAAGTCATCGCTGAATATGCAGGAGTCAGTATGGATCTCCTGGTCCCGCTTCTGATTATTGATCTGAGAGGAGTCTCAATCATGTCTGCATTATTCGCGAACCGTAGGGTGACACACTTAAGAGTTACCGGACACCATTTTGGAGCACATATGTTTCAGACAAAAGAACTGCAAAGCGCGGGAATTGTTTTGATAGAAACCGGAATTGTTTCGGGTGAAATTGCAGAAAGTGGTTTTGCATGTGATATTGAAATATTGCAAGGGGTTTTATATGAATGTTTGTTAATTAAAGTAATTAACAAAATTCTGAATGAAAATAATAAAAGAGTTTTATTAAATGAGAGAGCATTAAATTTGGAAAAATTTAATGCATTTAAAGTGGAGACTTTAAAAGGGAATGTGAAGAGGCATTTTAATGTGGAGGGGTTAACACCACATCAATGGAGGAGGTGAAGAGGCACCTCCTCCATGCGCCGGCCATGAAGGAGGGGCACCCCCCTCCTCCTATAAAAGGCCACCCTCTCCTCACTTCTCACACACACCTCCTTGTGAAGGATCTCTCTCCCCCTCTAGTATTATTCCCCCATGGTCTCGGATTGGCGAGATACATGTTCCCAGTGGCTTTATCTGGAAAGGAGTTGCTGCGTCCGCTGCTTTGCTAGAGCGAGGGACGGAGGTTGTCAGGGTACCGGACATGTGTGCGATCACGGATGCAACGCTGCTTTGGGGTGCTGGACTTGGTGCTGCTGGAGCTGGATCTGATGGATGTGCTGGAGCCGGACCTGCTGGACTTCCTCACGATCTTGAGATCGGCAAGTGTACGACTACATCAACCAAGAGTTCCTACTCGTTAACAAAACTCGTTGTCTTCGAGGGTAAGTTCTCGTTGGATGTATGTCCACCCGTTGGTTTGTACCTAGTAGATAGATCTTGGCGTGTAGTTCACATCGTAGGAAATTATTTGTTTTCTATGTTGCGGACCCAACAGCGGCCACACCACCTGGTGGCATGGCCTGGGGTGGCCCGTGCCAGGGGTGGTGTGGGCCCCCTGTGGCCCATCTCCACTCCCCCTTCTGGCATTCTTTGTCTTCTGGGAAAATAGAATCCATGTATTTTCCCAGATTTTCTGATCTTCGCGAATTTCGCCTCCAAACAGCCCCCTTTTCTATCAAAATCCTGACTGCAGCGGTCCATGCTCCAAAAGTCATCAACCATGCAAAAATATATGAAATAACATAAGTATCATCTCTTAATATGAAATATATATCAATGAATAACAGTAAATTATCATATAGAATAGTGATGCAAAATTGATGTATCAATGACCAGACAACACATACGACCGTACCTATGCCTCTTCCTCTCTCCTCACAACCTCGTCCCTGCTGAACTAGGCCACGTACAACGCATACCCACCCACATCGTCGTATGATGTCAATTTTTACAAGGTGGAGTTGGACGACTTCTAGTTCAAGGATGCCGACAACCTATAGCCATCGGGTTTCACCAAAGTGGATAACGACCACCAAATGGTGTCCATAAGCGGTAGTTCCTTGCGGGATTGGCCGCCGACAGGGTCATGGTGGTGGCGGAGGAGGAGGCCGACCACAAAGCCATGGAGGAATGGACCAAGTGGCACAATGAAGCAAAGTGCAGGGAAGCAGCACACTAGGATGAGGAACACATGGACGTGGTCCGTGGGTAGGAGCTCGACCGCATGGCCTGCCTGCCATCCCTGCACCATCACGAGGAAACGTCCAAAGAAGATCTAGTGGTCGTGGCTTACATGTTTCGGGCGACCCTAGAGGTGCAGGCCCTGTACTTCCTGGCGGAGGTGAGGGATCAGGTCATAGCGGCTGCGAGGGGACAGCTTGCATCGGCTGTGAGGGGATAGCTTGCAACAGTGGTGGCAGAGGAGGCTACGGAGGAAAGAGTAGGCGCCCTAGATCTGAGGCAGATGTTAGACAAGGATTATAATCATAGCGTCCTTCCTTTTAGCGTTGCGTTGTGGAATCTCCGATACAGTGATCACGAAACGCTGGCTATGAGGACATGGGTTGGTGCATAACTGTGGACTAGATGGACCCAGCGCGCTTTGCCGCGCCGTCCTCTGCTAATAGCGTTTAAATTTTGTGACTGGGGTGTTGTTTGCTAGAGTATTCTTGTTGTGTTTCTAGTTCTCTGTGCCCGGGCTCGTACTATGACGCTGCAAAAAAAGTTAAGCCGCCACTTGGTAGGGGTGAACCAAAATCCTGTAGACAACGTAATCTGTGACCCTAATTCATGGCATCAAAATATTGACACACAAGCAGGTGCGCCCCACACAATGAGCAATCACATGGTGCCAATTTCAGGAGTAGCGAACATGTAACACACCAACATTTGGGCCCCATCTAGTGGGAAATGGTCGATCAACCACATGATATTAAAACCATGGAGTTTAGTGCTATTTAGAGATATTTCTTGTTTGAGCCTTTTGAACCATGAGAATACATTGACATGTGCGCTAAACTCTAATGAAGCGCGGCTGCCTGACCTGCTTATTCAACTACTGCCATTGGAATTCTAAGAGTTTTATTGGCTAACATGATTGTCATATCAGTATTTTCAATTATAGACGGTTCTATTTCTTCTTTTATTTCTAAATAGAAATCATAAGATATAACATTAACTTTGGTTCCAAGATCGCATAAACCCTAATACGAGGTTTCCTTAAATATATAGGGAAGAATAGGCTTACCCACATCTTTTACCTTTGTTCTACCTTCAACCAATACGGAAGTCACTTTATCAAGTTCAACTATGTTACAATGTGCATACATAGCCATAATTGCTTCCTTGGTTTACCTTTTCATCTTTGGTTTCTTCCAGATGTTCCTCAACTTTTGGCATATTTTCCTCTTCCTTCTTCTCATGTACTTCTTTGACTTGTTCATATTCAAAAATATGCTTATGTGCAGTGTTAGGGAAAGGTATCTCATATATTGGTTTCAGGGAGGCCAGTGCTGCTTTAACTTCTTTCTTCTCAGGTTTGGGTGGTGGATCATACTTGACCAAACCCTCTTTTGGAGCTTTGATGTGTTCTTTGAAATATTTAACAACATGTAACACAAGATCCGAATCCAAATAAAGTTCTTTAGATAATTCATTAACATGGCCCTTTTTATTATAGTCATGAATACAATCATAACCTATTTATATGCCTCCTTCGCTTCCTAGACCAAAATTCCATGAAACTCTATGATCGCGAATTCTATTAAGTAAATCCCAAGCTTTAGTTATAGGAGGATTCATAAAGGCTCCTCTCGTGCAAGTGTCTAGTTCAATTTTATTAGGTTCAATTAAACCGCCATAAAAGATATGCAATAAATACCATTCAGGCAAATCATGATGATGACATCGATTAAGTATATCTTTAAATCTGATATAAGCTCTTACTAGTCCTTCATTAGGACGGTTCCTCCAAGTCATTATAAGATGCCTGATTCCAAAAGATTTTGATAATGGGTAATATTTTGCTAGAAACTCACTGGCTAAATTATCCCAAGTAGTAGTGGCTTCTGGGGGTTGAGATCTATACCATGAGAGAGTTGTACTAGTCAAGGTCTGACTAAAAAGTTTTACCCTTACCTCATTAGTAGTATATCCCGTTAACTGGAAAGTATCACATATATCTTTGAAACATGCAATATGCTCGTATGGATCAGGATATACTTCACCTCCAGTAAATTGCTTCTTGTGTAGAATACCAAGTAGTAGAGGATTTATTTCAAATCCCCTTGTCTTCTCATTGAAGTTGTCTCTTTTATAAATATCATAGAGCTTTCCAAAGTGGCTGAGTGGGTTAGCACTAGCCATATTCTCAAACTCCATCATGTTGGTGGAAACCAGTAACTAAAAACAAAACTTAGCAAGACAAAAATAAATAAGAAAAAACTAAAAGACCTACAACGCTTAGCTCCCCGGCAACGGCGCCATAAAATAGCCATATCGTGTGTAGCTAGATTTGAAATAAAGATATCGATCCCACAGGGAGCGGGAGTCTGAAGTCTAATAACTCTTGTATCAAATACTACAATAGAAATACTAAATAAAGTTGTAAGTAACAAGATAAAATGCGAGTATTGTGTAAAAAGGTGTTTTTGGGTTTTTGGTATAAGATAACAATAAGTAAAGTAAAACAACTGAACACATAAAGTAAGTATCGTGTATGTAAAAGATATTGGAACTGCAATAGGAAAAAAGGCGTTCTCAGGGAGTAGCGGATACACCTCTAGCATTATAAATAATTAAGGTAAAGATTATTATCATGAATATTCTCAACTATGTATGTGTGGGAAGAACTCCGTATTTGGACAAATAGGCAGCAACCACTACTCACATCATCCTCATAACCACAGCAGTCAGCAATCGACATCAATCGAATTACTGTGTTATTAAGGGACTTAATTTGGTAGGACGTATCTCATGGCATGGATAGTATTCTATGAGTTTCCTCGGTTCCCAAGTTGATACGTAAGGGGTGCCAATAGCTTTATAGTTACTATAAGTGCTAACACACCTCCGTCTACCAATAAGTAGTTCCCTCCATCGAGTCCCCACACGAGGAAAATGTTGAGAGGTTGACTTCTCCCAACATCAAGATGATGACACTCTAACACATGGTCACAGCGATGAATATCATAATAAACTTTATCTTATTTCAATCTCATACTAGGGTTTCTCCATCTCCCCAAGAACTAATGATCTACTCAGACATGGAGGCAACAGAAATTACAACAAGATCTAGACAAGATGTAGATGGGGTGGATGGAGATGGTGGTGATGCAGCGGTTGATGATGAAGATCGATGCCTTAGCCTCCCGGATCTGCGCAGGGCGAAGATGGATCCTGTTGCACGAGATCCCCCTCCAGATGCCTTCCGGAGGTGAGGTTTCGGTGATTTCTGGTTGTTCTGTATGTCGTCTATCTGATCCAGTTGCACGGGGTAAAACTATTTGAGGAGGCGGTGGCGGCGCCAACTATACGGCTAGAAAATTATTCCCGCCGTATAGTTGGTCATTCATCTGTATGCCTTGATCGCTTCGGGTTTTCTTCTGGTGTTATTGATATTTCCCAACTAAGTGATTTACATTTTTTTGACTCCATTTCTCCCCAATACAACTGCTCCAAGAATAGTGTCCATTGTATCCATCATATGTCCTGATCCTGGTGAAAATAGACATAAAATGTGCACGCGGACACCGTAAAATTCTAAGATCCTATAACTACAATGCAAAATAATAATATAAAACATGATACAAATATGCACTCATCAGCTACTTTGGAGGATATGCTACATAGGTATAACTATGGCATGACCTTATTTCAGCACGTCTAGGTGGCCCATAAATGGTGGTCAGACTCATGGCCTATCGGATGACCCAGTTTCTAGAACTCGAAGAGGAATCCTAGTCACAAGAGGAAGACTGGCGTGCGCCGCCATGGATGGAAGCCGGTGGCTTAGAGTACAAGACATGTAACAAGTAGTATTAGTGTTGGACTATGAAGATGTACGATCATTGTTTTGCTTCTAACCCTAGGTTTGGCCGCCTATATACGCCCCACCCGAAGGGATCCCTAGGGGACAACTTACGATCCATCATTGTAGCCGAGCACTTAGTGGACTTATACTGATTTATAGCAGGAGTAGGATTCCAGCAACCGTCGTCGGATCGGAACAAGAGTAACTTGTGTAACACCTTCACCTCTATAACTCTCTATGAGGACTCTTCATGGTGTACTCTTCAATAATACCACGACACTTGTCTTTGTCATGCCGTTACGAAGGTCCTTCATGGATGCATGAGCTGAAAGAGGAAGCATTGGTTGCACAATTGCTGGACATTCTAGACTAATAAAACCTAGACAACCCACTCTGATGGGTCCGAAGATATCTAAGGCATCTCCATTGGGCCGAACCAACCAGCCCGGGCGCATCCGAACGCGTCCACGCGGGATGTGCATGGCCTTCCAGCGGCCTAACCCATCCGGACCGACGCGTCCAGCTCGACTCATCTATGCACCTAATTTGGGCAACGCTTGGGTCAGCCCGAACAACGTGCGCGACCTCCCGTGTCCGACCATCACCTTTGGTGGTCCCTCCCACCAGTGCCACACAGACCACTCCACTTCTCTCTCCAAAAATCCTCTCCCAAAATTCTACTAGTGGGAGCAGCGGGAAAGACGATGGATCCTGCAACCATGGTCGAAGTTGTGCCCTCAGGCGTTCCCACCACCAAGAAGCGTGGACAAACGAAGAATCTTGCCAAGGACCTGACGGTGGAGGAGAGGAAAGCTGAGACGGTGAAGCGCGTAGGCCAGTGGGTTGCGGAGTGGGCTCGACTCGCCCAAGCCAAGCTCGACAAGGAGTGTCGGGAGGAGAACGAGCGCTTCCTCACCTCGCGGAACAGGGCCAACCACAACGAGCTGGCAGTGGATGCCACTAAGCACGTCGTGAACATGATAAAGCAGGAGGAGCTCACCACCACTTCCGGTGGCGCTATGGCCTTCGGTGCCGGTGGCGTCGCTATCCCTGGCCTGTCCATGGCCGACGCATCCTCTACCAGCTCCGTCACGTCCATTCCTTGTGGCCAGCCCAGGACGCTAGGCCAGCGCACACCTTCGCTCAGAGGCCACACTAGGATCTTCGCCTCGTTGTCCCAGTTCATCCATCCCCGCATGGCGTCATAGGAGGCGGGAGAGCCCTCCATCGACCTCAACCGCACTCCAATGACCGCGGACACAACCCAGAGGCATCAAAGAAGCAATGGTCCATCTCCGCTGCGGACATGCCGGTCCCAGTCAACCTGTTCGGCAGAATGTCTGACGTGTCGGTGACCAACGACGGCACAGTATGGTCGCGACATTTCTCTGCCTTTGCTAGCACACCGCTCCCGTCTCTTTATCATGGCCAAATTGGGTGTAGGATTTCATGGCCAATGATGCCGAGGACGCCATGCATGACATGATCAACGAGGGTGGCAATGGCTATGGCGACGGCTTATGGCAAGGACGCAGAGACCCGGCAAGAGACCCAACAAGATGCCTACAACATTGTGAATGAGTCATTGTTTGGAAACGATGGCGCTTCCATGGGCGAGGGGGTCACTGCCGCGTCACTGGCCGCTTCACTTGCGGCGTTGCTCGTCGGTAGCAAGAAGTTGAGCCAACGAACCTTGAGCTACACCATCGATGAGGACAAGATCCTATGCAAGGAACGGATGGAGGTTTCGCACGATCCACTATGCGGTGCCGAGGAAAAGGGCTTTGCCTACTGGAAAAAGGTGGGCAGGTTCTTCCATGAGCATAGGAAATTCGGGAAGGACGCCTTCTATAGCAATCGAAATAATATCTCTCTCTCCAAGCGATAGGGCACCATCCATGCCAAGTGTAGCAAGTTCCAAGGCTCCTACGAGAATACGAGATGGTGATGAAAAGGAAAAATAAGCGGCATGTTGCCGGTTGACATGGTAAAACCTCTTCCTCTCCTTATCGATGTCTTGCATATGCATTGAGCCATTGTTGGCATCCATATGTGTAGGTCATGAAAGCAATGGAGCACTTCAAGAAGGTGAATGACAACAAGGCCTTCACGTTGTCCCATTGTTGGATCTTGATCAAGGACTGCAAAAAATAGGAGACTATCTATGCCCTTTGGAAAGAACTTGACAACAAGAAGAAGGGCATGAGAAATGCTTCTACGGCCGGTGTCATCGAGCTAGACGACGGCAATGACGAAGGCTTCGCCAACCCGGTAGGCGCCCATGCCTGCCGGCCTGGAGGCCACAAGGCTACGAAGCCCGACATCGCCCATCAGGCTAGTTTCTTAGCATTCCAAGAGACGTTGAAGAAGATCCTAGAGAAGAAGGAAGAGGCCATCGCCAAGAGGAAAGAGAGGCAGCACAAAGAGAAAGAGGCCACCGCCAATGGCAGCAGACCATCCGGGCACGCGATGCTTGAACGGCAATGGCAATGGCGACTGCAATTTTTTGGGCAGAGAAATTGCCGTTCTTTTGGATATTGTGTATGCTATCTCCCCCTTTTGCATATATGAGATCCAATGGCCACTTGTTGGCGATGCTCAAAGGGCGGTGACACATGTCTGCTAATTTATTTGATAGTCAGTTTGTGTGCTACTGCCTGTGAATTTGAGTGTGTGACCATTGACAAAGCCTTGGCCAGCAATGACGCCAAGAAACACCAGGCGCAGATAGATGGGCCGCGCTGCTGAGCGTGGCTGGCCGGACATGCCGGACCACGATCCCAAAGCGACTGCGGGCTGACCCAAATGGACAGAAACAGACCATTTCGACCACACGTTTGGATCACCCTGGTGGAGATGCCCTAAGAAACACGCAATCCGCGTACTTCATCATAATTTGTAAAGATGCGGCTTGGAGCAGCCGGGTTGCCTGGGGTTTTACTTTTTCTTGGATTTGATATGAGAAATCATGGAGGGCAAGTTGTCGTAGCTAATTTGGATCATATCTATATCTACTCCCTAAATAAAGATGATTTAGTTTTTGCGAAACGAATGTCACGAAGGATTAACTTGCCTAACATCAACTAGCAATATCTACAAAAGTTATAACAACTCAGGTATGGAATTTGCATTTTGATGATATTTGTAATGCTAACCTTGCGCTAAGTTGACACACAAAGGGGAGTGGTGCCAAACAAGAAAGACACCACGTACACAGCTACGGCTCTATAAATCCTGCCAAAACAACGGGCGACACTAGCTGGTAAAAACAGTAGCGTGCGGTCATTTCTCGACCAGAAATTTCTATTTTTGGTAAAAACAGTCAAGGGATTGCTATTTAGTATTTACGGAAAGATCTGCATGCACGGTTTACAGCCCAGCCTGAAAAAGCTAGTGTCAGCGAGAATCAGTTCGAATGCGTATATTAAAAACATTATATCTTTCAAACGACAACTCGGATTTAAGATTTGCTTTCACCAATAAATCGGTCTCGACGAGATCTACAAAAGTAGATCCTATGTTGATATGTTTTGATAACTTTTTTTTACAGGCTAAATGTTATCAACCCTCCATACGTAAATTATCAACGGTAAACATAATGAGTTATCAACGGTTAGAATTTATCAGCTGAGTAATATGTCACTTAATATGTCACTTACCGTTGTTTACATATTGTTACGGGCTTCAAATTTTAGTCTGCTTGGGTTAGCTTCACATGACACCTTGATAACTACATAAATAGCAGGTGGTGGCTAGTTACTTAATACTCAGTAGGTTCATATTAACAAAAGGTATATGGTACAACACCGTACAAACTACATAAAAATAGTGCATCATGCTCTTTTCACTCAATGCCTTTGTAATTATGTATTCTCATGTTGTCACATATTTACGCAATACTTACATAACCACATCATCACCATGTTGATAGCACCTTTGGTAACTAAGTCAGAACAGTGTTGGTGAATAGTTACTGAACACCTTGATAACTACATTAGCACTGTGCTGATGACAAACTATTAAACACCTTGATAAATACATCAGCACTGTGTTAGTGACAAATTACTAAACACCTTGATAAGTACATGAGCACTGTTTTGGTAACAAAATCAAAACTAAAGACTTTTGATACAAAAATACATGTTCCATGTCCATACATATAAAAAAACATTACTTAAAAAGAAAATAATAAAATTTCAATAAAATACCAATGGCAGTGGTAGACCATTTGAGTTGAAAGTGGTAGTTTGTTTAAGTTGTTCTCCACCTGTTTTTTTCCTTACGAAAACCATGGTCCCAAAAAGGGAATTAGAAAAGAAAGTTGACCCAATAAACATGAATTGTTAGTAAAATAGATGATCAATTATACGATAAAGGGAATTGATAAATGGACATAACTTTTTATCACATATCAAATAACCACGAGAAAAGAGAATTGACAAATGTGTATGAAATTTGTGAATCCAAAAATGTTCACGGATTAAAAAAGAAGTAATAATCAGATTTGTCTAGATTAAGATATATCTAGTCATGTTGTAGTACTCGATGCATCCGAATTAGCCAAATATTAATCCAATAATTTAGATCGGAGGGAGTATTAGAAAGCAAAATAGAAAAAGAATACACAAAAAGGAGAGAATAGAAGCGGGAGATTAAGTGAGGATGGCCGGTCACCTATGTGCATGATATAATGAGTGTAGCGGGCCCTAGTATGCAATGCATGGGAGAGAAAAAGGGACCAGAAACCGAAGCACGTCGCGCGCGAGAGATGTACCGACCTGTAGACCCCACCGGTTTGTCTTATCTGCATGCGCGAAGAGAAAATGAACTGATTCTTGCGATTATCCGAGGCGCTGCCGCGCTGACCGCAGCGGGCGGTCGACCGCCGAAGGGAGAATCCCCGGAACAACCCTAGAAAGTATGCAGATTTTGACTAATCGTCACGACGACGGACACCTCCAGTGAACATGCCGTACGTGATATGCACCCCTCGTCTCTCGCCTGATCACATCACACTGGACCGATCAGGAGGCCAATTTTCTTCGTTCGAGTTTGGCAAGAGCGCACTTGTACTCCCTCGAAGCACGACTGCACGAGTGTGCTGGCACATCTCGTCCCTTTACATCAAGCCGTTTTAATTTGCAAAAGTTGATTGTTACGATGACCGCGCATAGCCCTTAATTTTTGTCACACCGCTAACTCTTTTCTCCATCGACTGGGCAATCATGCTACCTACTCCGTGCAGGTCGCCACTCCACTGCTGCTCGCAGCAAGCGGCGGCCTTCGATACCGTCAGTGCGCGGCGTCACGATGTCGCTGCCGTCGCCGCACGCGGCATCACGGGGCGCGCACGGCAGTGCGGCGGAGACGTGACGCCGCGCTGGCGTGCATGCCTCCGCTGGCGCACCGGCAGGTGAAGTTGGCGCTGGCGGGCGAAACGGAGTTGGCGCTGACGCGCGCCTTCTCCCGTCCGAGGTGACCGCGGACGTCGCCCAATTCCGCAACGCCTCTTGAAACGCACTGGGCTCAGTGGACGTGCGCCGCGGGGTGTCTGGATCGTCGATACGTACACATGCATAGTTGCGTACTACTCCCTCCGTTTCAAAATATAAGATGTTTTAGTTTTGTAAAATATATCTAAACTCTTTTTAGTGTGTAGGTTCATCTATTTTGAAGTGAAACATACTAAAAGTGTCTAGATACCTTTAACAAAGCTAAAACATCTTATAGAATATAAGATGTTTTAGTTTTGTAAAACCCCATTCTGACACAAAAATCTCCGAACCAATACGTTTGCGGTGGTCCGCCGATAAGCCGGAGATCCATGTCCGTCTAGAACAGAGCACTGCATCCAAGTCGTCCCCAATTTATCGGCACCTGAACAATTTTTTTCATAACAAGTCTAGAACAGAGCACTGCATCCAAATCGTCCCCAATTTTTTCGCACCTGAGCATTTTTTTATAACAAGTCTATTACAGAGCATTGCATCCAAGTCGTCCCAAATTTATCCGCACCTGAGCATTTTTTTATAACAAACATAATTCCTATTTGGTTAAAATGACAATATTACAAGGTAGATCTTGCATTGCAAAATGAAATCTAGTAAAACAGGCAAACTAAATTACCACAGCAAGGTAGATTTTGGTATGCTACTTCTACAACCCAATAACCCTAGAACGGCGGCACGCCGCCGAAACGCATGCCCTTAGATGTCGAGGTAGCGGAAGGCAGCGCTATTCATCGTCACCGGAGCGCACATACTCACAAGCCGAGTGAGCGGAAGGCTGCCTCGTCAAGCGGGTTCAGTGGTCCAACGAGGCCCCACTCTCAAGGGAGTGGATGGCTGCCTTTTGCTTGTCGAGCTTCTCCTGAGCTTGCTTGAGGCGGAGACGCACAGCCGCGCCGTCGGGGTTCACGTGCACCTCGCGGCGGCACCCTCAGTGAGTTTCGCGAGCTCTTGCCATCAGAGGTGCTCCGAAAGGATGATGTAGTTGAGGATGTCCCACCCAAAGGGGCGACCGGTGGTTCGGGAGGTTGGTCCTCCATGCACCGAGCTGAGCACCCGTTAAACGGCCTCCAGGAGGGACCATTCTCATGGTCGCGGCCCACGGCCATGGATCTAGGGTTTGGCGGAGCAGGTGGCAGCTGGGTGAGAGTGGAGGGGCGAGACGCGAATGGGGGATGGTGTGGCCGGTGTGTGCCTAGCGGGAGGGCCCAAGCCAGACAAATATATGCGCATCCGGGCACGGCCTATCCAGTATACCGCAAAGTCAGCCCACATTTGGGCTGGGAATATGGGGAAACAGACTGGTCCATGTGACGCTATTATGCCTTACCCCATGTTCCGTCAGACAGGATCAGGCGACACCGATCTGTTTGCTGGGGCAGGGGCGTTGTAGTTGGCCTTAGTGTTTACACTTGGGGCAAGTCCAACACAACTGCATTTCGGGTGCTAAAAGTCCGAAATGATCCGTTTGTGGTGGCCCACGGATAGCCATAGTGCCTTTGAATGCCAAGCGAGGTCATCGCACCCAATGGGCTAACATGTTTTGGTTCATTTTGGTTCGTGGACAGAATTGTGGCTCTCCATTAATGGTGGTGCACGCTCTCCCGTCATAGTTTGGGAGGCAAATCCGGCCTCTTCCGCCCCCTTTCCCCCTACTTCTAGCCACTATTTCCCGTGCACCATTTCCCGCCCACTGCCACCTACAAGAGCTCACTGTCGTAGGTGGGGATGACTGATGACCCACAAGTATAGGGGGTGTATCATAGTATTTTCGATAAGTAAGAGTGTTGAGCCCAACAAGGAGCAGAAGGTGTTAGCGAATGGCTTGGAGCAGGAATTCTCTGTAAATACTTGGCAAACGGATTTTTAGGGGTTTTTGATAATGCAGGTAAATAAAGTACGAGTAAATAAAAGACAATAAGAATAAATGTAGCAAGTGGCCCAATCATTTCTTTAGCAAAGGACAAACCGGTTGTATTACTTAAGATGACCAAACGTTCTCGAGGACACATGGGAATATCGTCAAGTTCTTTCGCTTCATATAGTTGATTAATCTTTTTTAGTTTGCTACGTGTTGTGTGGGTGAACCTGTGCTAATGTACCGACCTTCCTAGGACTAATACATACTTGTGATTATACCCCTTGCAAGCATTCGCAAGTACAAGAAAGTAATTAAGGTAGAAACCTAACCATAGCTTTAAACTCTAAGACCCTGATGTCCCTTGTGCAAAGGTTTTCTAACGGGGGGTTAGGTTTCTGTCACTCCGGCAACCCCTACGATTAGTAGCCAAATACACAATGCATTTCCCTAGGCCCATATAGGTGAAGTGTCATGTTGTCGACATTCACATGACACCACTAGAAGAAGTACACCACAACTTAAATATCAAACTATTGAATCTTTCTCAACACAATTACACTACTAACAACATGATTTCTCCCATGTCCTTAGGAACAAAACGAACTACTCACAAGACATCATATGGATCATGATCAGAGATGAAATAATGATGTGTAACAATTTGAACATAAACGATATTTTGGTGGTTCACTCAATAGCATCAACTACAAGGAGTAATCAACACCAGGAAAGTTTCCCCTAAGAAGTATGCAAGATTCAACCCAATTGTTACAGCGGTATGAAGTGGTGATGATGGTGTTGGTGGAGATGATGGTGGTAATGATGATGATGATCCCGATGAAGTCCAACTTGATGGTGGTGTTGATGGCGACGATCTCCCCTCTCCAGGAAGGAATTCCCCCGGCAGAATTCTGTCTGCCGGAGAAATCTTTCTCTCTCGGTGTTTTTCGCCCCGCAGAGGCAGCGGAATCTTTCTGTGGTCGCTCCCCTAGTATTAGGGTTCCGTGGGGGTAATATACGCCAAAGGGGAGAGCCAGGAGGTGGCCAGGGCGGCCACACCACCTGGTGGCGCGGCCTGGGGTGGCCCGTGCCAGGGGTGGTGTGGGCCCCTAGCCCCCTTCCGGCATCCTTCGTCTTTTCGAAAAATAGAATTTTCCATGTATTTTCCCGGATTTTCTGATCTTCACAAATTTCGCCTCCAAACAACACCCTTTTCCATCAGAATCCTGACTGCAGCGGTCCATGCTCCAAAAGTCATCAACCATGCAAAAAACAGATGAAATAACATAAGTATCATCTCTTAATATGAAATATATCAATGAATACAGTAAATTTATGATATAGAATAGTGATGCAAAATGGACATATGAACTCCCCCAAGCTTAGAGTTCGCTTGTCCCCAAGTGAAAACTGGGCTTAATAAACATGACCTCAGGTTTATGGAGTGAAGAGTCGATAAAAGAATATGGACAAGAAGCATCACATTAATCAATACATAAATCATAATAGAAGACAACTCACTATTATATAACTTAACTTGCAATAAGCAAAGGAAACACAATAAAGATACATAAATTAAATCATAATTTGTAATGGCAAACCTTGCTCTTGATCAAGAATAGTTGACAATTTGCAGGAGTTCACAAATAACTGGTTTTCAATGATAGCTTTCAAAGTAGTAATCACCAAGATAAGAGAAATGTGCAAAGCAAGGAACATAAGAAACATGATTGAATAAATCGTCATATGAATGAATGAAACACAACAACTCAAAATACTTGCTAAGGTAGAAGGGAATAGGTTTACTGACTCAACTAAAAAGTAAAAGATAGGCCCTTCGGAAAGGGAAGCAGGGATTTCAAGTTTCATAAAGAGCTTCCAAAAATTATGGTACTTATTAGCTTTCAGCTCTCATTGCCCCTATCATAAGCATCTTTACGTGATTAAGGTTAAAGTGACACAACTAAGAGGATATGCTTGACAAGTTATAAGTTGAAATCTCATGCCCCTTACTTACGAGTACCGAACCTCATGCTACTCAACTCTAGTCACAAGTAAGCTCTTGTCATTGTAAATACATATGTATCATAGAGAACCGCCAACGGGGTACCCCTTGCACATGATACAGGAGCTATCCCATAATCAAAATGACAAGGCAAGCAGACAATGAGCATCTCAACGATCTTTTTATTGCTATTTGCATAGGTTTTTATTTAGGATGCTTCATAGAGTGCTCATTATGGTTATGCTGCAAGTTTCCACCATCATTAGGCATGGCTTAGGCTAGCGGACCAGACGTTTCTCTAACACACACACACACAAACTCCATGATCTTACAAGTTCCCATTTTATTTCACACCGCCGGGATCCATAAGTAAAAGAATCATGATATCAACGGAATAATAAGTGAAATGTTGACAGCGTTCCCTATGATGCATGGTTCTGCTAACTTCAGCTTATAAAGCGCAAGCATATACACAACATAGATGGGCACAATGGTTCAAGTTTATTAAGTACAAGCAAGTAAAGTGTGCCATCAAGTTCGTGAGAGCTTTAATCACTAATTTTCTCATAAACAAGTTTAATTTGGAAGGTAGATAAAAACATGAATTTACTTGGAATAGCAATAGTGCTAGTAGGTAGGTATGGTGGACACAAATGTCATAGGTTTTGGTTTAAGAATTGGATGCATGAGAAGCAGTCCCTCTCAGTACAGGTTTTTGGCTGCAAGGCTGGGTAGCAAGCATAAGAGTTGAAGGAAACAAACAAACATACAAGTGATAAAAACAAACATGCAGTCTTCCTTGGAAGCACAAAAGATCTTAACTAGAAAATACTAAACTTATGAGCAAATCAAGAAAGAAAGATGATGAAATTATATTTCTTTAAGAATACTTTTGTCTTTTTCATCCAATTCTCAAAAATAGTATTGCTACTGACCAAGCCAGGTTTGCCAAAACCAACTAAATTAACTCAATGATCCCAAAGTGATACCAATACTAATGACAAGATAAATCATATAACCATGAATTGAAAACTAATATAAGGTATGCAAACGAGTAAATGATAGAACTTCTCATTAATATTCCATAATGGCAACTCACACCAAGGGATACATAGGTATCTAGCGAGAGGGGGTACACTTCCATAATGTAAACCATCATACATGATAACTTCTCTATTCATGATATGACTCTACTAAAAAGTTAAAAAGGTATAAGATAGTGATATGATACCGCGACACTCCCCTAAGCTTGGAACAAACCAAGGGGATGCCAAAACCTGATGACGAATTACTCCTTCGGTGGTGATGGTATTCTCTCGATGAGCTTTTTGATTAGTTTCCCCAAGTCCTCAATCTTGAAGGTGAGAGTACGAATCAACTCTGAGTTTTGCTCAATGCGGCTCATGATCATGTCGAGTTGCCAATTCCAGCTCTTGCGATTCTTTCCCCACTCTTCCTCCTTGGAGGCTTCTTTCTCCTGTATGGTTAGAACGAGGCATATCCCAATTGGAGGGTAGTTTCTCCTTGGGCATTGATGTCTACGCACTTCTATTCTTGTAGACAGTTGTTGGGCCTCCAAGTGCAGAGGTTTGTAGAACAGCAGCAAGTTTTCCCTTAAGTGGATCACCCCAAGGTTTATCGAACTCAGGGAGGAAGTGGTCAAAGGTATCCCCTCTCAAGCAACCCTGCAATCAAGATACAAGAAGTCTCTTGTGTCTCCAACACACCCAATACACTTGTCAGGTGTATAGGTGCACTAGTTCGGCGAAGAGATAGTGAAATACAAGTGGTATATATAATTATAAGTGGTAACGGTGATAGAAAATAGCTTGATGGCGTGGAAAAGACTAAAGGCAAACTGAATTAATATGGAAGGAAGCAAACATGTAACAGATCTAATTGCAAACGGTGTTTAAATGCTTAGAAACAAGGCCTGGGGATCATACTTTCACTAGTGAACACTCTCATATAAATATATTCTTCTTTATGATACTACGCTAAACTACTCTTCGGTTGGACACTCTAATCGATGGTAGGGCTATAACACCACACCTCAAAGTTAATCTTTCCCATCTAGAAAACCCCACACTGTCACCTTGAGTACTAGATGAGTCCAACAAACACCATAATTTCATAAAGACATCCAACTCCAAATATAACTCATAACAAGTATTTGTAATCTCTAGCCTAAGTGCCACCATGGTGTGCACACTGTCAACTTCACACACATGGGGAGAGCAGAGATCTATTAAAGCACTTGAGTAGCAAGGTAGATCTATAGATTACAAGCTCATGATCACAATATGATCATGCATAGAGAGAGAGATGAACACATAGCTACCGGTAGAACCCTTATCCTCGAGGAAGAACTACTCCCTCATCATCATGGGAATCAGCAACAACGATGGAGATGGTGGTGGAGATCGATGGAGATGGCTCCGGGGGCACTTCCCCGTCCCGGCACGGTGCCGAAACAGAGACTTTTTGTCCCCTGAATCTCCCCTTCGGTGGTGGCGGCGCTGCGGAACTTTTCGTGGCTGGAGGCTTGACGACTTAGGGTTTTTGCATCGGGAGGCTCTTATAGGCGAGAGGGGAGACCGAGGGGGTGCCGGAGGGGCCCACACCACCCCCTGGCACGGCCTGGCCTGGCTCGCGCCACCAGGTGGTGTGGCCAGCCCCTGACCCCTCTCCGTCTCGTCTTCTGGCTCCATGAGTCTCTCGGTAAAATATCGACTTTGGCTTTTGTCCGGTCCAATTCCGAGAATATTGATTTTCTGACTTTCCTGGAACCAAAAACAGCATAAAACAGGCAACTGGTTGTGGCATCTTGTTAATAGGTTAGTCCAAGAAATCATATGAAAAGTACTCCAAAGTGTGGACAAAACACAAGAAAGTAGATAAAACCAAGCATGGAACATCAAAAATTATAGATACATTTGCAATGTATCAACATCCCCAAGCTTAACTCCTTCTCGTCCTCGAGTAGGTAAGTGATAAAAAGAAAGAATAATTTTTGAGGTGACATGCACCATCATAAACTTGATCAAAGTATTTGCAAAACATTCATAGCTAGGATCATAGTATTTCAATCATAACATGAAAGATAACGTTCTAGCAATAAGACAAAGAAACTATGTTGCAACATAAAAAGGCACAAACAAAAGATTCATGAATAACAATACTTTGCAAGACGTTTGTTTGTTTCACATAAAGAAAACATAGCATAATGGCATTCAGCTTGTCCCTCATAGAGTAGCAAACATAAATGCATAGGACACCTTCAAAGTTCATAAGAGTGACTAGATACAAATAGTTTAAAACAAGCAATATCAAGTTATGCATCAATCAACTAGTCTTGGGACAATGCACATAGAACTAAGAATGGCCACTATGCTCTCAAAGTAGGTGCATAAAGGTAGAAGGTGGGGACTCAATATATAGGTGGAAGAAAGGCCTTCATAGAAGGAAGTAGGGATTCAAGTTTCATAAAGAGCTTCCAAAAATTATGGTACTTAATAGCTTTCAGCTCTCATTGCCCCTATCATAAGCATCTTTAAGGTGATTAAGGTTAAAGTGACACAACTAAGAGGATGTGCTTGACAAGTTATAAACCGAAATCTCATTCCCCTTACTTACGAAGACCGAACCTCATGCTACTCAACTTTAGTCACGAGTAAGCTCTTGTCATTGTAAGTACATATGTATCATAAAGAACCGCCAATGGGGTACCCCTTGCACATGATACAGGAGCTATCCCATAATCAAAATGACAAGGCAAGCAGACAATGAGCATCTCAGCGATCTTTTTATTTGCTATTTGCATAGGTTTTTATTGAGGATGCTTCATAGAATGCTCATTACGGTGATGTTGCAAGTTTCCACCATGATTAGGCATGGCTTAGGCTAGCGGCCCAGGCGTTTCTCTAACACACATACAAACTCCATGATCTTACAAGTTCCACTTTTATTTCACAACTCCGGGATCCGTAAGCAAAAGAACATGATATCAACGGGGTACAAAGTACAAGTGCAATGTTGAAAGTGTTCCCCATGATACATGGTTATGCTAATTTCAACTTATAAAGTGCAAGCATATACGCAACAAAGAAGGTCCCAATGGATCAAGTTTATTAGATGCAAAAAAGTAAATTGTGCCATCAAGTTCGTGAGAGCTTTAATCACTAGTTTTCTCATAACAAGTTTAATTTGGAAGGTAAACAAAAGCATGAATATACTTGGAATAGCATAAGCTAGTAGGTAGGTATGGTGGACTCTTTGGAATAACTTGGTTTAAGGAGTTGGATGCATGAGTAAAACTCATACGTGGTTGTGGAGGCTAGCAAAAGACTGGGAGCGACAAACTAAGAGAGCAATAATGGCCATAATCATGCAAAGCGACAAAACATCATTGATCAAAGCATAAAGTGATACTACAAGTTGAAAACTAAAGGATCATAAAGGCTATGGTGACTTGATATAGTCATAACATGGTGTGAGCATGTGCCAAGTCAACCCAAATAAAGCATCAAAGGAGAATACCACTATATTATGCTTTAATATGCTAAAACAACGCATGATTCATCCAAGGCACATTAAGCAATCTCAATTGTTTATAACAAGTCATGCTACAGCAAATAATACTAAGCATAAAGCCAAAACAATATCAAGCATGGCATGACAAAGCATGGGCCACAGTCAAAAACAAGCTATTTTTAGCACATAAGCATGAACTTTCCTACTCTTTTCCAAACCAAACCAAACTATTTGCAAACCAATGTATAAAAGATGGGGGTCCAAACAATTTATTCACCAAACTAATCAAACCAAGCAAACGAAAAACCAAAACGAAAACAAAAAAGAAGACGCTCCAAGAACAATACAACTGTGCATTAAACAATAAAAATGAAGCGTTTGGAAGAAACCAAGGATTTTTATTGATGAAGAGGGGGATGCCTTGGGCATCACCAAGCTTTGACGCTTGTACTTCTTGGATATTTCTTGGGGTGACTCGCGTGGCATCCCCAAGCTTGAGCTTTAGTCCATCCTTCATCTCATTACTCATTCCTTCCATACACCTGAAATTTTTCCTTCATACAAAACTTCACACAATCTTTATTAGCAACATTAGTGCACTCAAGATAATAGGTCTTAAGGTTCAGTTATAACATCAAATAAACTTCCATTAGAACACTAGCTACTGTAGCACTTCCCTCAAAATCTGAATTCCCCAAAAGAACTCAAAAAGGAACCAACAAGAAGAAAATGCAAAAAAAGGCAGAAATCTGTCAAAACAGACCAGAAGGTAAAGACAAATTTTTTCGAAAACCTTCTGTTGCTCAAATCGACAAGTGTTGAACTAACGAAAGTTATATAACAACCTAAGACAGAAGCACAAAAATTGACGCCTCAAAAATATGTACAGATATTGTACATGAATATTTACGGTGAAGCATAGAAATCTGTTTTGGGACAGCAACTTTCCCAATCATTACTTCTCTCTCATTAGAGGTTACTCTTGGCACAAAAAGCAAATAAAAAGGATAAGGAGCGGTTATTATAGAAGTAATAACTTCCAAGGCTCATCTAAAACTTTTGGGTTATCTCCCAATAAGTACTTTTTCTTTAACGCCTTTAAGTTAGGCATGATAGTTTGACAAGATGCTCACATAATAAATATAAATTGAAGTAAAAGAGAGCATCAAGACACAAATTCAAAACACATTTAAGTCTAACCCACTTCCTATGCATAGGAATCTTGTAAAGAAACAAGTCATGAAAGCACAAAGCAACAAGCATAGTAAAGCAAAACAAGTGCAACTTCAGGACTTTCAACATAGAGAGGGGAAACTTAACATTGTTGAGATGCATAAAACCATGTTTCCCTCTCTCATAATAACTTTCAGTAGCATTATGAATAAAATTATCAATATAATTTTCACATAAAACATTCTTATCATGAGCCACATGCATATAATAATTATTACTCTCCACACAAGCATAGTTATTCTTATTAATTATAGTGGGAGCAAAATCAACAAAATAGCCATCATTATTATTCTCATCACCATAATCATCAAATATAGGAGGCATGCTGTAATCATAATTAATTTCCTCCTCGATAGTAGGTGGACTGAAAATATCATATTCATCATTGTAATCATCATATATTGGAGGCATAGTATCATCAAAGTAAATTTTTTCCTCCGTGCTTGGGGGACTAAAAATATCATGCTCATTAAAACCAGCTTCCCCAGATTTGGACTTTTCCATAGCATTAGCAATAATGGTGTCCAAAGAATTCATACTAATAACATTGCTATTATCATGCAAATAAAGTTCCATAGGTTTTTTAATTTTCTCTTCCAACACTTCATGTCCTAACTCAAGATAAATACTATAAATCTCTCTAATTTTGTTGTTGTTTTCCATTAAGCCTAACTAGTGAAGACAAGAAACAAAAAGACAAAATTGCAGAATCTAAAGGAAATAACTTCGAGCACTCACACCGGAGGATGTGAGTACCTTTTACCTTACCTCCCCAGCAACGGCGCCAGAAAATAGGCGTTTGCCATGGGAGGTTCTTCTTTTTTAATCCTCCTGTGTGAATACCTTTTACCTTATCTCCCCGGCAACGGCGCCAGAAAATAGGCGTTTGCCGTCGGAGGTTCTTCTTCTTTAATCTTCCGGTGTGAATACCTTTTACCTTACCACCCCGGCAACGGCGCCAGAAAATAGCTTGATGTCTACGCACTTCTATTCTTGTAGACAATTGTTGGGCCTCCAAGTGCAGAGGTTTGTAGAACAGCAGCAAGTTTTCCTTTAAGTGGATCACCCAAGGTTTATCAAACTCAGGGAGGAAGTGGTCAAAGGTAACCCCTCTCAAGCAACCCTGCAATCAAGATACAAGAAGTCTCTTGTGTCCCCAACACACCCAATACACTTGTCAGGTGTATAGGTGCACTAGTTCGGCGAAGAGATAGTGAAATACAAGTGGTATAGATAATTATAAGTGGTAACGGTGATAGAAAATAGCTTGATGGCGTGGAAAATACTAAAGGCAATCTGAAATAAAGATGGAAGCAAGCAAACATGTAACAGATCTAATTGCAAACGGTGTTTCAATGCTTAGAAACAAGGCCTAGGGATCATACTTTCACTAGTGAACACTCTCATATAAATATATTCTTCTTTATGATACTACGCTAAACCACTCTTCGGTTGTACACTCTAATCGATGGTAGGGCTATAACAACACACCTCAAAGTTCATCTTTCCCATCTAGAAAACCCCACACTGTCACCTTGAGTACTAGATGAGTCCAACAAACACCACAATTTCATAAATACATCCAACTCCAAATATAACTCATAACAAGTATTTGTAATCTCTAGCCTAAGTGCCACCATGGTGTGCACACTGTCAACTTCACACACATGGGGAGAGTAGAGATCTATTAAAGCACTTGAGTAGCAAGGTAGAGCTATAGATTAGAAGCTCATGATCACAATATGATCATGCATAGAGAGAGATGAACACATAGCTACCGGTAGAACCCTTAGCCTCGAGGAAGAACTACTCCCTCATCATCTTGGGAATCAGCAACGACGATGGAGATGGTGGTGGAGATCGATGGAGATGGCTCCGGGGCACTTACCCGTCCCGGGAGGGTGTCGAAACAGAGACTTTCTGTCCCCTAAATCTCCCCTTCGGTGGTGGCGGTGCTGCAGAACTTTTCGTGGCTGGAGGCTTGACGACTTAGGGTTTTTGCATTGGGAGGCTCTGATAGGCGAGAGGGGAGACCGAGGGGGTGCCGGAGGGGCCCACACCACCCCCTGGCACGGCCTGGCCTACCCCACGCCACCAGGTGGTGTGGCCAGCCCCTGGCCCCTCTCCATCTCATCTTCTGGCTCCGTGAGTCTCTCGGTAAAATATCAACTTTGGCTTTTGTCTGGTTCAATTCCGAGAATATTGATTTTTTGACTTTCCTGGAACCAAAAACAGCAGAAAACAAGCAACTGGCACTGTGGCATCTTTTTAATAGGTTAGTCCAAGAAATCATATGAAAAGTACTCCAAAGTGTGGACAAAACACAAGAAAGTAGATAAAACCAAGCATGGAACATCAAAAAATTTAGATACTTTTGCAATGTATCAGGCATATTCTGGAACTGATGCTCATGGATAAGGGTATGGAAGGGATTCATGGTGCGTGGAGGAAGTGACCATGGAGCCAAACAGTGACGCGGAGGCTTCCCTCAAGTTGACATGCATGCAGTCCTTTTGATCTTCGCAGGGTTTGCCAACACTCCAATGCTTGGAATGGTAGTAACGGTGTGTGTATGCAGGCCTTTCTTTGCCTCCTCTTCATCTTCACTCTTGATCTCTTTCTCCTTCCTGGGGCCTTGGAGATCTTCCTCCATAGGCTCATTTCCCTTATCCGTGGCGGATACCATTATGCTTCTAAACTTTAAGAATAGTTCCTGGCAGAAATAGATCGAAACAAAAACACGACGAGAACACGATATACAATCCTTGGAGGATCCGGGGGATTATATATTATGAAGTTTTACAACAAAAGGAAGGTACTGGGAGAAAACGGGTCGGAGACGGAGTCCGGGGTGGCCACACCACCTGCTGGCGCGGCCGGGCGGCCCGCACCAGGGGGTGGTGTGAGCCACCCTGGCTCCGTTTCCGTCCCTTTTTCGCTTCGTTGCTTTTCTTGTTGGATAAAAAACTGCAAAAATATAACTAGATAGAATTTTCGCAGAACTTTTCTTACCCGAACTGTTACCTATTCGAATACGGACTCTGCAGGTCTCTGAAGTTGGTCTTTGATAAATTTTTCCGGACTCACCACTTTAATAGCATCAATATCTTCATCTTCATACTCATATTGCTCGAGTCATGAAACCTTTCACTTTCTTATTAAACCATTTTCTCCACTAACCTGGAAATTTCTTTCACACAATTCTCATTAGCAACATTAGTATAAGTGAGGTAATAAAGCTTTTAAGTTCAATTTCAACTAAAATCCATCAAAAAATAAGCTACCGAAACAACTCCTTCCTAAAACCCAAAAGAATCCAAAAAGGAAATCGATCTAAGAAGCAAATGCAAGAGTGGCAAAAATCTGTCAAAACAGACCAGCAGGTAAAGATCAATTTTGTCGAAAATCTTTTGTTGCTCAAATCAAAAAGTGCAAAACTAACGAAAGTTAAATAACAACCTTGGGCAGAAGCGCAAATAATCACATCTCAATCCGACATACAGAGATCTCTCAGGAATTTTTACGGTGAATCACAAAAATCTGTTTCGGGACAGCAACTTCCCCAAATCTTACTTCTCTCTTATTAGAGGTTGATCTTGACACAAAAACCAAACAAAAATGATAAGGAGAGGTTATTACCGGAGTAATAACTTCCAAGATTCAAAGAAACAAAAACAAACTGAAAGCAAAAATAAATTGGGATGTCTCCCAAAAAGCTCTTTCTTTATAGCCATTAAGATGAACATGATAATTTCAATGAAGCTCACATAAGAATATGAATTGAAGTAAAAGAGAGCATCAAGAATCAAAAATATACATGTTTAAGTCTAACCCACTTCCTATGCAAGGGAATTTTGTAAACAAACAAGTTGTTAAAACCAGAGGCTACAAGCATAGGAAGGCAAAACAGTTGCAACATAAAAACTTTCAGCATAAAACGAGGAAACTTGATATTATTGAGATGCATAAGAACAGTCTTCCCTCTCTCATAATAGCTTTCAGTATCATGCATAAATTTAATGATATAGCTATCACATGAACCATTGTAGCAATTGTTTCTTATCCTAATAGAAAACACAGGGACACTAGCTCTCATAACACTACTTTGTGAAATAATATTAGAAGTATCCTTACAGAGGATAGTGTGTCCATCTTCTACATATTTAGTGACAAAGTCTTTCACATTTGCTATTACAGGTTCATCATTTTGTTCATCAGGTTCAACAGCTTTACTTGTACTTTCATTAACCATACTAGCTATCATAGAATGTTCCTTTACTTTAACAGGGAAAGGTATTTTCTCAATGTAAGGTTCAGGTAAAGCATGATTAGCAGTATAAACTTTAGTATTTCTTGCAGGAACGCACTTAGCAACATCTTTATATGGTGCATGATACTTATTCCACTTCTTTTTAGGAACTTCAATATAGGAAGCAAAAGCCTTAAAATAAGTTGCAATAGCTTGAGAGTCTAGACCATAAGTATTTTTAATATTTTGAAAGTCATTAGTTCCCATAAAAAATTCAATGCATTCATAATCATAATTTATACCTAACTTCCTTCCTTTGTCATTCTTCCATGCTTCAGCATTGTATTGAATACGGTCTAGAAGGTCCCATTTAGCTTCTTCTTCCATGCGAGTGAATGATCCAGCACAAGAGGCATCCAATAAATCCTTATCATGAAGAGGGAGCCTTGCATAAAAGTTATTGATAATAATATTGTTGGGGAGCTCATGAATAGGACATTTGAGCATTAGTAACTTCAATCTCCCCCATGCTTGAGTTGTACTCTCTCCATCAAGAGGCCAAAAGTTGTATATTTGATTCTGATCTTTATGAATCTCACTAGGAGGATAAAATTTTGAATAAAAGAGAGGCACTATTTCCTCCCATTCAAGAGCTTGACCATTCTTCAGCATCTTATTCCATTCCTCAGCTCTTCCTTTCAGTGATAATGAGAAGAATTTCTTCTTGACTTGATCTGTTGTAATACCTGCACACTTGAACAACCCGCATAATTCGTGTATAAAGAGCAAATGATCACCGGGATGGACAGTTACATCTCCAACATAATAGTTATCCATAACACGATCAATAATTCTTGTACGTATTTTCAAAGTATCATTCTCTGCAGGTGGTGGTTCATCTACTACCTTAGCAGTGGTAGTAGCATTACGAAATAAGAAACTCAGCGAATTATCCATATTGAAAATAAAGCAACTAACAGAAGTAAACAATACTCACAGTAGAAGTTTCCTTTACCAGTTCCACTCTCCAATAGTGCTTCACTCCCCAACAACGGTGCCAGAAAATAGTCTTGATGACCCACAAGTATAGGGGGCGTATCGCAGTATTTTCGATAAGTAAGAGTGTTGAACCCAACGAGGAGTAGAAGGTGTTGGTGAATGGCGTGGAGCAGGAATTCTCTGTAAATACTTGGCAAACGGATTTTTAGGGGTTTTTGATAATGTAGGTAAATAAAGTACGAGTAAATAAAAGACAATAAGAATAAATGCAGCAAGTGGCCCAATCCTTTCTTTAGCAAAGGACAAGCCGGTTGTATTACTTAAGATGACCAAACATCTCAGGGACACACGGGAATATCATCAAGTGCTTTCGCTTCATACAGTTGATTAATTTTCTTTAGTTTGCTAAGTGTTGTGTGAGTGAACTTGTGCTAATGTACCGACCTTCCTAGGACTAATACATACTTGTGATTATACCCCTTGCAAGCATCCGCAAGTACAAGAAAGTAATTAAGGTAGAAACCTAACCATAGCTTTAAACTCTAAGACCCTGATGTCCCTTGTGCAAAGGTTTTCTAACGGGGGTTCAGGTTTCTATCACTCTGGCAACCCCTATGATTAGTAGCCAAATACACAATGCATTCCCCTAGGCCCATATAGGTGAAGTGTCATGTAGTCAACGTTCACATGACGCCACTAGAAGAAATACACCACAACTTAAATATCAAACCATTGAATCTTTCTCAACACAATTCCACTACTAACAACATGACTTCTCCCATGTCCTCAAGAACAAAACGAACTACTCACAAGACATCATATGGATCATGATCGAAGATGAAATAATGATGTGTAACAATCTGAACATAAACGATAATTCAATGGTTCACTCAATAGCATCAACTATAAGGAGTAATCAACACCGGGAAAGTTTCCCCTAAGAACTATGCAAGATTCAACCCAATTGTTATAGCGGTATGAAGTTGTGATGATGGTGCTAGTGGAGATGATGGTGGTGATGATGATGATGATCCCGATGAAGTCCAGCTTGATGGTGGGGTTGATGGCGACGATCTCCCCTCTCTGGGAAGGAATTCCCCTGGCAGAATTCTGTCTGTTGGAGAGATCTTTCTCTCTCAGTGGTTTCCGCCCTGCAGAGGCGGCGGAATCTTTCTGTGGTCGCTCCCCCAGTATTAGGGTTCCGTGGGGGTAATATACGCCAGAGGGTAGAGCCAGGA
This sequence comes from Avena eriantha, assembly GCA_910589775.1. Taxonomy (NCBI): domain Eukaryota; kingdom Viridiplantae; phylum Streptophyta; class Magnoliopsida; order Poales; family Poaceae; genus Avena; species Avena eriantha. The sequence continues at coordinate 326,866,102 of OU342745.1, read as the reverse complement.
GGTGGCAAGGGCGGCCACACCACCTGGTGGCGCGGCCTAGGGTGGCCCGTGCCAGGGGGTGGTGTGGGCCCCCTGTGGCCCATCTCCAGTCCCCCTTCTGGCATTCTTCGTCTTCTGGAAAAATAGAATCCATGTATTTTCCCGGATTTTCTGATCTTCGTGAATTTCGCCTCCAAACAGCCCCCTTTTCTATCCAAATCCTGACTGCAGCGGTCCATGCTCCAAAAGTCATCAACCATGCAAAAATATATGAAATAACATAAGTATCATCTCTTAATATGAAATATATATCAATGAATAACAGTAAATTATGTTATAGAATAGTGATGCAAAATGGATGTATCAATGACCAGACAACACATACGACCGTACCTATGCCTCTTCCTCTCTCCTCACAACCTCGTCCCTACTGAACTAGGCCACGTACAACGCATACCCACCCACATCGTCGTATGATGTCAATTTTTACAAGGTGGAGTTGGACGACTTCTAGTTCAAGGATGCTGGCAACCTATAGCCATCGGGTTTCACCAAAGTGGATAACGACCACCAAATGGTGTCCATAAGCGGTAGTTCCTTGCGGGGTGGGCCGCCGAGAGGGTCATGGTGGTGGCAGAGGAGGAGGCCGAGCACAAAGCCATGGAGGAATGGACCGGGTGGCACAATGAAGCAAAGTGCAGGGAAGCAGCACACAAGGATGAGGAACACATGGACGTGGTCCGTGGGTAGGAGCTCGACCGCATGGCCTGACTGCCATCCCTGCACCATCACGAGGAAAGGTCCAAATAAGATCTAGTGGTTGTGGCTTACATGTTTCGGGCGACCCTAAAGGTGCAGGCCTTGTACTTCCTGGCGGAGGTGAGGGATCAGGTCATAGCAGCTGCGAGGGGACAGCTTGCATCGGTTGTGAGGGGATAGCTTGCAACAGTGGTGGCAGAGGAGGCTACGGAGGAAAGAGTAGGCGCCCTAGATCTGAGGCAGATGTTAGACAAGGATTATAATCATAGCGTCCTTCCTTTTAGCGTTGCGTTGTGGAATCTCCGATACAGTGATCACGAAAAGCTGGCTATGAGGATATGGGTTGGTGCATAACTGTGGACTAGATGGACCCAGCGCGCTTTGCCGCGCCGTACTCTGCTAATAGCGTTTAAATTTTGTGACTGGGGTGTTGTTTGCTAGAGTATTTCTTGTTTTGTTTCTAGTTCTCTGTGCCCGGGCTCGTACTATGACGCTGCAAAAAAAGTTAAGCCGCCACTTGGTAGGGGTGAACCAAAAGCCTGTAGACAAAGCAATCCGTGACCCTAATTCATGGCATCAAAATATTGAGACACAAGCAGGTGCACCCCACACAATGACCAATCACATGGTGCCAATTTCAGGAGTAGCGAACATGTAACACACCAACATTTGGGCCCCATCCAGTGGGAAATGGTCGATCAACCACATGATATTAAAACCATGGAGTTTAGAGCTATTTAGAGAGATTTCTTGTTTGAGCCTTTTCAAGCATGAGAATACATTGACATGTGCGCTAAACTCTAATGAAGCGCGGTCGCCTGACCTGCTTCAGACTCACGTTAGAATACCCCTCCCTCTCCTTTTTCATCAATTGTGAGATGGATGCACTAATTCACAGAAGCGATGATGTGATGCAGCGTCGTTGGACAATCTAGAGACATTAACATGTAGGAGAAGAGGATTGGTGAAAGTCCAGACCGAACCATGGTCTTTTTCAGATATAGATTGCAACGTCAAGGGAAATCGACCATTTTCGAGAGATACGCTAGGAGAAGGAAAAGGAGTGTCAGTAGTTAGCACTCAATCGATGGTGAGCTGGGATCTCTATATAGCTTGACGATGGTTTCACCGATGGAGCGTGACAGACGCCAGAATCCCGAATCTCATAGTTGTTGTGCCGGCCTGCCAGCAAGGTCGCAATGTACACTACATAATTTATATGCCCAATTCATTATCCCTATTAATCATATGTGCATCCTGAGCCAAGCAACCAAGTAATCTAGACAGATAACACCATGAATCAAACAATTAGAATAGAGAGCACCGTTTATGAAATTACAATTCTAATATACATTTTTAAATGGCACAATTGGTTTTATTGTTTTTCATACGTGGAGTAACATAGGGTTATACAGTTGGTAATTCTAGCATACATACTCACTCTGCCCCAAAATGAGTGACTCAACCTTTTCTAGATACATATATATCTACACACTAAAACATGTTTAGTTACATATGTATTTAGACAAAGTTGTGTCACTTGTTTTGGAATCAGAGGTAGTACTTTACACAATTGTTGGTACAGTGCAACTATTTTATATGAGTATGTGACACACTTAATAACTCAGCTTATGCTATGGAAGAAGAGCTTTTGAAATTTCTTTCACTTGCATTGAAAGATACTCCGTCGTGTCACGAATTGATGCCTATTTTTCGGCCATCATCAGCAGAATGGACAACGCAAGCGCCCATTACTCTAGTGAAAGAGGTACACATATTAATGTGCCAAGCATCAACAACTAGAGGATTCTCTCTCGCAAAAATATAGTAAAACAGTTCGTGTTGAGAATCTTTTGGCCACAACCAAAGTATTCATACCTATAGGAAAACATTATACACTTAATATAACTTCACTTCGTTCTGTTTGCATAATCAAGGCCACCCATAGCATATCAAAATTTTGCCCTAGGTGGTTGCAGATGGGTAGATGTTCATGCCAAAGATCATAAGTTCCTTTAAAACTTCTTCGAAACTATCAGATTTGTCATTAATGTCACAGAACTCAACACAACCAGGGTTCTCTTATGTTCAAGGAAACTGTAGACTTGGGTGGAACCCTTACCAAATGTAGCAAACGTCTGGGTAAGAAATCCTTATCTTCATGAGGTCATGGATGTATAAAAGACGGTTCATTTGTAGCAAAATAGGATCGTTCCTTAAGTCATTTCTAATGACAAACCTAGCACTTGCCTTCCCTTTATTTATAATCAGTGCTTCCGTATTCAAGTAATATATGTATCAATTAAACAGCAGTGTTTGTGACATGAAGTATATCTAATTATTTGTTGCAACTAAAACAGAACATCAAAGGCAAATTAACCTGATAGCAGTTAGCACTCAGCATCCTTTATGCAATAACTTGGTCAGAATCACTAAAAAGTATAGGATTTTCTTAATCCAAATCATGCACGTGCAGATTTTACGACATAATTTTATGTTGGGTTAGTATATGGAAAGGGTTCTGTATATCAACAACATGTTAATGTAATGAAAAATCAAATTGCTTGCCGAGAGGAGAAACATTTTTTTATTATAGGGAAAAATCAATGATTTGCAATATTGCATGGCAATTAACAATTAAGCTTGTGTTTTATATGTTAGGTACCATGCGAAAGTAGATCAATAATTAAATCACATAGGTAACATGCAAAAGTAGATAAATAATTATATCACAGATCGAACTAATCAGGAAAATACACAACTTTATAAGTATTTTAAAGTAATGCGCAGATATATTAGATAAAAACACACTCTTGTCTGTTTACGATTGCAAAATGGTGTTAACATATGAGTGAAGAATTAGAATATCTATACTTCTACGTGAACACTTGTCCTCTCCTATGTGCTGCAAGACCCTGAACTTTAGCCGTCAGTAATTTAATTACCTTGATTAGGCTAACAAATAAAAAAAGTTTGTTGATAAGATTAACAATAGAGCACCCAAAAATGGTGTGAAAAGTATGACTATACAAGATGCAAAACAGACCGAACTGAATTTGTTTGGAGTCCTTGCAGCACTTGATAGGATATACTTTCATGCCTTTCGCTACACCAATTTAGACATGTGTGCATACATAAGTAGATAGCTGACCTATTTCCCTGCTGGGCATTTGTTATGCATGAGCTTATATGACTGGAATTCTTGAAGAAACGACAATGTTCAGAAGTTAATGTGCTAACTATTGTTTGTGCATGTAGAAGTTGGTTGATATCCTCTCCACATATCGAACTATAAAGACCTGAGCTTGTTAGCAGTCATTGGACTCCAGTTTTGGCGTGGTGTGCATTCTTTTGGAAGAAGCACAAAGGTAGTCAAGCTCCTCTAGTAATCGGCTCCAAATAACTGAACCGAATAATTAACACACAAACACAATGATAACATCAGGAGGCACTTTGATGGGACCATATTTACCAATTTTCTTTCAATATTTAATACATATCACCTAAATTTACTATGGAACATGGTAATCACCTTCGTGTCAACACCCGGTTTTTTAATCCTAGATGCCCGTTATACCATACCTCGCAATCCTAGGATTACCATTTTTGCGAGACATAACGGATTGGATATCACAGTATATCATCCATTACAAACCATACATAAGGTCTTACACAAATAAGGATCTCATGATCTAGTCTTAATACAACAAGAAGCAGAAATAAAAGATAAGCGTAGCGGTGGGGTCCATCTTTAGAGGCACATGCAATGCTGACGAAGGCAGATAGTCCTAGTTATCATAGCTGTCCTGCTGGCCATCATCTTGATAGTCTCCTTCATAGTCTGGCCATGAGAATAGCCAGGGACAAAAGCCATGAGTACTCTTTAAGTACTCGCAAACTACCACTAACAAGTAGTATACTTCTAATTTAAAGTGCTAACTCTAAGTTTTAACTATAAAGTTAAGTTTGAAACCTAAGCTGAGTTCAGAAGCAAAGAAAGATAAAATAAAGTTCTAGAATCACTTAAGTTGGGAAGCTAGTGTTATAAACACAACCCTATTATGGTCGAGTCAAGGTTCATCATTTCATAAGTCATTTTGGAAAACATCTGACAACGAAACAATATGGCCATTCCAACTGTCCATAACTGTGGATGCGGCTATTCGAATAGTTTTACACTCTGCAGAGGTGGTACACTTTCACCACAAGATTCGATACATCTGCCAGGGATAACCCTGAATCATCATACTTAGTATGCAGATAATCAAACATAAACTTTCCTTTACACACCCTAGTATAAGCACCTCTCCTATGAGCATGGCCTCCCAACCATGACCATATGTCATTTTGGGCAATGCATAGGTGGACAGCATTGAGAGGTACCCTCAGCTCAAACCTCACCCGCGAGTGAACTAATACTAATGCATATAAACTTCCAGTTAAGCCTTACCCAATTCAGGTAGTGTGGTTGTACGGTAAAATTGGAATGGTATCGCATCTGAATCCAACCATCAGTTTTATAAAAGGGTTAAGGCTCATGCCTCAACATTTTCATCATCCTAAACCATTTGTGTTTCTCAACACATGTCAAAACATTTCAATAGAATGACTCATCATTCCAAGGTTTTCATAATTCATTTTCACCAAGTGTTCTCATCTAAAGTGACTCAAGTTTTGCTCTAGCTTTAATTTACTAAGTTAAGAGTGTTCACTAAGGTGGAAAAGATGGGATCAATCTCATGCCATAGAATGCCATCTAAGGGTTATCTAAATAGGCCAAGTTTTATACTCTTTATGTTACCTTTAAAACAAGTAAAGGACTTTGCGTAAAGTAAAGGAAGTAAAGCTTGAATTTAATACTTGGGGGTAAATACTAGTCAAAGTAGTGTAATCAAAGCATGCCTAAAGCATCTTTGCTAAACCATCTAGTTTAATCCTAGCTTGCTAAGCATTATACTTGCAAGTGTTAGCTTGCATGGTTAATGGTGGCTTGCTAGAGTAAGTTTTGCAAGGGTTAGCTTGCCAATAATAGCTTTCCTTGGTTGGTGCAGTGGTTGAAGTTTTCTTCTTCTTCTTCTTGGTAGAACTCCTCCTCCTCGTAGACTTGGTCGGTACTATCGTCTATAAATACATACGGAGTACACAATCACCAAACAATACTTAACTAGTCTAATTAGCACTCTAAGGCATATAGTTGATGATCTATTATCATCACAAGCATCACAAGTTTAATTCAATAGTTTCATCCTTTTTATTTTAGAAAAGTAATTTCTACTCATTAAAAAAATTAACTAAGATTTAATATTCACCACTTCAAATATGGGATCATGTGGACACATGTCATCACCACATATTCTAACATATGGGAATGTGATTTAAGGGTTGGATCATAAGTACTTTGGTTTAAGTTCATTATTTAGTGATTTAAAGTGACTAAAAATGCCTAGATAGCATTTTTTGGTACTAGTCCAAAGTAATTGCATGTAAACCTTAATATTATTACATATTCAGATAAGTGAAATGTGATTTTTGAGAGTTGGAATCAACTCAAAAGCTATCTTGGTTGATTTTACAAAAATGGTGCAAGGTGCAAAAGCTTCCGTCTTATTATTTTTACTAGGAGAGATCTTTAACTCTGATTGAATTAAATCCAACGGGCTTGGGTAGATCTTTTCAGTAGCTTTCTAGCAAAATTTGAATCACTCCATTTGGATTTGTAAATCTTTCTGAAATGAATTTCAACACAGATACAGAACTAGGTTTAAACTAAAAAGATAAATCCTAATTCAAACTAACTAGGTTGCGCGGGAAATGCTAACGGGCCAGCCCAGTGTCACTCCGCAGCGCGGGGCTCAGCTGACAGGGGGTCTACCAGTCAGCGGCTCATAACGCGTGAAGCGGTACGGGGCAATGTGGGGCGTTGGATTAGAACTGGGATCGATGGCTAGGGATCGTCGTCGACGACGGACCTGTCACCGGCGAGCTCTAACCCTAACGGCTCGGTGGAGGAGCATAGGGGACGTACCAGGGCTGCAGCGATGACGGCGAGGTGGGCAAACGGACTGGTAGTCATCGGCGAGCTCAGGGACGGTTGAGGCAACGCCGGGGGTGGTCGCAATCAGCGGCGCCTTTCTCCTCCAGAGGCGGCCTGCTCCGGTGCGATTCCGGCGAACTACTGCTCCCCTTGCTTCGGCTAGAGGTGTGGGACGATCAGTGAGGTGAGGGGAGTTGTGTGGTGTGCTGCAAATGGCTCGGGGTGTTCCCCTTTTATAGGCTCGACGGTGGGACAGCATGACATGGCCAGGCGACGGTGGCGACATGGCTACGGGCTGCTAGTGTCGTCGGATTGAGGACAAGTACGCCATGAGGGGGTCCTCGAGGCGTGCGGAAGAGATGGGTGTGAGACGTACGGTATTCCGGGACGGTGAGCACACAAGTTTACCCAGGTTCGAATCCGCCGTCTTTGGACGGATCCTACTCCTGCTAGCAATCCAGTAGTACGGCAGAGCTGGAATATGGGTTACAAGGGTATCGCCTGTGCGAGTTGAGGATCTAAAGTATTGGGTGCCCTAAAGGATCTCCTTAGGCCGGCTTATATAGATATCCGGCCTAGGGTTTACAGGAGAGATCAATCCGACTATGACTAAGAGTTGGTTACAGAGTACATCTTGAACTACAAGTAACACTATGGGCCTAAGTCGGTAAGTCTTATGGGCCTTCCCGTAGCCAGATTGGACTCCGTATTCTCTCCCTGACTGGGCTGCCCGTGAAGCAAAGCTCTAACCCGAAGTGGGCCACCCTGGTCAGTGAGAAACTGTGAGGATACTCGGAAAGTATATCCCCAACAACAGCCCCCGGAGGCCTCCAAGATCCAAAGTCGGATTTTATCATCGTCTAGCTTGATCTTCGTCTTGCAGAATCTTGAAGGGTTCCTGAAACTTCACAACAAATAATAAGATCCGGGTCTTAAAAATAAGTTGGACCTATTAACTAGTTACTCTGATTTTCCAGCTCGATTATAAACTAAGCCGGAGCTTGGTTTCTATGCCACCTGACACAAGTATGGTCAAGTCACGTCATCTGACAAGCGTGCCGTCATCACGACCGTTGGTGGGTCCGCGGTTCGTGGAACCGAGGTGCCGTTTCAATGCGTGCTTGGAGATCGAGGAGACGGAATCATCGTGTGGGTCCTTCTCAGTTCTTTCCACGACGCGTGGCGGTTACATTGTAGCATTTGCACGAATCTTGGCGCAGTTAGGTGGATATAAGGGGTTTGGATTTCTCCTTCTCCTTTCCACCAGTCTTTGCCATTTCCTCCCAATCCTCCTGCGCGCTCAGAGTTCTCTCGTCCTTCCCCCCATAGAACTCCCAGCGTCGCCACTTTCAGGTCATCTTCTCACCAGAGAAATGGCTTCATTGTCCTCTTCCTCCGGTTTGGCGGCAGCAGCGGCGGCGGCGACGACGGAAGCAGCAGCGAAGAAGGAAAGCTTCCGGGGAATCTGGATCCCCTGCGCCCTCGACGAGGACGGCCTCAAGAACGTGGAGAAGGAGGGGCTTCTCGCCGCCGGCGAATGGCGGAGCGGCTCCGGCGAAACCGTCCCCAACCCGCACGATGGCGAGCATGTCCACTTTGGCACCCATCTCGACCGAGGTCTGTCTTTTCCTCCCTCGGAGTTCTTCTCCGAGGGGATAGATCATTACGGAGTTCAACTCCACAATCTTCCTCCCAACTCTCTCTTAGAGATGAGTGCGTATGCATCGCATTGCGAGGGCTTTCTCGGCATTAGGCCGAGTTTGCTTCTTTTCCGGTACTATTTTCATGTCCGGAGAAATTCCATCACTGCCGCTGTTCCTTACATCACCGGCACTATTAGTTTTTCACTTAGACGTGACCGGGCATATCCCAAAATTTCTACCAGTGACTCGGTCAAACAATGGCTAGCCACTTTTTTCTACCATAGGGATATTCCGGCTCCCGGCAAAGCTACTGCTTTGCCAGCTTTTGTTGACGGAGCCGCCATGGCCCAGCCTTCCTGGGACAAGGCTGCTCCGGCTCTCACCGACGATCTGATCGTCACAAAGAGGCAGATCGAATATTTGATCAAGCACATGGGTCTGAAGGGATCCGACTTGGTCCAGTGCTGGGTCTCATGTCTGATCCAGCCACTTCAGTACCACGGGGACAGACTGATGCACTCCATCACGTCTTCCAAAAAAGACTCCCTCCACATCAGCCCCAAATCCTACACCACTCAAGGCTACATCAGCCAGATCAAGGAGCAGATCGAGAGGAGAATTCCGGAGATTTCTCTGGATATGTACACGGCGGAAAACCCCGTGGTGCCGGTAAGCTTCCATCAATACACCTTTTATGTGTCTCAATCTTCAAGTTATACTGCAATGCTGATATGTTTTCTTGTTTTTAGCTTGCTGACCTCCTCGAGTCGGAGCTTGCTCCGCTCGAAGGATATCCTCCTGAGTTTTCTCAGGAGACAGAAGTGGTTCCATTGCCGGATCTTGCGCTCAAGAAGCGCAAAGCTCCGACAGTGGCTGTTGGCACAAAGGAGGTGCCTGTTGTGAAGAGGTAACTTTCATTCACAATTTCCGCCTTTGTACCTTTCTCGAATTTCTTTCTCAGATGTAATGTTTCCGACTTTACTACATTCTCAAAGGAAAGCCTCTCATCAAGGGTAAGGGGAAAGGGATTCCTTCAAAGCCGCTGCGTCAGATGAAGCTCACCATAGCTTCCCCTGCTGTGGCGCCTCCAACTCCTGCCCCTCAACCTTCTGCAACTCCAGCGATCATTCCTTCTCCGGTGGTTGCAGAAGATTCGGCTCCTCCAACAGAGCCTGCGATCCTTGGGTCGCAAACTAGCGTCACCGTGGGTGCGTCAGGTCAAGATAAGGGTGAACCCTCTTCGAGTAATGATCCCTCGGCTGAAGTCTTCGCCGACAACCTAATCAGCAATCTGGGACTTGCCAAGTTTGGCCTGTCCCGGAAATCTGCAGAGGAAATCCAGCGGCTGGCTAGGCAAGTCCTGGACAAAAGCCATCTATCCCCCGAAGAGGAAGCGCAAGAAGCAGAGGACGTCAAGTTCTCCGACCTTCTCGTTCAAGTCCGCCTTCACGACGAGAGGATTAGGGCTGGCGAGCTTCCAACAGCCCAGTGATCCCTCTTACTCTTGCTGAGAAGATGGCAGTTGAAGTGAACGCGGGTTTAGATAAACTCACCCGCGAGCAATATGTAAGTCGGAATTCCAACTCTTGTTTTTACATTATGTTATATCATATCCTTTAGCCCCCAAGCATGAAGTAGGATATAGAATCCGGGTTTATGCTTTCATTAGGATGCCAAAGAATGAACTAGTGTAGCCCCCAAGGCTCGTGCTGATATTTAGCAAAAAATATTAGCCCGACTCTTAAGTAGCTTTCTGACTTCGGGTATTCTGACTTACAGAAAGTATGTTCCTATAACTAGGAATTACTGACCAATGTCTGCAATAAGCGGAGAGAGATCAAGGCTCTCGGGCTTAAAAATGCCAAACTTAAAGTAGCCAAGGATGAAGCCGAAGGTAAACATTCCGAGATTCAAACCTTGTCTTTTTTTTCAATGTCGAATTTTTCTAAACTGTTGTTCCTTTTTGACTTACAGCGCTGGTGAAACAATCCATTGCTATGATTGAATAGGCCGAGAACCTAAAGAACCTGGTGGTGGAGAACAAGGGACTTCGCCAAGAGCTGGATAAGCTCAAGGCGGATCATGAAAGGAGCATAGCTCAAGTCATGGAATCCTCCTCCATGGCCACTGAAGAGCGCGATCGCAAGATTGCTTCTCAGGATAAAATTATCTCAGACCTCAAAAATGAGCTTGGCAGAGAGAAGGACATCTCCAAGGCGCTCCGGGATGAACTCCAGAGTCTCTGGGAGGAGAAGACCAAGATTGACGATGTCATTCTTAGTATGTTCCATCTGTCTGACTTATCTTTTCTTCGACTTTCATCAATGTCGGATTTTTCTTGACTTGTTTTGTGTATAGGTCCTTTGAACTTGACGAACTCTTCCTCCTCCGAGCCCCGCACCCACCGGCTTACCCAAGTCGGTGATCTTCTTCATGACTTCCGCCAGTCCCTTGAGGGCATTGGCGAGTCTCTCAGGATTCCGGACATGCCAAGCATGTCGGATTTTCAGGTGCGGGACAAGAACAAGGAGATGCCACAGCTTGTTCGGGACTGGAACATGTCCTACACGCGGACTGCTGCGCAGAATGCTCTCACCATGGTCATGAGCCACCATGGAAACATGGAGATATGGCAAGTGACTAGAGGGTACTTCAAGGTAGACGAAGACAGCCAGGAGCAAGACCTTCAAGCCATCATGCATTCCTGCACCGGATACGGGTGTTATGTAGCTGATCTGACCAGCTACGAGATCCCCTTCTTCACCCGCGTAGCTACTCCTCCACCTCCTCTAGAAGAAACCGAAGAAGTTTCCGACGATGAACGGACCACCTCACATCCGGACATCTCGGAACAATATCAAGGCGGAGTACTCAGCAAGCCGGCAGGTCCTTCATCTCCTCCTGCATCATAGACCAGAAAACTATGTATTATGCCGGAAAGACATGATGCGTTTTGTAAATATTAAGTACTATTGACTTTGCTAGTGCTAAGATTTTTATCTATTGAACACTTTTGGCTTTGTTTTTTTTGTGTGCTTGAAATATTTTCATAAGCACTTTGAACTTTTTCGTCTCTGCTTATCATTTATCTGGCTTTCCGCCTCGTCCCTTTCATGAGCGGCTAAACCTTCAGCCAGAAACTTTGCCGAGCAACGGAGCTCATTTGCTAAACCAGTTTAAACTCGAAAACAAAGTCGGCTTCCAGTACCAACAATTCACTACTCGGAAAATACCTGCATCCAGCAATCAGACAAATAACCAAAGTAAAGACTAGAAATTTTAGAGTTATACCCGAAGGTAGCAGTTTTAGAATCGGAAATCTAGACCAGAACGAACATGAGCATAAAGTACTTTTAAGCATTCTAGGATTTTCGACTATGACATGATCATTTGGAAAAAGGTGGTAAAAACTTCTTAGAAAAACTTGAGGCAACCAAAACTTTTATTTCTCAAAGAACATGTACATATATATGATTACAAAGAAGGATAAACTAAGAATAAAAGGGACGTAGCTGAGCAATATTCCACGGTCTGTCTAACTCATCCGGATTTGTACTGCCTCCAGCTCTCTTTCTCTTCTTAGTAGCAGGCCTTTCTTTGACTGGCCTCATGTCAGTTAAGTAGTACGATCCATTGTGCAATACTCGACTAACTAAAAAGGGCCCTTCCCATACTGGGGAAAGTTTGTGCTTTCTTTGTTGCACAAGCCGGAGAACCAAATCACCTTTATTGAAAGATCTGTTTCGGACTCTCTGGCTATGATACTTGCGTAACTTCTGCTGATAGGCTGTAGATCTCATTTCAGCAACGACGCGAACTTCTTCGACTAAGTAGAGATCATTTTGTCGAGAAATCTCGGCATCCTCTTCGATACACGCGGCCACTCTAGGAGAAGTATGAATTAAATCACTAGGGAGAACGGCTTCTGCGCCATAGACCAAGAAGAAAGGTGTGTATCCTGTTGACCTGTTCGGAGTTGTTCGTAAACTCCAAATTACAGAGGGTAATTCCTCAGCCCAAGCCCCTGCAGCACGTCGTAGTGGTGCTTCGAGTCTCGGTTTCAGGCCTTGTAAGATTAAACCATTAGCTCTTTCGACTTGTCCGTTAGCCTGTGATGTGCGACTGACGCAATGTCAAGCCGGATATTTTGCTCATCGCAGAATTCAGCCAATTCTCCCATAGAGAAGTTACTCCCGTTGTCTGTGATAATGCTATGCGGATAACCATACCGGATTATAACATCCTCGACAAATCTTTTGGCTGTTGCTCCATCACAACTAGTGACAGGTTTAGCCTCAATTCATTTGGTGAATTTATCCACCATCACTAAGAGGTGAGTAAATCCACTTGGACCTCGTTTAAATGGTCCTACCATATCAAGCCCCTAGACCGCAAAGGGCCATGTTATAGGTATTGTTCGAAGCTAATCAGCCGGAACATGAGCTTGCTTGGCGTACTTTTGGCAGCCTTTGCACGTCTTGACTAATCGTTCGGCATCTGCCTGAGCTGTAAGCCAGAAAAATCCGTGTCTAAAAGCTTTTGCCACTAAAGATTTGCCTATAGCGTGGTGACCACACTCGCCTTCGTGGATTTCCCTTAATATTTCCACTCCTTCTTCCGGAGATACACAGCGCTGAAAGACCCCAGAAACACTCCTTTTATGGAGCTCACCTTTAACAATAGTATAGGCTTTTGCTCGTCAGATGATATGCCGGCTCAGCACCTCGTCTTCGGGTAATTTAACATCTACCAAATAATCGAGGTAGGGTTGAGTCCAGCTAGGAATTACAGCCAGAACTGCTATCAAAGGTGAGTCAGATTTGGTTGGACATTCCTCATCTACTCCCTTTATCGAAGGGACTTTGAGGTGCTCTAAAAAAGCGCCATCCGGGACCTCTTTCCGCGCAGAGCCTATGCGAGATAGTGCATCTGCTTCCTCATTTTCTGTTCGAGGGATGTGTTGAACTTCAAACCCTTCGAACGATTTAGATAGATCATCCACGACAACTTTATATGCTGCCATGTGTTTATTTGCATTACAAATATCCGAGACTTGCTGAGCAACAAGGTCCGAATCTCCGTAACACATCAAACGTCGGATGCCAATATCCTTAGCAATCCGGATTCCATGCAACAGTGCTTCATACTCGGCAATGTTGTTTGTCGCTGTGAAGTGGATCTGCAGCACGTATAAAAGTTTATCTCCTTGGGGTGATTTGAGCACCACGCCAGCCCCCCAGCCCCCTTGAGCCTTAGACCCATCAAAAAAGAGGGTCCAATATTCCGACTCGGGGAGGTTCATGTTCTCCTTTGTCTCTGTCCAATCAGCGACAAAGTCAACAAGGATCTGGGATTTGATTGCTGTCCGAGGTTTATACTCAATGTCGAAGGCTGAGACCTCTATTCCCCACTTGGCGACGCGTCCTATGGCGTCGCTATTGTTGATTATGTCTCTCATGGGAGCTTTGCTCACCACGGTAATTGGATGCTCCTGAAAAAGTGTCGTAACTTACGAGATGCTAGAAAAACACTGTAAGCCAATTTTTGATAGTGCGGATACCGCTGCTTTGATTCTGTCATGACCTCGCTAACAAAGTATGTCGGACGCTGTACCAGGTGTTCCTGATTTTCCTCTAGTCTCCCCACCACCATGACGATACTGACAACTTTATTTGTCGCAGCAATGTAAAGCAACATCGGTTCCTGAGGTTCCGGCTCTGCAAGGATAGGAGCAGATGAGAGTACTCTTTTCAGATCTTGTAGTGCAGCTTCAGCTTCGTCGGTCTAGACAAAATCCTTGGTCTTTTTCAGGAGTTTATACAATGGTGCGGCTCTTTCACCAAGTCGGCTTACAAATCGACTGACTGCAGCAATGCAACCAGTTAGTCTTTGTACGTCCTTCAGGCGAGTTGGCCTAGAAATATTGAGTATAGCCTTAATTTTGTCTCGGTTCACCTCTATGCCTCTTTGAGACATGATGAAACCTAACAATTTTCCGGCTGGTATTCCAAAGAAGCATTTCTTCGGGTTAAGCATGATGTTGTATTTTCATAGATTGGCGAACGTCTCCTCCAAGTTGGAAATCAATGTTTCCTTCTTTTTGGACATCACCGCGATATCATCCACGTATGCATGTACATTGCATCTGAGTTGGTCATGGAGGCAACGCTGCATCGTGCGCTGGTACGTAGCTCCTGTGTTCTTCAGCCCAAAGGGCATCGTAACAAAACAGAAGGTTCCGAAAGGGGTTATGAATGAAGTTTTGACTTTGTCAGATTCCTTCATCCAGATTTGGTGATAACCGGAATATGCGTCGAGAAAACAGAGGAGTTCCGAGCCTGCCGTAGAATCGATAACTTGATCAATTCTAGGCAGAGCGAACGGATCTTTTGGACAAGCTTTGTTCAAGGCAGTATAATCAACACACATCCTTAAATCAGTGGTGTCCTTTTTAGGGACCATTACAGGATTGGCCGACCACTCGGTGTGGATGACCTCTTCTATGAATCCGGCTAACTCGAGTCGTGCTAGTTCCTTAGCTATTGCCTTACGCTTTTCATCGCCAAACCATCGTAAGGACTGTTTGACGGGTTTAGCATTCGTGTTTACATTTAGAGAGTGCTCGGCAAGTTCCCTAGGTACTCTAGTCATGTCAGATGGCTGCCATGCGAAGATATCTTGATTTTCTTGGAGGAACTTGACGAGCGCACTTTCCTATGCGCTACTTAGGCCTAGACCTATCTGGGTCACCTTGGAGGGGTCATCATCCTTCAACGGCATCGTCTTCATCTCTTCTGATGCCTTGAACTCCGGATTTTGCTTTGTCACCTCCTTCTTCGTTGCGGGCATCTCGGACGGATCTATGCTCTTCTTGATCTCCTGGTACTCCTAGGCGTGCAGCACGGCTTCTGCAAAGGCGGCATTTCCATCCTCGTACTCTCGCGCTTTCTTCGGGTCTCCCCTGATGGTGACCACTCCGTTGGGACCTGGAATTTTGATCATATTGTAAATGTAACACGGACGAGCCATAAAAGCCCAGTAAGCCGGACATCCGAATATAGCGTGGTATGCGCTCTTGAACGGGACCACTTCGAAGGAAAGTGCCTCCGTCCGATAATTCTTTGGAATTCCAAAAGTAACATCCAAAGTGATCTCTCCCAAGGAAATGGCTTGTCTTCCTGGGACAACTCCGTGAAATATCACAGAGCTATGGTTCAGCTGTGTTTCCGAGATCTTCATCCGGTGTAGCGTTTCGACATAGAGAATATTGATGCTGCTACCACCGTCCATGAGGGCCTTGGAGAAACCATAACCGTCGATAAGTGGATTGATGATTAAGGTGTATTTTCCTCGCCTGTGTAGCTTAGGCGGATGATTAGCGCGGTCAAATGTGATTGCCACCTCCGACCAGTCCAGATATTGAGGGACAGCCGGAACTGTTGCATTGAGCTCGTGGAGAACTGCTTTTTTGACC
Organism: Avena eriantha; assembly: GCA_910589775.1. Lineage (NCBI taxonomy): Eukaryota > Viridiplantae > Streptophyta > Magnoliopsida > Poales > Poaceae > Avena > Avena eriantha. The sequence continues at coordinate 326,850,213 of OU342745.1, read as the reverse complement.
TTTGCTGGTTGAGATCCGAGGAAGGTGACGTAAGTGTCCTTCTTGGTGGGAAAAGTCTTCTTCCCTTCCGACTTGGGATTTGAAGCATCACCTTCCTCCATGTCGGAATCTTCCTTGGTCTCCTTGTCTTTTTCGGGATTTTTCTTTCCCTTCTTCCGCTTAGCTTTGTAGCCCGCGGTATCATCTCTCTTGATGTCGTCATTAAAACGACATTCAGAATTGGTGTGGGACGAGCCCCCATTGGCGTCCAAGTGATGCACACATGGGTTATTGGCAATGCCGGCCCAAGTGTAGGTTTTGCCTGGTTGTTGCTCTCCTCTACCTTGGACCCTTGATGTCCCACGGCCATGCCCGCGGCCTCCGCCACGTCCTCCTCGTCCTCCATACCCGGAAACAGTAGTAACCACTGCTGTCTCCGCGTTGGGTTTTTCTTCTGAGGTATTTTTGCGCTTCTGAGCTTGTTGCTTTGTCTTTGCTGACTAAGGTACAGCCAGGACGTTGAGTAATCCTTCTGCGTCGTCGTCAGCATCTGCATACTTGCTCGCTGTTTCTATCATCTCTCCCAAATCAGTGACCTTGTCACACTTCAAGCGATGACGTAGTAGACCAATTGGGAGTCCTGCGATGAAAGCTTCAATCGTAGTTTGATCGTTTACTCCCTCACAGGAGTTCTTGGTGTCGATCCATCGTATGAGGTAATCCCGGCAAGTTTCTCCGGCTTTCTGGGTGCAACGCTGTAGGTCTCCGACCGAACAGGGCCTCCGATATGTGGCTTCGAAATTCTGAAAGAACGCACTTTTCAAGTCATACCAGTTATGGATGGTGTTTGCCGGAAGTTCATTGTGCCATGATCGTGCCGTCTTCCGCAGCATAAGTGGGAGATATCGGGTTGCGACCAGGCTGTTTCCGCCTTTAGTGATGCAGCAAGCTTGGAAGAAATCCTGTAACCAGGTGTCTAGCCGAGCAATGTCGTCGTAGGCTTGGATATGTCTTGAGATAGCAAATCCTTCCGGGAATTTTGTAGCTCTGATGCGTGGTCCGAAGCACTTTGGGCCCACATACACGTCATCATTTTCATAGCGCCGAGCCTCTATGCTGGAGTTGATCCTGTGCCTTGCGTCGTTCGGGGATAGAGATCGTCCCGAATGTCGGTTGTGGCTGCGGTGCCTTGGAGCCGGACTTCGGCTTCTGCCTCCACCTCCTCCGCCATGTCATCCTCCTTGCCCTCCTTGGGGGGCGTTGTGATAACTTCCTGGTGGAGGGGGTAGGGCAGCTGAATTGTTTCTGGCTGATCGCCGGTCTCCGTCCAGAGCGTCATTATTCCAGTTCCGGGGAGGTTCTTGACTACGACGAGCCCCCTGTCGGCTTGTTCCAGCATGGTTTCCATCGTTCCTTCGTCCGTCATTCCCACCATGGTGAGGCTCAGCCGGACGTCTCTCATGTCTAGGAGGTGGCATTTTCTGGCGATCCTCCTCCCGACGTTTCTCCTTATCTTCTCCCTTTCGATCGTTGAACTCTCGTCGGGGAGGATACCTCGGATTCAGTGCAGCGATCGTGTCTTTCTCGGCCACTGGGGTGACATTGCTCCAGTTATGTGTAGCTCTGCGATGCTGTCCCGACGATCTGGTTCTTGAATAATTGTCTTCCCTGCGTTCGGGGTGATCGTACTGCGCCCGAACGTAATGGGATCTTACGTCAGCCCATGCCGGATCTGTGCGACATTGGTCAGAATCCGAGACCAGTTTTTGACTTCTGGACAGGGCGACCTTCTGCTGCTCCAGTCCCTTGTTGAGTAGCTTGATACCCAAACAGATCACCTCTGGTCCTGGATTAGCCGATAGAATTTCTCGGGCTGCCACGGTATTCTGTACTGGGTTGGGTATACCCAATCTCTATTGCTCTCTTTCCGTGGCTTCCCCACCTCGTCCCCAAAAAGGACGGCACGGACACGTGGGAATTGGTCATCATTGGTGTGACGCTTCCGTGTCTTCTGATGCAACCGAGACATGTATTCCTTGGTTGACATGCGTTTCTTCTCCACCTCGATGTTTTTGGCTTCATCAAGGAGTTGTTGACGACGCGCTTCTAGGGCTTGGGCCCTTTCGTCCAGCTCATCTGCAGTGAGTTCTGCAGCTGTAGGGATAGGTGTGGTTAATGCGGCATCGATGAGTTTACACGTACCTTCTGGGATTACGTGTCATCCACCGATGCTTCTTTTTTCGGCTCGTCTGGGATAAGTGCTCCATCCGAGTCTTCCTCGTATTCCTCGGCAATCACCTCCTCTGTCAGAGGGTCTTTTGTCGGGGTCTTGTTCTTCTTGTTCTTCTTCTTTGCCTTCTTGGCAGCGCCGGTAGCAAAGACGGCTTTGGGTCCGTTTCCCGGAGTCAAGCTCCGATCGGTACTCTCGGACATCTGGACCTCGGGATTATCTCTGACGTCCATGTCATCCTGCGCTTTGGGAGAGTGTTCCCCGGATCCTTCATCCATGGCTTCTCCTTCTTCTGCAGCTTTGGAGTTGTACTCCTCTTCATATTCCGCGGAGAACTTTCGGAAATTTGCCGACGTCATAGATTCATCCGAGGATGCGGGAACGTCGGCGTTTGTTCCAATTGCCTCCAGCACCGAGTCGGTGTTTTCTCCAGCATCGGTAGAGCCGGATCCGGATCCAACATATCCGACGAAGTGCGACGCGTGCTTCCTGAGGTACCTGCGGCTTTCGCGATCAGCCATGTCAAAACTTTTAATGGTCTCAAGGATTGCATCTGCGCTTGTGCCTTGTAGTATCATATGTCTTAGTGTGTACCTGAGGAAAGGCCTGTCTGTCCCGGCATCGTCAGAGCCGGAATCAGTGTCGTTGATATGCTCCTCCTGGATTTCGACCTCCACGGGTGGGTCGATCTGGGATCCGGCTTCTCCAGGGAGATCCACTCCAGATTTGACTTGGACCGTGAGGTCTCCTTCAGGCTCAGATTTCTCCACTATCTCCGCGGCTGGTGCGGGCTGGGTGGGATTAGGGTTTTCTGAGATCCAGAACTCTACCGCCTCCGCGGACAAAGGGGACCCAGAAGATTCTTCTGCCTCTATCATCACCGTTGGGGTGGGTTGGGCAGGTTCAGCGAAACCGATGTAAACATCGATCTCGCCAAAAGACATGATTGTATAGGCAGTCACGGCCTCCCTAGCCGAAATCCAAGTCTCGTCAAGAACGATGAGAGGGACGTCGCTGGCGTAGAGGATGTGACCGACGGCGATGGTTCGCCGATTCCGATTCTTGCAGATTCCGCTCGGAACGCAGATCCGAAGCTCACGTGCCCCACGGTGGGCGCCAACTGTCGTCGGATTGAGGAAAAGTATGCCATGAGGGGGCCCTCGAGGTGTGCAGAAGAGAGGGGTGTGAGACGTATGGTATTCCAGGACGGTGAGCACACAAGTTTACCCAGGTTTGAATCTGCCGACTTTGGACGGATCCTACTCCTGCTAGCAATCTAGTAGTACGGCAGAGCCAGAATATGGGTTACAAGGGTATCGCCTGTGCGAGTTGAGGATCTAAAGTATTGGGTGCCCTAAAGGCTCTCCTTAGGCCGGCTTATATAGATATCCGGCCTAGGGTTTACAGGAGAGATCAATCCGGCTACGACTAAGAGTTGGTTATAGAGTACATCTTGAACTACACGTAACACTATGGGCCTAAGTCGGTAAGTCTTCTGGGCCTTCCCGTAGCCGGATTGGACTCCGTCTTCTCTCCCTGACTGGGCCGCCCGTGAAGCAAAGCTCTAACCCGAAGTGGGTCACCCTGGTTAGTGAGGAACTGTGAGGATACCCGGAAAGTATATCCCCAACAGCTAGCGGCATGGCTGCGGGCGGCGATCGACGTGTGGTCTCCTGGCGGTGCTCTAGGAACATAATGCGGGCTTAGGGGCGGTGGTATACGGTCGGGCGCAGCTGGCGCTCTGAGCGGCAGAGACAACGACTTCGACGGCGAGCGGTGGCTGTGAGGCGTTGGACGACGAATGGGGGTGTCTGGCGTGCTCCCTGGGTCATGGCGACGCGGTGGGTGCGGGCTGCGGTCGAGCGGCAGCTTGTGCACGCGTGTTGGGCGCGGCGCTCTGGCGCGTGCTCGGCATGGTGCAGTCGCACTGGGCGCGGGGGTTTGGCGGTGGTCCACTACGTGGCCTGGCTTAGGGAGGGGACAATGGGCGGCGGTGAGGTGCTGGCTAGCTGCTAGACATGGCGAGAGAGGGGGAGGTGGTCTGCTGCGGCGGTTGCAAGTCTTGGCCGGCGACATGTGCTCGGGATGGCTTGGCTTTGCCAATAGGGGGTAGGGGAGTGGGGTGTAATTGCATGGTTAGATCATTAGGAGACAATGGGAGCAAATGGGGGTCAAATGGGAGACAAGTTTGGCCAGAACACTATTCAAAATAGTGAATTTGGTTTTGTTTGAAATTTGTCCACAAGGTGTTTGATGAAATGGCCGCATGAACTTTACTTTTGAATTTTGAAAAAAAAATTGGTGGGTTTGCTAGTACTAAGCTTGAGACTCTGTGGGTGCTTGGGTTTTGAAAATTGAGCTTGTTTGAGTGGTTTTTGAAATAGTGGGATCTTCCCATATGAATTAGATTCATTTTGAACTGTCATTTAAAAATAGTGTTTGAATGTTTTTAGCAGATCACAAAGTGGGCCTTGGTACCTCATTATGTGTACTAGCAAGGGGTGTAAAGATCCACAATTGTTTCTGTTAGGTTTTGAGTACTAGGAATAGCCAAAGTAGGTATGATAGTTAATTTGGCAAAAATGACCATTCACTTCATTTATTCATTTTGAGTTGTTTTTCTTTGGGAAAAGTTTGGGAATGATTTAGATGATGTTTATTTCACCTAAGAATCATTTTACAAGCAATGGATCTCAGAACCATGGCAATTCAAATCAACTCCTATTCTAAGTGCACATACACATGAATGCTTTCATATTTTGAAATGGAAAAGTTTTTGTTAACCCCAATTTTGGTGATTTAGATCTTGATAAGCTTGGATTAAAGTTTTGGGATGTTACACTTGGTGTGAAATAAGAGTGACGTGTGCAAAAGAACTACTCTTCATTTATTCACCAACTGTAGGAGGATTTCAAATGTGAGCAAAGATCTGCAGAAAAAAATATTAAGGCAAAAAAACTAAGAAGACAACTATGACATACATACCATGAAGAGGACTATAGACTATAGATCATACAAAACAATGACTTTTCTATGCTCAAAAGATACTGAAAAGATATATTAGGGAGTTATAACAGCTTGATACTAATGAAGTTCAACAATTGGTCTGCTTATAGTCAACTAAAATATCGCACGAACATCTTCAAAAGAAGGCAATCATCGCGAGAATAAAATTTGAAAGGGCGAACTTTGAAAAATAAATGAAAAAATTATAGCAACTCATCAGTATTACGAACTATCTTTTGAATATAAAAGAAAGTGCAACCAAAATAGGAATAGCCTATGGATAACAACCTATGGTATAATCACTTGATAGAAAACTCCAACCGAGTTTTAATTTTCCACTGCAACCAAACCTTAATTAAAGGGGAAGCTAAATATATTTTTTGGAGCTCCTCACTTAGAAACACCTATCTGTAATTTGGTAATAAGTATCTAAAAAGGGATTTTTATATTAAAATGAAAATAAATCAACATGATATATGTCGGCGAATACAAAACTTAAAATATAAAGTTACAATAAGTAGCTGAATATGCTAGATTTAGCATCAAAGAACCTAGCTTCGGCAGTGAGTTAATTTTCCATGTAGTTGTTTCTACCGCTTCCCAGGATGAGAATCTTGTGAACCGGTTCATCTTTCTTGGTGAGACAGTACATTATCATAGTAACTGGAGGATGTGTAAGAATTAACCTCTAAATAGAACTACAATAATAGCATATAATTTAGATTCTATCTGCTTATTTTGAACAAGTTCATTAGAAGGACTGCCATAACATTCGTAATCTGTAAATATATCTGACACCTTTGGGCAAATATATTTGGTAATAGCTTATGACTGGGTGTCTGTATGTTTTTATCTCACCAAAATCCACCGAACCACTGTAATGCATTATTCCCCAAAATACATAAGCTAAAAGCACACATTCATCCTTAAAAAAAGCACACATTCAACTATCGAGGGCTTATTTTTAACATTCGGCACCATATAGAAACTTATTGATGCACATACGCTAAAAGCAAACGCTCAATTGTCGAGGATCATTCGGTACCATATAGAAAATTACTGCTGCTACCATTGTTGTCCTTCTGTTTATTATTCTACATGTAAAAATTGGTATTATAGGTCAACATGAGTTGTGCCCTTTTACTCTCTCTTTCTCCTTTTCTAAATCGATCTCAATGTTGCACATGGTGCTTTCCATCTAAAAAATCTCAATTTCACCAAATTCCTATGTCCTAAGTTATTGGATACTTCGAACAGATTGGTCTAGTTCATCTGTTCAGAAGATAATTATATTTAATCACAAAGAAAGTAAAAAGTAATAAACTAAGAGCGAAAGTGAAGAAATATATACTAACATGCAAGAATACTCAGATGTTTAGAGAAGAGTAACTATTCGTAGAGCAATGTTCAAATAAACATGCCCACAGACCTGTACATCAAAAAATAAAAAAATCTAAAGCCCACAAATATCAATGCAACCATGGGAAAGTTAAATTGATGAATCCCATATCTCTATAGTTAGCATCACCCTCCGTATTGCACATAAATAGAAAGAAGAAAGAAAACCCTTATGAACTCCTATCTATATTGGTGAAGGGAGATCTAAGTCAAATCCTATGAATTAAAATCTGACTGCAACATGAGAAAACTTAATTAATGATTCTCGTGTATGCATAGCTAGCGTCATTGCCAAAGCAAAGAAAAGTTACTTTTAAGGAGCCTTCTAGGCGTCCCCCGGACGATGGGAAGCCCCCATCGTCCTCCTTCCCGTGCTGCCACCTGTCCAAGAAAATGGTCCAAATCCCGAATTTGCTGCAAAACACCCATTTTTGCTAAAAAAAACCCGCTTTTGTTTCTGAAACAAAAAAACGGTTCGTTTTAGAAAATAGAACAGGCCGCCGGAGACCTCGTTGGAGGCCATGCAGCAAAAAAAATATACTAATGTAGCAAAACCGACTTCGCCAGAAACATCGTCGGAAAAAATTCGCTTGTGACTCTCGCCGAAGACCTTGTAGCAAAACGTTGACACTGTTGTAGCAAAAGCACAAGATGGTTGTAGCAAAAAAGTTCTTCTAATGTAGCAAAAACTAACTTCGTCGGAGACATCGCCGGAGACTTTCGCTAGGACCTCGCCGGAGACCTTGTAGCAAAAACTTTGTGCTGTTGTAGCAAAACCACCGAACAAAAGTAGCAAAAAAATTATTCTATGGTAGCAAAAACTAACTTCGCCGGAGACATCACCGGAGACTTTCGCTGGGAAACCTCGCCCGAGAACTTGTTGGCAAAATTCTACGGTATTGTAGCATAACCAAGAAACGAAGATAGCAAAAAAAATGTATCGATGTAGCAAAATCGGAGGCCAGCCTTTTGTTCCCGGCGAGGTCCCCCAGCGGAGCTGCAGGGCGGGTGGCGGCACGTTGGTGGGAGCTGCAGGGGCGGTGCGTCGGGACGTGCTCCGGGCGGTGCGGTGTGGCGGCGGGACGTGCTCCGGCGGGTGCGGCGGCGGGACGCGCTCCGGGCGGCGGGACGTGCTCCGGGAACGTGCGGGCGGGGAGTGCTCCGGCCGCTGGACGCCTCTGTCGCTGCCGCGAGCCGCGCACGAACTGCTACAAGTGTTTGCCGCTGCTGCTATGAAGCTTGCCGCCGTTTGCTGCAAAGCACTCACTGTCGTTCGCGCGAGGATGTGAAGGAGAAGGGTGGGTAGTTTGGGGCAGCGGTGTTGCGTGTAGGGACGGCGGTGGGGCGGTGGTTTTGCATCGGGTGGATCCATACGGGAGAGTGGGGAGACCCCTAGAGAGATGTCTCGGGAACGTGGGTGGGACCCACCCAGCGCGTCTGGTTTTTATTTCTGTTTCTGAGTAGGACACGCGTCACACGGTGGGTAAGGAGGATGCCAGAGACGCGATCGTCCGGGGGGTAGGAAGCGTTTTCCTATTTTTAATAAATTTATACATCATAGACGGGATGAAATTTGTAGGAACAGAGACCTTCTAGCTTCAGGGAGAGAACGAACAACTAAAAGGACAGTAGATGCTTGGTAATTTTCTACAGAACGAACAATCCTCGCCTAACTTTCCTGTTTGCTCAGAAAACAGTTCTTCCCTGGCTTCCCTGTATGGGTCAGGCTAGTTGTTGTAGAAAACCATATGCTGTCTTGGCGATTAATTAGAGAGCTAAACTCACTGGTAACTACCCATTGACCTGAAAAGAAGAACTGGGAGGAGTACAAGGGTGCGTGCCTGGTGGCGAACTGGATTGAATTATTGCCGACGCAAACGATCTACCCGACGACGATGCAGGCCCACGCGACATCGATGGTCTCTAGGCGGCAGTACAAAACCTTCGCGTCCATGTCGTACGCCTCCTCGTGGATCAGGGGCTCTGGCAGTAGCATGGTCTTGGAGGACTCGCCTACTTCCTGGGACGATCCGGCTCCGTCAGCCCTCGCCTCTGCAACCCGGTGCGTCGAGCGCTTCCCAGTCCGTGCCAGCAAACCCTCGCAACTGGTGGTGTCGGTGGGAGTGGTCGGTTGGCTACGGCGGCGAACATCCATGGGAGCAGAAGAGGCGGCGGGCGCGAGCCAGAGCGAGCAGAAGAAGAAGCATTTGCCTAATCTTTTCTTTTGACAGGACCAAATCCTATTTTACACATAAGAGCGGTCGAACCAAACCGACATAAGGGCATGTATACAATAGTGCTGAGTCAGCTGTCTATAACGGGAGGTTATAGATGATTTTAATGACGTGGAGAGGAGAGAGAGTATAGTTGTCTATAAAGTTTTAGACATTCTGTATTAATCTTATAGACAGCTTACAGACGGTAATTTGTTGTTGTATGAGTAGTGTCTGTAATTTATACTCGCACATAGCTGGCTAAAAATATATATCTTATAAACAGATTATTGTATAAATTATCTATAATATTATCTATACAGACACTACCTATCTAAACCAATGTCCATGCCCTAAGGCAGCCCTATACGCGTCATGCAGGGCAACCAACACGCGTGCGAGGCAACCAGCGAATAGCAGCTCCGCAGACTCGCTGACATGCACTTGACCAGCGTTCTAGTTGGAGCGACCTAAGCTCTCCAATTCTAGTGATGCTCTTAGAAGATACATGTTCCAAAATTTTGCTAAGCAACAATTAAAGCATATCTAGTTGCGTTCCCAAACGATGTCCGGTGAAAGTACCGGATCGATCATTTGGGGAACGTCCGCCATCTGGGCACGCCTATTTCCAGTCACGTGCCCCAAACGGCGTTTCATACAAAAGATAATCCATTTAAATTTATTTTGTAAATCTTGATATACAAAGTACAGAAATAGAAAAGCAAATAGAAACAACAACTGACTGAAACCTAAACTAGAGGCTTCTCGTAGATGGTATCGTTATCGTCGTAATCGTTGTTGTCCACGCGGTAGTGCCAACAGCACATCGTGGCATCGAACACCTTCACGTCGAGCACATCATCGCCTTCCCGTGTGAAGTTCAGAAAGCAGCCGAGTTGCACATCGTGCGCGCAAGCGAACTGCTCCCAACCGTTGTGGAGGTACATGTGCCCTTGCCCATCGAAAAACACCTCCATGCGCCAGAAGAGAGCACCACGGCCTGCCCGCAACATCACTACGATAGGCTCTTGCCTGTCGAGAAGTTGCACGAACCTGTCTGAGGATTTTCTTCTTGCTCAAATGTTCTTCGTAGATGGGGATGAAGAACTTGAAGTCGGAGTCGTCCTCCTCAGCGCGATGGAGAGTGGGAAGGCGCCATTGATCGACCGTGTCTGCGTCGACCACGGGCACGGCCCTTGCCCTGGCCATGACCCCTTCCCCTGGAACCTATGGCCATGGAGCTTGAGTGCGAAATGCGGCTCGCGCGGCCTTCTTATATAAAGACCGGGAAGACGAGCAACTATTCCATTGATCTAGGCGCAGGGCTCGAGCGGCCGGTATTTAATCGGTGTTGGAGAAAACAAACGGCTCGTACATCAATGGTGACATAGACTGTGTTGATAGGACTGCGTCGTCCAGTTGAACCGACGCCACTTTAAGTCAGGATTTGGCGACGACATATTAAATACTGTTGGTGCCAATGATGGGGCTGGCCGTGTGCGGCCAGTGCATCCAAAGTGTCCCTTGTGGTTTCGGGATGGCATCAACGCACCAGACCGAAACAGACACGCGACTACGCGCGTTTTTCTGTCCCGCGTGCTTCAAAGCCATCGGGGTGGTTTGGGGGACGCGAGAATGCACACGTTTCTCTTTCTTTCTTTTTTACTATTTTGTTTGCCATCATCGAGACAAGCGAGTCCCGAGTAATGCTACACCTACGGACAATATTTTACAAAATTGTGTAAGTCAAGTCCGTAACAGTTTGTCCAGATCTACCTGTAAGTCAAGTCCATAACACTTTGTCCGTATGTCCAGGATTACCGCGCCAGTCCCTGTTACACTTCTACTTCGTTTGTTAGTAAACACATGACTATCAAGAAAGGAAAATGTGCAATCGAGCTTGTCTAACCTTGACTACTACTAATATCACACTGGTACGCAATTTTATTTATATATATAGGTATTTGTAAAGCTAAAATCTAATTATAAGAGTAGTTGTACTTTTTATCTCACCAGTGTTTTCAATTCAATGTAAAAAAAATCTGGTGAGATAAAACTATATATATATGGAGTAGAAAATAAATAAATAAGGTACGACAATCGGGTTGACCTAACTGTGACAAGCTGGGCGGAGTAGCACCAATCAAAAGAAAGCAGGACACCACACGGAATCCTGCCAAAAACCGACAAGCTAAAAGGTATGCCAATTTCGACTAATCGTCGTCACGATGGACACGCACCCTTTCGTCACATCACCAAGACCGGACCGATTTGAGCATCAGGGACGCCAATTTTCTTCGTTCGAGTTTGACAAGATGCGTACTTGTACTGCCTCTAACTCTAAGTACGGGTGTGTTGGCAGTTTACGGCACGCCATTTCTGCATAGGCGTTAATTTCTTCGACACCGCTAGTTCTTTCTCGCACCATCGCCGTCGCCGCTACGTGCTTAACTTGCCAAGGTCGCACGTCGCTGGCGAGTGGTCGTTGTGCAGTGTATATATACACAATGCGAACACACTCATGCACTACACACCGGTGGTAGCTGCTGCTCTCGGTCGCTTCCCTACAGAGACCTGATAGACGTGTCCACCGCTAGGCCCTCATGCTTCCCACTCCGTGCAGGCCGCTGCTCCACCTCGTTCACAGCTGCTCGCAGCAGGCGGCGTCACGACGTCGCCGCCACCGCTCTCTCTGCGCGGCATCGGGCCCGATGTGCGCGTCGTCGTCGGCACAGCGGAGGAGGTCCGACGCGGTGGCGCGCATGCCGCCGCTGGCGCACCGGGAGGTGATGCTGGCGCTGGCGGGCGAGGCAGAGGCGGCGCTGGGCGCGCGCCTTCTGCCGTCCGAGGTGCCTGCAGACGTCGCGGAGTTCCGCAACGCCGCCGGTAACGCGCTCGGCTCAGTGGACGTGCGACGCGGGGTGCCCGGATCGTCGGTATGTGCACATGCGTACGCGCGCTACATCCATACTAGGGAATCTCTGGATCGATCGTTTTAATGACTATAAAACTTGAGAATTTTATTACGTCCAAATATAACAGATCTGCAGTTCTTCACAATTCAGCTTTACTATTTGTCACTGAATGCGGCACATTAATTTACTCCAGAATTCTTAATTCACTCTTCGACTGCTTAACTATTTTCAGCTTTACTATTTGTCCAATCAGAGTTTCTTAATTCAGCTTTACTATTTGTCCGCGGAGTACTTGTTCTTAATTCACTCTTCGACTGCTTAACTATTTTCTCTCCTGTTCTGCAGATCGACTTCAAGCTGGAGGCCTGGTTCCACCGCCAGCTCCCGGGTGGTGGAGCCATCGACATCAGCTCCCTGATCTTCTTCCTCAACGGCTCTACCGACGCGCCGCACTTCCTCATGGAGCTCATCCAGGGCGGCCCGACCTCGCTCGTCGTGCTCCTCGACCTCTTCCCGCGCAGGGACCTCCCTCGCCACCCGGACTACATCGCCAAGTACTATGAGGCCACTGGCGTCGAAGCCCACCGCCGGAGCATCGAGCAGCTGCCGCAGGTCCGGCCCTACGTCTCGCCGTCGCTGCTCGTGCGGAGCCTCTGGTCGCCGACGGCGATCGTCGTGGACGTGCAGTGCGGGGAGGGAGGGGAGGCGGCGCTCGAGGAGATTGTGCGCGGCCAGCTCGCGACATCAGCCAAGGAGGTTCTTGGCGTCTGGCTGGACCACTGCGCGGCGGCGGTGGAGATGAATGACGCTGAGAGAGAGAGCATGGTGGCAAGGGACAAGATGATCTCGACTACGTCTGTGGAGCTCAACCTATCCGCCAACCTGCCTAGGATGTTTGACGCCGACGTCTCGGCCAGAGTCGTCGCCGAGATCGGCAAGGCGTTCTTAGGGCACTAGAAATCATCACGGTTATATATTGGGAGTACATCTATTTCCAGAATTTTTTTTGACATTTCTGGCAGTTAATCTTATGTCACTAGTATAGATCGGGCCTATTAAGATCTCGTGTCGCACATGGAAGGATTTTTCCGTATATGATGCCGAGAAGCGTTGACGATAAAAATGTTTGGCAGTTTGCCCGCGGTACACGCAGGCCCCCGAACAGGGACATGTACACGGTATATTTTCTACGACCGTAGGAAAAATAATGTGTACATCTTCTGCGCACTAAATCGTCAGTTGTCATGTTCAAGGTTTTGATACCGGGACTGGGAGGTCCCTTTTAGTTCGGCCAGGGTGCAAAGTACGGCGATCTCGTCGCGAACGATAAAAACTCACAATCATAAAGAGACATAATTTTTATCCAGGTTCATGCTGCTGCATTATGTGAAACCTTATGTCCTACAACGATGATCTTTTTGGTGGACGATGAACTCGTTACAGAGATTATTCCCAGGGATGTACTCATTGGTTCTCTTCTAACTATGCTTATCCTTTTCTTAACCCTCCTCCTCTTCTACCGGTTTGGCCTCCTGTCATAATGGTAAGGGGACACTACATATGCCGGTGCCACGCGACGAGGTGGAGATACCACGCAGCGCGGCGAAGGGTGCATGGCCACGACATGGCGACACTGCTATGGAGTCAACTTTTTCTATAATTCTACTGCATATGCACTATCACTATGCAAGAGCAAGTGTACAATGCTTTGGCAAACTCCGTGTGTACCAACTCGTTGTGACTCCAAGTGCAGAGTTTTGTAGCAAGCGTCTTTTCACCATAAGGGTGACTCGAGGGTTAATATCGAACTCTCGGGAAATTTGCTCATAAGTTAATTATTCTTCTCCTGTCAAGCATTCTGTAAAGCAAAGTTCATGTCTTGTGTCCCCAACTTCATCGTGTGGTTGTCAAGCACAAGGTTTCGTATTAGTAATATAAAATAAAAATAAAATAAAGTAAAGTAAACTAAGCAAACAAGAGATAAAAACCATAGTAGATCATAGATTTTGTTGTCACTATCCAATCACTACCACCATGCTACTCCACCTAATACACACTTCTCCCCGCACGGGCTCTTGCATACAAGTTGGATCAAGCAAGTAATTAAGAACGGGGTACCTGATATGCATCTACCGATACATCTTACACATATGGGTTTCAATCTCATATATCAAATCATCAAATAAGGATCCACCATATAGGAATTACATATATGACCGTAATCATGTTGGACAACTCATATGGTACTAAGATCTATGAAAAACAAGAGGGGATTAGATCAAGCTACTGTCACAAACCCATAGTCCAGAGGTGGACTACTCCCTCTTCATCATGATGACGATGGTGGAGATGTTGGAGACCCCTCCGGCGGCGGCTCCGATGGAGTTTTCCCCTCCAATCTTCACTGGTTCAGACTCCTTTTTGGTGTTTCTCTGTTGTACGACGCTCTCCCTGATGGCTACTCTGGGAGACCTTTTTATAGAGGTTTTTAGGTCAAGTAAAGTTCGTGGGCGAAAGAATTAAGGGAATCCGACGTTTGAGGACGAAGAGAGGGGGTGGCGCACCCTACTAGGCTGGGCATGCCACCAGGTGGCTTTTGTCCCTCCTGGCCCTTCCGGTGAGATCCAACCTCTCTAGATGCTTCCCTTGGTGAAATATTTATGCTCCATAAATCCCCGGTCCGTTTGACTTTGTTTAGGTCCCTGAAAGCTAAAAATACACAAATCAAGCTTTTCATGTCCTACAGGGTTATAACCAAAATAAAGAGGATCATTGGTAAATCCTGAAAAATCAATATAAAACATGGATATAAAATTAAATATGTTGCAAATATGTGGGAATACATGTTAATAAACTATAAAGTTCATATATACATTTTACATGCATCAACATCTCCAAGCTTAACCTATGCTCGTCCTCGAGCATAAAGGTGATAAAACCTAACATGGACTTTGAAGTTTGTTGCCTTTTCTTATTTTCATCATCACATAAAAAATTTCTAGGTAAAATCTTTAAGTAATAAAAACAAGCAAGTGAGCTATAAAGTGATATATCTTACTCTCTACAAACATGCTCAATAATAAGTAGACTATGTGTTAAAACAAATAGAAAGTAGTACAGACCATATGGCACATTTAGATGTAAGCAAGGATTAAACATGTGAATAAGCTTGTTTAGCTTCCAATATATATTTCAAATAAGTTCATGGTTGAGCCATAGTCCATCACTGGTGTTTGGCTCCATTTACCCCCATCATAAGCATCTTTCTATACTTTATATGCTTGACCCAGTACAAGTTGAATGTCTCATGTTCGTTAACCACAAGTACTCACTATCGCATGCTACTCAAGTTTAGATCAAAAGAAATTCGTCATTATATGCATACAGTTCCAAACGAGGTACACTGAGGTACCTCCTGCCCCTTTGCACGGAGGCCCCTGGGAAGAGACATCCATACTCAGATGACAAGACAAACAAACAAATGAAACATCTCAGCATCTTTTTATTTACTATTTGCATAGCTTTTTATTTGAATGTGTAATACCTCGGACATTACACTCTAAGTTCAAGCCTGGACGAACCAAAAGTGGATAAGTGACTCTACCGCGGAGGCCAAAGGCCACCCACGTGTAGGCCCGTCGAAGCGGAGTAGGGAACGGTACCGGCCTACCACCTTATCCACTTTTAAGAACATCGGGACAAGAGCGAGCGGCGTAAGCGACAGGTAACGCGAATCAAGCTCGGGCAAAGGGGGATTCATAGGGTCTCCCATATGTGGATAGTGCGAATAGTCAAAGAACATGAATTAAGTACTCGGGGTCCTACGGGACACCAGTGAGCTTAAAGAACCAAATAGCAGATAATGCTCATCAATGCCTCTTTCATTAGTTCTCTACTTATATTAAGTTATTTAGATACCTCATTATCCAGAGACTCGCACAAACCCTACACATGCAAGTCTACGACTTGCATGACTCAAACAACTCCTATAGTAATGGCTCATGGGATGGAGGTACAAGCTTCGGTGGGGTTTAAAAGTAATGGCTATACAATACTTGGGATTTAATTTAATACAATCGCGACTCAATGATGCAAGAGTAAGATAGAAGCATAGGTACTATATGTATGCAATCATATAGAATTGCTTGCCTGGCAGTTCAGTTTTAGGGTAGGAAGGATCCGGGTAATACTCCTGTGGGTCCTGGTATTCTCCTTGCTCAATGTCTATCCGGATAAAAACCAAACACACAAGGGACTGAAATAAATACATTGTATAATCATATAAATAATATGCAACAAGCAAACAAGTATGCCATGATGGAATGGTGCACACTTTACATGGCATTGCATAGCATGGCATGGGGTGAGATGTGGGGTACAAGAACGAATCATTTTATTAAGCTTTTAGTCATATTTTGCGCCCATAAACATTTCTGCATCCTTAGTATTTATATGCTACATGCTTCAATTCATATCATGGAATGCATAATCAGAACGGTCTCGTCGTGCTGATCGATTTAGACATATTATTTGTCGAATTTGGAATTACGGAAATAAAGTTATGATTTATTTAAGATAAAGGCATTAATTGACTTTTTAACAATTTCGAAATTTTTAATTGATTAAAAATAATTTTAACTAGCATATTCATAATCCTTGGATTTTTTTGATCTCAAAACATATATCATTTGCACTATTTGGAAATAGCAATATATAGATATGATTTATTTCCCTTTTAATAGTAAAAGTCAAATTGTTTAATGTTTATGTATTAACATTAATCATTATTTAAAACCATAACAGATATAATTAATCTTCAAATGATTTCAAACATTTTTGGTTTTAGAAATTTTTCCAAATTCAAAAGTTTTGACCTCGGGTCAAATAGTCAAGGTTTGAATTCAGATTTGAAAACTGGTTTGACTTTTATCAGAAGGTCCAGGGGCTTAGGTGGAAAAGGTTCAGAGAAAAAGGACTGTCGGTCGGGAGAAGTAAAGGTCGATGGTTAGTTTTGCAAAAGCAGCAAGAACTTGCGTGTTCCGACTCTAACGAACTGAATTCGACAACGCGAAATCAGCTAGCTAGAGCCACCTTTCCTGCAAGATTCCGAGCTCGATTTTGATCTGATATATGTGTGGTTTGTTTCTAGGAGTATAGGGTACATAGCAACTTATAAAGACATGAATAAACTCGCTGGTTATGGACTAGAATGTCGTATAAACGCTGATGAACAGAGGCCAAAATACTGTACGTTAACTGTCGGGCGAACTTCCATTTTGACATTGCAACGTCTAATCTTGCGATGACGGGCACGAGTGGCTCTGTGGTCGGGATCAATCATGGCCGGGATCTATGGAAACCTGGAACAATAATCTACCTCTTGGAGGGTAAGGATAAACCGGAGACGAACTGAGGAGGCCGGAAAACAATGCTGAACAGAGGCTGTTGTTACTGTTGCGCGCGAAACTAAAGTTCAAAGCTTCTGTGGCGTGCTGGTGCTACCTTCCGAGCATGATCACGACCACGATTCTGCACCAATTGGGGAATGGGATAGCTTGTTAGAAAGAGGGGTGCTAGGAGATTGATATGGCGCAAGAATCTCAGCAAGAGATTGACTGTGAAGGGCGTGAGCGTGTGAAGAACAGAGGGACACGCACGGCGGTGTTTGGCATGTGCCGAGAGCGGTGAGTCGTCGGGGACGGCATGCTGGAGAGGTTGCTGGTACTCACGGATGGTGTGGTGGTGTGCAGGGTGTCGTGGACCATCTCCACGGATGCAAGGGCTCATGCGGTAGAGAGCAACAACAAGCAGAGACGGGCATCGAGTGCTCAACAGCGATGGTACTGCGTACCGGAAGCAAAACAAGTAGAGGATGAAGCTGCTGGGAGGTGGACTAGCTCAACGTGATCCTTGATGACAAGGGCGCTGGGCTTGGGGTCGACGGTGAATTTGACATGGCAGGCGAGTTGCTAGTGCTGCTGCATGTACAGGGGCGACGTCGACCGCTGCAGCTGTTCCAGGCAGCCTCCACCTAGCTCCTGGTACCGTACTGCTTCAGAAGGAGGGCGCGTAGCTTCTCCACGCCTGCGTGGCTCCGGTGGAGGTTGTTAACGGTGGCGTATGGAGGGGGATGAGCTAGGGTTTAGCCATGGTGTGGAGTGGAGAACTGGGGAAAACGAGATCGAGAGCTTGATCTAGTGGGGTGGTTGCGAGAGGAAAGGGACGCCAGCTCCTGCTTGGCTTTTTGCAGAGGAGGGGGAGGGCTCACGGCAAGGATGTGAGGCTGTCCAGCTCAAGCACGTGATCAGGAAGGAAGGAGAGAAACAGGGCAAGGCTCGGTCTACCGCTACCAGAAGGTTGGGTTGGAACATGGTTCAGAGAAGGGAGGGAGCAGGGTTCAGGTTTAGTTGGGTCAGAGTCAAACGGTGTGTACCAGGACTGAGTATGATCGATGTACTAGGAAGGGTTAGCTAGCTCGGCAAGTTAGAGTAGAGCAAGAAATATGAAAAAAACATGGTGGTGTGCGTCTAGCTAGGTGTAGGTTTGTTTTCTTTCATTTCCGTTTGATTTTATTTGAAATTGATCCATTCAAAAACCATTCAAACCAACTAGTAAGAAAAAATAGAAAAAGATAGGGATAAAAGGAGGGAAATCCTTGCATGGGGCATTAATTAAATGCATTGTTGCTAGTTCTAAAAACAACTAGTTTTTAATAAGCATTTCCATTGTGCAAGCATTCAAGTTTGGAATAATCCTCCAATTTTGGTTATGGAAGCCTTCCAACACATATGGTATATTAAAATCATGGTTATGCATGAATAAGAATGTGGCATATGCTAGTGTGTAGTACCACTATTATTATCATATAGCCACACCATAATTCAAACATGATCCTAATTCAACAAACCATATGTGAGATGAGATCACCACTTCACATGGTATAACAAGGTGGCAAGCATGCTACCATACACAATATTGTGAAAACAAGTATAGCCATTGTATGGGAGCATGTAGAGAGTAGAGGGAACCATTCTCAATTATTTATGAGCTAGATGTAAATACCAAAATAAGAACATGGGCCCATATATGATTAAGATGGTGGAGATGATGGATGGAACCAAAGAAGGGTGGTGGAATTATAATAGATATGCCCACAACTCAACTTGGGCATGAAACAATTTATCAAGAAGCAAATACAATATATCAAGATGCAAATACAAGTAATAGACAAATGCATAATGAGAAGAAGAACCAAAAGAAAGGGGTTTTATATGATGCTCAAATGCAATGTTGCATGGTGACCTGAGCATGATATAATGATGATGCAATAAATGATATGTAGGAAGTAGCAATATGTAGACTAGGCAAGTAGTATTGCAATTGTTAGAAAATTGGGATGCTACAACTCTCCCCTACTAAACAAGAATATCGCCCCGAGATTCCTAGGAAAAAGAAAAGGCACAAGGAGAGACGGGTGTTCAGAACGAAGATGATCCTCGCGTTCCCAAGTTGATGAACAACGGAATGGTGCGACCATTACACCTTGAAAAACTTGATAGACTTGTTGCGAGTCTTCTGTTTTGCTACGTGAGACAGAGGAATTGAAGAACCTGGAGGATTGTGGTGAGATAAGTCAGATATGATGAATATAGCTCCGGTGATCTTGAGAAACACGATAAAAGAATAGAACCGCTTCTTGAAAGAATCTTGAAAAGACGACGTATCAAGGATAAAGTGTCTGTTGGTTACCAGAGAGATGGGATATGGCATTGCAACCATAGAGGATTCCGAAAAGAGTTGACAGAAGACAAATCCGCCAAAAGAGAAGGCAACTTTTCACTTCAGGCTGTAGGATAAGACATCTCGATAAGAGTGAAGATCGAAACTGCTAGGGAAGATGATCCTTTGTTTCACCGGAAGGTAGAACGATTTGGAGAAGTTATTAACCACTATGAAAGTAGCATTGTTTCTTCCCTTAGATTTAAGAATGAAGTTTGGAGAAACAATATTGCCTTCAAACAATAGAGTTCCTTGATATCAATAGAATACGATTAGGATTGGGGACTCTCGGATCAGATTCTTCTTGTGCCGGTAAGAACCAAAGGATCACGCAATTTAGGTGCGGAGATATTTTCAAGAGAAGGAGATGATACAAGTTTATGGTGGAAACCTAAGGATGACGTTGAATCTTGAATATCTGGAGTTGTTATAGGGATGCCCATTGCTTTTCTTAACCATGAGGTTATTGCGATAGGTTTTGCGACTGATGGCATCGACCATAATTGGCCTTACCAAGAGGAAAGGATTGGACAATTGAAGTTAGATATATCTTCTATCCATATTGTTTAACAATGTCGAGCTCCGGTCGAATGAAAAGGACAGAGAAGATTTTGCATTTGCTTCCACCGGATCGTTGAAGATTTTGCCCCATATTCAAATAGAAGAGACCACCAACAAGACATTATTGATCACGTTCGTTGAGAGAACACTCCGGAAAATGAGGAAGGAAGTAGAAGTCTCAAGGGATAAAAGCCACTCCTGACTCCTGTGGAATGAGTGAAATCACATTAATCCACCAATTCAATGTACAAGAGTGAATGATAATAGTAGTGGTATGGTCATGACTCCATTCCGCACCCAAAGCATTACTCCGTACATGAATAGGAAAATCATGCAACACAACTCTTGAATTTCAGACTGAAGATCTTGATAAGAAGAATTCGAGAAGCTTCGTAGGAAAAGGAGATGATGTACATACTTTGTCGGATCCAAAGCAGATAAAAATGGTGATATTGTCGTCGTGTCGGAAGTCACAAACCATCAGAAAGATATGAATGAAGACACAGACACAGATAAAAGATTCAACATATAGATTAAGGATAGTGCCCAAAACTTGAATAGAAAGATTGTGAAAGATCCAGAAAATGTTTGTGGCATCCAGTGGATTGGGAATAAAAGATATCGAGAGGGTTTCAAAAGGTTTCTTGAGGAGCGGAAGACCAAAATAATTTTTTGTCCTTCTTAAGAATATCTGAGAGAGATTTAGCCGTCTAGAGGAAGTCTTCAACGACGCAGCGACAATTACTTGTCAAACCACGGAATAGCTCTGAATTTGGTTGAAGGTGGATGATGGAATTAACAATTGAATTGATGATTCCAGAATTGTAGTGTTGTCTTTAGCAGAAGAACATGGCCGAGATCGGTGACTTCAAGAAGCCATATTTACACTTTGAGAACTTTGCGCACATGCGATGTTCATGAAGCTTGAGAGGATGAGACACAAATGATCTTCCATGTTCTCCCATTGATATAGAATAGGCAAACATATTGTCAAGATATACCACCACGAATTTAATGAGATATTCCCAAGAATACCAAGTTCATGAGGCGAAAGAAACGAATAGATTCTCAAGCACTTTCTAAGCTCAACGCTCTTTGAAAGATCAACGTTACGAGCGAGGATTCGTGTTGGAAAAAATGCATTAGAAGAATAGATTATCTGGCCCTTCGAAAGAAAAAAGAGATGTCCACTATTCACATAGTCGATCGAATCACCGGTTGCAAAGATAAAGAGATCTTGGATAAAGAAGCGATGATAACTCATAGATTAAGTAAAGCTATTGGAGATGAAATGATGAGATTCTCCTATATCAAGAGAACCTTGCAGATATGGAGTTGAAAAAGATAAGAAGCACAACAATCGGATAATAACCCATCATAGTGCATTCATAAATCTTCGGATTGCCAAAGATACTTGAATATGATATAGATATGATCATGGTATAACTCAAAATCACAAGAGATAACTGCCATCATTTAGAGAACTAGATTGATAGCGTTAACCACATCCTACTCATGATAAGTGTCATATAGCTATACCGCAAACCAAATTACAATCACAAGCATCGAATCGACACACGTTATGTATTTAGCTACAAAAGAATTGAAGATGAAGTAAAACTTTAGGATTATGCACCGGTAGCAAAAGATCAAGTTTGCATGGACATGCCGCAAAAGAAGGTGAATAGTGTATCTCACACGACTGAAAAGGAGTGTGGAAACATAGATGTATCAAAGAAAAAATTCCGCATTTTTCAGCATTAAAATACCAACTAGATGCACAAAACCACTTAACAGATAGAGATTAGCAACTCCACATTATGTGAAAGCATGCAGGAAGGAAGAACACCCTTAACAAGATTGTGTCGGTAAGAAAGAGTAAGACTGATCATGTCGGTTTACACATAAGCCTGTCGGTATGGAATGTACCAACAGTTGATAACCAAAGGCAGATTGTGACAACAAGGTTGGATGCAACAGATAGAAAAGGAATTAACACACACATCCTATGGTACTACGGAAACCCCAAACACGTGAATCCTAGTTTGAATTTTTAGAAGAGAATAGATAAACATTACACTTCCTTACCAGAAAGGGTGGGTGGGTGGGTAAGAAGAAAAATGAAAGCAGTCCTACTCTCACGTTTAGTTTTTCCCTAGTATAAATAGCTACCAAAATATTTTCTAGACTGACAACGACCATCTGATTGAGACCCTGAAGGGTGGAATGGCTCTGATACCAATTGTAATACCTCAGACATTACGCTCTAAGTTCAAGCCTAGACGAACCAAAAGTGGATAAGTGAATCTACCGCGGAGGCCCAAGGCCACCCACGTGTAGGCCCGTCGAAGCGGAGTAGGGCACGGTACCGGCCTACCACCTTATCCACTTTCAAGAACATCGGAACAAGAGCGAGTGGCGTAAGCGACAGGTAACGCAACCACAACATACACAAATGAGCATGTATGTCTGCGACTTATAATAGACATCAGATTCACACCATCAAAAAGAAATAGAAATAGGAATATTCAACGCCATACGGCAAGATCCAAATATCCTAGATAGATATAATATTTTAGGATACATCCTCAAACATCATGCAACAGAGTATCAAGCGAAAGCAGGAAACATGATACGAGTACGGATAAGAAGCAAATCGGCATAAGATGCCCTGAAAATAAGCACATCCCGCCCACAGATCTCAAGGATCTCCATCCCCAGAATCTCTACACCTGACGGTCGTTGCCACCATCATCCGTCTCCTCAATCCAGTAGCCTTCCTGAGAGTATACCTGTCCACCTAAACCAAATATTTATCGTGTGAGACCCTAGGGGTACTCAGCAAGAGTTAATGCATCTAAAGGGAACAACCTGGGATGACACAATTGCAGTGAATGATAATAGCTACAAAGTTCTATAGAGACATGCTACACATCCGCCCAACCAGAGATAGACGGATGCTCGTTAATTAATAGCAACAGTTATATGAGTAACATAATTAACCTCGCTCGCCCTCCTTCTCGCTTACTGACGAGAAGACGGAAGAACAACCCATCTATTGGCAATTTTATTAACCATTCCATGAGTGTTGTACTAATTACTAGTCATGTCTTAGTCAAATTAAAGGCAGTACTTTAGTTATGCTTGTCTATGATCGAGAAATTGTACTCCAAGTCGTCCATAACCGTGGACACGGCTTTCAGTAAGATTTACCCTGCAGAGGTGCACAAATAGCAACACACGCACGATCAACCTCGGGAAGAACCAAATAAAACGCAATGAGGCCTCACAACAAAGCATTCACATGATTCATAATCATTTCAGGGGGCCACCCCCAATAAGCTACCCGCTACGAAGTCGGCCGGCTCCGTGACGGACCCAGGGTATGTGGCGACGGCTGTAAACGACTGGGAACCCGAAAGTGTGACTGGGCTTGTCAATACAGCGGAAACGTGGCACGATGTTTCTAAACAGTACAGGCCCTCCACGCGCAATCATAAATAAAACAGTAAGGCATGGCATAAGTACAAAATAGTAATAAAGCCCCAAACTACTTTGTGGGCCCAATAAATAAAGTGGGAATCAATCTCAGGCAAAGAGGGATTCATAGGGTCTCCCGTATGTGGATAGTGCGAATAGTCAAGGAATAGGAATCAAGTACTCGGGGTCCTACGGGACACCAGTGAGGTTAAAGAACCAAATAGCAGATAATGCTCACCGATGCCTCTTTCATTAGTTCTCTACTCATATTAAGTTTTTTAGCTACCTCATTATCCAAAGACTCGCACAAACCCTACACATGCAATTCTACGACTCGCATGGGTCAAACAACTCCTAGAGTAATGGCTCATGGGATGGAGGTACAAGCTTCGGTGGGGTTTAAAAGTAAAGGCTATGCAATACTTGGGATTCAATTTAATGCAATCGCGACTCAATGATGCAAGAGTAAGATAGAAGCATAGGTACTATATGTATGCAAGCATAGGGAATTGCTTGCCTGGCAGTTCAGTTGCAGGGTAGGAAGGATCCGGGTAATACTCCTGAGGCTCCTAGTATTCTCCTTGCTCAGTGTCTATCCGGATAAAACCAAACACGCAAGGGGCCGAAATAAATACATTGCACAATCATATAAATGACATGCAACAAGCAAACAAGTATGCCATGATAGAATTATGCACACTTTACATGGCATTGCATAGCATGGCATGGGTGAGGTGTGGGGTACAAGAACGAAGCATTTTATTAAGTTTTTAGTCATGTTTTGCTCCCATAAACATTGTTGTATCCTTAGTATTTATATGATGCATCCTTCAATTCATATCATGGGATGCATAATCAGAACGGGCTGGTCGCACTGATCGATTTAGACATATTATTTGTCGAATTTGGAATTACAGAAAACAAGTTATGATTTATTTCAGATAAAGGCATTAATTGACATTTTAACAATTTCGAAATTTTAAATTGATCAAAAATTATTTTAACTAGCGTATTCATAATCCTTGCATTTTTATGATCTCAAAACATATATCATTTGCACTATTTGGAATTAGCAATATAAAGATATGATTTATTTCCCTTTTAATAGAAAAGGTCAAATTGTTTAATGTTTATATATTAATATTAATCATTATTTAAAACCATAACAGATATTATTAATCTTCAAAAGATTTCAAACATTTTTGGTTTTAGAAATTTTCCAAATTCAAAAGTTTCGACCTCGGGACAAATAGTCAAGGTTTGAATTCAGATTTGAAAACTGGTTAGACTTTTATCAGAAGGTCCAGGGGCTTAGGTGGAAAAGGTTCAGAGAAAAAGGACTGTCGGTTGGGAGAAGTAAAGGTCGATGGTTAGTTTTGCAAAAGCAGCAAGAACTTGCGTGTTCTAACTCTAACGAACTGGATTTGACAGTGCCAAATCAGCTAGCTAGAGCAACTTCCCTGCAAGATTCCGAGCTCGATTTTGAGCTGATATATGTGTGATTTGTTTCTAGGAGTATAGGGTACATAGGACCTTATAAAGACATGAATAAACTCGCCGGTTATGGACTGGAACATCGTATAAACGCTGATGAACAGAGGCCAAAATACTGTATGTTAACTGTCGGGCGAACTTCTGTTTTGACATTGCAACGTCTGATCTTGCGATGATGAGCACGAGTGGCTCCACGGTCGGGATCAATCGTGGCCGGGCTCTATGGAAACCTGGAACAATACTCTACCTCTTGGAGGGTAAGGATAAACCGGAGACGAACCGAGGAGGCCGGAAATCAATGCTGAACAGAGGCTGTTGCTGCTGTTGTGCACGAAACTAAAGTTCGACAACTTCTGTGGCGTGTTGGTGCTACCTTCCGAGCATGATCACGACCACGATTTTGCACCGATTGGGGAGTGGGATAGCTTGTTAGAAATAGGGGTGCTAGTAAATTGATATGGCGCAAGAATCTTAGCAAGAGATTGACTGCGAAGGGCGTGAGCATGTGAAGAATAGAGGGACACGCACAACGGTGTTTGGCATGTGCCGACAGCAGCGAGTCGTCGGGGACGGCATGCTAGAGAGTTTGCTGGTACTCGCGGATGGTGTGGTGGTGTGTAGGCTGTCGTGGAACATCTCCACGGACGCAAGGGCTCATGCGGCAGAGAGCAACAACAAGCAGATACGGGCATCGAGTGCTCAAAAGTGATGGCAGTGTGTACCTGAAGCAAAACAAGTAGAGGACGAAGTTGTTGGGAGGTGGACTAGCTCACCATGAGCCTTGATGACAAGCACTGGGCTTGGGTTCTATGGTGAATTTTACATGGCCGGCGAGTTACTAGTGATGCTGCGTGTACAGGGGCGACGTCGACCGCTGCAGCTGTTCTAGGCAGCCTCCACCTAGCTCCTGGTACCGTACTGCTTCAGAAGGAGGGCGCGTAGCTTCTCCACGCTTGATTGCATCCGGTGGTGGTTGTGAACTGCGGCGTATGGACGGGGATGAGCTAGGGTTTAGCCATGGTGTGGAGCGGAGAACTGGGGAAAAGGAGATCGAGATCCCGATCTAGTGGGGTGGTTGCGAGAGGATAGGGACGCCAGCTACTGCTTGGCTTTTTGCAGAGGAGGGGGAGAGCTCACGGCAAGGATGTGAGGCTGTCCAGCTCAAGCACGTGATCGGGAAGGAAGGAGAGAAACAGGGCAAGGCTCGGTCTACCGCTACCAGAAGGTTGGGTTGGAACATGGTTCAGAGAAGGGAGGCATCAGGGTTCAGGTTTAGTTGGGTCAGAGTCAAACGGTGTGTACCAGGACTAAGTATGATCGATGTACTAGGAAGGGTTAGCTAGCTCGGCAGGTTAGAGTAGAGCAAGAAAGAAAAAAACATGGTGGTGTGCGTCTAGCTAGGTATAGGTTTGTTTTCTTTTACTTTCGTTTGATTTTATTTGAATTTGATCCATTCAAAAACCATTCAAACCAACTAGAAAGAAAAAATAGAAAAAGATAGGGATAAAAGGAGGGAAATCCTTGCATGGGGCATGCATTAATTAAAGGCATTGTTGCTAGTTGTGAAAACAACTAGTTTTTAATAAGCATTTCCATTGTGCAAGCATTCAAGTTTAGAATAATCCTCCAATTTTGGTTATGGAAGCCTTCCAACACATATGGTATATTAAAATCATGGTCATTGTGAACACCCGGATTTTAAATCCCAGATGCCTGTTATGTCATACATCGCAATCTCAGGATTACCATTTTTGTGAGACATAACAGATTGGATATCACAGTACATCATCCATTACAAACCATAATAAGGTCTTACACAAATAAAGGATCTCATGATCCAGTCTTAGTACAATCAAGTATCGGAATAAATAGCGTAGCAGTGGGGTCCATCTTCAGAGTCATAGAAAATGCTGACGATGGGAGATAGTCCTAGTTATCATAGCCATCCTGCTATCCTTTATCTTGGTAGTTGTCTTCATAGTCTGGCCACGGGAATAGCCAGGGACAAAAGCCATGAGTACTCTTTAAGTACTCGCAAACTACCACTAACAAGTAAGATAGTTCTAGTAGGAAATGCTAAGTTCTAAGTTTTTTTTGTAAAGCTAAGTTTGAAACCTAAGCTGAGTTCAGAAACAAAGAAAGATAAAATAAAGTTTGAAATCACCTAAGTGGGAACTTAGTTGTCATAGTCACAACTCTGTTGTGGTCAAGTCATGTCACAATCCATTTCATAAGTCATTTTGAAAACATCTGACAACGGAACAGTATGGCCACTCCAACTATCCATAACTGCGGACGCGGCTATTCGAATAGTTTGACACTCTGCAGAGGTGGTACACTTTCACCACAAGATTCGATACATATGTCAGGGATAACGCTGAATCATCATACTTAGAATGCAGATAATCAAACATAACCTTTCCTTTACACACTCTAGTATAAGCATCTCTCCTATGAGTATGGCCTCCCAGCCATGACCATCTGTCATCCTGGGCACTGCATACAAAATTGAGAGGTAGCCTCAGCTCAAACCTCTCCCGTGAGGGAACTAATACTAATGCATATAAACTTCCGGCTAAGCCTTATCCAATTCAGGTATTGTGGTTGTATGGTAAAGTTGGAATGGTATCGCATCCGAACCCAACCATCAGTTTTTGTAAAAGGGCTAAGGCTCATGCCTTAACATTTTCATCATCATCATAAACCATTTGTGTTTCTCAACACATGTCAAAACATCTCAATAGAATGACTCATCATTCCAAGGTTTTCATAAGTCATTTTCACCAAGTATTCCCATCTAAAGTGAATCAAGTTTTTGGTATAATTGTAAGCTACTAATTTAAGAGTGTTCACTAAGGTGGGATGTTAAGATAAATCTCATGCCATAGAATGACATCTAGTCTAACTAGATAGGTCAAGTTTTATACTCTTTATGCTACCTTTAAACAAGTAAAGGACTTTGGTAAAGTAAGGAAGGTAAAGCTTGTAAATAACACTTGGAGTAAGTATAAGTCAAAATGGTATAACCAAAGAACACCTAATTCCTTTGCTTAGGTTATCTAGCTTGCAAGGGTTAGCTTGCATGGTTAATGATGGCTTGCCTTGATTAGTGCAGTGGTTGAAGTTCTCTTCCTCCTCCTCTTGGTAGAACTCCTGCTCCTCGTAGACTTGGTCGGTACTATTGTCTATAAAGACATACGGAATACACAATCACCAAACAATACTTAACTAGTCTACTTAGCACACTAAATGCAGACATTTGATGATCTAGTATCATCACAAACATCACAAGGTTTAATGAACTAGTTTCATTCTTTTTATTTGAGAAAAGTAATTTCTACTCATTGAAATTAACTAAGATTTAATATTCTCCAATTAAAATATGGGATCATGTGGACACATGTCATCACCACATATTCTAACATATGGGAATGTGCTTTGAAGGTTGGATCACATTTTTAATAAGTTTGATTTAAAGTGACTAGAAATGCCTATATAGCATTATTTTGGTACTAGTCCAAAGTTACTGCATTCAAACCTTAATATTATTACATATTCAGATAGATGTAGTTAAATGTGATTTTTGAGAGTTGGAATCAACTCAAAAGCTATTATGGTTGATTTTATAAAAATGTTTGAATGTGCAAAAGCTTCTGTCTTGTTATTTTTACTAGGAGAGATCTCTAACTCTAAATGATTCAAATCTAACGGGCTTGGACAGGGATTTTCATTAGCTTTCCAACCCAATTGGAATCACTCAATTTGAATTTGTAAAACTCTCTGAGTTGATTTTTAAACTAAGGGACAGATTCTAGTTTAAGTCTAAAAAGAAAAGGAGTTATTTGAATTAATCGGGTCGCGCGGGAAATAAATGGGCCGACCCAGTTTACTCCACATAGCACCTGGGCTGGTTTTAAGTGGGGTCCCCACCTGTCAGTGGGACAGGGGTTGCCGAAACGGTATGGACGAACGGTGGCCGCATGATTACAACTAGATCAAAGGCTCATGGTCGTCGTCAACGACGGACTCGTCGCCGGCGAGACTGAACCCTAATGGCTCGGTAGGGGTGCAGTGGGGACATACCGGGGCTCCAGCTATTGCGGTGAGGCGGGCAAACAAATGAGTAGACGATGGTGATTCTCCTGGTACTGGCGGTATCTCGGGAGATGGCCTGGATCAACGGCGCCCTTCTCCTCCTTCCGCGGCAGACTCCGGTGAAATTTTGGTGCTACGGGCTACGGCTTGCTCTGGTGGGGCTCTAGGAGTGCTCTGAGGGGGAGTGGCTGAGAATGGTGTGATGAATTGGTGCTGGGGAGGCCTCCTTATATAGGCATGGCGAGGCGGCAGTGAGGCATGGGCGGTGCTCGCCGGTGACAATGGCACAGCGGCCTAGAGGCATGGGCGGCATAGGCAGAAGGTGGCTTGCCTCCTGGTGGTCCTCTACGGCGTTATGGCGATGCTAGGGGTGGTGGCTAACGGTTGGGAACGTCGCACGCTCTGGGAGATAGAGGTGGTGCTCGACGCAGTTCCCGGCGAGTGTAGTTTGAGCGGCGGGTTACGGCCGTGTCTGGTGGGGTGAGGTGGTCGAGGCGGAGCGGCGCGCGCGGTCTACGGTCAAGGCACGGTCTGTGGCGTGCTGGCTGTGATGGCGCTCTGGTGTGCTCTAGCGTGCGTAGAGAGGATAGTGTGGCGCTGCTCTGGGGTGGTCCAGTGGCTAGCAGGGGCCGTGGGGTAGACCATGGATGGCAGTGAAGTGGCGCCTCGCGTCCTGGAGCGGCGGAGAGGGGCTGGCGGTCTGCTGCAGCTTGAGCACGATCGACCGGCGATCATGGCCTCGGTGCGGCGTTGCACTGTCGCCAGGGACTAGGGGATGGGTTGGTTTTGGTCTAGTTGGGTCTGGGGGAGACCAAGATGGTTAATGTGGCTCAAATGGCTCGACAATATTTGATCACCAACAGTAATAGTTAGGCCAGTTTGATTATGCCCACCAAGTGTTCGATCAAATGGCCGAAAGAAGAAAACTTTTGAATTTTGAAATGAGATTTGGTGTAGTGGTTTGTCACATGCTTAAACATCTGTGGTTGCTAGGATTTGTTAAATGGACTTCATTTGAGTGGTTTTTGACAAAGTGTGATCTAGACATATGAACTAGATTCCATTTTCAATTGTCATTTAAAATTAGAGTTTGAAAGTTTCTGGTAGATCACAAAGTGGGCCTTGGCACATCACTACTTGTACTAGCAAGGGGTGCAAAGATCCACAATTGTTTATGTTAGCATTTGAGTGCTAGGAATACCCAAAGTGGGTTAGGTGATTAAAATGGCAAAAGTGACCATTTCCTTCATTTAATTCTTTTTGATTTCTTTTTCTTTGGTTTTTTGTTGGGAATGATCTAGATGATGTTACATTCAGCATAGAACCATTTTACAACCATTAGAACACACAATCATGGCATTTCAAACAACTCCTATTTTAAATGCACACACATATGAATGCTTAAAGGTTTTAAATGGAAAAAGGTTTTATTAACCCTAAATTGGGTAGATTTGATCTTGATTAACCTTGATTAAAGATTTGGGATGTTACAAACCTTCCCCCCTTAAACAAAATCTCGTCCCGAGATTTAACAAAGAAAACTAGGAACTAAAGAGATTTGGGAACTCAGTCCTAATGCAATCTTCTCGCTCCCAAGTGTCTTCTTCTTCGGTATGGATGCTCCATTGAATCTTGAGAAATTTGATACTCTGGGTCCTGGTGGTTCTGTAGGCTTCCTCCAAGATACGGATGGGCACTTCACGATACATCAGATCCTTGTTGATATCAACAGCTCGATGATCGATGTTCTTGAAAACTTCGGTCTTCTCCGGCACTTTTAGGCATTTGCAAAGTAACGAGATATGGAACACATTGTGGATGGTTGACATCTCTTCTAGCAGTTCTAGTTGATATGATACTTGTCCTCGACGATTCAGAATCTTGAAGGGTCCAATATATCTGGGGGCTAACTTTCCTTTCAGACTAAAACGTTGCGTTCCCTTCAATGGTGAAACCTTGAGATACACAAAATCTCCGACATTGAAAGTCAGGTCTCTCCTTCTCTTGTCAGCATAACTCTTCTGTCTGGATTGGGCTGTCTTGAGGTGCTCCCGAACTTTGTGAACCTTCTCTTTAGCTTCGCAGAGAATGTCGGGTCCGAAAATCTAAATCTCTCCTACTTGCGACCAATTCAAAAGGGTACGACACTTTCTTCCGTATAGGAACTCAAAGGGTGCCATTTGCAAACTGGCTTGATAACTGTTTTTGTATGAGAATTCTGCGAAAGGCAGACAATCTTCCCATTTTGATCCGTACTCTAACACACAAGCTCTCAACATATCCTCTAGGATTTGGTTAACTCTTTCAGTCTGTCCATCGGTTTGTGGGTGATAAGCGGTACTGAAATTCAACTTGGTTCCAAATCCTTCTTGGACTTTCTGCCAAAATCGCGAGGTAAATTGGGTTCCTCGATCTGACACTATGGTCTTGGGGGTTCCATGCAAACTAACAATTCTAGCAATGTACAACTCTGCTAGCATCAAACTCTGGTAGGTCGTCTTGATAGGTATAAAATGAGCGACCTTGGATAGTCTATCAATGATGACCCAGATTGAGTCATTTCCCCTACTAGAAGTAGGCGACCCGGTGATACAGTCCATTCCGACGGAATCCCATTTCCATTCTAGAATCTGCAATGGTTGCAACAGTCTTGCGGGCCTCTGATGTTCCGCTTTGACTCTCTGACAGATATCACACTTGGCGATGTAGCTTCCGATTTCTCTTTTCATCTTGTACCACCAAAATTGCCCCTTCAAATCCGGATACATCTTCGTTCCTCCGAGGTGGATAGAATAAAGAATATCATGAGCTTCTTGCATGATAACTTGCTTCAGTTCCGAATCTACTGGCACATAGATACGTCCTTTCTACCACAGAACTCCTTCTTCGTCTTCAGTGAATTTCGGTACCTTTCCTGTACCAATACGACGCTTGATTCCGTCGATACTTTCATTTCCCTTCTGGGCTTCCTTGATTTGGCTAATCAAAGTGGGTTGAAGTTCAATGCTAGCTAAAAAATCCTTTGCTAACTAGCTTAGTCCTAAACTGCTCCAACTCCTCATACAAACTTGGTTACTTCTCCTTGATCATGGTATTTAGCCTACACGGAAATCTGCTAAGAGCATCTGCTACCACATTGGCTTTGCCGGGGTCATAGTGAATGTCAATGTCATAATCCTTGATTAACTCTATCCATCTCCTTTGCCTCATATTCATCTCCTTTTGAGTGAAAATATACTTCAAGATTTTGTGATCTGAGTAAATCTCATAGCGATTACCCATAAGATTATGACTCCATGTCTTTAATGCCAAAACTACGGCTGCTAACTCAATATCATGAGTAGGGTAGTTCTGCTCATGCTGCTTCAGTTGTCGATACAGATAGGTGATGACTTTGCCTCCTTGCATCAATACACATTCGAGACCAATCTTGGATGCATCACAATACACATCAAACGGCTTTTTGATATATGGCACAATCAATATTGGGGTTGAAATCAATCTCTTCTTGAGCTCTTGGAAACTTGCTCCACATTTTTCGGTCCAGTCAAACTTCTTGTCCTTCTTCAACAATTGGGTCATGGGTCTTGCTATGCTCGAAAATCCTTCTACAAACTTACGGTAATATCCCGCTAATCCGAGAAATGCACGGACTTGGGTTTGAGTGGTTGGGGCTTCCCATTCTTCGACATCTTTGATCTTGGCAGGATCAACAGCGAGTCCTCCGGCAGACACAATATGTCCTAGTAATCCTACTTCTTTCAGCCAAAACTCACATTTGGTGAACTTGGCATACAACCAATGCTCTCTAAGGGTTTCAAGGATGATTCTCAGATGTTGCTCATGCTCTTCTTCTGACTTGGAGTAGATAAGGATATCGTCGATAAACACCAAGACAAACTTATCCAGAAAATTCATAAAGATCTTATTCATGAGATTCATGAAATAAGCAGGGGCATTGGTTAATCCAAAAGACATGACCGTATACTCGTATAATCCATAACGAGTAGTAGAGGCGGTTTTTGGAATATTCGTTTCATGAATCTTAAGTTGGTGATAACCAGTCCTAAGATCAATCTTAGAGAACACACTGGCACCAGTCAACTGATCAAATAGATCCTCTATCTTTGGCAAAGGGTACTTGTTTTTGATTGTGACATCATTCAGCTTCCTGTAATCTATGCACAAACGGTTTCCTCCATCTTTCTTGTCGAAGAATAACACTAGCGATCTCCATGGTGATGCGCTTGGTTGAATCAAGCTTGTTGCCCACATAGCATCCAACTGCTTATTCAATTCTACTAACTCTAAGGGGTTCATACTATAGGGTCTCTGGGCTATGGGTCCGGTTCCTGGGATTAGTTCAATAATGAACTCAATATCCCTATCCGGGGGCATACTGGGCAATTCATCTAGGAATATGTCGGGGTATTCACAGACTACTTTGACTTGGTCAATGGTGGGTAGGGCTAGACTCTTGTTCCACTTGAATTGACGGGGCCAGGTTTTAGATATATGCTCTACTGAGACTCCAGAGCTACTGGTCATGGTGATGGCTTTCTTGGCACAGTCAATCAATCCTTTATGCATTGACATCCAATCCATTCCTAGTACTACTTCCAAACCTTTGGTCCCAAGTACTATTAGATTGGCATAAAAATCTATCCCATGTATTCTAATAGGCACAGCTTTGCAAATTTTTCTAGCTTTTGTAGTAAATCGGGTATTTGAACTATCATGACATGCTTCAAGTTGGTTGGGTGAATCTTACTAGTGCATGCAAATTCTTTGGTGACAAATGAGTGCAATGCTCCAGAATCAAACAACACTCTTGCTAAAACTGAGTTGACAGAAAACATACCTAGCACTACATCTGGCGCTTCTTAGGGCGTTCATGTCGAAGAGACGGCAATTGCGGTTGTGAGGGTTCCCTGGGGCGAATCTTCTTCCTGGTTGAACACGACGCTGCTGTTGAGCTAGGGCATTCACATCGGCGATGGTGGCAATCTTCTTGGGACACTCATTTGAGTAGTGACCCTTCACTCCACACTCGAAACAAGTGATCTGAGACTTGTCTTTTGATGCCACGGGCACAACATTGCTTCCAGTTCTGGGTGCAGTGTTGTTGTTGTTATTCTTGGGAGGTGCACGGTTGAAATTGTTGGAGTTGCCGGGGTGATTGTTGTTTCCTCTGGACTTCACATTTCCTTCGCTACGGTTGGGGTAGCTTGGGCGAGACATTGGGGGTCGATTGTTCCGTGGGGCATATCCGACAGACAGGTTGGGACGGTACTTCTGGTGATTGTTGGATCCAGCTTGGTGAATTATTCGACGTTTGCGGTTGTCGTTAGCTTGATTGATCTTCCCTTCCATCTGGATGGCAGAGTCGACTAGCTCTTCGAGATCCTCAAAACGGATGTTGACGAGAACAGTCTGCATCTCATCATGCAGTCCGTTCAGGAATCTCTCCTTCTTCTTGGCCTCCGTGTTGATCACCTCAGGTGCATACCTGGCGATGGACAAGAATCTATCATGGTACTCCACTACAGTCATTCTTCCATGCTTCAACTCTCTGAATTCATCCCTCATTCGGGTGACTAGACCCTGTGCACATGGGTGCATCTGAACTTGACTTTGAAGGCTTCTCATGTCATCACTTGACCATGGTTCATTGTGCGGGTGTTGTTCCACCAAGCTCTTGCATATCCTGCCAAATAGTGGGTGGCAAAAAGAACTTTCTCGTTTGCATCCACTCCGGCTACTTCTAAGTTGTTCTCCATTGTCTGCAACCAATCATCAGCATCCAGTGGGTTTTCAGACTGGCTAAATATTGGGGGATTGGTATTCTAGAATTTTTTGAGTTTGGATCCATGATGATCCTGATTTCCATGGTTCTGATTGTTGTGAGCCATCTGAGCGATCTGCTGCAGTGTTGCTAGATTTGCTTGGTGCTCTGCCCTACTAGCTTCATGGTCTGCAATGAGAGTCTGCAAAATTTGTAGCATTGGGTCTTGCGATGAGCTTCTCCCTCCTTGGTTTCCACGAGTCATCCGAAGATTGAGATAGATAAAGGGGTAAGAGGGAAAGTTCTAAGGTTCATGGTTTTGATTTCAAAGCTAAAACTTTGAGTTTGACTCAGGTTTTGCAACTAACTTCTTTTCATTCATTCAAGCAAAGCACACGATACAAACACACACACACACCACAATATCAAAGGAAAACATATGGGTTTAAGAACCATTATGTAAGCTACGATACAATGGGACCGATACTCCTTACTCTACGATAGTGCTCTAGTGCATCTACTCATCATCGATGAAGTCGGAGTCATCATCGTCAGTGTAGAAGTCCACGGCATCCTCCTCCAGATAGTCATCATCATTGCTGAGGTACGAGTCAATATCCCCTTGGATATCTTCACATTCCTCTTCTTCTTCCTTTGTGGCAAGCTGAGCTTCTTGCTCCTTGATGGTCTTCTCGAGGTCGGCCACCTTCTTGCAAAGACGGTCGATGGTGTGATCCTTCTTTGCGTGTTGACGGCAAAGAGACTGACGATCCTTAACGAGCAGTGAGAAAGTCTGGGCCTTCTGGCCGGCAAGGGCGAGGTTGTGGTTGGAGAACTCTCTAGCATTGTCCAACTCCTTCTGTCTGTCGTACAGTAGGAAGTCGAGATTCTCCACTTGACGCTTCAATATTGGGTGACTTGGCATCTCTAGCGGCATTCCCATGGAATCACACCTTGCATAGTGAACAAAGCGGGTTCCTTGGATTAGGTTGACACTCTGGGCGCAAAGACGAGCGAGAGCTTCATGCATTGCCCTGGCTAATCCATCTAGCCAGTTATTCTCTCTCACTGAGAACTGAATCCTCCTAGATACTGGTGCTTTTATCTTGCCGCGAAGATCAGTAGTTACTAGCCATTGTAAATCTCCTCCTGGTGGACCCGGGAGTTGAGCTCCAAGAAATTCCGGATGCGGACGCTCCAAGAACTCCGACAGTGAATCAAGATCCCTCTCAAAGATCAGTTGGCCTCCGTTGCCCAACTGGTAGAACTTGCTGTATTGGGCTTCTATCTATAAGAATTTAGGATGAGAAAGTTAGTGAAGTGATCAAGTGTGTCAAAGTTTTATGTAGTAATGTAAGAATTTGGAGGAACATGAATTTTTTTGAGAGAAAGAATTCCCAAGGGTAAGAGAGGAAATAGTTCTCATAAATACTCACTTTGTATTTTGAAACTAAGTTTTTGTTCGGACGTCCATTCTAACTAGGGTCTCCTATGGTCAGGATGGCTCTGATACCAACTTGTCAACACCCGGCTTTTTAATCCCAGATGCCTATTATGCCATACATCACAATCCCAGGATTACCATTTTTGCGAGACATAACAGATTGGATATCACAGTACATCATCCATTACAAACCATAATAAGTTCTTACACAAATAAAGGATCTCGTGATCCAGTCTTAGTACAATCAAGTAGCGGAATAAATAGCGTAGCGGTGGGGTCCATATTCAGAGTCACGGGCAATGCTGACGATGGGAGATAGTCCTAGTTATCATAGCCATCCTGCTGTCCTTCATCTTGGTAGTTCTCTTCATAGTCTAGCCACGGGAATAGCTAGGGACAAAAGCCATGAGTACTCTTTAAGTACTCGCAAACTACCACTAACAAGTAAGATAGTTCTAGTAGGAAATGCTAAGTTCTAAGTTTATTTGTAAAGCTAAGTTTGAAACCTAAGATGAGTTCAGAAACAAAGAAGAATAAAATAAAGTTTGAAATCACCTAAGTGGGAACTTAGTTGTCATAGTCACAACTCTGTTGTGGTCAAGTCATGTCACAATTCATTTCATAAGTCATTTTGAAAACATCTGACAACGGAACAGTATGGCCACTCCAACTGTCCATAACTACGGACGTGGCTATTTGAATAGTTTGACACTCTGCAGAGGTGGTACACTTTCACCACAAGATTCGATACATCTGTTTGGGATAACCCTGAATCATCCTATTTAGTATGCAAATAATTAAACATAACCTTTCC
Source organism: Avena eriantha (assembly GCA_910589775.1). NCBI lineage: Eukaryota > Viridiplantae > Streptophyta > Magnoliopsida > Poales > Poaceae > Avena > Avena eriantha. The sequence continues at coordinate 326,813,020 of OU342745.1, read as the reverse complement.
TTTACACACTCTAGTATAAGCATCTCTCCTATGGGTACAGCCTCCCAGCCATGACACTCTGTCATCCTGGGCACTGCATAGGTGGACATCATTGAGAGGTAGCCTCAGCTCAAACCTCTCCCGCGAGGGAACTAATACTAATGCATATAAACTTCTGGCTAAGCCTTACCCAATTCAGGTATTGTGGTTGTATAGTAAAATTGGAATGGCATCGCATCCGAACCCAACCATCAGTTTTTGTAAAAGGGCTAAGGATCATTCCTTAACATTTTCATCATCATCATAAACCATTTGTGTTTCTCAACACATGTCAAAACATCTCAATAGAATGACTCATCATTCCAAGGTTTTCACAAGTCATTTTCACCAAGTATTCCCATCTAAAGTGAATCAAGTTTTTGGTATAACTCTAAGCTACTAAGTTAAGAGTGTTCACTAAGGTGGGATGTTAAGATCAATCTCATGCCATAGAATGACATCTAAGTATAACTAGATAGGTCAAGTTTTATACTCTTTATGCTACCTTTAAACAAGTAAAGGACTTTGGTAAAGTAAGGAAGGTAAAGCTTGTAAATAACACTTGGAGTAAGTATAAGTCAAAATGGTGTAACCAAAGCATGCCTAATGCCTTTGCTTAGGTTATCTAGCTTGCAAGGGTTAGCTTGCATGGTTAATGATGGCTTGCCTTGATTGGTGCAGTGGTTGAAATTCTCTTCCTCCTCCCCTTGGTAGAACTTCTCCTCCTCGTAGACTTGGTCGGTACTATCGTCTATAAATACATACGGAACACACAATCACCAAACAATACTTAACTAGTCTACTTAACACACTAAGGCACACATTTGATGATCTAGTATCATCACAAACATCACAAGGTTTAATGAACTAGTTTCATTCTTTTTATTTGAGAAAAGTAATTTCTACTCATTGAAATTAACTAAGATTTAATATTATCCAATTAAAATATGGGATCATGTGGACACATGTCATCACCACATATTCTAACATATGGGAATGTGATTTAAAGGTTGGATCACATTTTCAGTAAGTTTAAGTTTAATAATTAATGATTTAAAGTGACTAGAAATGCCTATATAGCATTATTTTGGTACTAGTCCAAAGTCACTGCATGCAAATCTTAATATTATTACATATTCAGATAAATGTAGTTAAATGTGATTTTTGAGAGTTGGAATCAACTCAAAAGCTATTGTGGTTGATTTTATAAAAATGTTTGAATGTGCAAAAGCTTTTGTCTTGTTATTTTTACTAGGAGAGATATCTAACTCTAAATGGTTTAAATCCAACGGTCTTCGAGAGATATTTTCATTATCTTTCCAACCCAATTGGAATCAGTCAATTTGGATTTGTAAAACTCTTCGAGTTGATTTTTAAACTAACGGACAGATTCTAGTTTATGTCTAAAAAGAAAAAGAGTTATTTGAATTAAACGGGTCGCGCGGGAAATGAATGGGCCATCCCAGTTTACTCCACACAGCGCCTGGGCTGGTTTTAAGTGGGGGCCCCACCTATCAGTGGGATAGGGGTTGCTGAAACGGTTTGGGCGAACGGTGGCTGCAGGATTAGAACTAGATCAACGGCTCACGGTCGTCATCGACGACGGACTCGTCGCTAGCGAGAATGAACCGTAACAGGTCGGTGGGGGTGCAGTGGGGACGTACCGGGGATCCAGCTAGTGCGGTGAGGTGGGCAAACGAACAAGTAGACAACGGCAATTCTCCTGGTACTGGCGGCGTCCCGGGAGATGGCCTGGATCAACAGCGCCCTTCTCCTCCTTCTACGACAGACTCCAGTGAAATTCTGGCGCTACGGGCTACGACTTGCTCCGGTTGGGCTATGGGAGTGCTCTGAGGGGGAGTGGATGAGAATGGTGTGACGAATTGGTGCTGGGGAGGCCTCCTTATATAGGTGTGGCGAGGCGGCAGTGAGGCATGGGCGGTGCTCGCCGGTGATGACGGCACAGTGGCCTAGAGGCATGGTCAGCATAGGCGGATGGTGGCTTGCCTCCTGGCGGTCCTCTACGGTATTATGGCGATGATAGGGGTGGTGGCTAATGGTGTGGAATGTCGCGCGCTCTGGGAGACAGAGGTGGTGCTTGATGCAGTTCCTAGCGAGTGTGGTTTGAGCGGCGGGTTACGGCCGTGTCTGATGGGGTGAGGTGGTCGAGGTGGAGCGGCGCGCGCGGTCTGCAGTCAAGGCGCGGTCTGTTGCATGCTGGCTATGATGGCACTCTCGCGTGCTCTGGCATGCGCAGAGAGGATAGTGCGGCACTGCTCTAGGATGGTCCAGTGGCTAGCAGGGGCCATGGGGTGGACCATGGACGATGGTGAAGTGGCGCATTGCTTCCTAGAGCGGCGGAGAGGGGCTGGCGGTCTGCTGTGGCTTGGGCATGATCGGCTGGCGATCATGGCCTCGGTGCGGTGTTGCACTGGCGCCAGGGACTAGGGGATGGGCTGGTTTTGGTCTGGTTGGGTCTGGGAGAGACTAAGAAGGTTAATGTGGCTCAAATGGCTCGACAATATTTGATCACCAACAGTAATATTAGGCCAGTTTGATTCTGCCCACCAAGTGTTCGATCAAATGGCCGAAAGAAGAAAACTTTTGAATTTTGAAATGAGATTTGGTGTAGTGGTTTGTCACATGCTTAAACATCTGTGGTTGCTAGGATTTGTTAAATGGAGTTCATTTGAGTGGTTTTTGAAAAAGTGTGATCTAGACATATGAACTAGATTCCATTTTCAATTGTCATTTAAAATTAGAGTTTGAAAGTTTCTGGTAGATCACAAAGTGGGCCTTAGCACATCACTACTTTTACTAGCAAGGGGTGCAAAGATCCACAATTGTTTCTGTTGGCATTTGAGTGCTAGGAATACCCAAAGTGGGTTAGGTGATTAAAATGGCAAAAGTGACCATTTCCTTCATTTAATTATTTTTTATTTCTTTGGTTTTTGCTTGGGAATGATCTAGATGATGTGACATTCAGCATAAAACCATTTTACAACCATTAGAACACACAATCATGGCATTTGAAACAACTCCTATTTTAAATGCACACACATATGAATGCTTAAAGGTTTTAAATGGAAAAAGGTTTTGTTAACCCTAAATTGGGTAGATTTGATCTTGATTAACCTTGATTAAAGATTTGGAATGTTACAGTCATGCATGAATAATAATGTGGCCTATGCTAGTGTGTAGTACCACTATTATTATCATATAGCCACACCATAATTCAAACATGATCCTAATTCAACAAACCATATGTGAGATGAGATCACCACTTCACATGGTATAACAAGGTGGCAAGCATGCTACCATACACAATATTGTGACAACAAGTATAGCCATTGTATGGGAGCATGTAGAGAGTAGAGGGAACCATTCTCAATTATTTATGAGCTATATTTAAATACCAAAAGAAGAACATGGGCCCATATATAGTTAAGATGGTGGAGATGATGGATGGAACCAAATAAGGGTGGTGGAATTATAATAGATATGCCCACAACTCAACTTGGGCATGAAACAATTTATCAAGAAGAAAATACAATATATCAAGATGCAAATACAAGTAATAGACAAATGCATAATGAGAAGAAGAACCAAAAGAAAGGGGTTTTATATGATGCTCAAATGCAATGTGGCATGGTGACATGAGCATGATATAATGATGATGGAATAAATCATATGTAGGAAGTAGCAATATATAGACAAGGCAAGTAGCATTGCAATTGTTAGACAATTTAGATGCTACAAAATGTCTCATAGAATATTCATGCTATAAGTTTCCACCATAATGGCTTTTAGAAATTTTTAACATGGCTTAGAATAGCCCCTGGGAAGAGACATCCATACTCAGATGACAAGACAAACAAACAAATGAAACATCTCAACATCTTTTATTTACTATTTGCGTAGCTTTTTATTTGAATGCCTCATATAATATTCATGCTGTAAATTTCCAGCATAATGGCTTTTAGGAATTTTTAACATGGCTTAGAATAGCGGCCCAAAATACATGATATCTACAAGGGAGTGTCACGCATAAACCTCCCCCTTAATTGTTTGAAATCTTTCCCCATGTCAACATGGTTGGGCTAACAATCAACTCATAGTTTGTTAAACACATAACTTATTTATCATTAGGTAAGTTTACCCTTTTGTTTGTGCCATCAGGTTCATGGTCACCCCACAACCAACTTCTCTATGTTCAACCATGTCCACAAATACCGTATTATTTGGAAGCTAAACAGGATACATGAGTGATGTACTTAGAATAACCTTTGATTTTTGACTTTAGCAAAAAGATCTATTAATATGCCACAGGATCTGTAGAACTAAGTATTTATTTTCACACAATGCTCAATTAATCATCTATGTATATGAGCAAAAGATGGCACTCCATAAGGCACTAGCAAATTATCATTCATTAAAGTAGTTGAGCTACCAAACTCTTAAATTTCAGCTTTTTGCTTTCACTCCCTTTTTCTTTTCATGGCATATACTCATCTTAATCAAGTCATTCAATAATAGGGTAATTTGTTTTAGTAGCTCTTTCATAAACATGCAATACATTCACCATGGTGGTCACAATTATTTCAAACAAAATAAACTAAAGAAGACGCTCCAAGTTTTTATGACAATTCTATGTTGCTCAAAAAACAAAATTTAGAGGTTTGCAAACTTAGAGTTTAGTAGGTCCAGTGGGGTGCCTTGGGCATCCCCAAGCTTATGGTATTCACCATTCTTGGATAGCTCTTGGTATGGTGTTCTTCCATTCCCCGTCAAAAAACATCAACACAAAACTTTCTCCCAATTCTTTTTCTATGGGGTGACACTAGTGGTACAAGAATGTGATAGTTGCTTCCATATATATCAAAGACAATTATTTTCCTTAAATTTCTAGTAGGAATATAATGTTATAAACATTCCTAGTATGGCAAAAGATTCATAGCAAATCATTTTGGGATACAAAAGAATGGCTCAAACAATAGGAGGAAGAATCTATCCAGATTTATAGCATTAGCAAAACGAAATTATTTCGACCACTTAAACATGTCAATAATTTTTTCCATTTTTTGTGCATATAGAGGATGAAAGTTTCAACTACGTTTTAAATATGAGAGCAATCGTAATTATAGAAAAAATCATAAAATTCTTCTGCTAAAACAAGGAATTTTCTACTCCATGTGTGCTACAACTTTCTAGCATCCAAAATGGGTTCCATTTGGTACTTTATTACTAACCTACAGTAAAGACACTAACAAAAACTCTTTTTATACAACAAGAATGCATAAAAAGAAATATCTGGATTGTCTCCCATAAAGCGCTTTCTTTATATCCATATAGCTAGGCTTACTTACTTGAATCAAGTGATATGGAATTCATGGTGTAGCTTGTATCTTGGTGCTACATCCTTATTTCTTGTGAAGTGTTCCATACACTTCTTGTGTGGAAATTGTAACATCACATTTCCTTTCTTTGAGTCAATCATTGCACCTATAATTCTCAAGAAAGGTCTTCCAAGATTTATAGGACTTGAGGTTTTACTCCCCATGTCCATTATAACAAAGTCAACAAGCACAAAGGTCATATGCAACTCAAACATAATATCATTTAATTTTCCTAAATCATGTCTAGTTGAGTCATCAATAAGAAAAAGATCTATTGAATATTTTTCCATAGTTTTGAGTTCTAGTACATCATATAATTCTTTAGATAAATCAGAGACACCAGATCCAAAATCTCGAATTGCATGGTGTGTCTCTTTACCAATAGTGATTAATATCTTGGGGATCTAAGCATCCCCAAGATTTGGTGGTTTCACGGCTTCATTATTATATCTTTCTATCTTTTCTTTTATGACATAGTTGGCTATGTAAGAGCCAAAACCTTCTTAGTGAAAATTAATGGATAGGTCATTAGAAATCTTTTGTAAAATATTAATGAGTTCACTCAAGCTACATTTATCAAGGTCAAGGAGTGGATCTTATATGTCATTTAGCATTTTGACTTCTTCTATTTGTTTATCATTTGTTATTGGAGGCTCGAGCATAGTGGTTTCTTTTTCTTCTATAATTGCTTATTTCATATAGATTCCAAATTGTGATAAGAATGGTTCAAGAAAATAAAAACAATTCATTATTAAGTTTCTTCCAAAGTGGAAGGTGTATTTGTTGTAATGGTGATAGAATTCGTTCCTAGCTGGTGGTCCTTGTGGCTTCCCTGCAGACATACTTAATAAAGTTGCTTGATTATCAGCCAATTGGGATAATGCTTTATCTAACCCAGCTTCTTGGTTTTGTAATCCTTTGATATCAGAGCTTATAGATGAAAGTGACTTATGTAATTTTTTTATTATGGTGGAATGGTTGCCCACTTGTTCAATAAGGATTTTATTTGGCTCTTGTTGTTTTTCAGAGTTTTCACTTGTTTGAGGCATATTGGTAGGTCTCCATTTGTTTTCATTGGCATTTGGGTAGGGAATAAAGGGTCAGCTGGCATAATTATTTGGAGCATAGGGTGGTTTACCATAAGAATTATTGTATTCGTTCCCATATCCATTATTACCGAAATTTCATATGTAGTTGACATCTACATATTCGTTTGCGTTTCCAACTAGTTCTTGTAAAGGAACATTATCATTATTCTTTTTTGCTATGTAGGCAAGTATGGCATCTATTTTATTGGTCAATGATTCTACTTCTTCAAGAGAGTTTACTTTCTTAGGTGGGTTTGGTGCTCTTTCAGTATCCCATTGAATATGGTTATGTAGCATGGCTTCTAAGATGGCTTTAGCTTTAGATACAGTTTTGCTTATAAAGCCCCCCCACTACTGTAGAGTCTATCATGCTTCTTGACATATCATTTAACCCATTGTAAAAAGAATGTAATATTTTCCGTTCATTTACTCCATGTGATGGGAAAGTTCTAAGCATGTTTTTAATTCTTTCCCAGGCTATTGCTACATGTTCATTTTCATTTTGACTAAATGATAGGATACTATTTCTGTTTTGTAGGATTTTAACAAGTGGGTAATTTTATTAATGAAGGCTTCTTTGAGGTCTGATACATTGCAAATGTATCTATAATTTTTTATGTTCCATGCTTGGTTTTATCCACTTTCTTGTGTTTTGTTCCAAATTTGGAGTACTTTTCATATGATTTCTTGGACTAACCTATTAACAAGAGCCACAGTGCCAGCTGCATGTTTTCTGCTGTTTTTGGTTCCAGGAAAGTCAGAAAATGAATATTCTTGGAATTGGACGGGACAAAAGCCAAAGTGCCTATTTTTCCGGAAGTGATCAAGTGCCAGAATACGAGACGGAGAGGGACCAGGGGGCCACCACACCACCTGGCCGCGCGGCCCAGCCTGGCCCACGCCAGGGGGTGGTGAGGCCAGCCCTGGCACCCCCTCGGCCTCCCCTTCCGACTATAAGATGCCTTCGGGACGAAAACCCTAAGGACCTAATCAAAAATCCACGAAAGAGTCTATAGCCGCCGTCATCTCCTTCCCTAGATCGGGAGGGATCTGAAGCTCTTCCTGGCACCCTACCGGAGAGGGGAATTCACCCTGGAGGCCTTCTTCATCACCATGCAAGCCTCCGGTGTGATGCGTGAGTAGTTCATCCTTGGACTACGGATCCATGTAGTAGCTAGATGGCTGGTTTCTCCTACTTTGTGCTTTCATGTCTAGATCTTATGAGCTCCATTCATGATCAAGATCATCTATTTGTAATCCATACATGTTGTGTTTGCGGGGATCCGATGGATATTGAGATGCTATTTCAGATTGATTATTGATTCTATCATGTCTTTGTTATTTGAGATCTTGCATGCTTTCTGTTGTTAGTAGCTATCTTGGCCAAGTAGATGCTAGCAACTCCAAGAGTTAGTATTTATGCTCGATAGTGGGTTCATTCCTCTGGTAATCTAGGGAAGTGACAGAAATCTCTAAGGTACTAGATGTGCTGTTGCTACTAGGGATAAAACAACAATCCTTTGTTCATAGCACAATCGTATTGTTTACTTTACACGCAGTTCGTAAAGCAATAATCTGTTGCTTGCAACTTAATACTGGAGGGGGTTCGGATGATAACCTGAAGGTGGATTATTAGTCATAGATGCAGTTGGATGGCGGTCTATGTATAATGTTGTAATGTCCAATCAAGTCTTAGAGGAGTCAAGATGATTAGTATATGCATGTATTGCTTTCTCGGTGTTTGTCAATTGCTCCATTGTAATTTGTTCACCCAGCATGTTATCTATCTAAGGAGAGCCACCTCTAGTGAACTATGGATCCCGTTCTTTTTTTCTTTACATACAATCTACAATTGTTTCTGCTTTGTGTTTACTTTCTGCAAACTTTTACTTCTTTCCATTCGATACGTTTAATCCTTTGTTTTCCACAAAACACGGTGAGATTGACAACCTCATCGCAAGTTGGGGACAAAGTTTTGTGGTTGTGTTGTGCAGGTCTCCACGTTGCTACTAGCACCGGTAGTGCGCCCTGCCAAAGCTCAGCTAGTAACACCTTTGGGGTGTTTCCTTGCTCCTACTGGTTCGATTAAACCTTGGTTTCATAACTGAGGGAAAACTTACTGCTGTGCTCATCATACCTTCCTCTTGGGGTTCCCAACGAGCTCTGCGTTGAAAGTCGAGCGCATCAAGATCTTTTCTGGCGCCGTTGCCGGGGAGTCAAGGACATCTTCACAAGGGGAGTCCCTCATAACCAATCTCTTTACTTTGTTGTTTTTGTTTTGCTTTGTTTCTTTTTGCTTTGTTTGCTTGTTTTGTTCTTCAAAAACACACAAAAAAATTAGTTTTACAAGTTTGCTTTCTTATTTGAAACCCAAAAAAATGACTACTCTTGAAAACACTAAGTTGTGTAACTTCACTAGCACCAACAACAATGAGTTTATGAGCACACCTATTGCTCCACCTGTGGCTGAAAATACTTTCTTTGAGATAAAACCTACTTTACTCAATCTTGTTATGAGAGAGCAATTTTCTGGTATTGGTAATGAAGATGCTGCTTCCCATCTAAATAACTTTGTTGAACTTTGTGAGATGCAAAAGCATAGGGATATAGATGGTGATATTATTAAACTGAAATTGTTTCCTTTCTCTTTGAGAGGAAAAGCTAAAGAATGGTTGAATTCCTTAACTAGGAATAGTATTGATTCTTGGGCTAAGTGCAAAGATGCTTTTATTGGAAAACACTATCCTCCTGCTAAGATTATATCCATGAGAAGTGAAATAATGAAGTTTAAACAACTTGATAATGAGCATGTTGCTCAAGGTTGGGAAAGAATGAAATCTTTGGTAAAGAGTTGTCCCACTCATGGACTGACTGCTTGGATGATCATCCAAACTTTTTATGCAGGATTGAACTATTCTTCAAGGAACCTATTGGATTCAGCTGCTGGAGGTTCCTTTATGACCATCACTTTGGGTGTTGCAACAAAACTTTTGGACAATATGATGGTTAATTATTCTGAGTGGCATACTGAGAGAGCTCCACAAGGTAAGAAGGTAAATTTTGTTGAGGAAACCTCCTCCTTGAGTGATAAAATTGATATTATTATGTCTATGCTTGTTAATGGGAAAGCCCATATTGATCCAAATAATGTTCCTTTATCCTCTTTTGTTGCTCAAGAAGAGCAAGTTGATGTGAACTTCATAAGAAATAACAACTTTGGCAACAATGCTTATGGTAATAATGCTTATAGGAACAATTTTGGTAACAACAATTATAAGCCATATCCTCCCAACAGTGGTAATGCTTATGGAAATTCTTACAACAATAATAAAATGCTCCCTCTGAACTTGAAGTTATGCTTAAAGAGTTTATTAGTAAACAAACTGCTTTCAATAAAACTATTGAGGAAAAACTCTCTAATGCTGAAAGAAATATATCATCTTTGTCTGAAGCTCAATCTACTTTGAATAAAATGGCTGCTAACCCTGAAACTAATGAGAATCCCTTTGCAGCCACTAATGCTATACAAGTAAGAGTTGATGAAAATGTTAGACTATTAGCTGAATTACATGCTAAGTGGGAAAGAGAAGATGAAATTGCTAGAAACATTAGTGTTTCTACTATCACTACCACTAGTGTTGAGGCTAGTAATAGTTCTAATACTTTAGATGATAAAGTAGATTTTGATCTTGATGGTTGCAATATATCTAAAGTTATTAAGTTCCTACAAAAGCTTGCTAAAAGTCCTAATGCTAGTGCTATGAACATGGCTTTTACAAAACACATTACTGATGCTCTCATAAAGATTAAAGAAGAAAAGATGAAACATAAAGCTTCTATTCCTATAAAGCAAGAAGATGGTTGGGAACCCATCATTAATATGAAAGTGAATGACTTTGATTTTAAAGCTTTGTGTGATCTTGATAGTAGTGTTTCTATTATGCCTAGAAGGATTTATGATATGCTTGATTTGCCTCCTCTTGAAGATTGTTATTTGAATGTCCCACTTGATGCTAATGCTAAAAAGAAACTCATGGGGAGTCTTAATGATTTTCTTATTATGGTTAACGATTCCTATGTCCCCGTTGATTTCTATGTTTTGGATGTTGAATACAATGCTTCTTGTCCTATTACTTTGGGAAGACCTTTTCTTAGAACTGTTGGTGCCATCATTGATATGAAAGAAGGCACCATTAAATATCAACTCCCACTCAAGAAAGGTATAGAACACTTCCCTAAAAAGAGAGAAAAGATTTCTTTTGTTTCTCCTATGAAAACAAAATTTGGTCTTAATGCTTCTTCATTTGAGAACACATGATTCTTTCTTTGCTTCTTATGCCTAACTTAAAGGCGTTAAAGAAAAGTACTTGTTGGGAGATAACCCAAGAGTTTTAGTTGAGTCTTGGAAGTTATTACCTCTGTAATAACCTCTTCTTATCTTTTTTATTTGCTTTTTGTGCCAAGAGTAACCTCTAATGAGAGTGAAGTAATGATTGGGAAAGTTGCTGTCCCGAAACAGATTTCTGTGCTTCACCGTAAAAATTCGTGAGAGAGCTCTGTATGTCGGATTGAGCTGTAATGTTTTGCGCTTCTTCCCCAGGTTGTTATATAACTTTCGTTAGTTCAACACTTTTTTATTTGAGCAACAGAAGGTCTTCGAAAAAATTCGTCTTTACCTGCTGGTTTGTTCTGACAGATTTCTGCCATTTTCTGCATTTGCTTCTTGTTAGTTCCTTCTTGAGTTCTTTTGGGGAATTGAGATTTTTGAGGGAAGTGCTACAGTAGCTAGTGTTCTAATGGAAGTTTATTTGGTGTTAGAACTGAACCTTGAGACTTATTTATCTTAAGTGCACTAATGTTGCTAATGAGATTGTGTGAAGTTTTGTGTGAAGGAAAAATTTCAGGTGTATGGAAGGAATGAGTAATGAGATGAAGGATGGACTAAAGCTCAAGCTTGGGGATGCCACGCGTGTCACCCCAAGAAATATCCAAGAAGTACAAGCGTCAAAGCTTGGGGATGCCCAAGGCATCCCTCTTCTTCATCAATAAAAATCTCAGGTTTCTTCCAAACGCTTCATTTTTATTGTTTCATGCACAGTTGTGTTTTTCTTGGAGCGTCTTCTTTTTCGTTTTTGTTTTGGTTTTTCGTTTGCTTTGGTTTTCTTAGTTTTCTGAATAAATTGGTTGGACACCCTCTTTCATCACTTGGTTTGCAAATAGTTTGGTTTGGTTTGGAAAAGAGTAGGAAAGTTCATGCTTATGTGGTAAAAATAGCTCGTTTTTGACTGTGGCCTATGCTTTGTCATGCCATGCTTGATATTGTTTTGGCTTTATGCTTATTATTCTTTGCTGTAGCATGAATTGTTATAAACATTTGAGATTGCTTAATGTTCCTTGGATGAATCATGCGTTGTTTTAGCATATTAAAGCATAGTGTAGTGGTATTCTCCTTTGATGCTTTATTTGGGTCGACTTGGCGCATGCTCACACCATGTTATGACTATCCAAAGTCACAATAGCCTCTATGATCCTTTAGTTTTCAACTTGTAGTATCTTTTTATGCTTTGATCCATGATGTTTTGTCGCTCTGCATGATTATGGCCATTATTGCTCTCTTAGTTTGTCGCTCCCAGTCTTTTGCTATCCTCCACAACAAAGTATGAGTTTCACTCATGCATCCAACTCCCTAAACCAAGTTATTCCAAAGAGTCCACCATACCTACCTACTAGCTTATGCTATTCCAAGTATATTTATGCTTTTGTTTACCTTCCACTTGTTATGAGAAAACTAGTGATTAAAGCTCTCACGAACTTGATGGCACACTTTACTTTACTTGCCCTTAATAAACTTGAACCATTGTGTCTTGTATGTTGTATATGCTTACACTTATTTTTTGGGAATTAGCAGAACCATGCTTTCATGGGGAACGCTTCAACATTGCACTTGGTACTTGTACCTAGTTGATATCATGCTCTTTTGTATATGGATGTCGTCGGTGTGAAATGAAAGGGGAGCTTGTAAGTCCATGGAGTTATGTATATGTGTTAGAGAAACACCTGGGCCGCTGGTCTAATCCATGCTGTCATGGTGGAAACCTACAGCGTAACCATAATGAGCTGTCTATGAAGCATTCTTCTTATAAAAAAAGAGTCCTATATTGAGAGAAAAAAAAGAGAAAAGAAAAAAAAGATACTATGAAAAGAGGAAAGAGATAAAAAAGCACCATATTCCCATGGTAAATAAGAAGAATGCTGAGATGCTCGTTGTTGCTTGCCTTGTCATTTTGATATGGAGATTCTTCCATATCATCGGGCAAGGGGTACCCCGTTGGCGGTTCTCAATGATACACATGTACTTACGATGACAAGAACTTACCGGTGACTAAACTTGAGTAGCATGAGGAGCGGCCCTCATATACAAGGGACATGAGATTTCTGACTTACACTTCATCAAGCATGTACACCATAGTTTGTTCACTTTAACCTTAATCACTTCAAGATGCTTATGATAGGGGCAATGAGAGTTCAAAGCTGCAAGTACCATAATTTTTGGAAGCTCTTTATGAGACTTGAATCCCTACTTCCTTTTACAAAAGGCCTTTCTTCCACCATTATATTGAGTCTCCACCTTCTATCTTTATGCACCTACTTTGAGAGCATAGTGGCCATTCTTAGTTCTATGTGCATTGTCCCAAGACTAGTTGATTGATGCATAACTTGTTATTGCTTGTTTGAAACTATTGTATCTAGTCACTCTTATGAACTTTGAAGGTGTCCGATGCATTTATATTTGCTACTCTATTGAGGGACAAGCTGAATACTACTATGCTATGTTTTCTTTATGTGAAACAAACAAACATCTTACAAAGCATTGTTATTCATGAATCTTTTGTTTGTGCCTTTTCATGTTGCATCGTAGTTTCTTTGCTTATTGCTAGAACTGTGTATTTCATGTTATGATTAAAGTACTATGATCCCAGCTTTGAATGTTTTGCAAATACTTTGATCAAGTCTTTGATGGTGCATGTCACCTCAAAAATTATTCTTTCTTTTTATCACTTACCTACTCGAGGACGAGCAGGAGTTAAGCTTGGGGATGTTGATACATTGCAAATGTATCTATAATTTTTGATGTTCCATGCTTGGTTTTATCCACTTTCTTGTGTTTTGTTCCAACTTTGGAGTACTTTTCATATGATTTCTTGGACTAACCTATTAACAAGAGCCACAGTGCCAGCTACCTATTTTCTGCTGTTTTTGGTTCTAGGAAAGTCAGAAAATGAATATTCTCGGAATTGGACGGGACAAAAGCCAAAGTGCCTATTTTCCGGAAGTGATCAAGTGCCAGAATACGAGACGGAGAGGAACCAGGGGGCCACCACACCACCTGGCCGCGTGTCCCAGCCTGGCCCGCGCCAGGGGGTGGTGAGGCCAGCCCTAGCACCCCCTCGGCCTCCCCTTCCGACTATAAGATGCCCTCGGGACGAAAACCCTAAGGACCTGATCAAAAATCCACGAAAGAGTCTGTAGCCGCCGTCATCTCCATCCCTATATCAGGAGGGATCTAAAGCTCTTCTCGGCACCCTGCCGGAGAGGGGAATTCACCCTGGAGGCCTTCTTCATCACCATGCAAGCCTCCGGTGTGATGCGTGAGTAGTTCATCCTTGGACAACGGATCCATGTAGTAGCTAGATGGCTGGTTTCTCCTCCTTTGTGCTTTCATGTCTAGATCTTGTGAGCTCCGTTCATGATCAAGATCATCTATTTGTAATCCATACATGTTGTGTTTGCGGGGATCCGATGGATATTGAGATGCTATTTCAGATTGATTATTGATTCTATCATGTCTTTGTTATTTGAGATCTTGCATGCTTTCCGTTGTTAGTAGCTATCTTGGCCAAGTAGATGCTAGCAACTCTAAGAGTTAGTATTTATGCTCGATAGTGGGTTCATGCCTCTGGTAATCTGGGGAAGTGACAGAAATCTCTAAGGTACTAGATGTATTGTTGCTACTAGGGAGAAAACAACAATCCTTTGTTCATAGAACAATTGTATTGTTTACTTTACACGCAGTTCGTAAAGCAATAATCTATTACTTGCAACTTAATACTGGAGGGGGTTCGGATGATAACCTGAAGGTGGATTATTAGTCATAGATGCAGTTGGATGGCGGTCTATGTATAATGTTGTAATGCCCAATCAAGTCTCAGAGGAGTCAAGATGATTAGTATATGCATGTATTGCTTTCTCGGTGTTTGTCAATTGCCCCATTGTAATTTATTCACCCAGCATGTTATCTATCTAAGGAGAGCCACCTCTAGTGAACTATGGATCATGTTCTTTTTTTCTTTACATACAATCTACAACTGTTTCTGCTTTGTGTTTACTTTCTGCAAACTTTTACTTCTTTCCATTCGATACGTTTAATCCTTTGTTTTCCGCAAAACACGGTGAGATTGACAACCTCATCGCAAGTTGGGGACAAAGTTCTGTGGTTGGGTTGTGCAAGTCTCCACGTTGCTACTAGCACCGGTAGTGCGCCCTGCCAAAGCTCAAGTAGTAACACCATTGGGGTGTTTCCTTGCTCCTACTGGTTCGATTAAATCTTGGTTTCATAACTGAGGGAAAACTTACTGTTGTGCTCATCATACCTTCCTCTTGGGGTTCCCAACGAGCTCTACGTTGAAAGTCGAGCGCATCAAGGTCATCCTAGGAATTTATATTAGCAGTAGGTAGTGATAATAGCCATTCTTTATCTTTGCCTCTAAGTGAGAATGGGAATAGTTTAAGTTTGACAACATTGTTTGCTACAATTTTAAAATTTTGCATGTCACAAATTTTACAGAAATCATGCAAATGCATAGAGGCATCATCACTAGCACTTCCCCCAAATTGTTCTCTAGTAATGAGGTTTAATAGGCCAGGACTTCCTTCAAAACTTTCACCAGTTATTTTAGGTGTGGTAATAGGCCTAGCAATGAATTAATCATTAGAAGTGTTTGTGTAGTCATAAAGTTTAGTAGTTATTTATCATGTTTTCTAGTGAATGAGATTTATACTAATTTTAATTTTTATGTGTTTTTGTGATTTAAAGGAAAACTAAAAAGACTAAAAACAAGGCAAAGAAAATTACTTTAAAAAACTAAAGGAGAGAGAATCTCACAGAGGTGCAACCTCCCCAAGCTTGGATGCTTACACAAGTGGATGCAGATGGTGCAGCTATGATGTCCTTCTTGCAATTCCCCGGCAACGGCGCCAGAAAATTTGCTGGCAGTCGCGGTGGGAATTATCTAGGCACCACCTGTTGTGAAATATCTCAAGAAACTCCCTGGCAACGGCGCCAGAAAATCTTCTTGATAGCAACAACTTCGTGTGTACCAAATCGTTGGGACTCCAAGTGCAGAGTGTTGTAACAAGCGTCTTTTCCCCACGAGGGTGACTCGAGGGTTAATATCGAATTCTCAAGAAATTGGCTCAGAAGTTAATTCTTCTTCGCCTGTCAAGCAACCTGTAAAGCAAAGTTCATGTCTTATGTCCCCAACTCCACCGTGTGGTTGTCAAGCACAACGTTTGGTATTAGTAATATGAAATAAAATAAAAATAAAAAAATCAGTAAAGTAAACTGAGCAAACAATATGATGATGGTGATAGTTTGGTTGTTTTTGGGTTTTGTTGTGTGATTCCAAATGAAGAAAGTATCGGGGTTCATGGGTTTACTTGTCTACTCTCATTTTAAGTTGAAGTAGACATAAACAATTCATCAGAGATATAATATTAATGGAACTTAAACATGTGTTTAATAAGCATTCATATGGGCATCACGTCCTAACATAGAGATGATGCAACACATCTCTCTTATACTCCACGAGATAGGGAAAACTCCAAGAAAATTTTGAATTAAGCATTACATAGAGTATAGCCTTAAGAAATATGAAATGGTGTTTGAATTATAAATATGCTGCCTTGACCAAACAAGATTGTCTAGATGTCACAAGATAATTATAGCACATGAATTCACTTAATCTCTAGCGAGGTAGCAACATAAAGGTAAAAACCATAGTAGATCATAGATTTTGTTGTCACTATCCAATCACTACCACCATGCTACTCCATCTAATACACACTTCTCCCCACACGGGCTCTTGCATACAAGTTTGATCAAAACAAGTACTTAAGAACAAGGTACATGATATGCATCTATCAATACATCTTACACATAATGGGTTTCAATCTCATATATCAAATCATCAAATAAGGATCCACCACATAGGAATTACATATATGATGGTAGTCGTCTTGGACAACTCATATGGTACTAAGATCTATGAAGAACAAGAGAGAAATAGATCAGGCTACTGCCAAAAACCCATAGTCTAGAGGTGGAATACTCCCTTTTGATCATGATGACGATGGTGGAGATGTTGGAGAAGGCGGAGACCCCTCCGGCGGCTCCGGCAGAGTTTCCCCCTCCAATCTTCGCTGGTTCTAACTCCTTTTTGGTGTTCCTCTGTTGTGCGGCGCTCTCCCCAATGGCACCTCTGGGAGAATTTTTTATAGAGGTTTTTAGGTCAAGCCAAGTCTGTGGGTGAAAGAATCAAGGGCATCTGACAGTCGAGGACGAAGAGAGGGGGTGGCGCACCCTACTGGGTTGGGCGCTCCACCAGGTGACTTTTGGCCCTTTTGGTGAGATCCAAGCGCTCAGATGCTTCCCTTGGTGAAATATTTATGCTCTAGAAATCCTCGATCCGTTTGACTTCGTTTAGGTCCCTGAAAGCTAAAAATGCACAAAATAGGGTTTTCATGTCCTGCAGGGTTATAACTAAAATAAAGGGGATCATTGGTAAATCCCAAAAAATCAATATAAAACATGGATATAACATTATATATGTTGCAAATATGTGTGAATACTTGTCAATAAACTACAAAGTTCATGTATGCATTTTACATGTATCAAGATCCCATTCACATGATAACTAAAGAAAGGTAAAAGATGGAAGGAATTCACCTTTATAGAAATGGTTGGCATGACATGACATGGATCAATGATGATTGTCATGTGTTGGGCTGCATCATTAACTGTATGCATGAGTGATGGATCCAAAAATATTTATCTTCCACCGTGTTTAAACATTATTTTTAGTCAATCAATTCACAAGAAACTCTCAATCCTTGCCACTAATGACTAATAATTGCATAGATATGCAAACCATTGCTTTGAATTGTGTTGTGTAGGAAATCACGCTTTTTAATGCGAAATCTAGAGTCATAATGAAGGTTTTTGAGGAAGTCCACACGACCAAGTAATTGTGGAGTCTATTCTAGGCGATAGCATCTATAACGACCACTGGTACGGGCAGGGCCTGCCCTTATCATCCGCCCGTACCATATGGCGGTGGCTTTGTCTTGTCAAACCCTACAACTTTCGTGAAGACGCCTATATATTTTGAGGTCTCAGCCGCCACGCAAAGGGCCGCCATTCTCATATTGCATCACAACACCACCAAAGGAGGTCCACACCATTGTTCATCCCTTCCATCTTCCATCTCCTCCATTAGCCATAGCCATTACCCTATACTTTAGAACTCCTTGTGATTCGGCGACCATTGTAAGAATATTTGATTTCAATCTAAGTATTTTGCACAATGTTTTCTATCCTTGATCTTATTGTTATGAGTGAGCAGTCCTCACGGGCTGTGGGTTGGGGAGAAACCTTGCAGCGATTATGTGCATCTAATCTATGGGAGCATTGTGTATTGTTTTAAATAGAGATTTGTATGTTTTGTTTCTTTGTCTCTTGTCTTGATCTTTGGACTTGTAGGTACCCAAGACTCCATAGATTGATAAAGGCATGAGGTGAGATACTTGGCTAGCGGCGATCTCATAGAAACCCCAGTAACAGAAAGGGTAGTATGGTCTTCGCTTAGTGACCCATTTGGGATCACAACAACATCACCACTTAATGCTTTGACCCGTGTTTTACACTTAATAATCGTTTGTAGCCCATTGCTTCGTGGTGCACTCGGTTGGATTAAAAGACTATTGCTATGACCGCTGCTTTAGGGGGCTTTAGTATATTAGGATGTGTTGCCCACAAGAGATTATCCCTATTAAACTTCACACGTGACTATATTTATTATTATCTCTTATCTCATATGATGTGCAGCTGCAGGTGGATCTTCAACCCTGGCCTATCTCCATCCATTGAATCAACCCATTATAAAAATAAACTAGATTGGTCCAGTAAACAAAGGTAAAACAAAGAAACAAAGTCTTGTAGACGTGTCCTTTTTATTTCCTTTTAGAATTGCATTCCAAGGTTCGATTAAACCTAGATCTACTAGGGAAAAAGCTATTATACTACATCCGTGAATCTGGATCAAAGGAATCAACCCTTTTTCAAGCGTCGTTGTTGGGGAAGCAATTTCACTATCATGGTGAGGTCACTAGAGACCTTGTTTTTAGTTTTATTATTTGTTTGTAGTTTATTTCTTGTTATTAGTTTACTTTCTAGTTATCTATTTGAAAACCCCAAAAAATAGTTACTTGTTATTTGTTTTCTTTACTTAATTTTTTTTTAAAATATAAGATCCATGGCTCAAAAGATACTTGGGGAGTGTGCTACTCCCATCGATGATTTTATTCATGCACCTATCATTCAGCCTGTTGTTGATGCGAAAGCATATGAAATTAAGCCTAAACTTTTAAGTTTGGTTCAGCAAAACTAATTTGGAGGCTCATCTTCTGAGGATTTAGGTTTGCACTTAAATACTTATATTGAAATTTGTGGCATGATACGTATTAAGGATGTAGATCCAAATCCTGTTAAATAAGATTGTTTCCTTTCTCTCTTAGAAGAAAGGCTAAGGACTGGTTGCTAGCTCTACCTAAGGGCACTATTAAATATTGGGAGGAATGCACTAATATGTTTAGACAACTATACAACTAAGATCAAACATTATAAGTTTTAGACAAGAAGATCGTGAGCCACTAGAGCTTACATGGGAAAGGATGAAAGAAGCTACAATGAACTATCCTAGTCATGGGATGGAAGAATGGGTTATATTACATTTATTTTATAATGGGCTTAACCCAATGTATAAGTCTATGCTACATATCGCAGCAGGAGGAAAGATCATGGGAAAGCAAGTGAGTATTGCAAAGAAATTACTTAATGATATGCGAAACAACCATGCCCAATGCCATGTGGAAAAAACCTCAAAAAGAGTGAGTTCAATCACCGAGATAAATAATGAAGAGCTTACATCTAAGGTAGACGAGTTACTCAACATAGTAAAGGGTAAGGAAGATACTCAAGTTAATGCTATCGCTACCGATGTTAATGATGTTAATTGTATAGCTCGCACTCCTTATAATCCTGCTTGGAAGAACCAAAATTTTGCTTCTAATGTTCAAAAACATTATTCTAATCTTGCAAGAGCTCCTTACAATAATTATGATAATCATAATGAAGCAAATCATGGCAATCTCTCATTTGAGGAAATTGTTAGAACTTTTATACAAGCTCAAACTGAGAAAAATAATATGCATTAAAATCATGGAGAACCATGAAAGTAGTATAGGAAAATTATCTAACCAAGCCGTTGCAAGTAGAAATGATGTGCAGGCTCTACAGAAAATGACAAAGACTGTGGAGGCTAATTGGGAAAGGGAGTCGAGAGCCAAGCTCTCATAATAGCAAAGTTTGATGGGAAGCCCGAGCGAAATCCGGTAAAAGACCTCAAGATGATGAGGATAGTAACAAATGAAGAGAAGCCTGAAGATCTAGATTATAGCAACACGTCAGCACCTAAATATACCGTGAAAGATCTACTAAAGATGATCACCGTGAAGAATCCTGGTATAGAACAAGGTAATGGTGCTATTTACCAAAAAATTATTCAACAAGTAGCATCTAAAGTTCGAGATTTAAAGATAGAGTATAAGAGTATAGCTGATAAGCTTCCTGCTAAGCTAGATGATATATTTGTTGGAGATATGCCCAAGAGGCAATAATAAAGTGGTTATTATTATATCTTTATGTTTATGATAAATGTTTACATCCCATGCTATAATTGTATTAACCGGAAACATTAATACTTGTGTGTTTTGTAAACATAAAGAGTCCCTAGTAAGCCTCTTGTTAAACTAGCTTGTTGATTAATGGATGATCATGGTTTCCTGATCATGGATATTGGATGTCGTTAATAACAAGGTTATATCATTAGGAGAATGATGTGATGGACACACACCCATAGTAAGCGTAGCATAAGATCAAGTCATTAAGTTCGTATTGCTATAAGCTTTTAAATGCATAGTAACCTAATCCTTCGACCATGAGGTTGTGTTAATCACCATCACCGGATGGGTACTTCGATGACATCAAACGCCACTTCGTAACTGGGTGGTTATAAAGGTGTCATTGGGTATTCTGAAAGTATGTGTTGAAGCGCATGGACCAAGATTTGGATTTTTCCATCCATATGACGGATAGATATGCTCGGGGCCCTCTCGGTGGAATGTCATCTAGTTAGCTTGCAAGCATGTGACTGGGTCACAAGGGATGACATAGCATGGAACGATTAAAGAGTACTTATCAGTAACTAGGTAGAACTAGGTATGGAGATACCGATGATCATACCTCGGATAAGTATAGTATCGCGTGACAAAGGGAATTGGTTTCGTATGTAAATGGTTCTATCGATCACGAAGTCATCGTTGAGTATGTGGGAGCCATTATGGATCTCCAGGTCCCGCTGATGGTTATTGATAGGAGATGTGTCTCTGTCATGTCTACATATTCACGAACCGTAGGGTGACACACTTAAGGTTTGAAGTTGTTTTAAGTAGATATGGAATGTGCGTTGGAGACCGAATGTTGTTCGGAGTTTCGGATTGGATCCGGGACATCACGAGGAGATCCGGAATTATCCATAGAATAAGATTCATATATTGGGGATCATTTTCTGAGTTATGAAATGTTCCGGAGTATTAGTATGAGGATTCTAGAAGGTTTCGGAATGTTCCGGAAGATTCTGAAAGATTTCTTGGAGTTTGCTTGAAAACCAAGAAAGGGATCAAGGAGTCCTTGTGGGGCAAGACAAGGAGTCGTGGGGGAGGAGGACTCCTCCCCCCTCCCAATCCGTCGGCCAAGGAGGGAGGGGAGTCCTACTAGGACTCCCCCTCCCATGGCGCCCTTCCTCCTTTAAATAGAGGGGTGGAGGCGCCACCCCTTGGCCCCCTCCACTACTCCAATCCTAGCAACCTCTCTCCTCCTCCTTTCTTCTGCTCAGGCATAGGCGAAGCCCTGTAGAATTCTCTACTCCACCACCACCACCACGCCGTCGTGCTGCTGGGATTCCGTGGAGAATATCTACTACCTCCACTGCTCGCTGGAATGAGGAGAGGAAGGTCTGCTTCGACTCCGTACGTGTGACCGACTGCGGAAGCGCTGCCGGAACGCGGCGCCGGAAGGATCGTCCACACGATCTTGAGATCGGCAAGTGATCGACTACATCAACCACGAGATCCAATCTCGTAACGCTTTCGGATCTACAAGGGTTAGTACAGATCTATCTCGTTGCACATGTCTAATAGTTAGATTAGATCTGGGTTTTGTTCGTTCTTGCGGTAGAATTTTTTTGTTTTCCATGCTATGAACCCATCAATATTTGAGCCTACTATTAAAATTAAGATTGGGGTTAATGGTATATTTGCACTTTGTGATCTTGGTGCAAGCATCTCAACAATTTCCAAAAGCCTATTTGACAAGTTAAACTTGGGGCCATTTACAACTACTGAATTAAGACTCCATCTAGAGGATTCAACTTATAAACAAGTTGTTGGGATAAAATAAAATACAGTTATTGAAATTAAAGATAATCCTGCTCTTATTGATCTTGTTATTGTCGGCATGCCTTAAGATTCCATAGCACCTATAATTTTAGGTAGGCCCTTTCTAAGAACTATTAAAGCATTAATCAATTTACATGAAGAAAATGTGAGAATAGGACTAACATCTAGAGATCCATTTATATTCCAATTCCTAGAAAGAAGAAGGCCAATGCTAATGATGACGATTGTATAATTACTTTGAAAGCCAATTATTTTGGAATGGGTGTTCCACACATCAAACCTAAATGATCACCATCTAGGTCAAGCTAATTGACCTTAACTAGAAGCACTTCATGGGAGACAACCCATGTGAAATAGAAGTTTTTACTCTTGTGTTATTTTCGTTTAGTTTTGTTTCGTTTTTGTTTTTAATAATGAGTGTTCAAGAAGACCTTTGGAGAGAGGAGAAGAAATAATCCAATCCTCGATCTTTTATTTTTACTAACACATGGCCTAAGAAGTATTGCTGATTTTTATGAAGTCTATTTGTTATTATTTTGTCCTCTGATAAGATGTGTAAAGATGCACGAAGCTACTAATCAAATTCTTTGAGTTTTTAGCTCACTGGCCGTATGACGACCAGTGGTAGGGCCGGAAGGACCCGTACCGTGCGTCCGTACCACCTCAAAGCATTGGAAAATAGAAACTTTGATTTTTTTGCTACACGACTCAGGGGTCATAATGACCACTTGTACGGTCGGACGAGCCCGTACCGTACCCGCGATCTCATAGGAATCCAGTGACAAAAAAGATAGTACGGTCTTCGCTTAGCGACCTATTCAAAATCACAACAACATTACCACTTAATGCTTTGCTCTGTGTTCTCTTTTAATAATCGTTTGTAGTCCGTTGCTTCTTGGTACACTCGGTTGTATTAAAGGACTATTGCTATACCCATTGCATCACGGGGGGGCTCTAGTATATTAGGATGTGTTATCCACAAGAGATTATCCCTATTAAAACTTTACACATGACTATGCTTATTATTATCTTTTATCCCATATGTTGTGCAGCTGTAGGTGTATCTTCAACCCTGTCCTATCTCCATCTATTGAATCAACCAATTATAAAAATAAACTAGATTGGTCTAGTAAATAAAGGTATAACAAAGAAACAAATTTGTATAGCGTGTCCTTTTTATTTTTTTAGCATTGTTTTCTAAGGTTCGATTAAACCTAGGTCTACTAGGGAAAAAACTATTATACTACATCCCTGAATCCGGATCGAAGGTATCAACCTTTTTTCTGGCGCTATTGTCCGGGAAGAAATTTCGCTATCCTGATGAGATCAAGAGAGATCTTGTTTTTAGTTTTACGAAACCACACAACCACACCACTAAATTTTATTTTTATGGCGCATATCTATATGCGCTGCAGACTTTTCAAATTTTTGTAGTACATTTTTTCATATACGCCACTGAACATAAAAAAATTAAAAATTCAAAAAAAAATTTAAATAATCTAGCAAAAACAAAATATTTGAATATTTGAACATCTTATCACACCGCGAACATCTCTCAAATAATATCAAAACGATGACTTCACACTAGGTCACCCAATCTCAAATTGCTACAGCTCAAACACACTTAACTTTTGAGTTCTATTTGATTGAGCTACCCTACGCTACTAAAGTCCTCATTGATATCAGTATCATATCAATCCTCTTAAGCCTTATGTGTGTATATGTGTGTAGATGTGTGTAGTTTGTGTGTGGTATGTGTAGGTGTGTCTGTAAATTTAAAAAAAATTCAAATTTTCAAATGGAAATTCAAAAAAACATTTAAAAAACTTCAAAAACAATTCATAAAATTATAAAAAAAATAGAAATTTTTAAAAAACTAAAATTTTAAAAATTTTCAAAAACTAAAAGTTCATAAATTGGAAAAGATTCTAAAATTTCAAAAGAAAAAATTCAAAAAATATAGAATTTCAAAGTTCAAAAAATTCTAGAATTTAAAAAATCAAAAAAATAGATCTGCATTCGCGATTCCATGACGCATATAAGAATATGCACCCTAGAAAAAGGGCCACCTACTTTCTATGGTGGGTCCCACGTCACTTTTTTGGCATATTGAAACATCATATTTACGTGGCACATATTTTTATATATGCCACAGAAAAGCGACCACCTACTTTCTATGGTAGGTCCTACAACACTTTCTGTGGCGCGTATTGCAACCAACCTTACTTGGTCGTGGATCTCACGATATTTTCATAGCGCATATAGCAGTATGCACGAGAGAAACATGAGTTTTTTTGGCGCATATGGATTGCATTCGCTATAAAATGGTCAAGTTTCTATGGAACATATGGTTTGCATGCGTCACAGAATGGTCAAGTTTCTATGGAGCATATGGTTTGCATGTGTTAAGGGCTATCTTCCGTGACGCATGCACCTAGTATGCTCCACTAAAAATATGTCTATCTATAGCTAGTTTCCTAGCAGTGAGCTTCCTCTAGACTGGTGTTGAACTCATGTCAAATCCTAGTGTGATGCCTTGGATCCGTATCCAGTTCATATAAGCACATACAAAACAACTATAGATTGTTATAAGTCGTTGGCAGAGGGAAAAGCCATTAGGGATTAGGGGTGGAGGACGGAGTCGCTGGAAACGTGATCAAAAACGACAACCCTGGGATCACGATTCAAATTTTGACAAGGGTATTGGTGTAATTTCGTTTGTTTTTCATCAGACCAAAACACCTCTCTAAGAGCAAGTGCAATAGTAGAGCTAACTGCTGGCTATAAGCTATATTCATGTCATCTAGGCCAATCTAATAGTCAACATGTACAATAGGTATAGATAAAAATATATTAGTTTATTAATACATGATCTACTTTACACTCTCATATAGTACTCCTAGTGCTAGGAGCACGTCCTGCATCGGACTCTTAACCAAGAGCCCACTCATTTATTCTCTCCTCTTCTATCTTATCCAACTAAGCATAAATATACTATTTTAAATTTTATAGTTTGCTGACTATTCACTCCGTTCAGAAATATAAGACGTTTTAGCTTTGTGAATCATGTACTATATGTATAGGTTCGTATAGGTTTGAAATGAACAATATACCCTAAAAGCGTCTAGATACATTCATTTCACAAAACTAAAATGTCTTATATTTCTGAACGGAGGGAGTAGACATTACTTGCTCTAAGGCATTATATTTCGATGAAGGGAGTAGTTAATAGTACTCCCTCCGTCTCAAAATAAATGTCGCAAAGTTGGCTAAATTTTGATGTATCTAAAGTTCTAGACATTATTTAGTATATAGATTCGTTCAAATTTTAAAAAAAATTAGACATCTATTTTGAGACCGAGGTAGTAGTACACTGAAAGGGAGGTTCGAAAGTAGTTTCCGGGTCCGCGTGTTCTGTTGCTCGGTGTAAATTTCCCATGACATACACGAATTTGGACACTCGAGCTTAGTTAACGACGTGGTATGCACGTTTAATCCATCCATTTATTTAGTGAGAAGTACTCCCTCCGTTCCAAAATATAAGATGTTTTAGTTTTGTGAAAGAAATGTATCTAGACACTTTTAGTGTTTAGATTCATTCTAAATCTAGATGAATCTACACACTAAAAGTGGTCTAAATACACTCCATTCACAAAGGTAAAATATCTTATATTTTAAAACGGAGGGAGCAGTACGTATGAACCTAGACCTTCAACACGTCGTACCAAATGTGAGAAATCAAACTCGACAAAATGGTATAGTACCCATATTGACTTATTCTCTCTACGAAATTTTGAGGCGTAATCTACCGTCCGCTGGTGACATTGACGCATGCCGATGACATTGACGCATGCCGGTGACAGGAGATGACGTTGATGGATACGACGACAATTTTTTTTTTCTTATTACGAGCGAACTGTCTACAACAGAAGCGGCCAGCTCAGTACTCTCTCCTTTTCAAAATATAAGATGTTTTAGTTTTGTGAAAAAAATATATCTAAACTTATTTTAATGTATAGGTTCACTTTAAATCTAAATGAACCTATACATTAAAAACATCTACATATACTCATTTCACAAAGCTAAAACATCTTATATTTTAAAACGGAGGGAGTACAAACAAAACATCTACTAGGCGCTAGTATACTCCCTTGGAAAAGGTCCTCGATTCATTCATACTCTATTTGAACATCTTCGCGCTAGTAATAAAAGAAACCTAAATGCTAAAAAACACTCGGATGATGGCTGTCACATTGGAGCACTCGTTTCTTGACCGTCGGATGGAGTTGATCACGCCTGCGTCGCGATGGAGTGTTGGCCACGCGTAACGGCAGCGGCGAGTAGGGCCACTCGCGCAAGGTCCCTATTCATCTAGCAGGCCAATCTCGATGCGCAGGCATGACGACCTGCAGGGACGCCGGCTTCACGCATTTGGCGCTGCAGAGAGGTCGGCCACGCACACGCCCCCACCTTCAGGGGATATTCACCTCCAGAGCCCACCAAAGTTTCCAGTTTTCCTCTGCTCCTACCGCAGGTCGTGGTCATGGCCGAGCAAGGTCACGCCCCAACCAGGCTACTGTTACTGCTGGTTCTTTCGTGGCCATATCACAGCGTCACACGTGCAGTCACCTGCAGGTTTGCTGCGTAGTGCCTTTTCCTCATGTTGAAAGTACTGCACGATACAATGCCAATGCCAGTAGTGTTACTTTAACCTTGCCACAACCAACCTGCATTTATCATATATTGCTATAAATTCATGGGATCTGGAATTGCAACGAACAACACTCACGGTACTGTTGTAGATGCAGAGTAAGCTCTTCTCCATCTCACTTCTAAAATGAGGTTTAAGAATCCTAGTATAGACCGTTACCACTCATCACTTCATTTGCTTCGGACACAAGATCGGACAGGGGTACCATGTGCTCCATGAGTCCTACTTTCCTATGTTTTCATCATCCTATTTGATGACATTTTCTGCAGCTACGATCATACTACATGATGCATCCAACTAATTCAACTACTGCCCTCTCGAATCTTGGATAATACACCACAGGATTCATATTAGCTTTAAGTGAATTTACGAAGCGCTTTATAAATCCTTCATTAGCCTGGTCATGCTCCATCTCTCAAGAAAGTCTCCAGGAATGGATTTTGCATATTTGTGAACTAAGGCCAGCAAGGACCTCTAGTTCTGCCCCATATACACTCATAATTCCTTCCAATACCTGTACTGGGAATAGTTAGATCATGATCGCAGTTTAGTGTTTGTGCACACTGTTTCAATGCACACATACTTGCTTCGTAGCATGTTATAGTAGTCGCACATGCGCAATGTTTGTCGAGGGAGACTTCAACATCCCTTGAATCAATTAAGTTGCTTTTGACAACATGCTTAAGTTACTTTTATCATCTTTATTAAGTTGATTTTATCATCTAAACTAAGTTGATTACAAGAGATGGTCCTAGTTGCATATTAAGTTGCTTTTTTGCTGGCATGCTTAAGGTTGTCGAATGATATAACTAGGTTGCTTTTTGTCATCTGGATAAGTTGTTTTCCATCATCTAATATAATTTTGACTTACAACCAAAGTCCTCTCAGTTGTATACTAATTCTAATTAAGTTGCGTTAATCATCATGCTTAAGTTGTTTCCATCATCTGATTCTAACCTAAGTTTGAGTTTACAAGCGATATCATTTAGTTGTATACCGATTTAATTAAGTTGTGTTGACAAAGTTTTTGGCTAGAATCTAACATGCGTTTTGACTTACAACCCTAGGATTTGTATGTTCTAATTAAGTTGTTTTAATCAACATTCTTAAGATGTTTCCGCCACCTAACCTAAGTTTGACTTTACAAGCAATGAAATTTAGTTGTATACTAATTTTGTTAAGTTGTTTTTATCATTTGACTAAGTTATTTTTCATTATCTAACATGCGTTTAGACTTAAAACCATATGCATCTCAGTTGTATACTAATTCGAATTAAGTTGTTTTTGTTATCTGACTAAGTTGTTTCTAATCATATAACCTAATTTTTTACTTACATCCATATGGCCTTTGGTTGTATACCAATTCTAATTAAGTTGTTTTTGTTATCTACCTAAGTTGTTTTTGCCCATGAGCATCGAAACAGTAACTTTTTTCTACATTTACATCTGATAGTGAAATTTGAAGATAAGCCAGATATTTACTGCTCACAAACTACTTGGAGAACTTCCAAAGCAAGTTGTACTCCCTCCGTTCGAAAATATAAGACGTTCTAGCTTTGTGAATTGAATGTATCTAGACGTCTTTTAGTATATAGGTTCGTAGAGGTTTGTAGTGAACCTATATACTAAAACGTGTCTAGATACATTCGTTTCACAAAGCTAGAATGTCTTATATTTCCGAACGGAGGGAGTACAATGGTATCTGGTTAGTTGGTTAGTTGTTATCTGAGTAAGTTGTTTTTCATCATATAACCTAATGGCCCTTGGTTGTATACCAATTCTACTTAAGTTGTTTTTTTATCTACCTAAGTTGTTTTTGTCCATCAGCATCGAAACGGTAACTTTTTTTCTACATTTACATCTGATAGTGAAATTTAAATATAAGCTAGATATTTACTGCTCACAAACTACTTGGAGAACTGCCAAAGTAAGTTGTATGATGGTATCGAATTAGTTAGTTTTTTAATCCCTGCAATCAAGTTTGGATAAATGATTTTCCATCTAGTTGTTTTTACTCTAGCCTAAGTTGCAGTACGGATGATGTAAAGTCGTATGGTTATTTCTGATTAGTTGATTTGTTTGAAATCCATGCAACCAAGTTTGGCTACATTCTTTCATCTAGTTCTATTTAGTGTAACCCATAGTTACAGTAGGGGCGATGTAAAGTTGTTTTAGGGTAGTTTTTTCGGTTGGGTGGAGCAGCCCCTCGTTACGGCGACAATGACTACAATAGTTGTTTCGTCCATGTGGAGCAGCGTCTGGCTATGTCGGTGAAAACTACCGTAGCTGATTCGGGCAGGTGAATCGTCCACCTTCCCGAGTGGCAGTCGCGACACATTCTCGTGCTACCTTTGGCGAGGGAAAGGGGATGGCGATGAACCACGATTTTTTTTGGTGAGAGTATATTCTCCAAACTTTATCATACATGGACATCAAACTTAGGGACTGGTACATGCAACCAAGGGTACATGCAAATCCAACTTAGGAGTGGACAAAGATAACTAATCATACATGCATATCCAACTTATGGATTTACTGGTACATCAAAAGGTACATGGAAATCCAACTTAGAAGTGGTAAAAGACAACTGGTCACCGTGCACATCCAATTTAAGGGAGTTTTATTTTGGAAAACCACTTTTACTACTCCCTCGGGTTTATACTAATGATCTCAATTTTATCTAGATTCGTATGTATCTAGTTAAATATTTAGAGTAGATGCATTTGTATCTAAACAAAGTTGAGACCATTAATATAAGCCGGAGGTAGTACTGAATTTGAGGAACTTTAACTACTAGTGATGTATAGTTCTTTTCTTGCAGAATGTTTTGGCAAGTGGGGCAAAAAATAGGCATTAATTTTGAAGCACACACAAATGGACCTGATGTGGGCATTAAAACTTCCTACTTCTACAATTTCACTGTAATTTTGTGTACTTGTCATGCTCAAAGTTATATATCAGCAAATAATGCTAACCAATTGCTTTGGTTATTGTATTACTACCCTGCCCTAGTAGCGATAATGTTGTCTTTGTTGTGTTGGTTCACTAGGGTGATTGGTTTTAAATTTTTGGAACCATCTGATCTGATTTTTACAACATGGACAAGCCGGCTGACGGGAAAGGGGTGGGCTCGTTAGCTTGCTCTTGCACGCGTGGCTAGCGCATGATACCAATGGCTTTTCTTATTTGGACGAGTGCTGGGGCGTACATACGAGCACCCGGGTGCTCCCTAGCCGGGTCCTAAAAGAAAAGGGAGACTCTTGTGGACGGTGAATTTGGCATTCCAATAGGCCCCTTGGCGACGACACGAGCCTGCGCCCGACGACGAGTGCGACTCACCTGAGCAGTACACTAATTCTGAAAAAGAACTTGCGCCATGAACGTGCGGGCGACGGGGCCCAGCTGGCATCGAGCGCGCTCTGGCGAGTGTCAGCGAGCGTTCCCGGTGGTGTTCCAGAATGTCCGGAAGCCCGTGTGGCGAAAAACACCTGATCACTATATATAAACATCCAGGCACACGGGAGCATCATTTTCACAGCAAAACGTACTCGCCTATTCATCTCTAGCTTTCGGAAGATCTCCTCGCTCAACTCACCAGACGGACCTTTGGCAGAGCGTGCGTACGTAGGCACGCGCGTCCATGCCTTCTCCGGTCACCATGGATCACATCGAGAAGGAGGCGCAGAATGCTCGGGAGTGGCAGATCTCCGTGCCGGAAGACACATCGCCCGTGTCCGCGGAGCCCGTGGCCTTCAGGAGGGCGGCATGGGCTTGTCACGTCTCTTGCCCCGCCATGTTCAGATCGAAGGTGGCTGGCCTCGCCGAGATGGTCCGGAAGATGATCGGCGCTGCAGATTATTCCGGGAAAGCGGTGTACGGCATGAAAGTGGCCCTCGCTCTCACCCTCGTCTCCCTCTTCTACTACGCCAGGTCCCTGTACGACGGCGTCGGCGGCCGGAACGTTGTGTGGGCTATCATGACAGTCGTGCTGGTGCTGGTCTTCGAGTACACCGTTGGTAAGTTGAATGAGCATTGCACGTAGGGTGTGAAGTGGGATCCCGCCTAAATCCCACTTCTAGTTCATTTGTCAAAATCTAGTGTAAATTTTAAGAGAAAATTTAAACTAGATTTTAACAAATGAACCAGAAGTAGGATTTTGGCGGGATCCCACCTAACACTCTAATTGCACGCAACAAGAGTTAATTAGCTGGGATTCGTTCGCTGGCTGGCTGGCTGGCTTTAATTTGCGCACTGATCTCTTGCTCGTACACATGCAGGTGGTAGCATGTACAAGGGGTTTAACAGAACAGTTGGAACCATCAGCGGCGCCGGGCTCGCGCTCGCCGTACACTGGGTAGCCAGCAAGTCTGGCAAAACGTTGGAGCCAGTCGTCGCCAGCGGCTCCGTCTTCATGCTAGGTGCGTCTGCACTACACTACACTCCCGTCCTACGTACGTAGTACACTACTTAACTGTGTCGCCAACACGGCGCAGTAAATATAAATTCCGATATTTAAAGCGATATGTGTGCGTTTACGTGCAGCAGCTGCAGCGGCGTTCTCGCGGTTCATACCGATGGTGAAGTCCCTGTACGACTACGGGGTGACGGTCTTCATCATAACGTACAGCTTCGTGGCCGTGTCCGGGTACCACGTGGAGGACCTGGCGGCGCTGGCGCTGCAGCGGATATCCACCATCTCCATCGGCTTCGCCATCTGCATCGCCGTCTGCGTGCTCGTCTTCCCGGTCTGGTCCGGCGAGGACCTGCGCCTCCTCACCACGCGCAACATGGAGATGCTCGCGGACTCCATCCAGGGCTGCGTCGACAGCTACTTCGCCTCAGCCGAGGACGAGCCGGACGCCAAGCGGGCGCGCGACAGGTCGGAGGGGTACAAGTGCGTGCTCGGCTCCAAGGCGTCCGAGGACGCGCAGGCCAACCTGGCACGGTGGGAGCCCGCGCACGGCGCGATCGGCTTCCGACACCCGTACGGTCTCTACACCAAGGTCGGCGCCGCCATGCGCCAGTGCGCGTTCTGCGTCGAGCTGCTCTACAGCCGTGTCCTCACGGCGCCCGAGCAAGCTACGCATCTCCTAGGCGCCGGCGGCACGTTCACGGAGATTGTCTTTCGGTGCGCGCGGGTTCTCGGGGAGGCGTCGAGATCCATCGCCACGATGACGGCCTCCAGGGCGCTGAGCGTGGCGGTGGCCGACATGGACGCGGCCGTGCGAGAGCTGCAGAGCGACATGAGGGCGCTCCCGTCCAAGCTGCTACTGTCCCAGGAGCAGGCCGATACCTCGTTGTTAGAGGCCAGCATGGAGCTCCTGTCGATGGCGTTGCTGCTCATAGAGATCTCCACGAGAATCAAGGGAGTCGTCGACGCCGTCGGTACACTCGCGAGTGTCGCGGGATTCGAACAGGTCGAAGATGGTGATGGCCACGACAGGGTAGTAGAAACCGAGATTGAAGTGCTAAGTTGGTCTGACGCGTCAACAGTAAAGTTACCAAACACGACCGCTGAACAGCCACTGAGAAGAGTTCGGAATCCTTCCAGTGATCAGCACAAGCCCACGAGTACGTTACACACCAAGTGAAGAAACCTCCCCGTGCGGTAGAGCCGAGCCGGACCGTTTCCCCTGTTCGAATTGGAGGCAAATTTTGAAATTTCCCTTGTCTCGTTTATACATGTCAGCGAAACAGGCGAAAACCTGTTGAGGGAAACGACTCCTTGATGCCCCGCGCGTTTTGGCGCAGCAATTTCGCCTAAGACTTCTCTTCATGGTCTCGGCCTGTTACAGCGCTTCCGTCGCTCAACGATGATTCGAACAGGTCAGTCGCTGGTTTCTCTTGAGAGCCTGTTGTTCTTCCAAGCAAGTAAGGAGGGAGCTCTGGAGATCAAGAGCTTACTGACCAAGTACTCTAATGCATCAGGTCAGCGGATTAATATGGACAAGTTCTCTAAGTAAAGGGTGTCCAGTTGTGATTAAAGGGGAGATCAAGGATGAACTAGAGATCCAGCGTGAGACCCTGAATGAGAAGTACATGGGAATGCCATCTGATGTGAGCAGATCCAAAGGGGGGGGGGGGAGGGGGCTTTTAAGTATCTGCGAGAGAGAGTGTGGAAGGAAGTTTTGGGATGACTAGAGCAATTGTTATCTGTAGGGGGGAAGAGATTCTCATTAAAGTTGTTGCTCAAGCGGCTCCAACGTATTCTATGTCCTGTTTTAACCTGCCAAGAGGGCTGTGTGAACATATAAATTATGTTCTTCGGAAGTTTTGGTGGGGCAGCAAGGAAGGAAAACGGAGAACAACTTGGGTTTCTTGGGAGAAGATGACCCAACCAAAGTCTGTTGGGGGTTTGGGTTTCAAAGACATCGAACTCTTCAATATTGCGGTGCTTGCTAGGCAAGCATGGAGGATACTTCAGGCTCCAGACTCCCTAAGTGCTCCCATGCTGAAGGCAATATACTTTCCCAATGGTGATATCCTCTCGGCTGGTTTAGGCTCCCACCCTTCGCAAATTTGGAGGTCGATCCTAGAAGGGAGAGATGCGCTGAATGTTGGCTTGATCCGGTGAATAGGGGATGGCCGGTCTACAGAGGCGTGGAACTAGAACTGGTTACCCATGAACGAAAGGTTGTGACCTGTTGCTGCTCTCAGGGATGATGCTCCCGTGTGGGTGAATGATTTTATTGATCCACTCTCGGCTACATGGAGAAAAGAAAAGTTGGATGAATTTTTCCTTCCAATGGATGTGGATGTTATTATCAATATCCCTCTACCGACCTGACCACAGAAGGACTTCTGGTCATGGCATTGGGAACGGACAGGAAGTTTCACTGTCAGATCATGCTATCGTGCGTTGGTGATGATCAAGAGGACGCCCGAGGAATGGTCTAAGATGCGT
Source organism: Avena eriantha (assembly GCA_910589775.1). Taxonomy (NCBI): domain Eukaryota; kingdom Viridiplantae; phylum Streptophyta; class Magnoliopsida; order Poales; family Poaceae; genus Avena; species Avena eriantha. The sequence goes on along the minus strand of OU342745.1, from coordinate 326,779,051 downwards.
ATTTTTCTTTGGCGGCTTGCAATGCAATCGCTACCCACGGTAGACCTTTGGCATCATCGGAACATGGCGCCAATGCAGGCTTGCACTATCTACGGGCAAGCGGACTCTTAGCGTCACTCGTTGATCGAGTGTAACCTTGCGAGGTGCTTCCGGGCCCTAACGGATGTGGATATAGCACATGTCCATCTCTATGGAGCATAAGGCGAGGCAGTTGATTTTTGCAATGATCAACTCAATGAAGGAAGACGATCTTTGCAGAATGTTTGTGACCTTGTGGGAAATCTGGCATGCAAAACGAAAGGCGGTGCATGAAGATATCTTCCAAAGTCCTATGACGAGGATTTCCTTTGTGAATCGCTTCCTGGCAAACATGTAATCGAGCAAGGAGCCTATCTAGAGGGGCAGCAGGCTGGATAGGACAAGCGCAGCTAGATGGATTGTCCTACTGGCGGGGCAAGCAAAGGTCAACGTGGACGCTTCAGTTGCCAAGTTGACACCAAGAGGCGCTGTTTGAGCTGTGGTTCGGTCTACGGATGGTGCATACTTGGGGGTGTTGGCTATAGTTTATGATGGTATTACACATCCAGGCAGTCTCGAGGCGTTGGCTTGTCGTGAAGCTCTAGATGTGGAAGATGATCTTATGCTCGGAGCAGTCCGGGTAGCCTCAGATTGTTTAGAGGTTGTCAACAGTATACAGGATGATCATCATGGTACCTTTGGTAGCATCCTGCTCGAGATCAAGGAGAGAGTGCGACAAAGGGGAAGTACCTCATTCTGCCATGAACTGAGGGAGTCGAACGGTGAGGCCCATCGTTTGGCGAGATTTGCGTCTTCTTTGCCTGCGGGCAGATATTTGTGCTTAGTAGAACCACCTGCTGGTCACAACATACCTGTAAACCTCAACATTATGTGATAATAAAGGTTTGTGACTACTTAAAAAAATCGTCCTACTGTACATCATTTCTTCTTTTTTTCAAGTGTGAGACATCATATTGCTTTGTTCTTTCCTTTTTCCTTTCCTTCGTTGGGATTCCGTTTTTTCATTTTTTTTTTCTTCTTCTTAGATTTCTTCTTCACAGTTTATTTCTGTTAGATTCTTTTTTTTCCTGTGTAGACGATATTTGTTCATTGGAAGATATATTTTTGTTCTCTCTACAGACAAGAATTGTTTCTCGATGACTATATTGTTTTTGTGCCCTATGTAGGCGAGATTTGTTCCTGTGAAGCTATATTTCTTTTCCATGTATAGCCACGAGTTGTTCTCCGGAGGCTACATTTTTTTCCATGTGTAGGCGAGATTTGTTGCTCAAACACTATTTGTTTTGTTAATTGTGAATACGAGATTTGTTCCTCCAACGCCGTATTTTGTGCTACCTTTCCAGACAAGATTTATTTCTTGGACGTTATTTTTTTCCGTATACAAGAGTTGTTCCTCAATGGTTATATTTCTTTGTGTTTCCCGTGTAGGAGAGATCTGTTCCTTGAAAGCTATAGTTTTGTTCCATGTGTAGACCAGAGTTGTTCCTCAGAGGCTATATTTTTTATATCATGTAGGAGAGATTTGTTCCTCGACACTACAATTTTTTGCATGTCAAGACGAATTTATTCCTCGGACACTATTTTTTTGTTCCCTATGTAGACGAGATTTGTTCCTGAGGCACTATATTTTTTGTTTCATGTGCAGACATACTAGTAGGGAAAACCTTATGGCCAGATTCCTCACCATCGGCTAAGTGGGCACGGGGGGCGCCGGCGGTAAGGCCATCCAGGCCTTCCTCGCGTTACCGCCGGCGAAATCGCACCAGGAGCACCGGGGCTAGTCCAAGTACCACCGGCGAACAGGGCTTGCACGCGTCGGGGCTGTGGTGGGCCGCGAGCCACCGGACGGGCCGACCTTTAGCGCTGGCGAAACCGGACCGTGTTCGCCGGGGCTACGGTCCGTTACCACCGGCGAATATATGCCCTGCTCGTCGGGGAAGTGGTGGGCTGGATGGGCCACTTGGGCCAAAAGTTTTTCACCAGCGCCTGCTTTCAAGACTCGCCGGGGATAAGAACAATACCACCAGCGCATATAGTGGTGTTCGCCGGGGGTATTTTCCTCCACCTACCACACCCACCTCACCCATCCTTACCGTCGACACCTAGTGGTTGTGTTCGCTGGGGGTAACCTGGGACTTAATACAAGTCGAACCAGACACACCACCACCTCCTTACTCACTGTGCTCAATTTTCATGGCAACTCGACCTAAAGCTTTGCTAGCTCATTCCCCCACTTCTTCCCACCCGTTTCAGCTAATTAAACCAACCAAGTTTGATATATTTGAGCTAATAATATTGCTCCCCTCGTATGCACTAGTAGATCTAGCTTGCAAGATCTAGATCTATCTCCCCGCCACATTTCTCACTTCTCTCTATTTGTAGATCTAGATCTCGAGCATAAGGTCCCGACAACACACACTCTCATCGGTCGCCGTGTGGCGTCTCTCCGATGCTCTTGGAGCTCCCATCAACTAACAGGTATAATGTGGTGAGTGTGCGCATGAGTTGGCGACAAATAGAGGTGATGTCACTTGTGATGGCGAAAAGCGGTTTCATGCATATATGGACCGTTTTGTAGTTTTTTTGATATGCAGGTACAATGAGTTAACAATGTTTTGCCGGAATTTCGATTAACTTCCGTTCTAGCAAATTTCTGGCACTCTGGCAAAACCATTTTTAGCGAAGGTCATGATAAATTTTTCCGTGAAAGCCGAGACAATGGTTCAAATCAATTCTCTTATCGTCCAGCTGACGGTGGTCATCGAGACGAAGGAAAGCATCGTGGATAGATACGTGCAACGTGCGACGACTGACATGTATCGAAATAACCGTATGGAAATAAGATGTCCATGTCAAAGATGCAAACTATCGTCATTGTTCGACCCCTTCTCAAGCACACTGAATTAGCACCTGCTCAGGTATAGTTTCATGGAGGGCCACACTCAGTGGATGGTTGATGATCAAGATGATGATGACGATGAACATGACGAAGAGGATGCCGATCAACACGAAAATGAAGATGAGGAGGAAGATCGGGACGTCGCACACGACGACGGTGATGAAGGTCCAACGTTTTAGTGGCAACAGTTACAAGGGCTACACCACTTTGGAGGAGGCGAAAACTCAATACGCCAAATTTCTAGCGCGGCGGAGGAGAGAGATGTAGAGACCGATGACCCCCTTTGTCGTGATGATGCTCGTAATCACCACCGCCTCTCTAGTCTACTATGTCATTGTTTATTAGCTAGGTCGTGCGACTCCGGAGACTTGTGTATATGTTTGTGTAATATTTGCTAGTTCGAGTCGAAGTTTTAACCATATGGTCGACTTTCTACACTTGTGTTATCTATTCGTGTTATTGATGCATGCTATGAACATTTGGGTACTTCCTGTATACGTTGTGTCACCGATGTACATTTTGCTGTAATTCTGGTATTTATGTGCATATTACTGTGTATTTCGAGCAGTTTTTTTCTTCCTAATAATACCACTGGCGAATAGATGCACTCCCTCCGGCGAGTGGGTGTTCTCTTGTGGTAGGGGGCACTACCCCGGCGAGTTGTGAAGGGCGTCTGTGGTACTGGACTACCTCCGCCCAATGTGGCATTACCGCCGGCGAGATGGTCGCTGGCGAGCCCGAACTTGCGGCAGTAGGCCATTTTGGTGCGCCGGGATGAGGTTTTTCCTACTAGTTACAAGAGTTGTTCCTCGATGACTATATTGTTTTGTTCCCTGTGCTAGCGAGATTTTTTCGGAAACTACATTTTTGTCCCTTCATAGACATAGGAAGGTATATATTTTTGTTCCATGTGTAGGAAATATTTGATCCTTATTACTCTACTTTGCGAATATTATGTGATTATTACTGGTACAATTACTGAAATTCTATTCCACATTTTTTACAAAATTTCTTCTGTATAATTTATTTTTTCTTCCATTAGTATTGATATTTTTATTCGCAACTTAACAATGATGTATCGTCATTTTCTTGCACTTCCTTTTTTATCCATTAGTTTTTTCAAGGTTTTACTCTATTTTTACCTATGCCAAACTAGCTTAATTTTTCAACTAGGTAGCTCAATGTATAACATACGAGCCGCACACGGGAATCAATGGTAGCCACATTCTCTGACCTTTTCTAGTCATTCATGCATGCGGCATTGTAACATCCTCGAATCGGTCCTATACAGATTTAAGCGATTCTCGCCTAACCCGCGTAGAACCAATTCAAACGTACCCACCGGCCACTTTCCTGCATATGGAAAACAAAAGAATACCATTACACAATAGTCCATGATGGAACCCACAAAAATATATATACAGTAACGACTCCATGAGTCAAGAATACAGATATACAGTACAAAGATCCAAATCACCCTGAAAATGATACAATATCTGAGTACGGATAAGATGCAAATGGGGCTAAGAGCCCTAAAGAATAACCAATGGCGTCCATAACTCTACCTAGGCCAAAGGAAGGGTAACCCTGCTAACCACGTCGATCTCAAAACTTGCTAAAACAAAAGACGTGCCGAAAAAGGGCAAAGGAAAAAAAGAGCGGTCAGTACTGAGGCCAGTACACGACGAGTCAAGAATTCGGCGGCTCTCGTCTACATAGGCATGGTGGACTGAAGCGGCAGTGAAGTATACACAACCTATAGAGACTCGATACAACTATCGGATATCAAAGAGGGATAGGAAAGACCTATTCGGAACCAACCTGTTTCTAACACCAAACATACCCATCCTGGTATTTTCCTCTCCGGACCAAATTAGGAAGTCATACCAAAGAGTGACATGGGTATACCCTACATGTACTCGAGTTTGGTATATATGGCCTGAATACGTGGAGGCCCACGGTGTCGCCAAGGCCCAAATAAAGAAATCGAGTAACCTACGGACTCTCGATTGCTTGAAGAACAAGAAGAAGCTAAAGATAGAAAGTTAAAAGGGGAAAAACCCTAACCTGTAACCGACTCGACCTACTACCCGAGACCTAGCCTATCTATATAAAGGCTAGGAGGGGGCGGCGAGAAGGACACACGCAACCCTAGTTTCCACAACCCTCGCCAGATTGCATCTGCGCACCATTGTAATCTTCGATTCCTTCGATAATTCCACGAGTAGACAAGCAGGAGTAGGGACCTCTACGAGGCTTGAACCTAGGTAAATCTTCGAGTCCCCTGTGTGCTTGTTTGCTAGCCGATAGATGTCTCCAGTGCTCCCTCCTTCTCCAAAACCCAAGTCCATAACAATGGGCATTGATGAGTTAAACCCTCATCAATTGGCGCTGTCTATGGGAATTTGGAGTGCTGATGTTGCGGCTTCTTCGGCCCCATCAACCACGATCTACAATTCCGCAACAACGGAGATTCGCTAGCTCTTGGGCGCGTTCAACTTCACCGTCCACACGCTGGCCACTCTCCCGGCCTTCGAGTCCGTGGGCAATGGAATCAGCCTGGCTATCGGGAGCTTCCACTTCCAAGTTGGTCAGATGGGCACGCTTCGCATGCCTGACCAGCCGACAGTGCCGGCGATTGCCCCAGCATCATGGTTCCCTCCATCGATCGGCACTCTCAGTGAGCTCAACGCCCCGACAACAGTCGAGAACACGGTCAACGACAGCAGTCGCGACTCTGATCTGAGTGATCTGGCCACTGAAGATGGGGCCTACGGCTCCGGATATGAGAGTTGTGGAAGCAGCGGCTTCCCCAATCACTTCATGTGCGCCGTCATCAACGCAGGCAACACCTCCGCCAACCGCAACATCACGGGCAATTGCGGTAACGAAACTAACCCGCCTAACGGCGGCAACGGTGGCAATCGTGTCCCCGTCGACAACGGAGGAGCAGTCGAACCTCCAACCATAATAAACGAGCAAACCGGCGAACGCGTCGTGATCAGGCTCAACGAGCAAGAATGGGCTCGCTACCGCGAGGCCCTGCGAGGCACTCCTCTACCCTTCGGATCTCCACAAGAACTACTGATGGGCTACCACTGGCTCCTGAAGGAAGAATTCAAGCGCCAAATATAAACAATCGCGCAACTCGAGGCGCGCAAAAAAGTAGCAGACGAGTCGAGCCTTCGTCGTGCTGGGCTCTCCTCCCACGGAGGATCCTCCTCAAAAGGTAACGAGTATATCGCCAAAAGAGGCAATCTCGGATGACCCATCTTACCGAGCAAGAACGCATAGAAGCTGCAAAAGTCCTCGACTTCAGCTCTATGACAGTCGATACACGGGGCAATGTGGTCCCCAAGATGCCGCAGGCTGCGGTGACAGCGGCCACCATGTATCTCCTTAACAACCAGCCGCCAGCTGGAGATCCCCGAGCCGCCATGCACCGATCTACGATCGCAGGCTTGGGATTAATCAAAGTTGCCCTCGACAAGGAGCCAACACCAGAGCCGAAAAAGGGCAAAGCGCTACTCCTCGTCCTCATCCAGCGACGACAGTCACGACCTGTCTCGACGCCACCGCTCACGGCGACACGGCCGCGACTATGATGCACGCGACGACCTCACGCAGCGCAAGATTGACAAATCAAGGGCACGACGTGCTCGGTCGACTGACTCAGAAGAGGAAGATGTGGAGCTCTGCGGCGTCAGATGCTTCAGCAGATCCATCAGGCAAAAGCGAATGCCTAAGGGGTTTAAACTTACGTCGGAGAACCCGAAGTTTGACGGCTTACATGACCCGAAGATCTGGCTGGAGGACCACATCTCCTCCGTCAGGCTCCACGGCGGCAGTTGAAGCATGGCCATGCAATGTTTACAGCTACAGCTGCAAGGCACCGCCTGAGCGTGGCTCAACAACCTCCCACGCAGATCCATTCGCAGTTGGGATGAGCTGGTTTATAGCTTCGTGTGCAACTTCAAGGGCACGTACAAGCGGCCTGCATAAATCAAAGAGCTGAGATGCTGCCAGCAAAGATCGGGCGAATCGCTACACTCCTACATCCAAAGGTGTTCCATCATCAAGAACTCCACAGAGAACATCTCAGAGGATTGCGCGATTGACGCATTCAATGGCGGCGTCCGCCGCCTAGAACTTAGGGAGGAGCTGGGCCGCTCGAAGCCCAAGACCATCGATCACCTGATGGAAGTCGCGAATCGGTGGGCCGATGGAGAAGATTCGGTGAAGAATCACGTTCACTCCGACGAGGAGGCGGAACTCGAGCGCAGACGCGATCGCCGAGGCAAACACCGCATGCGCATCTACGATGACCGTGACGACATCAACATGGTCGCAGCTGGCTACGCCGATAGACGCGACGATAACCGCAACATCGGATACCGTAGCGGCGGATACCGTGACTCCAGGAAAACCACGCAAGTGTGGCAACGCCGCAATCGCGATGAGGCACCCGCGACATCCATTGAGGACAAACTGTCTGAGCCATGTACGGTGCACTTCTACATCGACAAGCATGATGGAAAGAAGAAGTCCAGCCACCTCCTCAAGGACTGTCGCAAATTCCTCAAACTACATGAGGGATTGGTTCGGATGAATCGCAACGCAGTCGAAAGAGGCTACGGAGCCGCTCCAGGCGCCGTGGCACATGGTGCTCCGCCACCACCACCTGGGCCACCCCCGAATGCAGTCGCGTCAGACCAGCACCATAGAGGCGAACCGTACCCACGGGCCATGGGCACCATGATGATCCAAAAGGGACGCCCCTCGAATTGGGTGCAGAAGGCCATCACTCGCCAAGTCAACCTGGCCACACACTCGCCACCATCTACTACTGAGTACCTCAGCGGAAGCGAGTCCTGCATCACCTTCGACAAACGCGACCATCCACCTCAAGTACCCCATCCAGGCCATTGCCCCCTCGTACTCGAGGCGCAAATTGGAGGCTTCAACATGAGTCGCGTCTTCATGGATGGCGGAAGCGGCATCAACCTTATATTCGCAAGTACCTTGCGAGCAATGAGGATCCCCCTAACTTGCCTAGAGGCCTCGGACACAACATTCCACGGCATCGTCCCAGGAAAAGGTGTATATACCCTGGGCAAAATCAACCTCGACGTCATCTTCGGCACGCTGAAGAACTTCCAGCGTGAGCGCATCGACTTTGAGGTCGTCGACTGGCCCTCACAATACCACTGCATCCTCGGACGTGTCGCGTTCGCTAGGTTCATGGCAGTACCACACTACGCCTACCTGCAGATGAAAATGCCAGGTCCCAATGGCGTCATCACGATCAACAGGAGCTTCGAGAGATCCGACAGTTGCGATAGGGAATTCAACAGAATTTCCCAGTCCTTTCGGCATGCAGGAAGAACTCGCGAGACTAAAGGAGTCGACAGACAATAGTCTGCCTCCCCTGAGCCGGCCAAGTTCGCCTAATCTATCCTTCGACTCATCGGTGCACACGAAGAAACTGCAGGTCCACCCATCGGATCCCGCCAAGACGGCCCTCATCGCCAACAGCTTGAGTCCCGCATAGGAACTCGCGCTCGTCGAATTCCTCCGTGAGCACTGGGAAATTTTCGCCTGGTGTCCAGCGGACATGCTAGGAGTTCCCAGGGAATTCTCCGAGCACGCACTCAACGTCAACCCAGACGCAAGGCCAGTCAAACAAACAATCCGGCAATTATCCGAGCCAAGAGCAAAAGCAGTCGGAATGGAGATCAACAGACTCCTCGACGCCAAATTCATATGCGAGATCAAGGAGAGTACTTGGCTCGCCAACACGGTGCTAGTACCAAAAAAGGACACAGATATCCTGTGGATGTGCGTGGACTTCACCTCTTTAAATAAGCACTGTCCAAAGGATCACTTCCCGCTACCGCGAATCGACCAGATCATCGACTCCACCGTGGGATGCGAACGCGTCTGCTTCCTCGATGCCTACTTAGGCTATAATCAGATTTGAATGAAGGAGGAAGATCAAGAAAAAACAGTGTTTACAATGCCCTTTGGTGTGTTCTGCTACAATACAATGCCCTTCGGGCTAAAAAACATAGGAGCCACCTATCAGCGGTGCATGCAGGCTTGTCTCAAAGAGCAACTTGGTCGCAACATTCAAGTCTATGTCGACGACATAGTAATCAAGACCAAGGAGGAAGCCTCCCTAATCGACGATTTGCGCGAAACCTTCGCCAACCTCGAACGCTACCGGATCAAGCTCAATCCGGACAAATGCGCCTTCGGCGTACCATCTGGGCAACTACTCGCGTATCTCATCTCCGCGAGGGGAATCAAGGCAAACCCAAAGAAAATAAAAGCCATACTGGCCATGGAGAAGCCGAAAAACATAAGGGGCGTCCAGCAGCTGGCTGGGCGAATCGCGGCCCTCAGTCAATTCATCAGTCGGATGGGAGAAAAGGCACTGCCCTTCTACCAACTCCTCCGCAAATCTGAAAAGTTTGAGTGGACCAATGAAGCGCAAGAAGCATTCGAAGACCTCAAGCGCCTGCTATCCACTTCGCTAGTATTGGTGACCCCACAAGAAAGGGAACCGCTGCTGTTGTATATCTCCGCCACCAACCAAGTGGTCAGCACAGTGCTCATCGTCGAGCGAGCCGAGGAAAACAAGGTCCACGGGGTACAACGCCCAGTCTACTACCTCAGCGAGGTCCTCACGCCAACAAAACAACGGTACCCGCACTACCAGAAGCTGGCGTACGGCGTCTTCATCACAGCCCGATGACTGCGCCATTACTTCCAGGAACACCCAATCGTGGTGGTCAACGACGCCCCATTGGGGCATATTCTCAACAACCATGACGCCACGGGACGAGTCGCGCTTTGGGGAATAGAATTGTCTCCACGAGACATTACATACGAAAAGCGCGACGCAATCAAGTCGCAAGTTCTCCCTGACTTCCTTGTGCACTGGATGGAGAACTAGCTCCTTGACAAACCAGATATGTCCTATCTCTGGACAATGCACTTCGATGGATCCAAGCGGAAGGACGGAGCAGGTGCAGGTGTCATACTGACATCACCTCAAGGGGACAAGCTGAAGTACATCCCGCGAATGCAGTTCACCGCCTCCAACAAAGAAGCTGAATACGAGGCCCTGCTGCACGGGATGAGGATGGCAAAAGCCTGCGGCGCCAAGAGGTCATTATATACGACGACTCTAAGTTAGTTGTCAACCAAACAATGCATGAGCGCGATGCACTGAACGACAACATGATAGCGTACCGCGACCTCTACGACACACTCGAAGGAGACTTCGACGGTTGCGAGCTGCGACACGTAGGTCGCGAAAGCAATGAAGAGGCGGACGCACTCGCCAACATAGGCTCTACCTGCGCCCCCATACCACCTGAGGTATTTCTCGAGCGCATCTGTGAACGCTCCATCAAGCCAAAGGCCGCAGAGAAGATAATAAGCGCAGCAACGGACTCGGGGGCTACGCCGCCCAATGAGCCAATGGCACTCGATGACTCAGAGCTGGACACAGGACTCGAGGGACCAATGAGCGTCATAATGATTGAGCAATCATGTACGCAACCGTACATCACGTACCTCCTCAGCAAGAGGCTACCGGACGATTCGACTGATGCACGGCACATCGCGCGGCGATCCAAGGCATTCGCTGTTATCAACGGCGAACTGTATAAATGCAACATCATAGGGGTACTCCAATGATGCGTCTCCACGGCCGACGGAAGAGTTGTTCTCCTCGACATCCATGAGGGGACCTGCGGGCACCACGCCGGCAGTCGCGCCCTCGTTGCCAAAGCTCTACGAGCTGGATTCTACTGGCCTACGGCCATGCGCGATGCCAAGGACATCGTCCAAAAATGCAACGCTTGCCAGCGATTCGCGGACAAGCTGCACGCACCTGGCGCAGAGCTTCGGCCAATTCCATTGGCCTGGCCCTTCACGCAATGGGGACTTGACATGATTGGCAAACTCCCAAGGTCCTCACGAGGAGGCTACGTCTACCTCTTGGTCGAAGTCGATAAATTCACCAAGTGGATTGAGGCCATGCCAGTGACCAACCAATCAGGACACAACGTAGTTAAGTTCTTGTCCATCATCTACCGCTTCGAAGTACCGCACAGCATCATCACCGATAATGGGACGAACTTCACATCCAAGGAGTTTCAAGAATTCTGCGAGAATCTGGGGATCAATATTAGCTACGCCTCGGTAGCACATCCACAGACCAACGGTCAGGTGGAAAAAGCAAACGGGCTCGTCTGCGGCGGCATCAAGAAGCGACTCCTCCGGCTACTCGAACAAGCCGCGGGTTGCTGTCCAGACGAACTGCAATTAGTACTCTAGAGCCTACGCACAACTTCAAATAGTGCTACGGGCTACACACCGTTCTTTATGGTGCACGGGGCCGAGGCAGTGCTACCCGTCGAAGTATGGTACAAGGCGCCGCGCGTGGTCGCTTACAGCAAACAAGAGTCATCCCTCGCAATCGAAGACTCCGTCGACCTCCTTGACGAGGCAAGGGAAATCACCGCAGAAAGATCAACGATCTACCAGCAGAACCTGCGCAACTACCACAGTAGGAGGCTACACCCCAGATCCTTCGTCGAAGGCGACCTGGTCCTGCGACTGAAGCAGCAGGGGCATCTCAAGCTCGAGTTCCCCTGGGAAGGACCATACGTGATTACAGAAGTAATTTCAGGTGGCGCCTATCGCCTTCAAGATTTAGAGACAGGACTCGCATACTCCAACCCCTGGAACGTCGCACAACTGCGACGCTTCTACCCTTAGTCATTTTTATTTTACATTACAAATAAGGCACTCGGCCAAGGCTACTTAGCCACACATTGTACTTCGTACTGTCCTTCGAATAAATAAAGCTAAGTGCCCCAAAACTCTGTGTTCTCCTTTATTTTTCCACAATTTATCTACTCGGGGGCTGCGCCACCCTACATACATCTGTTCTACGAACCAAAACGCGATATCCTGAGTAGCTGGCACATCAATCGAAACCCTTGACACAACATCGACCCAGCTGCAACGCACCTGACAGGTTGACAAGGGACTGAGATAAGAGCATGGCTAGGCTAAAGAAAAGGAATCGCATAGTGCAACGCACTTACACGCTAGCAAGCTCTTTATACATAATCGATAGTCAGTTATATACCGCATATACGAACTTTACAACATTGGTACACTTATGTGCAGGATACAAAATTAAGCTACTACTGCAACAAAAGAATGTTGGTTTGCTCCTCGAAGAAATCAACGATCTCCTCTGCTGGGCGGTCCATTGCCTGGTAGTGCGGCACCATATTCCAAGCTGAACCTACTGGTGGCGCAGGTGGCCCAGCCGCAATTGTCGCAACGTCTACGTCAGGCCTATGTAGTCGCACCAGCGACAGAGCGGCCTTGGCACCAGCCACCAACTGTTGCTTTACGCACTCGCGGACCGCAGCCAAGTCTTGGAACTTGGCAAGAAGGGCCAGCAGGTTGGAGGGAGCAGCATCCAGTGGAAACATCCTTCGATAAATGTTCTTCAAGCATGACTGCAACTTCTTCAGAAACTGCAGCACTCACGATGCACGATCCTGCAGGGTTGCCAGCGCAATCGCACAATCATGATCCACCCAGAAGTACCCACTCTCCTGAAGTTGCTCTTGGGTCAGATCATGCATGTGAATAACAATCCTATCCTTCTCATGCTGCGGATGGCGTGCGCTGACAACTATTCAAAGCGACAATGGAAGCATAAGGACAACACATCACTACGAGTGACTACAAAGGAAAAGATAAGAGTAAGCAATCTAACACTTAAATTGGTCGCCAAGCTGCGTCATCTCTCCCAGCAGATACTGCTCTCGAGCGACAGCTTTCTCCGCCTTTGACTTCCATACATCCGCGTTACCGCGGAGCACGGGCAATTCACGCTCCAGCTGCTTCACGCGGTCACATAGTCGCGAAAGCAGCGACATCTCATCTACCCTAGAGCACGGCGGTGCCAAAGTATCATCAAGGGGCGGCGAGTCCTGAGGTTCCCTCAAAGGATCACTTGATGTACCCTACCACAATCCAAGATAGAAGCAAATAAGACGATCAAATCGACACAAAGACAAAAGATTCAAATGCATTCAAGACCAGCAAAAGTATCAGCAGATACACTCGCCAATAGGCATGTTCTTGACAAAGGACATAAACTAATTAACTATTACAAAGCTACTGAGGAGCGATTGCCTTCTTTGACTTTGACGGCTTCGGGGGCTTCATCGAGTCCGTGGCAGTATCAGATGCCACTGACTTTCCGCCAGCCCCTAATGCCGCAGCCTTTGCTGCCTTCTTGGCTCGCTGCAGCTCCTTAGAGTACTTCGCAACCGTGTTAATCAGCTGCGGCCCATATTTGCCACAGGCAGTCACGAAGGGAGCAAAGACTACCTGTTGGCCGTCCACGCTAACGGGCATCGCCTTCGAGACCGCTGCAGGATCAACCTCGACTCCGTGGGCCTGCACCATGGCAAGTGACATGGACGCGCCAGCCGCACGGAGGGAGTTCTTGAAACTTGAAGGAACACCCCAGGCGAGAGACTCCACCAGCTCGTCCATGTTCTCGATTAGCTCAGCCTTGGGCATCAACTCCTCCCGGAGGCGACTGAACACGCTCTTGGCCTTGGAAAACGTGTCCTGAACAGCGGCGCTATGGTCCTCGACTGCTGAAAGCGCACCCGCCAAAGCGTCGTCGTGGCGGAGGGCCTGAGGGTCGAAGCTCAAACCGCTAGCATCTATACATAAACCCCCACACATGGACACAAACATCAGCGCCAATGGCAAAAATCGAACAGAGAAAAAGGGCTGAGAGGGCTTTGGCAATCGAGAAAATCTGTTCTTCGAACAACTTCTCCCTAGCCACGATGGAGGCCCGCAGATCCTCTTCACGCCTCTGCGCCTCGTCACGCGCCGCGATTGCCTCATCGCGACCCTTCACAGCCGCGGCGAGTGTCTTCTCCATGGTGGCGGCGTCGCGCAAAAGGGCACTATGCTCAGCTACAAAGACAAAAAGTATGGACTATCAGTCGACTACACAAAAACGGTGCAGAAAAGAGAGAAGTGAAGAACACTTACTTTCAACCACGCAATGACGCGTCTCCAGCACTGCATGCTGGCGGCCCATCGCAAGCACTTGCTCCGCCAAGTGAGCGGCTTCCTTCACAAGGAGCTATCGCACAACAAAGGATCAGTAGAAGCCATCAACTGCAACATCGAAAGAAGAAATCCTACACTTACATGATCCTCCAATGACTCCGAAGTCGTTTGGTGTGCAGTCATCCGGGCAACCATTCGATGCTCCCCTTCATGAGGAGAGCTAGGGGAGTTGTTCCCGGAGTGGGCCGCCAATGGAGGGGAAGGAACACGCTCGACCTCTTTCTTGGCCCTTGAGGTCGCGACTCCTGATTCTTTCAAAAATTGGACATCGCCAGAAGATGACGACGCCTCTTGACTGCAAGACAAAATCAACATCAAGAAAAGGAAAATCCAGAGACAAACCAAAAAGGCCAAATCAGAGAAGAGCAAACAAACTAGAAAACTTACCAATCAAACTTGTCAAAGTCAAAAGTGGGCTCCCTCGACTCTGACGAGGACTCCTTAGGCAGTCGCATCTTCTTGTGAGAGGATGGTGCCACGGCGCTCACGGGAATGGAGGGGATCGGCGACTCTGCACCAACACCTGCACCTTCCGGAGTCGAAGGAGACGACGCATCGGAATCCTCGTTGTGCGAACGCTTGCGAGTATCCGGACTACCAGACTCAAGGGCTTCCTCCTCCACATTAGATGGGACGGTTGACTCTGACTCGTCCTCTTCCAAGGCTCCGTGAGGGATAAGCCCCTCAGGAAGAGGGGGCATACAGGGTGACACCGCCCAATCCTGCATACAGACAACAAAAATAGCACAAAGATAAGAAATAACAGAGAAGCAATCGACAAACTAAGCTACTGCGTAGCACAACTATACCTCAGGAGGAGGGTTAGCAGCATCAAACGGAGGAGCAACTGGCTCACTGGGGAGAGCATCCTTGACGGTGTACTTGGTGACCAGTCGAACCCTTTTGTCCACCTCACTCATGGACATGCCATCGGCAGACACGCGAGTGACATCGTCAGCGCTAGTCCATTGAAACATGGGGTAAACTCTGGCCTGCATGGGCTGGACGCGACAGCGCAGCCATGTACGAATAAGGGCACAACCTCCCTCCTCTTTGCCTATGCGACTCTCGAGGTCGCAGACGCACTCGTACAACACATATGTCTCCACGGACTCGCCATGCATGACTACATTCTTCCAGGAGCGCCTCCTCTTGCACAACGTCGCGGGATCGAAAGGTGCGAGTCCGAAGTTCTCCCCATCAACCTTCTCATCACATACGTAGAACCACTTGTCCCTCCACCCTTGGACGGACGCTGTCGAAATAGGTGGCGGATGGGTCGACGTGAATTACGCAACCACCTACATCATAGACTAAGGAGCCAGACGCAGATTGGCGCTTCAACTTGAAGAGGCGCTTGAAGAGGCTGAAGTGCGGCTCGATTCTAAGCCAGCACTCGTAGAGGGTGATGAAGCAAGAGATGTGGAGGATAGAGTTCGGGGACAGCTGATGGAGCTGAAGCCCGTAAAAACAAAGGAGGCCCCTAAAGAAAGGATGCAGGGGCAACGAGAGGCCGCGAATGATGAACGCCAAGAACATCACTCGAAAACCAGTGGGAGGAGAAGGGACTATCTCACCGCCGGGGACGCGCGCGTCGGCGACTGCGGCGGACAACACTCCGTCTTGGCGAAGAAGACGAAGATCAGAGGACTTGATAATGGAGGGACGCCACACGCCATTCATGACGCGGGTGCCCATGCCCTTCTTCTTCCCACCGACGGCAGTGCTGGTGCCCGCATCGGCGGAGCCACCCTTCTTCTTCGCCGCAGCAGCGGTAGCCGCGGAATCGATAGCAGCACCTCCTTTCTTCTTCCCCATTGTGCGGCGGCGATGCGACCGAAGGAAGTAGCTGGGAAACGTGCGGAGCTGGTCCAGCACCGCGGAAGAAAAAGAGCGCAGAGAAAGCAAAGGAGCAACGGTAATGGCGATGGAGGCAAAGGATGAATGAAAGCAGATGAAATTACCGTCGCAGCGTCACTACTTAACCCCTGGAAGATGCAATCCAACGGCTCAGAAAACCCTACTGGACACGTGGCAATCATCGTGCTAGACACGTGGAGGAGCGGAAACGCAAACCGTCCCCCCACTGCTCCCATTACGCGCAGAAATCGAGGAGGCGCAGTTAAAATAAATATTACGCACGCCGAGTCAAATCAAAGTCAGCGAGTGGGACCCACTGCTCGTCACATCCCGTCAAACTCGCTCACGCGGGCAACTGAGGTCATGAAATTGTCAGCACTGCGTCATCAAAGCTACGCAGCAGAAGACTTCGACTACTTTAGTCCTTGCTCGAGTCTTCGACTCCACCAAGCACTCGGGGGCTACTCCCATAGGGAGCGCTGGTCGCGCACCCTACGATTTTTTTTCTTTTCTTTTGCAGGAACATGGACAATCAAAGCAAACCCAATTACTCGAAACACAGTTTGACTATGGACATGGGTTACTCCCATAGGGAGCGCCGAAAACAAATTCGACTGAAACAAGCAAACAAAAGACGACAGCAGTCGCAAAAGTTCTTTAGTCCCTGCCTGAGTCTTCGACTCAACCAGGCACTCGGGGGCTACTCCCATAGGGAGCGCTGGTCACGCACCCTATGATTATTTGTACAAAATACTGTGTGTTGATAACATCCACACTTGAAGCTTATGGCGACACCACCTCATAATTTTTCCCTACAAAGAGATTGCGTCTCCTGGGTCACCTGAATCGTCTCCGCGATGATAAAATTCCGATGCCGCGCTTACAGCGTGAAGGTAAGACCTGAATAAGGCCTGGCAACGCATTAGCTGCGCACTATCAGAAATGTATCTGTGCCTACAGGTACGATGAACATGCCTTGACGGACGCGTCGAGTGCTCACACCCATATAACTGGAATTCGACTCCTGTAAGACCTCCGCGGCTTCAGTCAAATTACACCAGCACTTTTCCGGATTCGAGTCCGGGGACTCGAGTTCGAGTAGATTGCGTTGTTTTACACTAAGGTAGTTAACTAATACCGATACATCGGTTAAATCAGGCACGCACATCAACAATCCCTATGATGCAAACAAAGCAGTCGAAAATATACTCATTCATGCACTCGAAAGGCTTCATAAAGTCCCCAGTCAAATCTGCGATTCCACTGGACACTTGGGGGCTACTGAAATGGGTATACCCTACAGGTACTCAAGCTTGGTATATACGGCCTGAATACGTGGAGGCCCACGGTGTCTCCAAGGCCCAAATGAAGAAATTGAGTAACCTACGGACTCTCGATTACTTGAAGAACAAGAAAAAGCTAAAGATAGAAAGTTAAAAGGGGAAAAACCCTAACCTTTAACCGACTCGACCTGCTACCCGAGACCTAGCCTATCTATATAAAGGCTAGGAGGGGCGGCGAGAAGGACACACGCAACCCTAGTTTCCACAACCCTCGCCAGATTGCATCTGCGCACCATTGTAATCTTCGATTCCTTCGATAATTCCACGAGCAGACAAGCAGGAGTAGGGACCTCTACGAGGCCTAAACCTGGGTAAATCTTCGAGTCCCCTGTGTGCTTGTTTTCTAGCCGATTGATGTCTCTAGCGCTCCCTCCTTCTCCAAAACCTAAGTCCATAACAATGGGCATTGATGAGTTAAACCCTCGTCAAAGAGACTCACATAGTTGTCAGTTTTATTCATTCATTCCGTGGTGGTTGTCCAACTTACTAGTCATATCAGATACAAGTCATATTATAAGAGCAATTATTTAGTTATAGTTTTTTTGATCGAGAAATTGTGCTCCAAGTCGTCCATAACCGTGGACACGGCTTTTTGAAAAGATTTAACCCTGTAAGGGTGCACCAAAGTATCCACACGCACTTCAACCCTTGTTGTCAGATCCAAATATGAGCAAGATCCTGAACATACACCCAACGATATGCGATGGGGCTTCGGACATGACTTTTCCTAGACACAAAGCAAGTACATGGGGGTTACCCCACTAAGCTACCTGTGATGAAGTTGGTCGGCTCCGAGACAGACCCAGGGTTTGTGTCGACGGTGGTAAACGACTGGAAACCCGAAAGTGTGACTGGGCTTTTCGATACCACCGAAACGTGTCACAAGTCCTAAATAGTATAGGCGCTCCACACGCAATCGTAAATAAAATAGTAAAGCATGTCATAGGTATAAGATAGTAATAAAGCCCCAAACTAGTTTGTGAGCCCCATCACAGTATTTGAAGTCAGGTAGTAAGACGATGGGGTGCCCACACACCCACATGTGGTTAGCGCACTCGATCTCGGAACAGGTGTCAAGAACTCGGGTCCTAGGTGGACACAAGTGGGTGGTTAAAAACCAAATATCGACTATTACCTACTGGTGCCTCTGCATTATATCTATTTCCAGTATTTTAATTAACAAGTTATAATGAAAGTCATGATCATCTCCACTATTAATTATGTGTCAACCTCCCAACAACAGTGGAACAACAACGACGCGAAGCAGCACCTAAGCAAGCAACTACGACTCGCAAGGCCAACTGTCTACCAAACAACAGGCAATATGAGGTGTCCAAGGCAATTTAGAGGCTACAGGAAATATAAATGGTGCACGGAAACTAAAGCATCGCAACACGGATAGCAATAGATCAACAAGATGAAGTAAAGACTACAAATGCAAAATAGGTAAAAGGGGAGAATGCTCGCTAGGAAAACACTGCCGAAGGTTCATCCAAAGATCAGGTCGACACTCGCACCAACTCATCATCCTAAACCGTCAAGAAGCAAAGCACTAAAAGAAACACCGGATGTACTATTTAATACTACGACAGAAGACCGGGTATCTTCATGATATGACAAAGATACGATGCAACTAGGCAATATTAAGCGAAACTGCGGTCCCGACAATTAATTATAAGGTTCAAGTTGTTTAGATACCCCATAATTCAAATGTTAACTTAACAATGCAAAACATGGCATCGGTTCGCTACACAAATTTAAATGGAGCCAATATAAGACTAGAGAATCCCTCATATAGTCTCCATATTTAATTATTAGATGAATCGATAAAATACTTCCAAACAAATGAATATGTATGCGAGCATGAACAATTAATATGCAACAAGTGATAATGTCTTATATTATAAAAATATGGGTCAGGATAGGTAGGGGTCACACCTGGGTGTTCGACGATCTTGGTTCCGGGGGGTTCGACGGGGTTCGTGTTCGGTCTTCGGATCCTCGGGATCGGGCTTCAGATCCGAGTGAGCGATCTTGCATGTCCATGCCGGAGATCTAGATGTACCGGGTTGGAGATCTTGTCGATGGTTCTTCGAGTGGCACCGTGCTCATTCTTCGGAACATCGTCATCGAAGTCATGTAGTCCTGGTAGCGGGCAAGGATCCATCTTCACATGGTCGTCATCGCCATGCCACCACACCAACACTACTTCACCAACATCTCCCCTGCACCGCCACACTTCACATCAACCAGGAGTCACTCGTGGCACTCATAGCAGAATCGGAGCCCCTGGACATCGCATCACATCAGCAGCACAAACACATAGGCAGACCAAGGACTTGAGTCAGACAATAGCACAGGAGAAGGCCACTATCGGGACGCGCGCGGGACAACGAGGCATAACAGGAAGGCGCCGGTGCTCGCGGGGAACCGGTCGACAGCGCCGACGAAGGCGAGCTTGCAGAGGAGTAGCAGGCCGGCGGGGTCGAGCCGAGGATGGCCGCGGGGGTTGAGCCCGAGCAGGAGGAGGGCGGACAGAAGACGAGGTTGAGGGGCAACGAGGCCGCGCGACGCTACAGGGGGAAAGCGATGGCGGCTTGGTGCGAGCGCAACGGGGTAGAGGCTCGGTGGCGACGAGGTGGTGGTGTCCTTGGCGGGGCGAGCTTGGTACCGGCGATGGAGGAGAAGGACCACGGCGTCGGCGGCTCGGCCTCGCAGAGAATCGGTGTGGCGAGGTGGTTCGACGACGGGCGGGGGACGACGGGGCTTGGTGAGGAGGTTCTGGGCGGGGCGCAAGGCGACGGCCGGAGCTCAGCTTGGGGAAGGAAGGCGAGGCGCGACGGCGGCCGTCTGCGGGCGCGCGGGCCGGCGCAGGCAGAGGACGCGGCGCGACCGTGGTTGCTTACGGCCAAAAAGCGAGGAGGGTCGAGGATCGGGATGGGGTTCGCGTGGATCGAGGTCAGGGGTGGGGCCGGTGATAGAGCGACGTGCGGGCGCGGTGGTGTGAGTGTGTCGGGTAGCGACGGAGGTGGGGCTAGGCGGGGTAGGTGGGGGCGATCGAGCGGGTAGGGGTGGGACGCGATCGGTGGATGGACATGTCGGTAGGATCGGTAGCGCGTGCGGTGTACGCTAGCGGTGGGGTCCGGGCTGGAGCGTGGCAGGGGTCCGGGGGGGGCGCACGCGAGTGGCGGAGGCAAGGTGGAGAGAGTGGGTAGACTAGGGTTTGGTTTTGTTTGGGGTGTTTTAGAATTAGGGTTTGGTCTTGGGCTGGCTGGGCTTGTCGGGGTAGTAGGTGGCCTGGCCTATGGCTGGCTGCCTCCCGGTACAAAATATTGTTTTATTTTTTGTTTGTTTCATTTTAATACACGATTTTATAAATACTTAAGACAAACAAAATACTGTAGAGGATCGGAGTTTTACATTTAAAATAAAGAGAGGGTATTTAGAAGACAAACATAAATTTTTAGAAAATAATTTTAGGCAAACAAATGCATGATGACATGAAGATGCTTAAATACAATATGGTACGATGATATGAACATCCTTCAACGTGGGGTCTATGCACACGCTTACTGTCGGACAATAGACAACGACATCGGTCCATGTAAGTCCCACCTCGCCGCGTCAATGACAGATAGGCTGGTTTAAATAGCTGTGCTAGCGCTTACCGTTCGTAAAAGCTCGCGGCTCCTCAGCCACACATCGAGCAAGCGCAACCCCACGTGATATGGTTATTGGGCCTCATATCTACCTCCCCGCTGGTGTGGCCCAGCTGGACAAACCTTGAGCGAAATGAAAGCAGAGGAACGCATGAGCGCTATCGAGGAGAGGACCCCTGTTGAGCCGCCAGGCCACACGGGAAACGACTCACGAGCGCACCGTTTCGCTAGAGGATTTTGAATCTGGGCTCGGCCCTTTACTTCTTTCTGAGTTGACGTTGGTTCCGGTATAACGACGAGACATCACGTGTAGGATACGCGTCTAGGATGTCCCTCCGCAAGATGGTTGTGTCCGCTCTTTTGCTCTTTCCATGTCATCAATCCACGCATGTTGCTTCTCAACAAATCAGTTGCTGCATTTCTGTTGCTCTTCACCAATCACGTGCAACTAAATGGAGTGTGTTTTCTCGCCACCAATCAGGTTGCTAGTCCATGAATAGTTTCACTTCTTTTTTTCGCGGGTATGAATAGTTTCACTTCCACGTATGCTTCTTTCGTGTATTTTTCTTTGTTTTCCTCTTTCACGTATTCTTTTCTTTTCCTATTTTCTTCCATTGTTTTATTTTATTTCCTTCTTCATTTCTTTTTCATATTTTATTTTATGTATTCTTCTTTCTTCTTTTATGATTTTTTATTAGGGAAATGTTCGTAGTGTTAATTTTTCCTTCCATCTATTTTAATTTTCTTGTTCTATCTAGGTCCAATTTTTTTTGTATAGTCCATACTGATTTGTTGCATTACAATTTTTTGTTCCACTTAGTTCTAACTTTATCCAATCTATGGTTACGAATTTTATCCATAGCGTTAATTTTTTTGTTCCATTAGATTTGTTTTTTTGTTCCAAGTCTAGATGTGATTTATTTCTTGAGAGTGCCAAATTTCTTGTCACAATTTCAATCGTGTTTTTTCTAGTTAGTCTACATTTTTGTTCTCTAGTAGATGTGTTATGGTCCTCAGGTGCTAGAGTTTTGTTTCTCGTGTAGTGTGATTCGTTTCTCGACCGCTACAATTTTTGTCCAGATTGTAGTTGTATACGAGTTTGTTCCACTTAATCTAAAATGTTATTCCTCATATATATGTGATTAGTTCTTAGCCTGCTAAAGTTTGTTCCTCATGTATATGTGATTTGTTCGTCAGACGCTATAGTTATTTTTGTAGCCGTGATTTTGTTCCTCTTAGTAAAAAATGGGTGTTCCTTGTGTATGCGATTTTTGTTCCTCACACGATAGAACTTGGTTTCTCATGTAAATGTGTAAACATGATTCGGTCCTCAAGCGCAACAGTTGTTGTTCCAATTCTAGTCATGATTTTGTTCCAATTAGATAGAATAATTGTTCCGCATGCACTTGATTTTTCCTTGTAGCTAGATATTTGTTCTTGTATATGCGATTTGTTCTTCGAATGCTACAGTTTGTGGTGTTGTAGTCGTGGTTTTGTTCCTATGAGTCAAAAAGTTGTTCCTTATGTATGTGACTTTTGTTCCTCAAACAATAAAATTTACCTCGTATAGATATGATACGTCACTGGAGCGCTACAGTTATTGTTCCAACCGTAGTCATGATTTTATTCCAGTTAGACAAATAATTATTCTCTGCACTTGGTTTTTATTCCTCGACAACCATAGTTTTGTTTGTAAACTTTTTGTTCTTGTGGGTCTAAATTTTTGTTTCTCATCTAAAATCTTTCTTTTTCTACGTGTGATTTGTTCCTCTTTGCTAAAACTTTATTCCGCATGGCCTAAGTTTTTCATCGTATGCTCATGATTTATTCCACACCTCTAGATTTATGATCCACTTTCTTGTTCCATTTTTTGCAAATGGTTTTCGTTTCCTATATACCTCAATTTTATTCCGTCTAGTCTAAATAATTTGTTGTGTTCAAACTCGTATTTTTGTTCCTGGCGAGATAAACCTCTATTTATTTTTGTCTGTTTTTTTCCTTTTCTATAGTCATGATTTATTCCTCACAAACAACAAGCAGCATACATTACAGATCCGTTATCCCTCGTGTCCAAATTATTAACTCAACTTTGTTTAAATTTACATGTATCTAACAATACACGTCTAAATGTCTAAGTACATGTGTATCTGGACTAAATTAAGTCAACTAATTTGGACAAGAGAGTTCTAATTTCGTGCATGAGGAATATCAGCTTGTGGTCCTAGATTTTCAGTTTTATCTAGCTACATGCATGCAGCTCGTACACCACGACTCGGCGCCTGCGTCCAGGGATGCGTCATGCATGGCGTGCATGCGTGTGTACACTCACCCGTGAAAAGAGACAACGCATGTACCCACCGCGCCGGTGTCATCGCCCGTATGCAGCGTGAGCATACCGTCGAACTTGAATAGTCCCACATCACCGAGACTTCACCAGTTTATATACCACGCTTTTGTCAATCCAGGTACGAGTAATATGATCCATGGTCCAAAGCACACATAAAACAACCTCACGCGAGCCGCAGTCTTTAATGGGACACCTATCATGCGGTCATCGCTATCCTTTGAGCGTAATGAAAGCATCAGGATGATTGGGTGAAGGACCCGCCACACGTAGCCGCTAGCCTACCACTTCCGGATCCCAAACCTAGCAACTAGGCCACCGCCACCCTCCCCACTCTCTCCTCCACCTCTCAGGTCATTCGCGCATGGACGACTTTGTAGGCGCCGACCCTAATCTACAAAACTTCCTTTGGCTGTTCTCTCCGACCGCAGCGCTAGCGGTGGCGGCCACACCTCGCTTACGAAGACGGCAGGCGGGCCCCTTCGTGCGCCTGGGTTAGCCTTCCATCAGCATTAATAAAGGAGGTGGTCCTGGAGGTTTTTCTGTGCGAAGACGAAGATCTTCTTAATGTTTGCCCTCATTGTTCTGGCCTAGAGAGGTGAATGCCTAGAGATTGCTAAATCGAAAGGTATTCGATCGTGCGTATCCATGCTTTTTGCTGGCCTTTTGGTTTTAGGAGGAGCATTGTGAAGCTCTGCTATCTGTTACCATCATGTGTCATGTCATGAAAGCGAGAACATGAGGGCTAGCGATGGTGAGTTGAGTTTTTGTAGCATTGAGGAA
Source organism: Avena eriantha (assembly GCA_910589775.1). NCBI lineage: Eukaryota > Viridiplantae > Streptophyta > Magnoliopsida > Poales > Poaceae > Avena > Avena eriantha. The sequence goes on along the minus strand of OU342745.1, from coordinate 326,754,925 downwards.
CTGGCTACGTGATTTGTGACTCGTATCAACAACTATTTGTAGGGATGACAACACAAGAGCAGTTCACAGTCCTACCTTGTAGGGTGAATATCCAAGGTCTGACATTAATTGGTTGTGCTTGACAATGACCTTATTGAAGGAAATTTTTTGTGAGTGAGAACTTTTCTCCAAGGTGAAAATATATGATCTTTGATCAGGTGGCGACGACGCTTGTGCACTATTTTCTTCTTGAAGGCGTCACCATTAAAGTGTTTGGACTACTGATGTTGTTCTAGTGGTGTTAGTGTCGTTGCTACAAGGAATTGTTCACTGTACTAGAACTTTTCTTTTCATAATTCTTCTTCCTTTTATTGGTTGTGTGCATCTGTAAGGACACCCGGGCATGCGTTGTTGCAGAGGTAGGGTGTAATGGTATCTCTGCAATATTAATATATTCCCTTTATAAAAATATTATAAATGTCAGCATATTGATGTGCTAATGGAGTCAAAGTTTAGTTCCATATTGCTAGTTGGGTGAGAGTTGCACCTCCTTATATATTAGGTTGTTCTACCACTCATTAAGATGTGGGAAAAAGTAGCTCCCATGCACTCCTCCTTCGACGCCACGACACATCTCGTCACGACGTGTCGCGGGTTGCGAGAATGAGCTCAGCTCATATATATGCATCTCGTTTATATTTTTTGTTGTTCGAAAAAATTAATTATATGAGTCATTAGCAGACGCGTTAATCAACCGTTTTCAGATTTTCTATACCGCGGGATGTTACCGACTCGGATGTGCATTGTGTCCCACGTGCTCCTCGACCTCCATTATATAAATGTATATGTCAAACCTAACTAGTACCAATCACACACACCTACTTTCAGAATCTTGCACTGCCACCTTCGTCTTCCCCATCCCGGGTTGCGGTGTGCACCATAGATCGGGACAGTAGGCCTCTGAAACTCCATCTCTTGTGAACCTGTACAGGTAAGGAGCGATTAGGTTTTGGGGTGCGCTCAAGCGCGACTACTAGCAACCACGACGTTATCTGACAACGAGTTCCCCAACGACGTCTTCTTCCTAGATATCACCGACCTCTTCGACAACCTCAACATGGGCGACAATGATGTTGTACCGATGCGGCTAGTGTTGCCACCTCTGCTCAGGATTACGTGACCTGAACTTTTTCTTTCAGTATTTGCTAGAGTTTCTTATTCTAGTATTTGGAGTAGATGTGATCAGTTTATCCTATTTAGATGCAATATGTCCATCTACTCTGTTAGCTTGCATGATCTATTTAATTGCTATTTATATGATCATGCCTTATCAATTATTTATTTGGATTAAGTCATATGAATATTTTCTTATATTTCCAACAATCCAAAAACCATATTATAGGCAAATGAGTCCAAGTGTCGTTGCCGCTTCTACAAGGTTACCACCCTTTGATGGTTCACACTATAAGAGATCACGCATGAGAGCATTTCTCTGGTTTCAAAACCTGAATTACCATAGCTCCACTCTTAGCAAACCTAGGGGATATCGTACTATTGCATAGCAAGAAGGCTTTGAGAGAGTTGACGCCATGTTTAAGGAGACTCTTTTCAGTGTCCTTGAGGATAATATTGTTGACCCATATATGACATTTGATCATGGCAAGGACACGTTGAATGCGATCAAGGCTAAATTTGGAGTCTCGGGCACTACCACTGAGTTGTACGTCATGGAGCAATTCTATGACTGCAAGATGACTAATGAGAACTCCATTATTGAGAAAGCTTATGAGATACAGTCATTTGCCAAAGATTTTGAGAAGTTCAAGTGTACCTTTCCAGACAAGTTTGCGACTGGAGATATTATTACCAAGCTTCCTCTCCCGTGGAGGAACTTTTGCTACTTCTCTAAAACATAAGAGACAAGAGTTTTTTATTACGGACCTTATTGGGTATCTTCATGTGGAAGAGAAGACGAGAGCGAAGGACAAAACTGCTCGACAATTTGGGTGAGGTTCTAGTGCTAATTTGGTACAAAAAAAAACTTTCAGCCCCACAAGTTCAATAATAAGAACAGATCTAAAGGCAAAGGAAAGTTTGATGGCAAAAATAAGGCCACATGCTCAACTAACATCAAGAACAAGAGTGATAAAAAGAAAGGGTCTTGCCACATTTGCGGTGATCCTAATCATTGGGCTCTTAGCTACCCTAATCGCTTTGACAAGCGTCAATATGGGAACATCAGCAAGACCGCTAATGTTGTCATTGGTGATACCGACATGAAGGATGTTCGGTACGGTATTTTTCCTACTATCCTTTCAGTATGTCAATCTCCTGAATGGTGGATAGACACGGGTGTCAATAGACATGTATGTTCTGATATTTTCATGTTTTTTCTTATTAGGTCGCAAGGACTACTTCCATGCTGATGGAAAATGGCTCACGTGCTTCTGTTCACGGTGTTGGTATGATGAATCGGAAGTTTACTTCGGGGAAGACCGTATAGCTGAAGAATGTGCATCATGTTCCCTCTATCAATAAGAATCTCGTTAGTGGATCTCTTTTATGTTGAGATGGTTTTAAGTTAGTTTTGAAGTCCAATAAAGTTGTAATTTCTAAGTATGTACAATTTGTTGGAAAAGGATATGAGTGTAGAGGTCTGTTTCGCCTATCTTTGTTAGACTCATGTACTAAAGGTATTAATCATGTTTGCAATGATAGTGAGTCCAATATTTGGCATTCATGGCTCTGTCATATTAACTTTGGTTTGATGCGGCTAGCCAATATGAGTTTAATTCCAAAATTCACTAGTATCAAAGGTTTTAAGTGCCAAGTTTGCATTCAAACAAAGCAACCCTACATGTCTTATACGGCTGCAGAACCTAGAAACTGAGCACCGCTAGAACTTATACATTAGGATCTATGTGAGATGAATGGTGTTTTGAAAAAAGGTGGAAAAAAATACTTCACGATGTTGATTGATGACTCCACTAGATACTACTATGTTTATCTTCTGAAATCTAAAGATGAAGCTTTGAACTACTTCAAAATCTATAAAGGTGAAGTATAAAACCAACTTGATCTTAAAATCAAGTGGCTCGGGTCGGATCATGGTGGAGAGTACTTTTCAAATGAATTTGATTTATTCTGTACGGAACATGGTATTATTCATGAGAGGATCTCTCCCTACTCACCTCAGTCAAATGGGTGGCCGAAAGAAAGAACCACACTCTAACTGATTTGGTTAATGCCATGTTATATACATCGAGTCTTTCCAAGGAATGGTGGGGGAGGCGGTAATGATTGCGTGCCATGGCCTAAACCATGTTCCCGTAAAGGATAAAACTATGACTCCATTTGAGGAGTGAGATAAGAAAAGTCTTAAACTCTTTTACTTACGAACTTGGGGATGTTTAGCGAAAGTTAATATTCTAATATTCAAGAAGCAAAAGCTTGGAAAAAAACTATGGATTGTGTTTTTCTGGGATATTATTTTCATAGCATTGGCTATAGATTTTTGATATTAAAATCTGATGTATCTGACATGCATGTTGGTACAATTATGGAGTCGAATGATGCGATTTGCTTTGAGGAGATATTTCTCATGAAAGGTATGTCTAGCTCATAAAATCAGGAGATGCCTAGTTCATCTAGTAAAGAATTTGCTATAATTCTCGAACCCATATGCCGATATAACACTTTGATGATCCTATGGAGGAAAACAATCTGTCCAAAGCGAGATGGACTCCATCTTAGCTAATGGAACTTGGGAGGTCACGAATCGTCCTGATGGGTGCAAGCGTATAGGATGTAAGTGGGTGTTCAAGGAAAAATTTAGACTTGATGGTACTATTGAAAAGTACAAGGCACATCTTGTGGCCAAGGGTTATACCTCGAAAGAAGGTGAAGACTTCTTCAATACATACTCGCATGTAGCTAGATTGACCACTATTCGAGTAATAATATCCTTGGTTGCCTCACACGGTCTTCTCGTTCATCAAATGCACGTTAAGGAAACTTTTCTAAATGGAGAGATAGATAAGGAAATTTATATGGAGCAGCCTAATGGATTCATTGTATATGGTCAAGAAGGAAAGTTGTGTAAGCTATTGAAGTCTTTGTATGGTCTTAAGAAAGCTCCGAAGCAGTGGCATGAGAAGTTTAAAAGAAAGTTAATCACTAAATGTTTTGTTGTAAACGAAGGTGATAACTGTGTGTACTATCGCCATGGTAGGGGCGAGGGAGTTATTATGTGTCTCTATGTCGATGACATATTGATATTTGGGACCAACCTTGCTACTATTGAGGAGGTCAGAGAGTTCTTATCTCGCTGCTTTGATATGAAGGACTTGGGAGTGGCTAATGTAATCTTAAACATCAAGCTACTAAAGGATGAAAATGGTGGGATTACACTACTTCAGTCCCACTATGTGGAAAAGATATTGAGTCGGAGCGCCCCTGCAACTCTTCTCCAACGCCATATGATCTAAGTGTGCTACTTAGAAAGAATCAAAGGAATGCTAAAGATCAATTGAGATATTCTCAAATCATTGTCTCGCTCGTGTATTCAGCCATCACTATGAGGCCTAACATCTACTTTGTTATAAGCAAACTGAGTCAACTTGTATCAAATCCTGGAGATGATCATTGGCATGCTCTTGAGAGAGTTTTGCGGTATTTGAAAGGCACTGTGAGTTATGGTATTCAATATACTGGGTATTCGCGGGTACTTGAGGGTTATAGTTGCTCAAACTGGATATTTGATGCTGATGAGATAAAATCCACGAGTGCTTATTTGTTTACACTTGGTGGTGACATTGATTCCTGGAAGTATTGTAAGGAGACCATTTTAATGAGGTCAACAATGGAAGCAGAAGTCACATCACTAGACACAACCACTATTGAAGAAGAGTGGTTTCATGAGCTCTTGATGGACTTACTTGTGGTTGAGAAACCAATACATGACATCCCGATGAACTGTGATAATCAAACTATGATCATCAAAGCAAACAGTTCTAAGGATAATATGAAGTCATCAAGACATGTGGCGAGGAGATTAAAATCTATTAGAAAATTGATAAACTCCGGAGTTATTGCATTAGATTATATTCAAACATCTAAGAATTTTGCGGATCCCTTCATGAAGGGTTTATCACACAATGTGATAGATAATGCATTGAGGGGATGGGTTTGAGACCTATGCTAGGAGTTGTTCACAATGGTATACCACTCTATGTGATCGAAATCCCCATGAATTAGAGTTGGGAGACAAGCTATTGGATGACTGGGAGGAGAGTATCCCTTATACTGATTTTACCTTTCCGTGAAGATGCTATACTCTCCTCTTCTGCATGGTAGGTTGATATTTTTCTTAATGTGTTCTAAGTGGCTTATCTAAGTAGAGAGTCATGAAGAACATGTCTTGAAGAATACACCTATATGAGTCTAATTGTCAAACATCGTAGTATATGAGAGTTGTGTGCTCTCTAATAAACTCATGAAAGACCCTGGAGTATGACACATAAGCTCCAAACCGCTGGAATGCCCTGTGGCAGCCCAATATTGGTCTAGACTTTGTTTGAAACTAGTGTACAAAAAACTTGTAGTTCAAGGCATAGTCCACTATTCAAGTTGCTAACTAGTGTAGCATGGAGTTTAATGTGGAAGTTCAACTTAACAGTCTCCACTATCTACCGGTATATAAAATAATGTTCTAAAACATAATTAATGTGATGTGCCAATGAGACTTCATGGAGGATTGTTGGAATTTGATGATTATTGGATTGTTGGCCCATAAGAAAAATTCTAAAATTCTCTTTGACCCATTTATGCATGACATCTTTTTTTGTTTATGAAAGGAATATCTCCCCGGTTTCCATTAAAGCAATCAAGCTACAATGTTCATCAATAACACACATCCACGCAAGAGCAGACCCAACAAAATGAACTAAAAGCTGAAACATTCAGGAAATACATAAGGAAAACAATAAACCACCACACACATGATGCTAGGATGATGAAATCAACACTACCAAATTTTCTAGCAACATCATATTCCTATTTTCCCCCATTACTCCTTCCAACAGCAATCCCATCTTTTTGACATTTCATCAACCAATCTTGGTCTCCATGAACTCCAACTCTCCCACGTCCTGCATTACTCCTTCCAACAGCAATCCCATCTTTTTGACATTTCATCAACCAATCTTGGTCTCCATGAACTCCAACTCTCCCACATCCTGCATTACTCCTTCCAACAGCAATCCCATCTTTTTGACATTTCATCAACCAATCTTGGTCTCCATGAACTCCAACTCCCCCGCGTCCTGAACACTTTAGCCGTGACCCATCCCGATAGCTTTAGGAAAGTTTGAAGCTCTAGTTTTTTGTCCTCCTTCAACTGCTGATTCGACCACCACTCAATCCAATAATAAATTTGAAGCAGAACATCTAATGGTTCGTTGGGCCACATTTTTTCACAAGAAGAATTGTTCCTCGCCTTCCAAATACCCAACATGACAACATGCACATCCACAATCAACAGTTTCCATTTCCTAAACCCTGCCAAAAACCCACCAGCTAGCTATTGAAGCATCGCTCAACATCTTTGAAATGACTTTGAACCACGTCGCACAACTGATTATATTCGAAATTTATCTCCACAAAGGACAATCAAAGAATAAGTGATCAATACTTTCTTTTATGCCCACAAACAAACAATTCTCACATTTGGCCCTCGTTTGAAGTAGGAGTAAAACATCTTTAGTTAAGATACTTTTTTAAGCACTAAGCATATAATAGTTTTAACACTCAAAGGGAGTTTTGTCTTCCACAAAAATCTGTGAGGCTTTAAAGGATAGTTCGGCATAGCCGTATCAAAGGATTTAGCCGAGAATACTTTTCATGATGAAAATAAACAAATCAAATTATCTCCGTCTTCAATCATGATCACATTCTCACATTTCTCTCCGGTTGGAGTTTGTCTAAATGATAGACAACATAAACTAGAAGAAAAAACGTTATGCACAGTAATATGGTGATCAAAGACAAATTGAGTGAAGTCTAGATTTTTTTTAGCTAGATATGTGTAAGAAAGCCATATGTCTTTCATAAATCAAGTCTTTGCTCCATCCCTACTTTAAACCGAGAACATGCTAAGAATAGAGGTTTCGTTCCATGAGACCATGATCCCCTGCTAGGAGTGGGGATCACCATTCTTCTGAATACACATACCCAAGTTAACATAAATCAATTATTTGTTAGCTCACAAAAATTGCTAAAGCGGCGAAGTCCAGCTCCCGGCATCAAATATCTCCTCAGATACTTGAAACATGAAGATCGCACTAAATATCTCCTCAGATATTATTCAGACATGTAGAGCACTTTAGTTTCCATCCGTATTACCGTCACCAAAAACATTGTCCCATCGGTTCTCAATCGAGACAGATATGCCTGAATTGTTATCTATCTAGCCATGTCTCCCATCTAGCTCAGTGCAGGAGTTCTGTGCTCCACTAGCTAGGAGCTGAGCCGAAACCTACGGCCGGTCAGTGTCCTTCAAACCTCTGTCAGGTACTACGACACTGCTTTGCGCGCTCCAGAGCTCGATCTCAATGGGTTGCAGGCTTGCAGCACGCAGCCGCCACCCATCAGGCCGACAAGGACGTACGACGCTTTTCTCCGTCCGTTCCATACGGACGGGCTATCCCTTCCCTGCCCGAGTACAAAATCCCCGGAGGCCGGAGGCGATAACCACATTGTGCGTGATGCAATGCGCACAAATCCTGCAGTGCGCGGCGCTGCTGTAATGCAACAGACTGCACCAGGAAATAAAAACAACGTGCGGATCGACCATGGAAAAGCACGGAGAGTGACCGGCCGGGAGAGTGGCGCCGTATGATATCTATAGGATGGCTTATTATATCCTGCCCTGTAAAGTTCGTGATCTGAATCTGATCACTTTGCGCTCGCCGGTGCTCTTTTTCCGTTCAGTGCAAGTGGTACACAGGTACAACTACAATGTGGTTTTGATCGCCACAGGGCACCGATCAACTAGCTAGTCTAGTTCTTCACGCACGGGATTGATCCAGCTGCTTAGAAGCTAGCTTTACACGATAAGACTTGCGTGTATAGGTGCCGACGGCAATAGTCCGACTCTCTAAAACCAACATTTGGTATCAGAGACTAGGTTCTTACCGGGGCGGTGGGTGAGAGCGATGGAGAGAGCTCCGTCAATGACTCGAAGTCCGACAAGAGTGGCAGCTCCAAGGAACAAGAACGGCAGCAAGTTGAAGAAGAAGGCGACGACGGCAACGAGCCGGACGAGTGGTGCCAACGTCATGGTGCATCGCAACATTCCCGTGCAGTACCTGCAACTCGTCGACACCAATACGGTGTTTTGGACGGTGAAGATGAACATTATTCTCCGAACGCTCCGAGTGTGGTAGGCGATAACCGATGATGAGGTCGACAACGAGTGAGAGGAAGCCACTGAACTTGGATAAGTCCAAGGACAAGTGCTACAACTGCAATACGATGGGTTACTATGCAAAACTATGTCTGGAGCCTGAGATGAAGGAAAATTTGCGAAGCGGGAAGACAACAATTCAGCTCTTCTAATGCCGAATTTGTGATCCCGTGGTTGAAAAACCAAACCGGAAGGTGTGACTTCAAGAGAAGAAAGTAATACCAAAGATATCCAGGAAATAGAACATGTCATGGTATCTAGACACGGGTGCTAGTAATCACATGACGGGATGTAGGGAGAAATTCCTCGAGCTAGAACTTAATGTTAAAGGCTCGGTAAAATTCGGTGACGGTTCAACCATTGAGGTTTACGGGCAAGGTTCCGTCCTATTCTAGTGTCTCACGGGCAAACACCGCATACTTACCGGAGAATACTACATCCCCGGCTTAGTAACAACTTCATCTCTATTGAGAGACTTGATGAGAATAGTTGCAGGGTGAACGTTGAGGACAGAGTGATGACAATTTACGATAGACTCCGAGACGTGCTAGCGCGTGTGAATCGCACGCAGGACAGACTCTATATCCTCAACCTTGATCAATCTCAACTGAAGTGTTGGCTCGAGTGATGATGATTCGTGGTTATGGCATGCTATATTTGGACATGTTAACTTCCACGCCTTGAAGAATATGTCCAAGATAGAGATGGTATCGGGGATGCCATTAATTTACCATGTTGATCGAGTATGTGACAGGTGCTTGGTTGGAAAACAACACCGTATATCGTTCCCTGCTATATCTAACTATCGTGTAAGTTCTTGAGCTGCTCCATGGTGATCTATGTGGTCCTATCACCCCATCAACTCATGGATGGAAGAAGTGTTTTTTTCCTCGTGGTAGATGACTACTCGACATACATGTGGGTCCTACTCCTACGGTCTAAAGATGAGGCATTTGAAGCATTTAAGAAGCTAAAGGCTACAATCGAGATGGAACATAAGATCAAGATTCGGGCTCTACGGATAGACCGTGGCAGAGAATTTACGTTAAACAAGTTCAACGACTACTGCGAGAAGAATCACATAAAAAAGTTTATAACAACACCTTATATGCCACAACATAACAAGGTTGTTGAAACGCATAATCGAACCGTCGTGGACATGGCAAGGATCTTACTCAAAAGCAAGAACATGTCAGGGTCTTTTTGGGGTGAAGCTATCATGATGGCAATCTACCTTCTCAACCGGGCCCCAATAAAGGTGGTGATCGGAAAGCCTCGATATGAAGGTATCTACGGACGTAAGCCAACTGTGTCACATCTACAGACGTTCGGGTGCGTGGCTCATACAAAGACGGCAGAGCCTCACCTTGTGGTGATGGGTGGATTTAGGCATGTACCTCACATGGGCCTTAATCCACGATTCCTGCTCACGTCTACCTCTACGATCAAAGACCTGAAGGCCCGTATCTTGAAGCTCTCAACCGACCTGACCTGTGGGGATTCAAGACGACTCTCTAGAGATCCCAAAGACCAGACACATGTACAAGGAAGATCGAAGATCAACTTGACGTGCAAGACAAGATGAAGACCTGACGTGACTAAGGGAAACTCTGACATCATCGACGCTTATAAGTACCCAAAGACATTCACCTAAAGAGGACATGCCATAATTTTCCACGTCTTTGTCATTAGCCCTAGTCATAAACTCTAGATTCATCTTTGGTCGGGTGATATTATAAACCCACAGAGATCGTCTTGTAACCACTTTGTATGATATCTCCATCTCCTTATGAATAAAGTCCGAGGAAATCCTCCACATTATACACACATTATTATCTTCATCTTTGGAGATCCAAACCTGTTGACCTGAACCGATTTCTGAACAAATAAACTCTCTTTTGTTCCTCGGAAGTGAGACTCGAGGGATCATGAAAACTACCCTTCGTCAGTTTGCGTGCCAGGCAGGGGGAGCCCATGTCATGCAGATCGGATCTACCTCAATGACACCCGGTGGCCGGGGCTGCCAGGATTACGAGACCCCCTAAGACTTAACTCGCCTCGGACAAGATCGGGAAAGCTAGGGACCTGATACACTCCAACTGGAAGTGGCTTTTAGCTTCGATGGATGGATGGATTACTATTCCGGTGGCCCACGCCATGCGGACGGTCATGGGACCTTAGGGAGTCTCGGTTGTCTGCCTTGGAGTGCCACTACAAAGGATGCCACCACGGGAGAAGGATGGAGCGCGTCAACATGCTGGGGTATGCGAGTGACGAATGCACTCCAATATTATAGGACAAGGGCTCAATGTACCTTGACGAAGCCCTACCCGACCGCCCAAGGCGGCAGGGCAAAATCAGGTATTGCCTCTACTCAGAAGAAGGATGCCTAGGATGCCCAGACACCGAAACCTCTATTCAGGAAACAGAAACCAGGCTAGACCACGAAGACATCTACGTCTTGGACATGGACATCGAGCGTGGCAGAAACCTAGACGAGTACGAGAATAGACGGCGAAGGACACTATTTATACGCCGCTAGGCCAAGTCACGCTGGGAACCGGTCTAGCCTCACCAGACGGTCAGTGAGCGTCCTACAACAGGACAATGCTCAGGTGTCGGTCGGGCAGCTCCACCCTACGCTAGGCGGATGTCGCCTACACAGCAGATGAGGGATAACTGGTGTGGATTCCACAGGACAAGCTCTCACGGATATAACTAGTATCGCACGGTGTAGCTGGATGGAGTTTGAGGTGGAACATGAGCTGATGAGTTCAGATCATAGTGAAGGAGGACCTATCCTACCTAGGCACTAAACCCGGGATCTAGAAGTTGCGGCCTCATAGTCTACTCTGGGACATGCGGGGGAAGCAGCACTCTTGGAAGCTCCCTCCTCACTAGAGCCTACCTAGCAGCAAGAAGACTCATAGAATACATTCTACCAGAACCAGCAGTTGCAACACAAGGGACACGACGGAGAGATGTAAACGACACTTCTAGGGGGACCCCGAGTTCTGGTAGGCATAGAGGAAAGAAGCGGCTTGACGAAAACAAGTCAGGCCATATGCCACAAGACATGAAGATCTTACATAATTTCAACCTTCCAGGAGGACCAGGCCTCGGTGGCAGGAGAACTGTGGAACTAGCACCCGCCCGGCACTAGTAGGAAAAGTCCTAGTGGCGGTGTTCGGAAAAGGGGGTTCGTGGCATTTAAACCGCATTCCACTAACCTCGTGCCACTAGTAGGTCCTAGTGGTTGTGTTCTATGTGAACACCACCATTACCACTTGTACTGGTGGCATTCGTTCTGAACGCCACGACTAGGGGACACAGTGGTGGCATTTGGCGAAATGCTAGTATTATATGTACTTTTTGTGGCATTTAAACAAATTCAAATGCCGCAATTATATTTTTGAAAAATTTAAAAACAGTGTTGCATGTTGTTGATTAAATGTTGCAATGTAACATGACAAAATGCATATTCACATAAGCATGAAAATAACGATTTGGTTCACCACAAATTATTAACAAGAGGTTCAAAACTTCACAAGCGGTTCAAAACATCACAAGTTGCATCTACACTAACAAACCATCACAAGGAACTAGCTAGTGACTATGAACGATGATGTCAATGACGAACATATCTGAATGTTACAGCGTGAAGTGGTCCTGCCGGTGAGGAGAATGTGTTGCCCAACTTGTAGATCATCATGAGCTTCAACAAAGTTCTTCCACTCCTGGGTGTTGAACATGATGTTGCCATCACTCACTGTCTTGTACAAAATGGCGCTTATGGCACCTGTTTCTCCAACGCGTATTCTAGTCTCTCCTTCAGAAATTTGAAGAGAAAAAACCATTCTCGACGGTAGTTTCTAATTAATATACAGAAGTTAGAAATCTTATAACTATCATACAATACAAATACAATAAGGACTAAAAAGAATGATAAGTGAAAACATACCATATCATGTAGCTAAATATGCATCCTGCTCAAGCGAGTGACAAGTGCTAGGCCGATGTTGGATTTTTTTGAAGGAATGTCATGGACGAGATAGCTCTCTTCACTCTGGTTAAGCTTGCATCTCTGAGCGACAATTGTATGATCCAATGGTCTTGCTTGCTCCTTCTCGCTCTCATCCTCATCCTCCTCCTCATCATCCTCATCCTCGTCGCCTCCCTCATCCTCATTGCCCATATCCTCATCGCTGTCATCCTCATCCTCCTCGTCGTTCATATATGAAATAGTGATTCTTGGACCAGGAGCTCCCATTCCAAAGAAAACAGGTACACACCAGAGCAAATCGGTTTTTGGAAATGAACCTTCTCCATGAAGAACCTGCAAGACGAGTCATTTCTCGCTGTTTGCACACGTCAACAACATATGTTCGCCCAAGATCTTGAAACTACACGCTTTGTCTTGTTATTCTATTGAAGTCCCTCCTTAAATTGCATGGGATAGTCTAAACATGAAAAAAACTAAGTAAATAAATGATAATAGTATGGAAAGAAAATTTAATGAATTTAAATAGTAAAAATTATACGTACCAATGAACACTCAAATCGACCCCGTATGAGATGGACACTGAAAACGAGCCTGACTTAGTATCATCGCTACAATCCGTGAAACAAACTTGACAGAACAACATGTCCTCTCTAAGGAAAATGTGGTTATTTTATACATGCATGTCTTACACATCGCCATATCCAATATAAAGCACTTATTAATTAATCACAAGGCTCGCTAAGATTAAAAAAGGTCTCATATTTGCAATGGACGCACAAATAGGATGGAGTGAGTGATCCAAGTAGGATGCATATTGTATCCTCACATTGTAATCATTGGTCATATGGAAGTACCAAACCAAAATCGAACTAAAAGTAGGGCCTCATATTTGCATTGGATGCTAAAATAATTACAAAGATGGTGTTAGTGAGCCAAGTAGGATGCACAAATTATTTGTTTGTGCATATCACAAGGCTCACTCACACCACCCTTGTCATTGCATCCTCACATTGTAATCATCTGCCTAAAATCACCTATTTTCTACATTACACAAGAATCATTAGGTTTTGTACCCCTACTTAATTTTGTACCCCTAAATCATGTACATTTGCTACTATATACTAAATCTGAAATCATCTACACTAAACCATCTATAATCATCTACACTAAATCATCTAAAATCATCTACTCTAAAAAAATAAAAAAGGGGGAGAGAGGGTCTCACCGATGGTGGCTCGAGGCAGTTGCGAGGCGGTGGGTGGAGAAGTGGACGTGTCAAGATGCGGACGAGGCGGCGACGGGGACAAGGCGGCGATGGGGAAGAGGCGGCGACATACACGAGCGGATGCGGTGGAGGCGGCTGATGTGGTGTAGGCATAGTGGATGTGGTGGAGGCGGCCGATGCGGTGGATGCGTACCAGATGTGGTGGAGGCGACCGATGCGGTGCACGAGGGTGCAGCGGTGGCCGACATGATTGGGAAGAGGAAGGGGGAGGTCAGGGAAGAGGGAGTGGGAGTGAATGGGGGGAAGATGCGGGGCGGGGTGGCGCAGGAAGTTTTTGACGTACTCGGTCTATAGCTAGGATAACATCGACATGTTGTGGTTCGCATCATAGAAAACAAAAAAATTCCTACGATGGGAACTATACGCCAAGATCTATCTACTAGATACAGAGCAATGGGTGGATATACATCCATGGAGAACTTACCCTCGAAGACAACGGGTTTTGTTAATGAGTAGGAACTCGTGGATGATGTAGTCGTACGCTTGCCGAGCTCAAGATCGTGATGAAGTCCTGCAGGTTCGGCTCCAGCATGTCCATCAGATCCAACTCCAGCAAGTCCAGCACCGCAAAGCAGCGGTGCATCCGTGATCACACACTTGTCCGGTACCCCGACAACCTCCGTCTCTCGCTCCAGCAAAAAAGCAGAAGCAACAACTCCTTTCCAGATAAAGCCATCGGGAACATGTATCTCGCTAATTCGAGACCATGGGGGAATAATACTAGAGGGGGAGACAGATCCTTCACGAGAAGGTGTGAGTGTGAAGGTGTGAGAGGGGGGCCTTTTATAGGAGGAGGGGGTGCCCCTCCCCATGGCCGGCGCCCAAGGGGTGACCCCTCACCTCCTCATTCATGTGGTGGTAACTCCCTCCACATAAATTTGCCCCTTCACATTCTCTTTCAAAGTCTCCACTTTAAATGCATTAAATTTCTCTAAATTTAATGCTCTCTCATTTAATAAAACTATTTTATTTATTTTATTCAGAATTTTGTTAATTACATTAATTAACAAACATTCACATAAAACCCCCTGCAACATTTCAATATTACATGCAGAACCAATTTCAGCTATTTCACCCGAAACAGTTTCGATGTCTATTGAAATAATTCCAGCGCTTTCTGAAATCTTTATCTGAAACACATTTGCTCCAAATGGTGTCGGTATCCTTAAGTGTGTCACCCTATGGTTCGCGAATAATGCAGACATGATCGAGACCCCTCTCAGATCAATAATCAGAAGCGGGACCTGGAGATCCATACTGACTCCTACACATTCAATGATGACTTCTGTGATCGTGAGAACCTTTAACGCTAGTAACTAAATCCCTTTGTATCGTGATATATTACATGTCCGAGATTCGATCATCGGTATCTCCATACCTAGTTTGATCTCGTTACCAACATGTACTCTTTTCTCATTCCCGTGATATAACATTCTAGTGATCACATCACTTGCTTGTAAGCTATTTCAATGTGATATCACCGAGAGGGCCTAGAGTATATCTATCCGTCATCAAGATGGACAAATCCCACTCTAGATCCATGAGCCTCAACATAACACCTTCATAGCACTGAACCCACCTTTATAGTCACCCTGTTACGGTGTGACGTTTGATGTTATCAAGATACTCTTCCGGTGTTAGCAATTAACATGATCTCATGGTCTAAGGACTAAGATTACTTCGTATGATGTTATAGCAATATAAACATAATGACTCGGATCGTAATGCTATACTTCAGATGAATGTTCATCAGACCATTCAACTAATGTTGTGACCTCGTTATTAACAACATCCAATGTCCATGATCAGGAAACCTTGATCATCTTGTTAATCAATGAGCTAGTTTATATGAGAGGCATTACAAGGAACTTTGTATTTTGTTTATTAAACACACATGTATTAATGTTTCCAATTAATACAATTATAGCATGCAAAATAAACATTTATCATAAACATGGAATAAGATAATAACCACTTTATTATTGCCTCTCGGGCATATTCCCTTCAGTCTCCCACTTACACTAGAGTCAATAATCTAGTTTGAAAAACTTTGCGTATTGAACACCTATGGCTTTGTGGTGTTGCATATACGCGATTGCTAGTGGTTAACATAATCTCCGGATCTGACAGTTTCAGGTCCGTGTGTATTTGCATGTCTTTGCGTACGCATCACTCATTCTCAAATGAGATGGCATTGTATAAATTTGGTCCTTTGGTGAGACCTTTAGTTCGTTCGGGTTAAAATATGTTGATATTATTGTCATACAATATATCTTCATAGTATTAGCCCACTTTGAACCACACCTAGTTTGATAACAAACTACTTAACACAAATGCCCTCCTTTGTTGCTACTCTACCAGTTATATACTTAGCCTTTGTTGTAGTATCCGTCACAATGTTTCAACTTTGGAGCTGATCCAAATACATCATGGAACAATCTTTCCATTACATTGTGCCACCCATAGTCTAAATTGAGATAAATTTAATCTGTATCTTGTGACAAAACTAGTATCAATGTAACACTATACAGTGAACTACCTTTAACTATTTGTCACTTATACATGATATATTCTTAGTTCTTCCAAAGTTCATAAGAATATCTTTACTATTGTCCAATGATCATCTTATGAATCATTCTGGTATGTGCTCATAACATTGAGAACATAGGACATTCTGGATATATACATATCACGGTATAATCGATCAAAATCTTCATGTGATTTTAGTCACCAAGTGTTGAAACACTTGAATCTTGATACAATCATTTCCATGTAGCAAGAAACTTTCTTGTTGTTTCTATATTGAACCCTTTCAATATCTCATATATGTATGTCTTGCACAACCATATTAGCACCTCAATCTATCCATATAGATAGTGATGCCAAATGTTCCGGTTTTGCCCAAGTCTTTCATCGAAATCTTATTTTAATGAAATTCTTAACTTGTGTCAATTCAAGATACATCATTTCCAATCAACAATATGTTCTCTACATAATGTATTAGAAATATGTCTCAGCGCTCCCACTTAATTTCTTGCAAATGCAAGCATCTTCATCATCTCCGATGAATTTAAACTCTTTTAACAGTTTCATCATGGTGAAGATTCTAAATCCGCTATGCTTACTTCAACTATTGAAGTTTGCATGCCCTTTTAGCACCCTTTGAATTAACAAAACCCTTCAGATCGTGTCTTGTACACGTCCCAGGTAACCATTCTATTAGAAGAACACTGTTTTGTTTATTCAACTACCATATATCAAATTATATGTAGTGGTTGCTACATTAATCCGTCAAGACTAAATATCGCTATGAAAGATCAAATCTTGTCATAGTCAACTCCTTGAACATTTTCGTAAACTTCTTTCCGACATGTCGACTATTTCATAGATGTTAAACATCCATGTCTATTTCTTTATAGATCCAAACACGACCGATAGGCTTCACGCCTTTCCGGAGGGTCTTCCAAGTTTAGAAACTTGATTTCTCGTGTATGGATACTATCACTGATTCTATGACTTCTAGTCATTTTATGGAGTCAGGGGCCCATCATCGCTTCTTTGCATGTAGTCGGTTCATCATTGTCAAAACAATAACGACTTGCTTATCAAATCACACTATTTGATTCCTACCGACCCACACGGTTCAATAGGAACTCTAATCTCTGAGATCACAACCTTGGTAATCACGATAGCCATGAGCATTGAGGCCGCCACCGGGACACTTTCCGGCGCTGTGCTACTTAGCACATATAGCTAAGGTTCAACAACCTTATCAAAGTTCTATTGTCCTCCCACTTAACTTTTCATGAAAAATTCCTTCTCAAGAAACTTGACGTTCCAAGTAACAAACTCTTTTGTCCTCGGTGTTATGGAGAAATTCCCAATAAATTCTTTGGGATAACCTACAAAGACGTGCTTATCCGACTTTGGTTGTAAACATTTTACTTATGCATAGCATACCAAAATTTAAGAAAAGACAATTCGGGTTTTATCCCAAACCATAACTTATATGGTGTCATTTCAACGGATCACAATGGTGCTCTTTCCAGTGTAAAAGCGGTAGTCTCTAAAGATTAAATCCTTAAAACATAATGGCATTTTTATAAATGACACATTTGATCTTACCATGTCAAACATGGTTTGATTTCATCTCTCGAATATGCTATACTCCTATGGTTTATCGGGAAATACAAATCATGGAACAATTCCTCAAATCTTAGGTGTTTTGCTAAACATGTAACTCAAATATCTTCCTTTATGATCAAATCATAAACTCTTTTATTTTCTCGTTATAATGATTTTTCACTTCATCTTGAAAGTCTTTGAACAATTTTCAAATGTTTCATACTTCTTCCTTATTAAGTAAATATATAGATATATTCACCCAAATTTCTGGAGAAAGCATATGAAGCAAAAACATCCATCGCATATGGCTACACATAATGGACTATGCACATCAGCATGCACAATTTCCAATAAGCTAGTCATTCGTTCCTCTTTGGCCTATGAACGGAGTTTCAATTATCTCGAGGAAAGTCTCACGAGCGTCAATTGATCAAAATCAGAGACTCCAAAAATCCATCAACATGGAGTTTCTTCATGTTTTATTTCCAATATAATTTAAACAGCGATGTCACTTCATAAGTGATTTTTTAATCACTTGTCTTGCGACATTTTAGCAATAGTGTTTATGGACGTGATTTCTCCCACTAGACTTGTAAAAGTTCATCCATCCTTTATGGAATACGGTAATTATTTGAACAACCATTGTTCTCATAATACCGGAACAAAATAACAATTATTAAAACAAATCTTGAAGGCTAGGTTTAACGACAACGAAAAACACAATAACACTTTATTTGTTTTCGATTAACATCATCACTTATTCTCTTGCTAGTTACTTAGGCCATTGCAGTTCATGAATTGCGTTGTCCTGTATGACACTTCATACCAACAAATTCGGTATCCAATACCTCAGAACCACATTGTTTAACAAGCAAGGAATACAGCCATAACATGTATATCTTCTATATACCTAAGTTGGACATCTCCAACCTTTTATTTTCTGCCAAATATTTTATAGATTCTCTTTCAGCAATTCCTTTTCTTTTAAAAGAATCTATCAACATCAATAGTGGTGTCATTCACATGACACATAGTACAAAGTGTATATAGTCAAATACTAATACCTTTGGACTTGCACTTTGAAGTGTATCACCATCATCAAATGTTTGGTGTTCTTTCAAAAATCCATTCTTTAGTAATCTTTTAGTGTAGTAAACATTTTACTTACATCTTCTATTCATCCTTATCATGACAACTTTCATGATCAAGCTACTATAGCCTATAAGGAAGAATCGCGAGTATAATATTAGTTCCCAAAACCTTTTTGGGAGATCCGGATGCTTAGCATATCCATCCTTCACAAATTCTCATACAATATAAGAACATGTATTTTGCTAAATTATACTCTATCATAATTCAACCAAAAACATTGTTTCACAATATCTTTCACACATGATGGTTTCTGAAACAATTTTTAGTTCCTATATAATCTTGATATTAAAACAACTTTTGAATATCAATAATCATGGAGGCAAACATGATACTTTAGATACTAACATTGGAATTCTTACTCTTGATTTAATACTACTTATTAAACTTCATGGAGTAAATAGAGTTTGCTAAAAGTTTGCAATAGGACTTATAAACTTTAAATTGACATTCAAAACAATATGATACCAGTTCATAAAGTAAATATCCAGAATTCTATAGTTCTATTATCTCAATTAAAACTAAGCATAAGGTAGTGAACAGACGCCAATGACTACAACAGATTATGCAAATTCACTTTGATTTAGTTTATAACAAATTGAGTTCTACTAATCCAAATTAGAAATGAACTCCCACTCAAAAATGACATCCCTCGTGCCTTTTTGGTGATTACATGAACCAAATCCACTACACCAAGTCCGATCATCGCGTGAGTCGGTGTAGCTTCAAAGGCGAGCATCTATATGGGCATCATATCAACTATATGACTCATGCTTAACCTTTCGGTCAGTGTTCCGAGGCCATGTCTGTACATGCTAGGCTCGCCAAGTAAGAACCTTAGTATTCACATGTGTAAAACTGTCTTACACCCGTTTGTATGAAAGCGTAGAGTCGAGTACACCCGATCATCACGTGATGTCTCGAAACACAATCCATAAATGGTGCATACTTAAGGAAGAACACATGTTATCTTGATATTTAAATGAGGGATCATCTTATAATGCTACTAACACGCCAAACTAGCAATGTAAGATGCAAACATCTAATGTGTAAAGTGGGATGATATGGTCCATGCATTTGATCTCTATCATATGCATCGTGGTATGATCTCTATCATTCCTTTGTGTGTAAGGCCAAGGTCTATGGAACTTACACGTTAGATGTGTTTTAAGAGTATCTATCATACATCTACTTACAGCATTACCATATCATAACACTAGCCCAGCAACGATCTAAACTAGACGCCTCTAATTTATCAATTGTAAGTTTTACGTGGCTTAGGGCTTTCGAAGATAAAACCGTTCTTACCTACGAACATGGAACCACAACGCGGATAACCAAGTTATTAGCAACTCGTTGTAAATCAGATATTGACTATAGTAGGAGAGACAGACACCCGCCAGCCACTTATGCAAAACTAGTTGCATGTCAGTCGTGGAACCGGTCTCATGTGCGATGACATGTAAGGTTGGCCCGGGTCGCTTCATCCCACTGTGACAACAATATCCAAAATACATGAAAGATGCAATAACATGACCATCATCTCCCACGTATAAACATATGTGTACTACCCGTGCAAAGCACCTATGCATAGATCAGGCTCTGATACCACTGTTGGGGTTCGCAGCATAGAAAAGAAAAATTTTCCTACGATGGGAACTATACGCCAAGATCTATCTACTACATACAAGGCAACGGGTGGATATACATCCATGGAGAACTTGCCCTCGAAGACAACGAGTTTTGTTAACGAGTAGGAACTCGTGGATGATGTAGCCGTACGCTTGGCGATCTCAAGATCGTGATGAAGTCCAGCAGGTCCGGCTCTAGCACGTCCATCAGATCCAGCTCCAGCAAGTCCAGCACCACCAAGTCCAACACCGCAAAGCAGCGGTGCATTCGTGATCGCACACACGTCCGGTACCCCGACAACCTACGTCTCTCGCTCTAGCAAAGCAACGGAAGCAGCAACTCCTTTCCAGATAAAGCCATCGGGAACATGTATCTCGCTAATCCAAGACCATGGGGGAATAATACTAGAGGTGGAGAGAGATCCTTCATGAGGAGGTGTGAGTGTGAAGGTGTGAGAGGGGGACTTTTATAGGAGGAGGGGGTGCCCCTCCCCATGGTCGGCGCCTAAGGGGTGACCCCTCACCTCCTCATTCATGTGGTGGTAACTCCCTCCACATAAATTTGCCCCTTCACATTTTCTTTTAAAGTCACCACTTTAAATGTATTAAATTTCTCCAAATTTAATGCTCTCTCATTTAATAAAACTATTTTATTAATTTTATTCAGAATTTTTTTAATTACTTTAATTCACAAACATTCACATAAAACCCCCTGCAGCATTTCAATATTACATGCAGAACCAATTTCAGCAATTTCACCTGAAACAGTTTCGGTGTCTATTGAAATAATTCCAACGCTTTCTTAAATCTTTATCTGAAATATATTTTCTCCAAATGGTGTCGGTATCCCTTAAGTGTGTCACCCTACGATTCGCGAATAATGCAGACATGATCGAGACCCCTCTTAGATCAATAATCAGAAGCGGAACCTGGAGATCCATACTGACTCCTACACATTCAACGATGACTTCTGTGATCGTGAGAACCTTTAACGCTAGTAACTAAATCCCTTTGTCTCGCGATATATTACATGTCCGAGATCCGATCATCAGTATCTCCATACCTAGTTTGATCTCGTTACCGACATGTACTCTTTTCTCGTTCCCGTGATATAACATTCTAGTGATCACATCACTTGCTTGCAAGCTATTTCAATGTGATATCACCGAGATGGCCCAGAGTATATCTATCCGTCATCGAGATGGACAAATCCCACTCTTGATCCATGAGCCTCAACGTAACACCTTCGTAGCACTGAACCCACCTTTATAGTCACCCTGTTATGGTGTGACGTTTGATGTTATCAAGATACTCTTCCGGTGTTAGCAATTAACATGATCTTATGGTCTAAGGACTAAGATTACTTCGTATGATGTTATAGCAATATAAACATAATGACTCTGATCGTAATGCTATACTTCGGATGAATGTTCATCACATCATTCAACTAATGTTTTGACCTCATTATTAACAACATCCAATGTCCATGATCAGGAAACCTTGATCATCTTGTTAATCAACGAGCTAGTTTATATGAGAGGCATTACTAGGAACTTTGTATTTTGTTTATTAAACACACATGTATTAACGTTTCCAATTAATACAATTATAACATGCAAAATAAACATTTATCATAAACATGGAATAAGATAATAACCACTTTATTATTACCTCTCGGGCATATTCCCTTCACGACATTTCTTTCCTACGAACACCACTAGAACTGTAGGCATTGGTGGCGTTTGCAAATTCCAAATGCTACCCCTAAATTTGTCTCGGTTCCACCCGTGGGTCCGCTTTAATAGTGGCATGCGGAGTACACTGAACGGCACAGTTAAGATCTAGTAGTGGCATTCTTTTTATTCCAGACGCCATAACTATGTTGGCTCTTAGCAACGGCATTTTCTTTCTATGGCATGCCACTAGCAAAATGACTACTATAGGCGTTTCCTACTAGTGAGGGGGCTCAAATGGTTGGCATAAGCTTGTTAACTGTAGACCTTCGGGGAAGTCAGCCTACTCTTTGAAATGGCGATCGGCCAGAGGATGGACTAGCAACATCCTATGTACCCGGTCGGGAGGTGGTGGATTACATGGAGCAGAACCCACATGCGGAACTACATACGCATCCGAGCTGGGCATGACCTTTTCCGTGTGGGAGCGATAAATCCTAGGGGATTCTACCAGATCCATATTGAGGGCATCCCTTTACCACACTGGTTCAAGGAAGTGTTGGTATGGAAAAATCGGATAGTAAAGAAACTATGTAGGATGAAAACTATCAGCACCTTGAACGAGAATTCTAGCTCCAGCACTGATAGAAACTGAGGCTCTAGTACTAGCACAAGTTCATATGGCAGCTCGAGCTCCTGTGCTAGACCAATAAGTGAGCATACCTCTGGCCACTCCAAGAAAGGAACACCTGAGGCAGCTCTTCCCTATGGTCCAGACCTTCCTCAAGCACGCGAAGAGGACAAAGGCTCGGAGGATCAGACACCACCATCCAAGCCTAACACGTCAAGGCATCTAATATTGTAACATAAAAAAGTCAGGTATTACATGCGCTATTCTACTAGGCTACCCGACAGGTCCTCCACACTTGATCGAACACCCTGGGGCAGCACGTATGGCATTTCATAATTTTAATATACATTTTTAGTTCATTTTAAATCCTCCTTTTTTATGATTCATCCTGGGTACTCTAGTCATAATAACAGGAATAACCAAAAAGGATCGCAAGGCATGCCTTTTACCCTAAAAGAAGCGACACCAAGTGAGCTCCACACTAAATGATTGGTCACGCGGCTACGAACCCACACGACTTGATCCCCTAAACTAACCCGCTCGAGGCGGTCGGGATCCTTTCTTCACCCAGGCTGGGCTTGGCCACTCCTATTTATGTTTTACTAGAGAGGACAGGTATGTGGATGCCACGAGTGACGATGGGGACATCAAGGGATCGATGCTCACTCTGATACCTAAAAGTATGTCTTAGGACTCAAAAACCGCCAGCACATGCGGCTGGAACGCAAACACACTCGACAGGGATTACTCGGGAAAACCCATGACCAAAATGCCACTTAAGGGCAGGGTGTAGGGAAATTATGAACCCCGATGTAATCCAATGGAGTTAATGGCCCAAGGAACATTGCTAGGGGATAGAGGCGGATGACTTCCTTATGAGCACTAAATCTCTGGCTAGCCAGGAACTCAGACCCACGACGACAATTGTACGAGGACCCTTATAAGTGATATACCCGCACGAAGCCCAAATTACTAACATTGGCCCATAAGTGATATACCCGCACAGAGTCCAAGCTTTAACCTTGTCCCATAAGCTATGCACCCACGCAAAGCCCGAGCTATGAATATTGACTAGAAATAACACACAAAGCTCTATTACATTAGCATGGGATACCAACTGCAGCTAGACCTAATGAACCGAAGGACCTCGGCACAAGAAAGTTATAGAGAAAAATCACACCTAAAATATTGGAGTCAAGAAAGCAAAAGCTAGCATCGGGCAATGGTACCGAGTTACACACAACCACACGACCGTCCAAAGAGAAAGATTCTTAAGACCATTACATCAAGCGGAAGAAAGAATGGTGAATCCCATACTCGTCCTAGTCATCACCATCCTTGTCGGCTTCTTCTTCCTAGACGTCTGCGGTGTTGAAGTCCTGGAGGGCAACAAAAACTTTCATGGGGCCTCGCCAGCTTTTGACACGTGCCTCTCCCTCTCCTTTTGGGAAGGCAAAGAGGAGTGCCCTCTCCATCAGATCAGGCGTCGTGACAACTACCCTGGCTAGGGAGATCGCCACACACTCAGAAGCCCTCGCCTCCCTCTCAAAGTTGTTGTTGAGCCAAGAGGAGAAGCAGGGGAAGATCCCCACCATGTCATCAACAGAGTAAAGGGCGTTCCTCAGCGGTATGTTAGAAAGGTCTGGGGCTCCAGGGAAGCCCTTAGTAGACATCAGGCCAACAACCTGTTGGGCGAGGCGCAACACTGCATGATGGGTGGTATGTTGGGGATATACTTTCCGCGTATATCCACTGTGAATCACTGACCAGGGTGGCTCACTTTGGGTTAGAGTTATGCTTCACGAGTAGCCTAGTCAGGGAGAGAAGTTGGAAGCCCATCTAGCTACGGGAAGGCCTAGAAGACTTACCGACTTAGGCCTATAGTGTTACTTGTAGTCCAAGATGTACTATGTTACTGACTCTGTATCGTAGCCAGATAGGACTCTCCTATAAACCCTAGGTCCGGACAACTATATAAGCTGGCCTAAGGATAGACCTTTATGGCAACAGTCAATTGACAATTACAACCTCAAATCACATAGGAGAAACCTCTCTTGTAATTTGTACTTCCGACTCCTCCGTATTATTGGATTGCTATCAGGAGTAGGATTCATCCACCATAGGCGGATTTGAACCTAGGTACGTTTATGTGCTCATCGTCCCGGAAAATCATATGTTTCACACCCCACACTTTCTGACGCCCCGAGGATCCCCTCATGGCATAATTGTCTTTAGTTCGACGACAGTTGGCGTCCATCGTGGGGCAGGTGCCTTTTGGAGCTATGTTCCAGGCGGAATCTACGTGAATCGGAATCGGTAGGACCATTGCCATCGGTCAGGTTCTCTACGCTAGTGACATCCCTCTTGTCCTTCTCGATGAGACTTGGATTCTGTCTAGGGAGACTGTGACCAGCTACACAATCATGTATTTTGGTGAGATCGATGTTTACCCCGGTTTCGCTGAACCTGCCCAACCCACCCCAGCGGTGATGATAGAGGTAGAAGAAACTTCTAGATCTGTTTTGTCCATGGAGGCGGTAGAGTTTCAGATCTCATAAAACCCTAATCCCACACAACCTACACCTAAAGCGGATATCATGGAGAAGATTGGATCTAAAGAAGATCTCCCCTAGGATGTCGAATCTCAGGATGATCAAAGAAACAACAACTCTCGATCCGGCTTTGCTGATGCTGGAGGAGGATAATCACTTCTAAGGCACACTGTAAGGAGGATGATGCTCTGTGGCAATGCCAGTATGGACACTATTCTCCATACCATCAAGAGCTTTGAGGAAGCCAACGTGGAGAGCCACAATTACCTTAGAGCACACGCATCACACTTCATCGGATATGTTGGATCTGGATCCAGCTATGCCGATGTTGGAGACGACAAGACTCAATGCTGGATGTAATCAAAACAAACACTGATATACCAGCTTCCCCTGAGGATTCCATGATGTCGGCAGAATTCTGGGCTTTTGAAGTAGAAATTGAAGAGGAGATGAACTCCAAGGCTACGGAAGGAGAAGCTGTTGGAGATATGCCCAAGAGGCAATAATAAAATGGTTATTATTATATCTTTATGTTTATGATAAATGTTTACATCCCATGCTATAATCGTATTAACCGGAAACATTAATACTTGTGTGTTTTGTAAACATCAAAGAGTCCCTAGTAAGCCTCTTGTTGAACTAGCTTGTTGATTAATTGATGATCATGGTTTCCTAATCATGGACATTGGATGTGATTAATAACAAGGTTATATCATTAGGAGAATGATGTGATGGACACACACCCATAGTAAGCGTAGCATAAGATCAAGTCATTAAGTTCGTATTGCTATAAGCTTTTAAATGCATAGTAACCTAATCCTTCGACCATGAGGTTGTGTTAATCACCATCACCGGATGGGTACTTTGATGACATCAAACACCGCTTCGTAATTGGGTGGTTATAAAGGTGTTATTGGGTATTCTGAAAGTATGTGTTGAAGCACATGGACCAAGATTGGGATTTGTCCATCCATATGACGGATAGATATGCTCTGGGCCCTCTTGGTGGAATGTCATCTAATTAGCTTGCAAGCATGTGACTGGGTCACAAGGGATGACATAACATGGAACGAGTAAAGAGTACTTATCAGTAACGAGGTAGAACTAGGTATGAAGATACCGACGATCAAACCTCGGATAAGTATAGTATCGCGTGACAAAGGGAATTGGTTTCGTATGTTAATGGTTCTATCGATCACGAAGTCATCGTTGAGTATGTGGGAGCCGTTATGGATCTCCAGATCCCGCCGATGGTTATTGATCGGAGAGGTGTCTTCATCATGTCTGCATATTCATGAACCGTAGGGTGACACGCTTAAGGTTCGAAGTTGTTTTAAGTAGATATGGAATGTGCGTTGGAGACCGAATGTTGTTCGGAGTCTCGGATTTTATCTGGGACATCACGAGGAGATCCAGAATTGTCAGGAGAATAAGATTCATATATTGGGGATCATTTTCTGAGTTAGGAAATGTTCTGGAGTATTTGTATGAGGATTCTAGAAGGTTTCGGAATGTTCTGGAAGGTTCTGGAAGATTTCTTGGAGTTTGCTTGAAAACCAAGAAAGGATCAATGAGTCCTTGTGGGGCAAGACAAGGAGTCATGGGGGAGGAGGACTCCTCCCCCCTTCCCAATCCGCCGGCCAAGGAAGGGAGGGGAGTCCTACTAGGACTCCCCCTCCCATGGCGCCTCCCTCCTTTAAATAGAGGGGTGGAGGCGCCACCCCCTGGCCCACTCCACTACTCCAGCTCCTAGCCGCCTCTCTCCTCCTCCTTTCTTCTGCTCAGGCTTAGGCGAAGCCCTGCAGAATTCTCTACTCCACCACCACCACCACGCCGTCGTGCTGCTGGGATTCCGTGGAGAAGATCTACTACCTCCGCTGCTCACTAGAACAAGGAGAGGAGGGTCTGCTTCGACTCCGCACGTGTGACCGACTGTGGAAGCGCTACCGGAATGCGGCGCCAGAAGGATCGTCCACACGATCTTGAGATCGGCAAGTGATCGACTACATCAACCACGAGATCCAATCTCGTAACGCTTTCGGGTCTACAAGGGTTAGTACAGATCTATCTCGTTGCACATGTCTAATAGATTAGATCTTGGCTTTTATCTAGATTAGATCTGGGTTTTGTTCATTCTCGCGGTAGAATTTTTTTGTTTTCCATGCTACGAACCCATCAGTGGTATCAGAGCCGTATCTATGCGTAGATCTGTTGCACGAGTAGAACACAATGGTTTTGTGGGCGTTCGTGCTCGTGCCGTCTTTTGATTTGTGTACTTGGCATCTTGCGGTATGGTGGGATGAAGCGGCTCGGGCTAACCTTACATGTCATCGCACATGAGACTTGCTCCACGCTTGACGTGTAACTTGCTTTGCACAAGTGGCTTTGCGGGTGTCTGTCTCTCACCATAGTATAGATCCAATCTACACTTTGCACTTGATAGCACTTGTATCAACGTTGTGGTTCATGTTCGTAGGTAAGATCCGTTCTTATTCGAAAGCCCCAAGCCACGTAAAACATGGAAAGAAAATTAGAGGCGTCTAACTTGTTTTTGCAGGGGTTTTGTGATGTGATATGGCCATCATGTGATTGTGATTATATTTGATGTATGCAATGATCCTTGTTGTAATATGGCAACCGACAGGAGCCTAATGGTTGTCTTCAATTCTGTTAAGACCTGCGTGTCTATTCATCTTGTAATAGCTTTGTTCCAAGTAGTTGTAATAGTTGCTAGTGATGATGGACAACCATGAAGCGGCGCCACTGACCTTGACGCCATGCTAGTGATGATGAAGATCATGTCCATGCTTTGGAGATGGAGATCAAAGGCACAAGAAGAAAGGCCATATCATATCACACATTATGAATTTCCTGTGATGTTAATCCTTTATGCATCTTGTATTACTTAGATCGCGACGGTAGCATTATAAGATGATCCCTCCACTAAATATCAAGTAATAAAGTGTTCATCCTTAGTTTGCACCATTGCTAAGACTCGTCGTTTCGAAGCATCTCGTGATGATCGGGTGAGATAGACTCTACGTGTGCATACAACTGGTGCAAGCCAGATTTGCACATGCGAAAACTAAGGTTAACCTTGACAAGCCTAGCATGTACAGACATGGTCTCGGAACACGAAATACTGAAAGGTAAAGCATGAGTCATATGGATGATATGATGAACATGTTGATTGTTCGCCTTTAAAGCTACATCATCTCACGTGATGATCGGACTTGGTGTAGTGGATTTGGTTCGTGTAATCACTAAAACAACTCGAGGGATGTTGTTTTGAGTGGGAGTTCATTTGTAATTTGGATTAGTCAAACTCAATTTATCATAAACACAATCAAAGTGAATTTGCATAGTTTGTTGTAGTTATTGGCATCCGTTCACCACCTTACGCTTAGTTATAGTTGAGATAGTGGAACTATAGAAATTCTGGATATTTACTTTACGAACTGGTATCGTATTGTTTTGAATATCAATTTCAAGTTTATAAGTCCTATTGCAAACTTTCAGCAAACTCTATTTACTCCATGAAGTTTAATAAATAGTATTAAATCAAGAGTAACAATTCCAGTGTTAGTTTCTAATGTATCATGTTTGCCTCCATGATTCTTGATACTCAAAAGATTGTTTTCAATATCAAGTTTATCTAAGAGCTGAAAGCAATGTTTCAGAAACCATCATATGTGAAAGGTATTGCGATATCTAAAACAATGTGTTGGTTACAACATGATAGAGTATACGTCCTCATATTTGATGAGAAATTGTGAAGGTTGGAGACACTAGTCGTCCTAATCCTCCAAAAGGTTTTGAAAAAGAAACATTATACTCGCAATTCACCTTTATAAGCTATAGCAGCTTGATCATGAAAGTTGTCATGATAAGGATGAATAGAAGATGTAAGTAAAATGTTTACTACACTAAAAGATTACTAAAGAATGGATTTTTGAAACAACACCAAACATTTGATGATGGTGATCCACCTCAAAGTGCAAGTCTACCATGTGTCATGTTGATGACACCACTATTGATGTTGATAGATTTTTTTAAAAAAAAGAAAAGTAATTGCTGAAAGAGAATCTATAAGATATTTGGTAGAAAATAAAAGGTTGGAGATGTCCAACTTAGGCATATAGAAGATATACATGTTATGGTTGTATTCCTTGGTTGTTAAACAATGTGGTTCTGCGGTAGTGGATACCGGATTGGTTGGTATGAAGGGTCATACAGGACAACACAACTCATGAACTACAATGGCCTAAGTAACTAGCAAGAGAATATGTGATGATGTTCATCGAAAACAAACAAAGGGTTGTTGTGTTGCTCGTTAACATCAAAGCTTGCCTTCAAGATTTGTTTCAATAATTGTTATTTTGATCAGGTATTATGACGACAAAAGGTTGTTCAAATAATTACCGTATTCCATAATAGATGGATGATATACAAGTCTGGTTGGAGAAAAAACGACCATAAAACTAATGCTAAAATGTCGCAAGACAAATGATTGAAAGATCACTTGCGAAGTGACATCACCGTTTAAATTATATTGAAAGGGATACATGAAGAAACTCCATGTTGATGGATTTTTGGAGTCTTTGATTTGGATCAAATGACGCTTGTGATACTTTCCTGGAGATAATTAAAACTCCGTTCGTAGGCCAAAAGAGGAACGGACGACTAACTGATTGGAATTTGTACATATTGATGTATATAGTCCATTATGTGTGGTCGTGGGCGATGGATTCCAACTTCATATGCTTTCTCCGAAGATTTGAGTGAGTATATGTATATACTTACTCGATAAGGAAGAAGTATGAAACATTTGAAAAATGTTCAAAGACTTTCAAGATGAAGTGGAAAATCATTGTAACAAGAAAATAAAAGAGTTTATGATTGGATCATAAAGAAAGATGTTTGAGTTACAAGTTTAGCAAAACACCTAAGATTTGAGGAATCGTTCCATGGATTTGCATTTCCCAAAACACCATAGGAGTATGGAGTGTTCAAGATATGTAATGAAACCTTGTTTGACATGGTAAAATCAAAGGTGTCATTTATAAAAACTGCCATTATATATTAAATATTAAAGCTTTAGTGACTATCGCTTTTACACTGAAAAGAGCTCCATCGTGATCCGTTGAAATGACACCATATGAGTTATGGTTTAGGATAAAACCCGAATTGTCTTTTCTTAAATTTTGGTATGCTATGCATAAATAAAATGTTTACAACCAAAGTTAGATAAGCACGTCTTTGTAGGTTATTCCAAAGAATTTGTTGGGAATTTCTCCATAACACCGAGGACAAAAGAGTTTGTCGCTTGGAACGTCAAGTTTCTTGAGAAGGAATTTTTCATGAGAAATTAAGTGGGAGCGCTAAGACATATTTCTAATACATTATGTGAAAGACATATTGTTGATTAGAAATAATGTATCTTTTATTGACACAAGTTAAGAATTTCATTTCGATGAAAGACTTAGGCATAACTCAAGAATTAGGCATCAATGTCTATATGGATAGATTGAGGCGCTAATATGGTTTTGCCAAATGTACATAGATAAGATGTTGAATGAGTTCAATATGGAAACAACAAGAAAGGTTCTTGACGCACGGAAAGAACTAAATCAAGATTCAAGTGTGTTGACACGAGATTCAAGTGTTTTGACAATTGGTAAAATCACAAGAATATTTTGATCAATCATTCTTTGAGATGTACACATCCAGATATGTCCTATGCTCTAAATGTTATGAGCATATACCAGAATGATTCATAAGATGATCATTGGACAATAGTAAAGATATTCTTATGAGCTTTGAAGAACTAAGAATATATCATGTATAAGTGACAAATAGTTAAAGGTAGTTCATTGTAAAGTGTTACATTGATACTAGTTTTGTCACAAGATACAAATTAAATTTATCTCAATTTAGACTATGGGTGGCACAATATAATGGAAATGATGTTCCATGATGGATTTGGATGAGTGGCAAAGTTGAGATATTGTGACGGATACTACAACAAAAGGCTAAGTATATAACTGCTATAGTAGCAGCAAAGGAGGGCATTTGTGTTAAGTAGTTTGTTATCAAACTAGGTGTGGTTCATAGCGGGATAATACTATGAAGATACATTGTACGACAATTGTATCAACATGATTTAATCCCAAGGAACTAAAGGTCTCACCAAAGGACCAAATTTATACAATGCCATCTCATTGGAGAATGAGTAATGCGTAGAGACGCAAGGACATGCAAATACACACGGACCTGGAAGTGTCAGATCCAAAGATTATGTTTACCACTTGCAATAGTGTCTATACAACACCAGAAAGCCATAGGTGTTGAATGCACAAGTTTTTTGACTAGATTATTGACTCTAGTGCAAGTGGGAGACTGTTGGAGATATGCCCAAGAGGCAATAATAAAGTGGTTATTATTATATCTTTATGTTTATGATAAATGTTTACATCCCATGCTATAATTGTATTAACCGGAAACATTAATACTTGTGTGTTTTGTAAACATAAAAGAGTCCCTAGTAAGCCTCTTGTTGAACTAGCTTGTTGATTAATTGATGATCATGGTTTCCTGATCATGGACAGTGGATGTGATTAATAACAAGGTTATATCATTATGAGAATGATGTGATGGACACACACCCATAGTAAGCGTAGCATAAGATCAATTCATTAAGTTCGTATTGCTATAAGCTTTTAAATGCATAGTAACCTAATCCTTCGACCATGAGGTTGTGTTAATCACCATCACCGGATGGGTACTTTGATGGCATCAAACACCGCTTCGTAATTGGGTGGTTATAAAGGTGTCATTGGGTATTCTGAAAGTATGTGTTGAAGCGCATGGACCAAGATTGGGATTTGTCCATCCATATGACGGATAGATATGCTCTAGGCCCTCTCGGTGGAATGTCATCTAATTATCTTGCAAGCATGTGACTGGGTCATAAGGGATGACATAACATGGAACGAGTAAAGAGTACTTATTAGTAACGAGGTAGAACTAGGTATGAAGATACCGACGATCAAACCTTGGATAAGTATAATATCGCGTGACAAAGGGAATTGGTTTTGTATGTTAATGGTTCTATCGATCACGAAGTCATCGTTGAGTATGTGGGAGCCGTTATGGATCTCCAGATCCCGCTGATGGTTATTGATCGGAGAGGTGTCTTCATCATGTCTGCATATTCACGAACCGTAGGGTGACACACTTAAGGTTCGAAGTTGTTTTAAGTAGATATGGAATGTGCGTTGGAGACCGAATGTTGTTCGGAGTCTCGGATTGGATCCGGGACATCACGAGGAGATCCGGAATTGTCCGGAGAATAAGATTCATATATTGGGGATCATTTTCTGAGTTAGGAAATGTTCCGGAGTATTTGTATGAGGATTCTAGAAGGTTTCGGAATGTTCTGGAAGATTTCTTGGAGTTTGCTTGAAAACCAAGAAAGTATCAATGAGTCCTTGTGGGGCAAGACAAGGAGTCGTGGGGGAGGAGGACTCCTCCCCCCTTCCCAATCCGCCGGCCAAGGAAGGGAGGGGAGTCCTACTAGGACTCCCCCTCCCATGGCGCCTCCCTCCTTTAAATAGAGGGGTGGAGGCGCCACCCCCTGGCCCACTCCACTTCTCCAGCTCCTAGCCGCGTCTCTCCTCCTCCTTTCTTCTGCTCAGGCTTAGGCGAAGCCCTGCAGAATTCTCTACTCCACCACCACCACCACGCCGTCGTGCTGCTGGAATTCCGTGGAGAAGATCTACTACCTCCGCTGCTCGCTGGAACAAGGAGAGGAAGGTCTGCTTCGACTCCGCACGTGTGACCGACTGCGGAAGCGCTGCCGGAACGCGGCGCCGGAAGGATCGTCCACATGATCTTGAGATCGGCAAGTGATCGACTACATCAACCACGAGATCCAATCTTGTAACGCTTTCGGGTCTACAAGGGTTAGTACAGATCTATATCGTTGCACATGTCTAATAGATTAGATCTTGGCTTTTATCTAGATTAGATCTGGGTTTTGTTCGTTCTTGCGGTAGAATTTTTTTGTTTTCCATGCTACGAACCCATCAGTGGTATCAGAGCCGTATCTATGCGTAGATCTGTTGCACGAGTAGAACACAATGGTTTTGTGGGCGTTCGTGCTCGTGCCGTCTTTTGATTTGTGTACTTGGCATCTTGCGGTATGGTGGGATGAAGCGGCTCGGGCTAACCTTACATGTCATCGCACATGAGACTTGCTCCACGCTTGACGTGTAACTTGCTTTGCACAAGTGGCTTTGCGGGTGTCTGTCTCTCTCACCATAGTATAGATCCAATCTACACTTTGCACTTGATAGCACTTGTATCAATGTTGTGGTTCATGTTCGTAGGTAAGATCCGTTCTTATTCGAAAGCCCCAAGCCACGTAAAACATGCAAAAAAATTAGAGGCGTCTAACTTGTTTTTGCAGGGGTTTTGTGATGTGATATGGCCATCATGTGATTGTGATTATATTTGATGTATGCAATGATCCTTGTTGTAATATGGCAACCGGCAGAAGCCTAATGGTTGTCTTCAATTCTGTTAAGACCTGCGTGTCTATTCATCTTGTAATAGCTTTGTTCCAAGTAGTTGTAATAGTTGCTAGTGATGATGGACAACCATGAAGCGGCGCCACTGACCTTGACGCCATGCTGGGATGAAGATCATGTCCATGCTTTGGAGATGGAGATCAAAGGCACAAGAAGAAAGGCCATATCATATCACATATTATGAATTGCCTGTGATGTTAATCCTTTATGCATCTTGTATTGCTTAGATCGCGACGGTAGCATTATAAGATGATCCCTCTCACTAAATAGCAAGTAATAAAGTGTTCATCCTTAGTTGGCACCATTGCTAAGACTCGTCGTTTCGAAGCATCTCGTGATGATCGGGTGTGATAGACTCTACGTGTGCATACAACGGGTGCAAGCCAGATTTGCACATGCGGAAACTAAGGTTAACCTTGACGAGCCTAGCATGTACAGACATGGTCTCAGAACACGGAATACCGAAAGGTAAAGCATGAGTCATATGGATGATATGATGAACATGTTGATTGTTCGCCTTTAAAGCTACATCATCTCACGTGATGATCGGACTTGGTGTAGTGGATTTGGTTCGTGTAATCACTAAAACAACTCGAGGGATGTTGTTTTGAGTGGGAGTTCATTTGTAATTTGGATTAGTCAAACTCAATTTATCATAAACACAATCAAAGTGAATTTGCATAGTTTGTTGTAGTCATTGGCATCCGTTCACCACCTTACGCTTAGTTATAGTTGAGATAGTGGAACTATAGAAATTCTGGATATTTACTTTATGAACTGGTATCGTATTGTTTTGAATGTCAATTTAAAGTTTATAAGTCCTATTGTAAACTTTCAGCAAACTCTATTTACTCCATGAAGTTTAATAAATAGTATTAAATCAAGAGTAACAATTCCAGTGTTAGTTTCTAATGTATCATGTTTGCCTCCATGATTATTGATACTCAAAAGATTGTTTTTAATATCAAGTTTATCTAAGAGCTGAAAGCAATGTTTCAGAAACCATCATATGTGAAAGGTATTGCGATATCTAAAATAATGTGTTGGTTACAACATGATAGAGTATACGTCCTCATATTTGATGAGAAATTGTGAAGGTTGGAGACGCTAGTCGTCCTAATCCTCCAAAAGGTTTTGAAAAAGAAACATTATACTCACAATTCACCTTTATAAGCTATAGCAGCTTGACCATGAAAGTTGTCATGATAAGGATGAATAGAAGATGTAAGTAAAATGTTTACTACACTAAAAGATTACTAAAGAATGGATTTTTGAAACAACACCAAACATTTGATGATGGTGATCCACCTCAAAGTGCAAGTCCAAAGGTATTAGTAGATGACTATATACGCTTTGTACCATGTGTCATGTTGATGACACCACTATTGCAAGTCCAAAGGTATTAGTAGAGGAAGTTCTTCCGACCGATATTATCCATCTTTCTCCCCGAGTCGCTGCATATGTCGAAGAGGATGCCGAAGTTTCCCGACAAGATGACCTTGCTGAACTCAAGGAAGTTCGCCTTGTTGCTGAACACAGATCTACAACCTATCAGCAGAAGTTACGCAAGTATCATAGTCAGAGAGTCAAGAACCAGTCTTTCAGAAAGGGTGATCTAGTTCTCCGACTAATGCAAAAAGAAAGAACAAACTTTCCCCAATTTGGGAAGGGACCTTTATGGTTAGTAGAGTATTGCACAATGGTTCATACTACCTAACTGACATTAGGACAGAAAAAGAAAGACCTGCTACTAAGAAAAGGAAGAGAGCTAGAGGCAGTACATACCGGGATGAGATATACCGTCTATGGAATATTGCTCAGCTACATCCCTTTTATCCTTATATTTTTCTTTCTTTATAATCATATCAATGTACATGTTCAAAGTGAAATAAAGTATTGGTCTCCTCAATGTTTTTATGAGATGGTTTTTAAAGTACCATCTTATTTCTGAATGATCATGTCATAGTCGAAAATCCTAGGATAGTTTGCGGTGTAAGTCTTATTTTCTGTTTATACTTTGGTTTTTGTATGATTGCTGGATGCAAGCATTTTCCGAGTAGTGAATTGTTAGTACTAGAGGCCAACTTTGATTCCGGGTTTAAACTGGTTTAGCATTTGAGCTTTGTTGCTCGACAAAGTTTCCATGCTGAAGGTTTGTCGGCTCATGAAAGGGATGAGGAAGAAAGCTAGATAAACGATAAGTATAAACAAAAAGTGCTTAAGTATTTTTCAAGCACAAAATAAAAACATGTGTGTTAAGAGTAAAGCATTAATTCTTACATAGCAGCACTACAAAATGAATAAGTTTAACCACTACATGAATGGCTTGTTTCAGAATGACACAAATTTTCTTGCAAATTTTTTATGTTGCACGAGAAGGATCTGTCGGCTCGCTAGTGCTAGCGCCCAAGTCACCTTGATCTTTTTTTAGACGGGGACATCAGACTCAGTCTCTTCGTCATCATCTTCGGGAATTTCCTCGTCTAGGCGGCTTGGAGGCGCTCCAATGGGCTTGAAGAATGGAATCTTGTAGTTAGTTGCATTAGCTATGCAGTAAGCATAACTGGCATAACAATCCCAGATAGCACCACCATTTTGATGCTTGGCATCTTCATCAACAGCTGAATATCCTTTGATAACTTGTCATATTTCCATATTTCCATGGTGGTTCATTACTAGGGTAAGGGCGTTATGTGCTGCTATGCGAGCATAGGACATCTTCCAATCCTCGACTAGCTGTGGGATATCCTTCACTTTGTCACGTAGCTCAAAGGCGGACAACTTGTCTAAGTCGGAGAGATTAATGGTTTCCCCAATATCCTCAAAGGATTGGCAGAAATCATTTATCAAATCTCCGACTGTGACAAGATGGTTGAGGCGTGACTCAGATGAAGATGAATCTAGGAGGTGGAGAGGTCCTGAAAAGGGAATAATATTAAAAACTAACTAATCAAGTCGAAAAGACCAAGAAATGAGTCGGAATGGCAGTAAACTTACCGAAGATGGATTCATCTACTTTGGTATTCTCCTCTCTTAGACTCCAGAGTTCATCCCGAAGGGCCTGGGTGGTATCCTTCTACCTATCCAACTCTTCTTTTAAATCTGAGATCTCTTTATCTTGGCGAGCAATAGGCATATCATGTTCTTTGGTGGCCATGTTGCTCGACTCAAGAATGTTGCTTACGCTGCACTCATGATCCTCTTGCAATTTCTTGAGTTTATCGTGCACGCCGGCATTCTGGGATTCTAAAGTTTTATATTTTTGGCTTCCTCCACAAGTTTGCAGGATTCGGCAAGCAACTCTGGAGTGAGGCATGCAAGTTAGTCGAATTCATAATTCGACAGACATATAAATCCATGAAGAGATTGTCGGAAAACTTACTTTCAGCATCATCCTTTTCAAATTTTAACTGAGTATTTTCAAGCTAGAGAGCCTTGACCTCTCTCTACTTGTTACATATGTTCTTCAATAGTTCTTGGTTGTAATCATAAATTATCTGTAGGTCAGAAAACTAACCAGAGTCAGATGGCTACTAAGACTCGAGCTGCTATTTTTAAGAAAATTTCAGCACGAGCCTTGGGGGTACACTACTTTCTTCTTTGGCATAATCTCGGATTTCTAATTTTATCCAACTTCATGCTTGTGGGCTAGAGGATATGATATAAATACAATAAAAAGAGTCTAAAAAGGACTACAAAATGCTCGTGCTGCAACTTGTTGAGGCTGCTGTTGATATCAGCAGAAACATTCTCGGCAAAAGTTATGGGGATGATAGGTGGCGGCAGAACCGCACCAGCCTTCAGCTTCTCATCACAAAGATGGACAATCTAGCAATTCAAAAAGCTTCACATCTTCAGCTGTAATATTTCTGGTCTCCAAACAGTGGAGGTACAACTTCTGGATCTCTTTTGCGCTCTTCCGAGTAAGTCCAAGTTTGGTGATACCCGGATTCTGCAGAAGGTTTTCAGCAAAGACTTCAGCTTAGGGATAATTACCCTTAGAGGGTTCACCCTTATCAGTTTCTGAGTCACCCATGGTGACGTAGGTTTGTGAACTTTGGTTCACCATCTCTTCAGAATGAGCCACAATATCCTCAGTGCGCAAAGACGGAGCATCCGCTGGCACTGATGATGACTTGGGATTGGGAGTCGGAGGCGCAGCAGTAGGTCAAACTATGGTTAGCTTCTACTGGTGCAGAATTTCCCGGCTTTGCCTTCCCTTTCCCCTTGACAATTGGTCTATCTCTGGACAGTAACATAATAAGATCATTATGACCCAGAAAGAACATAACCAAAAATACAAGGTTTGATGGAAGAACTTAATTCTTGACAACTAGCATACTTTGTGGGCCAGCTTCCTCGATCGAAGCTTTACGCTTCCAAGTAAGCGCTTCTGGCAACAATTCAAGCTCTTCACCTTCCTGAGGAACTGGATCCTCAGGTGGATATCCCTCGATAGGAGCTAGCTCCAACTCAGGGGGGTTGGCAAGCTGAAAGTTGAAAAGTTCTTAGCATTGCAAATAGACATATATGGATGAAACACGTACAAGATGTGACATTTGAAGTCTTACCGGGGTCAGGGATTTCTCTGTTGTGAACATGTCTAGCGAGATCATCTGAATTTTCCAATATATTCATTCCTTGATCAACAACCTAATCCGAGACTCGTACTCCTTGGTGGGAATCGGGTTCCGGCTGATTCTCAGAGTGTCCTTCTTGTTGGTGGTGACTGTATGCATTAGCCGGTCCCCACGGTGTTGTAGAGGTTGAATTCGATGAGCTATCCAACAGAGGACTAGGTTGGATCCCCGTAGGCCCTTGTGCTTCATCTAAAATTCAATCTGTCTCTTGGCGTGGATCAAATCTTTAGAAAGTGCCGGCGCCTTGATACGTCGTAAACGTATCTATAATTTTTGATGTTTCGTGCTTGTTTAGTATCTACTTTCTTATGTTTTGTTTACACTTTGAGGTATTTTTTATACATTTTCTGGAACTAACCTATTGACAAGATGTCACAGTGCCAGTTGCCTATTTTCTGCTATTTTTGGTTTCAGAAAAGCCAGAAAAGAAATATTCTTGGTATTGGACGAAACAAAAGCTGAAGTTCCTATTTTTCTGACACGACACAGAGTCCAAAGGGGAGACGGAGGGGATCCAGGAGGCTGGCACACCCTAGGGTGGAACGGGTCACCCCTGGCCACCCTGGCCCACCTCTGACATCACCCTTTCACCTATAAAAGCCTCTTGGGACGAAAACCCTAAACCAGACCAGAAATCCATGAAAAGTTCCGTAGCGATGCCGCCTCCGAAGAGGAGATTCAGGGGGCAGAAGTCTCTGTTCCGGCATCCTGTCGGGACAGGGAAGTTCCCCCAAATCCATCTCCATCGACTCCACCGCCATCTCCATCGCTGCTGACTCCCATGATGAGGAGGGAGTAGTTCTCTCTCGAGGCTAAGGGCACTACCGGTAGCTATGTGTTCATCTCTCTCTCTATGTGTGATCTTATGAGATCATGAGCTTTGTAATCTATAGATCTATTCTGCCACTCAAGTGCTTTAATTAATCTCTGATTATCCCCACGTGTGTGAAGTTGACAGTGTGCACAACGTGTGGCACTTTGTCTAAGGTTACATAAATGCTTATCATGAGTATAATTTGAGTTGGATGTCTCTATGAGATTGTGGTGTTTGTTGGAACCATCTAGCGCTCAAGGTGACAGTGAGGGGTTATCTAGATGGGGAATGTGAACTTTAAGGTGTGATGTTATACCCCTACATCGTCCAACTGGAGAGTAGTTCAGGGTAGCATAATGAAGAGAAGATATTTATATGAGAGTGTCCACTAGTGAAAGTATGATCCCTAGGCCTTGTTTCTAAGCATTTAAACACCGTTTATAATCAGTCATGTTACATGTTTGCTTGCTGCCACTATTATTCCAGATTGCAATTACCACATATAATCATCCATATTACTTGTATTCCACTATCTCCTCGCTGAACTAATGCACCTATACACCTGACAAGTGTATTGGGTGTGTTGGGGACACAAGAGACTTCTTGTATCTTGATTGTAGGGTTGCTTGAGAGGGATACCTTTGACCACTTCCTCCCTGAGTTTGATAAACCTTGGGTGATCCACTTAAGGGAAACTTGTTGTTGTTCTACAAACCTCTGCACTTGGAGGCCCAACACTATCTACAAGAATAGAAGCGTGCATAGACATCACGCCTCCATGTTCCAGGATTCCTGGTGGGTGGTGGCACTGTCAACGATAGCCGGCAAACCCTCTGGTTTGCCGGGAGCTGGCTTGTCCTTGTGATAGAAAAAGGTGAACGTCCACCTCTTCACTGATTCACTGGCTATGACCTTAGGATATACCCGGTCTCTCCTAAGACTAGGCTAAGAGTTCTGGTATTGTATGGAACAGAGGCAGTGATGGAGTTTTTCCTAGTACTAAAGTAGTACTAGAATAAAGTAAGACTCGGTTTGATTCTGAGATAACCCTCACAAAGAGAGACATGGGTGCTAAGCTCTAGAATCGAATTGGGAGGAAGATTATGGAGCTGAATGCCATAATAAGAAATCACCTCGGAAAAGAAATCCAGGGGAGGAAAAATCAAACCTCGATCGAGGTGAGTACCGAAGTGTACCCGCTAGTTGTTGTGGGGGCAGGAAGAGGTTCACTGAAGCCGCTCCACCACTAGCCGGTGCGGAGGATACCTTCTGCCTCGACACCGCGAAGCTTCTCATACTCCAAGACGCAGGAGATCTAGACCCCGCGATGGTCTTTGTCTTCCGTCGCTGCCGTGGACACTGCCGCACTGGAGCTCGATGCATCTGCCATCTTGCTAGAGAATCTGACCTTAGGTGGGCGGTGTTGTGGACATTTGGCGGTGCTGTGAAGCAAGGGCTCTGGTAGAAACAAGAAATGTTGGTCCCTTATTCTTCAAAGGGCACAATATCGACAATAGGGAATAGGATGAAGACCTACCGCGGTGCTCCTGCGGTGGATCGCTCCTAGGAGCATAAGACCATGTTGGTCCCTTATTCTTCAAAGGGCACAATCGACAAAGTAGGCAATCTTCCATGAAGTGGCCTACCATGAGGCCATGTTCTGTCTCCTCCATCCAGTCCTCAATCTCAACTACCATGCGGCCTTTGAAACCGAGGAACACCCTCCGAGCTACCGGCCAGTACCTAGCGGGTGGATAGGCTCAGCCATCCAGTTGTTCGAGGAATCAGAAGGTACTCCTCCTCCTTGTGTGCCCTGGGAAGGAAGATTCAGGTCGAAAGGATCTTGGAGGATATCACACAGGAATGCGAGAGATAAAACAAGAAGGACAGGAGACCACATGAAGGACGAATCCTAATGTA
Source organism: Avena eriantha (assembly GCA_910589775.1). Classification (NCBI taxonomy): domain Eukaryota; kingdom Viridiplantae; phylum Streptophyta; class Magnoliopsida; order Poales; family Poaceae; genus Avena; species Avena eriantha. The sequence goes on along the minus strand of OU342745.1, from coordinate 326,713,468 downwards.
TGCTTTCAGGAGATGAGCAAACGGGGCAAGGATCAAAATTGAATGCGTGGAGAGATGCATCAACTGAATCTTGTAAACCCCCAGCACATCGCATATGAAGGAGGAAAGGGGAAAGCTGAGCCCACACTTGAAGTGATCGATCGACACCACCATGTGCTCATCAGGAACCTCGGGGCTTCCAGCTACCATCACCAGAGTGTAGATAAAGGAAGAAGGGATGACCCTCGTGGCTCACATCCCCTCTATGCCCCCTCGGAGATCACCAATGCCGGCCATACGTCCTCCTGATCGACATGCTCTGTGTCATGCGAGAGCTGAGTGGGAGATCCGCCATGATGGCTGCGGAAGACCATGGTGCCCATTTTTGGGATATTTTTTACTAGAGGAATAGGAGAATTGGATTGGCAATGCAACTCCTCATTCCTAGGGGCAGCAAGGTTTTTATAAGGGAAGGGGACTAGTGACCTCTCGCCTCCTTGTAGATAGATCATGGTTGTTCAGATTGGATCCAAGGAAGAAATTGAAAACCCATCGTGCAAGGTCATGCACAAAAATCTAGTAAGGGGATCAGCCATGAACACAAAAATCCCTGAACATGCGTAGGTTCACGTCCCATCACTAAGCATCGTGGGAAGTAATCTCATGATGATCACTACCTTCAATTTCGCCAGATGAATAAGATTCCCATGCAGTGAAAGAGCTCTAAGAAACGACAGTTAATGGAAATACCTCTTAAATAGGTTCTGATTCAAGTCCTCATGGCCATGGAAAAGATTATCTCAGCATACCTCCTCAGGTCACATAAGAAGTCAAAGTGATTGTCAGTGTCATCAATTATGTCATCTTGGACTAGGCCTAAACCCTGCTACGACCTTATCACGTCAAGTGGGTCGACAAGTATCATTCCAACATGATAAGAGCTAGATTTAGGGATGCCTTCTCGACCTCTCGGTTCGGTACTCACTGACATAGAGGGATCTCTCCCTAGGACCTCCTCTGGTAACAAGGTATCAACGCCTTTGTAGAAGGATTGTTCTTCCCTTTTGTAGTAAACCATTTTGAAGGACCTCATCATAAGCCCATTACCCTAGGACATCTGAGATGGGAAGACTCATCCGACATGCTCTGAATACAAACGCACGGAAAGGTCTTCGTGATCGAGACGTCAATGCATGCAGGAGACCTTATCTCAAGAGCTCGAGCATTCCCTAAGACCTCGCGCCTCAAGACCAAGATGAATTCATCAATCTCACAAGTGGGAGGTTAAACACAAGCTGAAGCAACTATGCCGAAGGAAAATGCTATGTTATTAAAGGTACTGATCGGGGGCTTGTCTGTGATGGGTGAATTTAGGCCTATACCTCACATGATCCTTAATCCATGATTCCTCCACATACCTATATCTATGATCAAAGACCCTGAGGCCCGCATCTAGAAGCTTCCAACTGGCCTGACCTATGGGCTGCAAGGCGACTCTCTAGAGATCCCGAAGACTAGACACGCGTACAAGGAAGATCAAAGATCAATGTGATGTGCAAGACAAGATGAAGACCTGATGTGACTAAGGGAAATTATAACACCATCAACACCTATAAAGACTCGAAGACATTCACCTAAAGAGGACACGCCATAATCACCAACGTCTTTGTCATTATCCCTAGTCATAAACCCTAGATTCATCTCTCGTCTAGTGGCATTATAAACCCACCGAGATCATCTTGTAACCACTTTGTGCGATCTTCTTATGAATAAAGTCCGAGGAAATCCTCCCCATTATACACACATTATCGTCTTTTTCTTTGGAGATCCAAACCAGCTGACCCGAGCCAATTTCTGAACAAATAAACTCTCTTTTGTTCCTCAGAAGTGAGATTGCGAAGGGATCACGAAAACTATCCTTCGTCACACCTCTCAAAGCTTGCCAATCATAGCACCAAGATGGTGTTCATCGGGTACAATAGGAATTGCAGCACCAAGTCATACCGCTTCTACGACCCCACAATCTAAGTGTCTACGTGTTTCACACGACGTTGTGCTTGAATAAAAACAAGTGTGGAACTAGAGCGGGGCAGAAGACGAAGCTCCAAACAGAAACATATTCACAGTTGACTTCCCAACTCATGATGATGCAAGGAAGGATGTCCAGATGTCAGGCAATACACCAAACCCTGGTGACCGAGGTGATCACAATCACCATGATGCGGACATCGACGATGATGCTACGGACACAGAAGAAGGAGGTGTAGAAGGTGTCACTAAAGATCGACAACCAAGATGCAATCTCGTTGTGCAAAAAACTGGTTCATCATGAGAGGTACAAGCACATAGACACCCGTTTTCACTATATACGGGAGTGCATTGATAAAGAGATGATCGAGGTGTAACACGTGAACACAAACGATTAGCTTGTCGACATTCTTACCAAGTCCTTTGGGAGACAGAAGTACATCGGCATAAGGGAGAAAGTCGGAGCGCAAGAAGTGAATGAAGAAAACAAGGAGTAAACTTAGGAGCAAGTGCGAGTTCTAGTAGAGTTAGGATTCCTATTGCTAATCTAATCTCTTAGTTCCTTCGTGGGTTGCACATTGAAAAAAACGAAAATCACAGAATAAAGAGAAGTAAGACAGGCACGTGTGGCAATCACCAAATCGAGTCTTTGGTCTGTTTTTATTTCCGTTGTTACGTCGCCCGAGAGAGTCGATCAAGAGAGCCACCTAGCTAAGCTACGTTCGATCAACGGATCAACCTAGAGCTGCAAAACCTACAAGATGATCATCAACAGCCGGTTTTATTCGACCCGATCGCCGCGGATGTGAAGTTGTGATCTTTCTCTCCGCGGAAATAATAACCAATATTATAAACAAAATGTAATAATCACTATAGTACTGCAGTATAAGTCTGATCATACTCCTCCGGTCCGATTGCCGCGGTTTAGCTCTGGAGCGCTTCTGATAGAAATCTAAACCTGTTCAGATGGCTTCGTCGTGTTGTTTTCAGGTGGCTCGTCGGAATCCGACTCGTTCAACGGGTGCACTTTCATTTTCATCTCGGTATCTCCCTTTTTGTCGTCGTCGTCATCGTCGTCATCATCATCATCGGCCTGCTTGAAACCTGCGGCGGTAGCCATCGTGTCGACGGCGTCGACAACGTTCTCGATCCTCGCCGATATCTCCGTCAGCAGCGAAGCCATGGTGAAGAGGGGCATGGCATCGATCAGCGACGTCTCTCCCGGTTCCTTGGCCAGGCTAAACGGGAGCTCCCGCAGGTCGTCCTGCAGCTCGTGCACCGCCGTGTCCATGTCGGCCACGGCGAAGTCCAGCTCCCGGTAGACCGTCATGGTGGCGACGGACCGCGACGCCTCTGTCAGCACGCGCGTGCACTGCGCGCCGAGCCTCGTGCACACGTCGCCGAGCAGGCGCTTGACGTGCTCGGGGGCCTGGACCTCGGCGCCCACGCAGCTGTGCAGGGTTTCGACGCAGTACGCGCAGTGGCGCATGGCGGCGCCGAGCTTGGCGTACTGGCCGTAGGGGTGGCGGAAGCCGAACTTGCCGTGCGCGGGCTCCCACCGCGCCAGGTTTCGCTGCGAGTCCTCGGACGCCTTGGAGTTGAGCACGCACTTGTAACCTTCCGACTTGGCCTGATCGCGCTTCGCGGCCTCCTCCTCTTCGGCGTCGGAGAAGTAGTCCTGGACACATCCCTCCACGGCGCCCGCGAGCTTCTCCATGTTGCGCACGGTGAGGAGGTGCAGCTCCTGGCCGGCCCACACGGGCCAGACGAGGACGCAGACGGCGAGGCAGATGAAGATGCCGATGGCAACGGTGACAAGCCGCTGCTGCGCCAGCGCCAACAGCTCGTCGACGCGGTACCCCGACACGGCCACCAGGCTGTATGTCAGGATGAAGATGGTCACGCCGTAGTCGAACCGCGCCTTCACCGTCGGTATGAACCGCGAGAACGTGGCCGCGGCAGCTGCACAACAAATTTTACATTAGCACGTGTTGCACAAAGCGTGACTACTAGTCGGTCGGTTACGACTTCGGCCGAGCGATCGACAAAGCAAGCACATACCGAACAGAAAGAGGAAGCCACTGGAGATGAACGGCTGGAGCTTGTCGCCGGACTTGCTCGCCACCCAGTTCACGCCGAGCGCGATCAATCCTGCGCTCGCCGTCGCGACGGCTCTGTTGAACCCCTTGTACACGCAGCCACCTACACGTTCATACACAAAAACCATGAGCAAATTACAAAAAGCAGATACACGCGTTCTGACTGAATATACATGAGTGCAACTGATCGATCCGCTTGCACGTCTTTTTTGGTAGATTTGAAGCGTGAGACTTACCAACAGTATACTCGAAGATCACCACGACTGTCATGATGGCCCACATGGCAGCGCCGCCGACGCCATCGTACAGCGGCCTGGTGTAGTAGAAGAAGGAGACCAAGGTGAGAGCCATGCCAACTTTGAGGCCGTGCACCGCCCTCCGCGGATCGTCCGCGCCGATCTTCCAGACCTTCTTGCCGAATCCCGACACCTGGGCTCCGATCGTCACCACGCAGGACACCAGCCACGCCCACGCCCTCCTGGCCAGGCCGGCCTCGTACTCGACCGTCACCGACGCGCCTTCCGGCACCGTCACCCGCCACTCCAGACCACTGCTGCGCGCTTCCCTCGCGGTGGCGTCCATGCTGATCGGCACAAGCGCGTATCTAGCAAGGTCGGAGTGGTACCTATTGTAAGCGTGCTACTCTGTGACCAAGAAAATGTGGCCAGCTCTGCCTTGCTAGAATCCTAGTACTATATATATATAGGTTGACCTCTGTGTGTTGCTTCGCTTCTGCGCCACTTGTTCTGTTGGATTTATGGTTACGAGCTGACTGACAGGAGGGAGAAGGGAAGCAAAACTTCCAATGAATGAACGAAAGAAAGGCTTCTGGGGCAAACGACCTCCCTGTCTTGGAATGTTGTGAGACACCAGGGGACTTGGTTATATAGAGGAGAAAATTTTCCGAGGTATTGGACCTTGACGTGGGGCCAAGCTTCGCGTTGGTCAGGGTGGTGATTGGGGAAGACCGACCTCGCGCACGAAAGCTAGCGGGATACATGCATTCTGGAAAAGAAAAAGGGGGCCGGTGGGGGCGGGCGCCGGTGGCAGGATGGGGGCGAGTGGATCGCCAGTAGGATCATGGAGATCGATCTGGTACCGTGGTACGTACAGATCGAGTGCGATTTCTCATCATCCTATTAATCCATCTGCTTGCCACACAGTAATACCGAAGGCCTGTATTGTCTCTGATTCAGGGTAATCCTGAATTTCTGATCACCTAGCTTCTGGAGGAACATCACCTGACCGATCAACACGGACTGACATATTGTAGTCGACTGTAACTTCGTCCGCAAACCAGAATTGCTCTTGCCTGCTGTCGCAGAGCATCCCAAAATGTCCAGCAAGGTAAGGTATTTAGTCAGAGCTGTAGTTTTCATCCGGTTCGCCGCTTGCTAGTTAGTCGTTACAGCATCTCATCATCTCATCGCATCGCATCAGCAATTACATCTCTCTGCAGTACGTACGCCAAATTCGAACCATCTAGAGATTGCTGCTGCTACATAATTGTCAGATAAACCCAATTAAGTCGATCTTCAAGGCTTGCGCAAAGGGATACTGTACGGGACATGCATATAGTTTGAGTTTGTTGGAGATAAATAAAACTCGCGCGATCGATATATAGAAACGCAGGCACGCCTATTCCAATCGCTCCTAAACTGGATTTTGAGGGCATATTCGTAACCCTCGACCAAAAGCGCAAAGAAAAGGGCATCGAAATCAGTGGTCGTACGTGGATCCTGTGGTACAATCTGTACTTGGTCCGCACTAACTAGTAGCTAAGTAGCACCATGTAATTATGACGAGTCAGACATTAGTGGATGCATGTTATATAGCCTTTCGACTTTTATAACTGACTTTTGTACTCCTAAATCAAAAGGAAAACCTCTTCCATTTTCATTTGTGGAAATGAAAGTGAAATAAGGTGTCATACCTACAAAGACTACTAGACACCAAAACAAATTAGATATCTCGCACCCGCACATCCGAAGGGGAGTCAACAAGTCAAATAAGAGTACCTATACATTGTAGTAGTGTGTCGGTCTATTATTGCCCCTCCACTTTTTTCTTCTTCTTATTTTCACATTTCTAGAAATGTCAACAAAGACATGTTAAAATATATGAGTATTAATAGTTAATTAGAAACATGCAACCAGAAGAAGACATATGGCACAAACATGAGAAGCAGTATATCCTTTTTTTAACTCTTTTCCAAGCCAACAATAATTTTATGGGTTTTCACTAAGAAAAAGCAAAATCACTAGGCCGGAGCCGGGCCCCCCATCCCCTCCCCTCCCCTCGGTACATAGTTGCAGATTACAATACTAAACTAATGACCTTATGGACTTAATTAGTTAGCACTAAGCCGAAATTTAATTGATTAGTTCGTGGTGCAGCTAAATGTAGCTCATGGTTCTATTTATTAGTCAATTGTAGTAAAGTGTCCCTATATTCTTTGTTTGTGTAACTAGACCTAGTAGCCAACACCATATGTAATCGTTCAGATCAACCCACTGGATGATTGCCGCCGTCGCTTACTCCTACTCAATTGCCAAGTGCCACGCGACGCTGTGGCAGCGACACCCTGCTGTTTGCCAGTTTGTACCTTTGTTAATCATATCGCAAGCCGTGCATCGAGTATACGAATCCATCTTCCTCACTCGGATTGAAGGTACCAAGTCATTAGTTTTCTGTTGATAGACTGCATAACATGTAATCTAATTGATTAATTTACAAACTAGATGTGTCTTTTGTCTGATGTTTGCTTAGTGATGATGACGACTCATCACATAATAATTGCGATATTGGGAAAAAATACTAGGATGATCACCTGCAATGGAATTATCAAGCTTTATACTTGTTGTGGTAAAGTTGATCCAATATAAACTAATCTTCTATTTTGTATTGGTGCTACGTATTAATATCAGTTTTATGCCGAGACTTTGATATATTGTTATGTTTTCTTTCCATACAGTTCTTCCAACATAAAATGATGTGTAGTTGTAGCCTTTGCAAGAAAAAAATCGTATATATGATCATCAATATCTCCGCCCCCTCAATGTGAAATCCTGGCTCTTCCCTTGCCTACATAGGCTAAGAGATTTTTTTGATGCAAAAATAGTAGGGAAGGCCTCTACTGCGTAATTTTCGTTTTTATAAAGGAGAAATATGTACAATTGAAGTTCATAAAATGATTACAACATATCCAGCCATTGAGTCATGCCCTTTTTCATACTAGGCTTAGCTCTATCTACCTAGGCTAAGAGTTGGCGCCGTCTTCCAAGGTATTTAAGATCCAATTTAGATAGTTACTAGAAGGATTCTGCGCGCGTTGCTGCGCTGTCCTTTGCTTAGCGGCTCTTTTTCTTTCCTATAAAATGTGTTCACATTGAGATTAACCTTGGCTTTTCGTTGGAAGGCTCTGAATGGACTTCGTTTTTACCGAAGATTTGAGGAGCTAGCGCGGCCATTTTCTCGCCTTTTCATACATGTATGCAGATTGAAAGTAAAATTATCGATTTTGGCTAAAATATTCATGGTACGATGAAAACAGCAGCATGTGTGTTCTAAACTGAACCGTGACATCTCCGTATGATGGCTGCTTGAGTTTCATTTGGTCAACATGGCCCTGGAAGTGACTGAACACCACCGATCATGTCTTAGAAAGAAAATTTGATTTTTTTTGACAATTAGAAAGCAAAATTGATGTAGGTTGGCACAACACCATATGTTGAAAGGCTTCTCCATACACCCGCTAGCGCTCGCTAATTATCGGATATGTACATGCCGAGCACCTCCGGAGGCCTTCGGCAAACGGCCCTCTCGCTACCGTCCGTCTGATGGTGTCAGCCTAATCAAGTAAACCGATGTAATTAGAATCTTTACTGTTAATGACAATAGCATGCGCACAGTAATTCTGGATTCTCTCGTCATTATCCCTATCAGCGCACCCTTGTGCGTCTTATCCTTTCTCAGGAACAGCACCTCTTGCCCGCCGGCATCCTCCTTCGAACCCACCGCTCGATGCCAAGGTGGTGGACGACATGGGTCCATCGCCACACCTGAAGCACCCCTGAAGTTGTAGCGCTCCTCGTCATTCCTAATTAAAGACATACATGTAGAATTTCTGAATCAACAAACATGAGATTCCGAAGAGAATAGGCACAACGCGGCAGCTAAGAAGACCTCCCACACTAAATCAACCATTTGGGGACTACGCCTGGAACGGCTATCTCTACGTCACTAATCTCCGCGCCGTTCACCCAGCCCAGCCAGTGCCCTTGATGTCATGGCAGCCTTCGGCGACGCGGGCACGCGACATGGTCGTCGTCCAGGCACAACCAGCTAATAGTCGTGGTTGCGACCCTAGGTTTGGGCTCCTCTTCACCAGAAAGTTTCGGTTGTTGTAGTGCTGCCGCACGAAATGATTGGGAGAGGAGAAGGATGCAAATGACAGTTTGTATCAGATAAGGAATGTTTTGGTCTTTCCATTTGGTGCCGACTTTGCTAGGAGCATGCGCCGACGTATTAGACGTACAAAGGAACCACCATGAACATGTCACGAACATGTTAAAAGAAAAAGGAACACCACGCTGACAGGTAGGGACAACAGAATCAGCAACGCTGGAGCAACCATAGCTCCCTATTTTTAGGGAGCTTAGATCTCTTAGAATATATCAGTGGACACATAAAGTTACATTTTACCCCTAAATTTAAATGGTTTATCAACAGGTGCATAATTTTTTTTGGATCACATTAATATGGCTAAAGAAGGGTATTTTCAACAAATTTGTACTTCAATGTGGAATGATATCGCTTGCCACTTTCAAGATAATACACATAGTATGGTTGAATATGAGAAGTTTAGCGGATCACAAAGAGGCCTGCAAAACTTGGCCTAACCTACCTAGATGAAGAATCCATTATTTAATTCTCAAACAGTTGAATTTGAGGAAGATAAATAAACACCCGGTTTTTGTAAGTTTTTGGGTCAGCAAGATACCACTTTATTTTTATCACCCGGATTAAGAAGAATTCATACACTATGTACTAAAGTACTTAAAAATGTCATGTCTAAAATAGCTGCCATACGAATCTACCTTTTATGTACTAAAACATACGAAGGAAATATGAAAAAAAAAGATGTAAGCTAGAAAATCCCACAAAAGAAAACATTCAACCATTGATTTCATGGACAATTTTATATAGATAATAAATCACACATGTTAAATGGATCTTAAATTTGATCTTCATGACTATATCTAGATAGATCAAGACCACCTGATATTCGTAGCTGAATATAAATAGAATAGATGAGTCGAGCAGTGTATCTAATGAGATCATACTCTTTAGATTCTCGCCAGATCCCGTACATTGGTAATAAAAACACCTAAACATGCATGGGTTGATGGGGGGAGCCAAAACGTAAAGTGGGGTTTTGATTTGGATTGTCACCCTATGTTGTTTATTTGTGCATACCGCAAGAATATGTATGCCTTTCTCAATACCTGCTGATCAATATATGCATATTTACTGGGTGTCTTTTGCATGACTGGTCACACTTGTGAGCATTTTGAAATTATTTATTTGAGTATTTTCCATGTTCTTGATCCCACATATGTTTTACAGGTAAAAGTCGAGAGTGAATAAAATCACTACCAACCGCAAATTAATAAATAGAAATATAATTTTACCTAAACATATCAGAACTTCTACATCCTCATTTTATCTAGACAAATTACAACTGTTGGATCACTCGATATGAGTTGGTAAGTTCACGCAATCTTATAAGGGTAGGAAAACACACACCATATAAAAAGGAAAAGAAAACAATGAAAATAGGCGGAAACGTTTACCCAAGTGCATGCACGTGGAAAGTTAGAGCCATGTACATGCATGCGTTAACACACCTTTTACTAAAGATCCTTATTTTTATTTCAAGACTTCACTTGTTTCGGTATTTGAAACCCCGCTCAACTAGAGATTATTTTATCAAGATGAGAAAATGGGTACCATACAATGTAATCATATACTAAGTGGGTTATTTTTTTATAACTCTTTCTCCATCATAGTTAATTTCAAGTGATGATAACTTAACTCAAATATATTAAATTATAATCATATGAGGTAGTTTTAGAAAAAATAAAATTCATTGGACTTATTTTCCTAATGAAGTACGATTACTTCCAAGTAAAAAAAGATGGACATACTATAATCACATTGTAGAAAAAAGAAATTTTCCTACTTCAAAATTATGTGTACCGCTCTAATACTACATACAACCTATGGTCTATGAACACTAATTCCTAACACCAATTTGATATCACATATTAATATTTGTTCTGGTACATTGTTAGACATAAATGACACCCACTTTATGTTCAAGATTTAATTTCACGTACTTTATATCTATGTCATGTAAAAATGATGGATCAACTTAGTACTTATGTGCCTCTAGAGGTGGTGGACTGAAATGTTTGAGCTGGATTATATGTCAAGAAACAAGAGTATGGTACAATTTCCTTATAAGTCATGTAAGAATTCCACATGTACCTAATTAAATGAGTCATCGTTATTTATGAATTTGATGGAGCCTTATAGTATCTCTTTCCAAATGTTCAATTACTCATAGTTTGAGCTCCACTCACATATACTTGTATGATATATCACTCACAACAAACATGTTTCCTACAAGAGATTTACTTTCCAACTCGCAGTCTGGACTTCACATACATATTAATATACGATACAAAACAAAATAATGAGACATCAATCTGTCTACAAAAGCAACACCAGTTGTATTAAGGGTCACTTTATTTTGGATAGTGTGTTATTTTTGCATGAAACCTTGCATGAAATAAAGCAAGAGAATTTAGTTGCTGTTTTTTAAATAGATTTTGAGAAAACTTATGATAAATAGAAAAACCTTTTCTGGAACACTCCTCTGTTTGTTAAATGGGTAGTGGATGTAGCTAATGATGCAAAGGTAGTTGTTAGAGTTAATAATCAAATTTTCCCTTATTTGAGAACTGAGAAAGGGTTAAGACAAGGAGATCCCCGGTCTACCATTCTCTTTAATTCGGATGTAGATGTTCTTCCAATTATTATTCGAAGATCCCAAGGTAGTGGTATGATTAGAGGTGTTATCTCACATGTAGTTCGGGGAGGGGGTTCTATGTTTGATGATGATACAATTTCCTACACAACAAGAGGCTGTGGAATAGTGGTTGAAAACCTTTAGAAGATAAAGTAGAACATAAGTTACATACTTGGCAAGGGAATTTTCTGTCTTATGGTGGAAGATTGATTTGACTTAGATCATATTTAAGAAATGTGCCTCTTTTTATGCTTTCCTTTTATGAAATTCCTAAAGGGCCTTTGAAAAGAATTACTCCTTTATGAAACATTTGTTTTGGCAAGAAAAGGATGGGGTGAAAAAGTATCATTTAGTGAATTGGGAGGTGGTGTGGCAACCCATTGATATGGGAGGTTTGAGAGTTGTAGATTTAGCTACTATGAATAAATGTTTGATTGGTAAATGGATATGGAAGTTAGAAAATTCTGAATGAACGTGGCATGATTTTGTTAGAGCTAGGTATTTGGGGAAGGTACTATGTCTCAATAATGTAGTAAAAAACCTACAAAATCTCATTTTTTGCAAGGTTTGATGAATGTTTCTGGAATTTTTTATCCATTTCGTAGAAAAATTATTTTGAATGGAGATCATACCCTTTTTTGGGTACATTTATGGGTAGGGCAGACACCCTTGAGGGAAAGTTTCCCTTGTTTTGTACTTACTGATTTTTAGTGTCAATATTGCCGTAGAAAAGTTTTTTCTGAAGGCTGGGACATGACTCGTTTTAAAAGAGTGCCTTTTGGTGAAACAACTCAAATGTGGTTTCAACTAAAAGCGACTCCCTCTGTTTTAAAATATAAGATGTGTTAGCCTTTTTCGGAAACACGTGTACGTAGTCACCTTTTAGTGTGTAGGTTCACTCATTTTCTTCGAACCTACACACTAAAAAACGTTTAGTTACATGTGTTTAAGAAAAAGTAAAAAACATCTTAATTTTGGAGCGGAGAGAGTATTTGCGAGGGGATTGTGGTTTCACATGAACATGATAGGCATAGATGGCCATTAGAGAAGGTTGTTTCTCTCTTAAATCGATGTACTTAGCTTTGAAGACACATCAGGATAATGTTCCCTATGAAGGTTTTTGGTTAGCTAAAATACATTTGAGAGTGAAAGTTTCTACGTGGATTATTTTTAGGAATAGTATTCTCACTAAGGATAATTTTTTTTCCATAATGGACTAAGGATAATTTGGTAAAAATATTTTATTCTGGTAATGAGCTTTCAAAATTTTGTCATTGTTAAGGAATAATTAATCATTTGTTTTTGGTTGTGCTCTAGCTAGATATATTTGGGATGTAGTTGCTTGTACTTTTGATTTTCTGAACACTTATGTGAATACGAATGATTTGTGAAATTGGATTTGGGGCTTTGTAGGTAAGAAAACCAAGCTCTTATAGCTATAGGTGTAGGTATATCTGGAAAATTAGGAATGAATCCTGCTTTTAGAAAAGTTTCCCTATCTAGTGATCCGGTTAATGTCATTTCTTATATTTCACACATGCTCCATTCTGATAAGCAAATGGTTGTCTAAGCTATTAAATGAACAAGGAGTATGGCAAGAGCTCATACACAATAAATACCTCCACTCTAGTTTGCTACCTCAAGTCAAGGCAAAACCCCCAGACTTCCCTTTTTGGAAAGGTCTTATGATAATTAAAGATGGATTTTTTGACCGGGGCGCTTTCAAAATTGGGAGCAGTGAGCAAACTTGGTTCTGAGAAGATACATGGTTGGGCAATACACCATTATCTCATCAATATCCTATCTTATATAATAGTGGGCAAAAGAACAGGCCACTGTAGCAAATGTCTTAGTACACACGTCGTTAAACATTGGTTTCAGACAAGCGCTAACGGGCAATAGAGGAGCAAGATGGCTTCATCTAGTGCGTCGTTTGATGACCATCAACTTGACCGAATAACCAGATGTATTTGTTTGGAAGCTAACAACCTCTGGTTCTTTCACATTAAAACCGCTATACCTTGAACACGTGAATGATCATACTAGATACTTCTCCTCGAAACATGCTTTACACCCCGCTATATTAATATAGCAACCAACCGATACAATGTGCCGAATAAAGCCGGGGCAGAACAGCACATACCATGCCCAAGCGAAAAAAGAAGAGAAAACGAAAAGAAAATAAAGCCAACATCGGCGGTGCGACGAGAACGAAGGTAACTCGCCACTATTGCGCTCACCGGAGAAGTACCACCATACGTCTAGCATTCCAAAGCGGCGTGCACCAAGCAGCACCTTCGAGAAGGGGAGTGACGACAACGACACTGCTGCCCGGACCGGTCTTAGGGTTTCCCCCGGTACACCATGGGAGGTGTGAGAGAGATTCACCCGACGCCCTTCAGGAAGGACGGTGATACCCGCAGGCGTCACCGCGTCGGTGTCAAAGAGACAAGGATTTCTCCCGACCTCTCAAGAGAAACACACTCCCGGACCCTTTGAAATGCTCCACCAAGCTCACCGCCCACGTGCACGTGCCAACACGGTCTTGAGGTTGGCACCATCGTCACATCATGAGCCGTGAAGCGAGGTTGGTAAGACCGAGGGAGCGGAAACTTCAGCGAGGGTCGGTATGACATCAACACACGGGAGGGATCTACCTCCACTGCCAGAAGGCAGTAGCCGACCGGATGTAGTAGCAAGACACACCAGGCCCGGCCGAGCTCGGGTAGGCTCGTGAAGTCTCGCCACCGCACTGCAGCAAGGGTGCCGCCGTACACAGCAACCCCATCACCAGGTCCAACTCCATCGTCCACACAGTCGTCAAGGAACAGCTTTGTCTCCACCGAGCTTACCCGAGCTTGTCGAACCTCTGCCGGTCTGAGAAACACCATCGCAAGTCGCCTCCTAGAGCCACCTCCGCCGAAGGGACACCCTTGCAGACCACCTTCTGGGGCTGCCGCCCCGGCATCGACGGGCTCGCACCCACTGAGCAGAGTCGTTGCGTGACCTGCGAAAATACATTTGGAAAATAAAAGTATCACTTAAAATAAGAATTTTTATGTGATTCTTACAACGAAAAGTAATTCTTGCGAAGGACAACTTGATAAAAGGAAATTGACAAGGCTGAATCAATACAACACTTGTTTTTATCTTGTCCCCTTGCAAATATAGTATGGCGTATTGTACATATGGCTTTTAATTTAGCTCCTTCCACTAGTATTAATAATCTGTTGTTGGTTAATGGAGGTTCCTCATAAAGTACAAATCCGAGTAAGAGCATGTGCTCTTCATTGGGCCATATGGAACATACGGAATGATTATATCTTTAATAAAGTAAGAAGTACTTCTTTCAAGCAGGTTATCCCACAGTCTACTCATGGGATTCGTTCATGGTCCTTCCTGCAACCTATGGAGCATCGCGAGACTATGGATACTGGATGCACCGGCTAGAGTCGGTGGCACGAGATTTATAGAGCCGGAGCAATTGATGTTTTGATTATAGGTTATCAGATTGACGCAGAGCCACTTTATGTCCTCCTTTCTATTTAGATGGAATCTTGTGCGATCCTGTAATACTTTGACTATAATAAATTTAATAAAAAGGTCGTGCGCATTGGAGGCCATCGCTAAACCTCCATTTCGAAGAAAAAAAACATATGTTCCATTCTTGGGTTGGTTTGTAGAGGAAAGAACTAGGCGGCATACAACAAATAGGAGTCAAGACCCTGCTAGAGGTGGCGAATGAATTTTTCCAAGGAAGCAAAAGATAGCCCGTCTGGAGGCTATGGGGGACGTCTGGATGCTCTAGGCGTCTACTGGTAGCAGCAGCTGTAACCAACGGATCGATCGAGCCGCCAAAATATCAGGCTCCAACTTGCGACCGACGGCCCCGGCCGCCAGCAACTAGCGTCCCCTCCACCCTTCGGGCTCACCAGCACGGCAGCACCGAGGCGCCGTACCCCGTCCGCACTTGCGAGTACGTACGTCGTCGTTCGCTCGCTGTCACCGGTTTATGGTAGATGACTGGACGGTATGGTACACAGTGGCGAGCACTACTTCCAGTAAACCGCGCACGCAGCACATTTCAATTTCCTTCCGTTGGCAGACGCTCGTGGCGGCGTTTCCTTGGCGCAGGCGAGCGACAATCGGCACGGAGCACCCACGCGTACCGTTCGCCTTACGGCGAGACCGCGTCAGGACTCGGGAGACCAGGCGAAGAAGCGTGGTCGACAGAATCCTCTCGCGCTGCTCCAGCCTCCCACGTACGGCAACGTTCTTGAATCTGGTCAGGGCCAGGATCGATGGCGCTTTCGACCAAGAGCTCCCCGGTGAATCGTCACAGCGATCGAGAGGATCGAAGAGAGTGACCGATGGAGATCCGGAACTGTTCTTTTTTCCTTTTCTCGAGGTGAATGCTGAGTCGTTCGGTCGCTGTCCCCTGGTTGATTAGCGATGGCCTAAGCCTAAATTGCCTACTCTGGTAGAGTCCGGAATGGCGCAGTATTGGTGTGAGACGACACGAGCACGCAAACGGAGCGGACAGTTATACCACACTAGCTAGCACCGCACAAATAATTGCTCCGTTTGGAGGGTTCCGTGCTAAACGATCTGTATCATCTAGCGCTGCAAACTGTTGATCAGTTGGGAAATTCCTTGACATCAACGGATCAAGTACTATTTGGTGATGAAATAGTAGTCGGTTTAGTTGCTGGCCAGCAGTTTGGTCAAATCGTTGCTCAATTACGACCTGTCACGACGCATGCATGCCGTTCCAGTAGGTTCCGTTGATCTGTCCCACTGGAATGAACTGTGTGAGCAAGTTCAATAGTAGAGCCTGCTATCCACTGCCCGCTATTAGCCACTGCCATATTATCTATAGTTGATCTAATAGCCAATGTTTTTAAAAATTCTATCAATCTATTAATAATCATCAACATAAGTATAAAGTGTCTTAAAAGTAATAAAAATTGTAAATCGGTCATTGGATCATCTGGAGATGACTATAAACACTAGCACAAGCTGAAGACGTGTCATCGTTCTCGCCCCTCCATCATCGGAGCCGGACAAAACTTGTCGTGATAGAGTTTGTTGTCCTAGATAAATGAGAAATCGTCCTGCTAAGACCCAAAAGAACCAGCGCACCAGGACAACAACCGTTGTCGAAGTAGAGAACCATAGATTAGAGGAGATTGACCTTAAACGACACCAATGAATACAAAACACAGACAAATCTCAAGAGATCCGTCAGACATAAAACTCCACGCGATGCTAGACGCACCATCAAAGCGAGGATAGAGCTGTGAGAACCTTATTCAAACTTCAAGATATAGCCACTGAAAAACAGCCTAAAAATGAGAATCCTCTCGCCGACAAGAGTCCTTGGTTTGCCACGCCTGCAAAGCCCCAAGACCACTGAGTTATAAATAAGTATTACTCCCTTTATCCGAAAATAAGTAATTTGAATTTGTCTAGATTCACATGTATCTACATAGTAAAAATGTAGATGCATGTAAATTTAGACAAATCGAAATTAATTATTTCGGAAGAGTATTTGTACATGATTCACCTTACACTCTCACAAAATGGCTAGAGCACGTGTCAGCTAGCTCTTGAATTAGAGCCCACTTTCTTTCTCAGTCCTCTTCTTTTCTCCACCTCATTCAAAATATAGTATTTTAAGTCTTACAATCTATTAAATAGATAGTTGATTTGGAGCTATTTCTCCATGGAGAACTTTATTTTTATTTAGAAAAGTTCAAACTTAAAGATTCAAAGAATCTAAAAAATACTGTGATGTGGATAATAATTTATAATATGTGAATGGAAGAAATCATGTGAAAAACTTTATATTCTGGCCTCAACGGAATTTTTTAGATATATGGGAGAGAACACTGCAATTTTGAATGGACTCCCGTTTTTTCTAAAAATTGTTGTATTTATATTATTTTTTGCGTTCAAAATATAAGGTATTTTCATTGAAAATTTACAGATTTATATTGTATTGTTGGCTACACGTAGATATATTTTCCAAAAATATTTGACACTTTTTGCAAATTTTAAAAAGGGCTCCATAGAACCGGTGGATCAAACAGATTTTCGGACTGAAATAAGCTTATTGTACTTGCTCTACGTGGTTTGTACTCGTTAGTGCATTCCAGTATCGATACAGCGGTCACATGCGTGATCTTGTCATCACAAAGCAAAAAGTTTCATGCAAACCAACCTGTGGTTGGGTGGTTGGGAGGGTGGTTCTATCCCCAGCCTACCAGAGTTTAAACCTCTGGTTTGATACTGTGTGTTGCATAAAATGACGGAATATTCTTTCAGTGAGAGGCGACGTTTCCGTCGATAGCGGGGCGTCCGTGGTGACTTCGTCAATCTCAAGACCCGATCCGTCGGCTCGATCTCTCGAAGATGCTCATAGGGGTAGGGTGTGCGTTCATAGGGATGAGTGCATGTACGTGTTGTGAACGTCTACGATTGTAATGTGTTTCAAAAAAAAGCAAGTTTTCATCTCTTCTTTTAGGGTTTTCATATGGAGCACACCCGCAGTTTGGACGATGATTTTTAGCGGATAACGCGGGCCGTGCCCACGGGCCACAGGAAAGTACAGTCACGCACACCGTACCGGTCGAGTCACTGCACACTGAGTAGGCATGTATGAGCATGATACAAGTTGCATTGATCATATGCACATCGAAGTTTCCGTCGATCGACACAAGTTGGATAGATATTTCGAGTCACTTGACACACCACGCAGCTCTGCTTTGTGGCTGTTCGCCATTTCGATGACCCGTTACCAGCGGACCAGCCACCATGCCATCATGCCATGCGTCCATGCCGCACGCGTTTTTCGCCACCATTGATCCATGGGTCAAGAACCGTGACTGCTATCTATGATTGTTTGAGATGCGACTCTCTTCTCTTTTTCTCTGACACCAGAAAGGGCACGGAACTTTCACATAGGTGTGGTGGCATCGGCAAATGCATGTGTACAACCGGGAGTTAATAGCCTCTAAAACTACCACTTTAAAGGCGCAATGTACCAAATGGTATCTCTTTTATATTTTTTGAACATAAATCTACCACTCTACAACACAAATTTTACGGTTCGCGCATGCTATGAGAACGTGTGAACAACGAAAGTCAGCGAGCCCCATTAGGGTGACATGGCATGTCCATACCGACAGGAGGTGCACAAAGTTAGATAATCTTGAAGCTCGGACCTTTTTGTAATTTCTGCCTGTGTCTAAAAATAGATTAATCTTTAAAAAAAAAAGTCAAACAGGTCATGCACATTATCGTCCTCAACCTCTCGACTAAATTGCATAAAACTACTCCATCCGATTCAAATTAGTTGACTTAGTTTTATTAAAATTCGGATGTATCTAACATTAAAATAGTCTAAATATATTCGAATCTAGAAAAAACTGAGTCAACTAATTTGGATGACAGGGAGTACCACAACTCGGCCTCTAACTACTAGTCGGTACCAACATTTGAAATTTTTGTGAGTCAGTACCAATTCTGAGTCACAGCGTTGCGAATCACACTAATTCATGGCTAAGAGCATTTTGATAGCAATACTGACAATTAGGACCCACTTGTAAGAGCTGACTTGGCTACCCACGTGGAGAACGAGCTCAGTGAAGGTAGGGCCTGCATGTTATCCACCCATCTTAATTCCCATCCTCTTTCTTCTTCCTCCCGTCTCCATCATGCCAGATCCTGTCCGACCCCGCCATGGGCTTCCCCTGGCCTAGCCGCCGCCATATGCCCCGCCCTCCTCTTGCCCACCAACCGGCGGTCTCTGCCCGCTCTCCCTTTTCCCATCTGCCGGTGGTCGCGCGCCTATGTTTCCCTTGCCCATCTTCATGCAGTCATCGCACTACACCTTCCCCTTGTCCGTCCTGGCTGCAGTAGCTCGCCCTGGCCGTGGAGAGAGGAGTTGTTGGTGAAGCAGAATCACACCTTTGGGGGTAGCCGTGCTCGGCAACGTGTTTCCCCTGCTCCGCATCGACGCTACCGCATGTGCCTGCCTCGTTAGACGTCGCTACCGCTGCCTCAAGCCTCTGTATCGACGCGCCTCCCTTGCACCATCACGGCACTCATCTGTCGATGCGCCACTCCTCCATCGATGGGGCTCCCTTCCACCGACGTCAGGCGCCCCAGCTGGCATCAAGTCGACCGAGCGCGGGATTGGAGCATGGGCATGGCCTGCTTTATTCGGCGGTCCCTGATGAATGCAAGTGCATAGACCAATTGTAGCTAGTTTCAAAGTAAAGATATTGAACCCACAAAGAGCTATTGGTAAAGGTCTTTATGCCCCTTGTTACTCTCTACCAAAGTATACTAGTTAGCTGTCTTTGATCTCAAGTAAAGGGTGTTTGAATGGTTTATGGTTGTTTGCAGAAAAGTAATTAAAACAAGTAACAAGTTTGTGTGAAAGTGTGGTTGAACTCAATATGGCTAAAACGTTCTCGGGGATGTAGGATACACCACTAGCATAGTATTATTGTTATATGTAATCAAGATAACATACTCCTTATGTCATGACATGTGTGGAGAGAGCCCCATAATAAGATGTTCACGACAAGGCTCGTGAGAAGCCACTTTATTGAGACAAGTGTGAGGTCACCTCTAAATAACCACTGCGATGTCTGAGAGCAATCACCCATACAAACTACCGCAATTAAGGGTTTCCCCATGGATATCATAATTAGCTTAGGGAGTCCCTCTTTAATCCCCCTTTGACCGTGTAGGTTACGAGCCGACGTCAATCTGCCATGGGGTGTTCCGGGTATGCTTCCAAGACACGTCCAAAGGATTTCTCCCTCCCTTTAGTCTCGAAGGCAAATGATATGCGGCCGACTATGCATACCATCTAAAAAGAGAGATCAAACACAAATCATAATTATATCATAGACAAGCAAGTCATACGGACACAAGAATAGATCATCTTTATTGCAAGTTCATAATCGTGCTAGCGTTTCTCCATCTCCCTAAGAACAAAGGAACTACTCACTCATGGAAGCAATCAACAACAACATCATAATCAAATGAATGGATTAAAGTACGGGGTAGATCTAATGCAAACCACAATTGGATATGGAATTACAAAGAGATCTAATAGATGAAAGATGGAGTAATGGTGGTGATGAGGATGCAGCGGTTGATGATGAAGGGGATGATGCGTTGTCCTCCAATGATCCATAAATCAACAGGGATTTTATCCCAGCCAAGTTCATGTTGGGTTCGCAGCATAGAAAACAAAAAATTTCCTACGATGAGAACTATTCTATGCCAAGATCTATCTACTAGATACAAGCAACAGGTGGATATACATCCAAAGAGAACATACGCTCGAAGACCGACAAAGTGTAACGAGATTGAACACATGGATGATGTAGACGAATGCTTGCCGATCTCAAGATCGTGCGGAAGTCCTAGCGACGCAAATCAGCAGCGCATCCGTCCTCGCACACACGTTTAGGCCACCGGACAACCTCCACCTCCTCGCTCCAGTGAAGCAGCGGAAGCAACAACTCCTTCCAGATGAAATGTCACCGGGAACATGTATCTCGCTAATCCGAGACCATGGGGAATAATTCTAGAGGGGGAGAGAGATCCTTCACGAGGAGGTGTGAGTGAGAAAGAGTGAGAGGGGGCTTTATATAGGAGAGGGGGGCAGCCCCTCCCCATGGCCAGCGCACCATGGGAGGTGCCCCCACCACTTCCTCATTCATGTGGAGGGAGCTCCACTCACATAAATTTCCGCTCCATTTTCTCCACTAAAAAATCCCACTCTTATGTATTAAATTTCCACCAAATTTAATACAACTCTCATTTAATAAAAATCTTTTATTTATTTTATTCAGAATTTTGTTAATTACTTTACTTAACAAACATTCACATAAAACCCACTACAATATTTCAATATCACATGCAGAACTAATTTCAGCAATTTCACCCGAAACAATTCTGGTGTCTATTGAAATAATTCCAGTGCTTTGTAATTCTTTCGTCTAGAACATATTTGCTCCAAATGGTGTTGGCAACCCTTAAGTGTGTCACTCTACGGTTCGTGAATAATGCAGACATGATCGAGACCCCTCTCAGATCAATAATCACAAGCAGGACCTAAAGATCCATACTGACTCCCACACATTCAACGGTGACTTCTGTGATCGTGAGAACCTTTAACGATAGCAACTAAATCCCTTTGTCTCGCGATATATTAAATGTCTGAGATTCGATCATCAATATCTCAATACCTAGTTTGATCTTGTTACCGACATGCACTCTTTTCTCGTTCCCATGATATAACATTCTAGTGATCACATCACTTGCTTGCAAGCTATCTTAATGTGATATCACCGAGAGGGCCCAGAGTATATCTATCCATCATCAGGATTGACAAATTACACTCTTGATCCATGAGCCTCAACATAACATCTTCGGAGTATCTGAACCCATCTTTATAGTCACCCTTTTACGGTGTGATGTTTGATGTTATCAAGTCACTCTTCCGATGTTTGCAATCAACATGATCTTATGGTCTAAGGACTAAGATTACTTCGTATGTGAAGGGTTCCGTAGCAGAAAACAAAAAAATTCTATCTACTCGAACACTAATACCAGGATCTATACTATGTAGACATATGTAACGGAGAAGGAATACTGTATTCATACCTTTGCATATAGAGGCATGCCTTATGCAGGAAGGCGTATATTGATGAAGACGAGAGCACCCCAAGTGTGGTGCCTCTGAAGTTCGTCACACGTCCGGTGTAGTGGACGTCAACTGGGCTCCGATCCAGCCGAGCAGCGGAAGAAGTAGATGCCGGATCGCCGATCACACGACGGTAGTGTGAAGGTGGAGAACTCAACCACGAGGTCCTCCCCAATATTAAGGGGAAGTCCTCAGTAGAAGAGAGAATGAGAGGAATGGGTGTCTTCCAAGGGGAGGGGGACCCCTTTATATAGTAGGAGGGGGGCGCACCACCCAGGAGCCAGGCGGTGTGGGACTAATGCCCACACCCGTTGACCACCTTGGGGCAGCCGCCGGCCCTAGGTGGGCCCCACTCGGGTGGCCCATTAGCCCTAGGCCGGCTGGCCCCCACCCCTTAGGCGCCTGGCCCACTTGGGCCTCCCCTCGGGTGAGGCCCATTAGCAATATAGTGCCTTTTAAAATAAAATATATATTTAATATTAATTCTCCAATTAACATTCAAATACACATATTATATTATTCCTTCACTCAGGAACATCTTCCGGACCCCTTTTCGATCTCCATCGGATGTTACCGAAACTATTCCGGTTTCTCTCTCTTTCTATTTCTCATACGATACTTCATCTACCCTAAGCGTCCCCACCCTTAAGCGTGACATCCTTCGGTTCGGAAACACTCCGGACATGATAGAGACCATTCTCATATCAATGATCAACAGAGGGACCTGGATGGCCATGTGACCCCCGTGCGTTTCACGAATACAATCGCTCGAACCGTGAGATAGTTGTTCCCCATTCCCTTTGTCATATGATACCTAATTCATCCGAGACTTGATCTTCGGTATCTGCATACCTTAGTTTGATCTCGTTACCGATGAACTTGTTTTACTCGTTATCATGTCATTGCATTCTGTGACCTAGTCACATGCTTGCAAGCTTCATTAATGCAATGTCACCGCGATGGCCACATGTATCTATCCGTTACACAGACTAGACAAATCCTGGTCTTGATATGTACTCCTCTACCCATTCCTTCGAAAAACCTGAGTGGCACCTTTTTGATCACCCTATTACGAGATGATTCTTGATAACCATCTAAGCTTCTTCCAGAATGGTGATTTCAATTACCTCACAGTCAAAGGATCAGGTTGCGAGGTTCTCTATGTTTTATCATCAATGGTGATATAACGGTCAGATGTTTGTCTATCATGTTATTTAACTAATAACATGACCTCATTGTCAGTTGGCATAAGATCCACATCGTTTCCCATGAGTAATATGTCATCCACATATACTACTAAGAAAACTACCAAGCTGCCACTCGCTTTCTTGTAAACGCAGAACTCTTGTTGGTTCTGGAGAAATCCAAAACTCTTGATCCTTGATCAAAATGTTGGTTCCAGCTCCGAGATGCTTGTTTCAACCCATAAATGGACCGTTGGAGCTTGCACACCTTTCCAGCATCCTTAGGATCAACAAAACCTTCCGGTTGCATCATATACAACTCTTCATCAATGTGACCATTGAGGAACGCGGTCTTGACATCCATCTGCCAAATTTCATAGTCGAAATATGCAGCAATTGCTATTAAAATCCTGACAGCCTTAAGCATCACTACGGGAGAGTAAGTCTCGTCGTAGTAAACTCCTTGGATTTGTCGAAAACCCTTTGCGACAAGTCGAGCTTTGTGAATGGTTACATTACCATTCGCATCTGTCTTTTTCTTAAAGATCCATTTATTTTCCACGGCCTTGCGACCTTATGGAAGATCCACCAAGGTCCAAACTTGGTTTTCATGCATGGATCCTATTTCGAATTTCATGGCTTCTAGCCATTTCTCGGAGTCAGCACTACACATAGCTTCTTTGTAGTTTGCAGGTTCATCCTGATCATCTAATATGACAGACATTACAAGGCTACTGCACCAATCTGGAGTGGCACGAACCCTTGTAGACCTGCGAACCTCAGGAGTCTCGACGTCATTGTTTTGATCAGCATCAATGAACTCTTCCTCCATGTTGGAGAGCGGTTTCGGAATAGCTTCCGTTGCGCCACTCGGAATACGGAGAGAAGGGTCAACAATTTCATCTAACTCTATTTTCCTTCCACTTACTCCCTTTGCAAGAAACTCCTTTTCGAGAAAGGTGCCATTTTTAGCGACAAACGTTTTGCCTTCGGCTTGGTTGTAGAAGGTATACCCAATGGTTTCCGTCGGGTATCCTACAAAGATACATTTTTCCAATTTAGGTTCGAGTTTGTCAGGCTGCAGTTTCTTAACATAAGACTCACAACCCCAGACTTTCAGAAATGACAACAATGGCTTCTTGCCATGCCACATCTCATATGGGGTTGTCTCCACGGATTTGGACGGTGCTAGGTTTAAAATAAAAGCAGCGGTTTCCAACGCATATCCCCAAAAAGACACAGACAAATCAGTTAAAGACATCATGGACCGTACGCTATCCAATAGGGTTCGGTTACGACGTTCCGACACACCATTACGTTGTGGTGTTCCGGCTGGCGTAAGCTGTGGGATAATCCCACAGTCCTTCAAGTGCATGTTAAACTCATAACTCAAATACTCACCTCCCCGATCTGATCGAAGGTGCTTGATTTTCTTGTTAAGTTGATTCTCTACCTCTTTCTGAAATTCCTTGAACTTTTCAAAGGTTTTAGACTTGTGCTTCATTAAGTATATATATCCATATCTGCTCAAGTCGTCAGTAAAGGTAACAAAGTAACGTTAACCATTGTGTGTTGAGACACTCATTGGTCCACATACATCCGTATGTATGATCCCAAGTAGGTCTACGGCTCTCTCCATTATACCGGAGAATGGTGTCCTGGTCATCTTGCCCATGAGACATGGCTCACATGTATCAAGGGATTCAAAGTCCAATGATCCAAGAAGCCCTTCTGAATGAAGCTTCTTCATGCGCTTTATGCCAATATGACCAAGACGGTAATGCCATATGTACATGGAATTATCGTCACTGTGCTTACAACGTTTAACATCAACACTATGGATGTGTGTATCACAATCAAGATCAAGTAAGAATAAACCATCACGTACAGGTGCATGAACATAGAAAACATCATTCATATAAATTGAACAACCATTTGTTTCTGATTTAAACGAATAATAGTCTTGCAACAATCAAGACCCACTCACAATATTCATACTCAGTGCGGGTACATAATAGCATTTATTCAAAATCAACAATAATCCTGACGATATACGTAGATGCAGGGTGCCGACGGCCATCACTTCGACCTTCGAGCCATTGCCGACGCGCATCGTCACCTCGTCCTTCCTCAGGCGCCTCCTACTCTGCAGATCCTGCTGAGAGTTACAAATGTGAGCAACAGATCCGGTATCAAATACCCAGGTGTTACCCATGGTGCTTGTAAGGAATACATCAATAACATGTATATCATATATACCTTTATCCGGAATGGCTATCTTGCCAGCTCGCTTGTCTTCAAGGTATTTGGGGCAGTTGTGTTTCCAGTGCCCATCCCCTTTGCAGTAGAAGCACGAAGTGCCGGGCTTAGGGCCAGGCTTGGCAGCCTTTGATGTGGTGGCAACAAGCTTGCCATCCCTCTTAGGCTTCTTGCTCTTGCCTTTTCCCTTTTGCCCCGGTTTCTTAAAGTTGGTGGTCTTGTTGACCATCAGCGTCGTGTATTCCTTCTTGATTTCAACCTCAGCAGTTTTGAGCATGGCGAACACCTCAATAAGGGTCTTAGCCATCCCTTGCATGTTGTAGTTCATCACAAAACCCTTGTAGCTAGGGGGCAGCGAATGCAGCACCCTATCTATAGCGGGTTCCTCCAGGATTTTGCAATCCAGGGCGTTTAAGCGTTTAACGTAGCCAGACATTTTGACCACGTGCTCACTAATACTGTTGTGCTCTTCCATTTTAGCAGAGAAGAAGAGCTCGGAAGCATCATACCTCTCTGCATGAGCCTATGGAGCAAAGACAGCCTTGAGATCCTCAATGATCTCAAAAGCATTCATCTTCTCAAAACGCTTTTGAAGCTCCGGCTCCATGGCATAGAGCATTCCACTCTGGATGAGGGAGAAATCATCCGGCTTAGACTGCCAGACATTCTTTTCATCCTCAGAGGCGGAATCTGCAGGCTTAGCTGGAAGCTCAGCCTCGATGACATAAGTCAAGTTGTAGGGGACTAGGAGGATCCTAAGATTGCGGAACCATGGGGTGAAGTTGGTTCCATAAGTTTTCAGCTTGTCCTTCTCGAAGAAAGTGCTAAGGTTGAAGGTGGGTGGGCGAGACATCTACAAAGGAATTTGCAAAGTATTTGTACTATGTTCATAATAATGAGTTCGAGTATTAACTAAAAGAACTCCCACTTAAACGAACATCCCTCTACTCGTTCAGTGATCACATGATCCCTATCCTCTTCACCTCCCCTGATCGTCACGGCCATCAGTGTAGTATCAAAGGTGGACATTCCTTAATGTCGATCACATCAACTATGTGATTCATGCTCGACCTTTCGGTCTCTTGTATCCTGAGGCCACGCTTCTCTAGCGTGCTAGGCTCGCCAGTCCTAACTCATGTGTATTTGTAGTGCAACATGGCTTACACCCACTGTATGTGAATGTAGATATGTCTGACACCCAGGCCTGTCACCCTGGATCGCCTCATACCGAAGAACTTTCTTGGTGGTGCACACACAAGGGGAATACAATAACTGGAATACTATGAGGGATTATCTTATTATGCTACCACCTAGTAAGTATACTAGCACAACAAGTAATACTTCTAAAGTGAAGTGTTATGACATGGTTATAGCTTTGTGATCATCATCAATAGCTTCAATGCGATTTTCACAAACTTGTCATTGCCATGTTACAATACTTGCCCCTATGCAATAACGAAGATAGACGCTTCTATATTAACTATTGCATGTTTTACGCGTCTTTAGGGCTTTCGCATTAGAACCCTTTCCCACCTACGAAAGTTGAGCCACAACATGGATTCGAAGATTGTCGTTCTTCTTCCCTTTTCAGGGCCTTCCAGTGTTAATGCCATATCAACTACTGCAGAGAGACAGACACCCCCCTAAGCCACTTTGATTTGTGGACCAGTCTCGTGAATCACCACGTGAGGTCGGTTGGGGGCCGCTTCATCAAACAGTGTCGCGATATGAACAATAATACTAAAGATGGTAGCAACTAGAGAATCAATGCCCACATATTTCTATGTGTTCTATCCGTACGACATGTCTACCTATAGACCCGCTCTGATACCACTGAAGGGTTCCATAGCAGAAAACAAAAAATTTCTATCTACTCGAACACTAATACCAGGATCTATACTATGTAGACATAAGTAACGGAGAAGGAATACAATATTCATACCTTTGCAGATAGAGGCACGCCTTACGCAGGAAGGCGTATATTGATGAAGACGAGAAGCACCCCAAGTGTGGTGCCTCTGAAGTTCGTCACACGTCCGGTGTAGTGGACGTCAACTGGGCTCCGATCCAGCCGAGCAGCGGAAGAAGTAGATGCCGGATCACCGATCACACGACGGTAGTGTGAAGGTGGAGAACTCAACCACAAGGTCCTCCCCAATATTACGAGGAAGTCCTCAGTAGAAGAGAGAGAGAGAATGAGAGGAATGGGTGTCTTCCAAGGGGAGGGGAGGGACCCCTTTATATAGTAGGAGGGGGGCGCACCACCCAGGAGCCAGGCGGTGTGGGACTAATGCCCACACCCACCGGCCACCTTGGGAAAGCCGCCAGCCCTAGGTGGGCCCCACTCGGGTGGCCCATTAGCCCTAGGCCGGCTGGCCCCCACCCCTTAGGCGCCTTGCCCACTTGGGCCTCCCCTCGGGTGAGGCCATTAGAAAAATAGTGCCTTTTAAAATAAAATAAAATATATATTTAATATTAATTCTCCAATTAACATTCAAATACACATATTATATTATTCCTTCACTCCGGAACATCTTCCGGACCCCTTTCCGATCTCCATCGGATGTTATCGAAACTATTTCAGTTTCTCTCTCTCTATCTCATACGATACCTCATCTACCCTAAGCGTCCCCACCCTTAAGCGTGACATCCTTCGGTTCGGAAACACTCCGGACATGATAGAGACCATTCTCATATCAATGATCAACAGAGGGACCTGGATGGCCATGTGACCCCCGTGCGTTTCACGAATACAATTGCTCGAACCATGAGATAGTCGTTCCCCATTCCCTTTGTCATACGATACCTAATTCATCCGAGACTTGATCTTTGGTATCTGCATACCTTAGTTCGATCTCGTTACCGATGAACTTGTTTTACTCGTTATCATGTCATTGCATTCTGTGACCTAGTCACATGCTTGCAAGCTTCATTAATGCAATGTCACCGAGATGGCCACATGTATCTATCCGTTACACAGACTAGACAAATCCTGGTCTTGATATGTACTCCTCTACGCATTCCTTCGAAAAACCTGAGTGGCACCTTTTTGATCACCCTATTACGAGATGATTCTTGATAACCATCTAAGCTTCTTCCAGAATGGTGATTTGCATTATCTCATAGTCAAAGGATCAGGTTGCGAGGTTCTCTGTGTTTTATCATCAACGGTGAACATGTAACTAGATCTCATTACGATATAACGGTCGGATGTTTGTCTATCATGTTATTTAACTAATAACATGACCTCATTGTCAGTTGGCATAAATGCCCATGGTCTTGAAACATAGACCATCCTCATGACCAATGAACTAGTTCACTAGAGGTAACTAGAGACACGGTTTGTTTACATACCACACGTGTATTAACGTTTCGTATTAACATAGTTATAGCACAGTATGAAACGTATTATGAACATACAGGAGGTATATCAAATAATACACTTTATTATTTGCCTCTAGGGCATAACTCCTTCAGTATGATGTTATAGCAATATAAACATAATGACTTTGATCGTAATGCTATACTTCAGATGAATGTTCATCACATCATTTCACAAATGTTGTGATCTCGTTATTAACAACATCCAATGTCCATGATCAGGAAACCTTGATCATCTTGTTAATCAACGAGCTACTCTATAAGAGAGGCATAACTAGGAACCTTTTATTTGTTTATTAAACACACATGTATTGACGTTTCCAATAAATACAATTATAGCATGCAAAATAGACATCTATCATATAGAAGGAATACATAATAACGACTTTAGTATTGCCTCTCAAGGCATATTTCCCTCAGTCTCCCAATTGCACTAGAGACAATAATCTAGTTTACAAAGTGATAAATCTAACACCCATGGAGTTCTGGTGTTGATCATGTTTGGCCCTAGGGAGAACTTTAGTCAATAGATCTGCTACATTTAGGTCCGTGTGTACTTTACAAATCTTTATATCTCCATCCTTGACATGCTCGCGGATGGAGTGAAACCGGTGCTTAATATGCTTGGAATTCTTGTGAGACCTTGGTTCCTTGGCGTTGGCTTTGGCTCCATTGTTGTCACAATAGATCACCATTGGGTCCAATGCACTAGGAACCACACCTAGTTCTGTTATGAACTCCTGCATCCAAACCGCTTCCTGTGCCGCTTCTGAAGCAGCAACATATTCCTCTTCCATTGTTGATCCAGCCACCACAAGTTGTTTGGAACTCCTCCAACTAACTGCTGCTCTGTTCAAGAGAAATACATATCCGGTTTGAGACTTAGAGTCATGCGGATCGGTGTCAAAGTTAGCATCGACATAACACTTAGCGACCAGCTCTTCTTCACCTCCGTATACAAGAAACAAATCCTTAGTTCTTCTTAAGTACTTAAGGATATTCTTGACCGCTATCCAGTGTTCCGACCCTGGATCAGATTGGTACCTACTAGTCAAACTAATAGCATGTGCCACATCCGGTCTTGTACATAGCATGGTGTACATTATAGAGCCTATGGCTGAGGCATAGGGGATCTTATCCATTATTTCTCTTTCCTCCACCGTAGCCGGACTTTGAGTCTTACTCAATGTCTTGCCTTGCAACATAGGTAAGAATCCATTCTTACTTCCATCTATATTAGACTTTTTTAATATCTTATCAAGGTATGTACTTTGCGATAGCCCAATTAGGCGCCTTGATCTATCTCTATAGATTTTACTGCCTAATTTATATGAAGCTTCACCAAGGTCCTTCATCGAAAATTTGCTGTTTAGATAACTTTTAACACTGTCTAAAAGATCTATATCATTTCCAATCAATAATATGTCATCCACATATAATATCAGAAATGCCACATTGCTCCCACTCACTTTCTTGTAAATACAAGCCTCTCCATAAGTTTGGACAAAGCCAAACTCGTTGATCACCTCATCAAAGCGGAGATTCCAACTCCGTGATGCTTGCTTCAGTCCATAGATGGATCGCTGAAGCTTGCAAACCTTGTTAGCATCCTTAGGATCGATAAAACCCTTTGGTTGTATCATATACAACTCTTCCTCAATATTACCATTGAGGAATGCAGTTTTGACATCCATCTGCCATATTTCATAATCGAAATATGCAACAATTGCTAACATAATCCTAATCGACTTTAGCATCGCTATGGGATAGAATGTCTCATCATAGTCAACTCCTTGAATTTGTCGAAACCCTTTTGCGACAAGTCGAGCTTTATAGATGGTCACATTACCATCATCATCCGTTTTTTTGAAAATCCATTTATTCTCAACGACCTTTCGATCATGAGGTAATTCCACCAAGGTCCAAACCTGGTTTTTGTACATGGATTCCATCTCGGATTTAATGGCTTCTAGCCATTTGTTGGAATTCAGACTCATCATCGCTTCTTCATACATCGCAGGGTCATCTATTTCATCAATCATGAAATTTATAACAAGATTTCTGTACAGTTCAGGAGTTGCACGTGTCCTGCTTGACCTGCAAGCTTTGGTAGTGTCCTCTTTTGGAGTTTCATGATCATTATCATTAGCTCTCTCTTCATCAGGTGAAGTCAACTCCGAAACAATTTCTGGTGCTGCACCACTCGCCATTTCATGAAGAGAAGGTTCAATAACCTCTTCGAGTTCTGCCTTCCGACTACTCACACCTTTCACGAGAAACTCCTTCTCAAGAAAGGATCCATTCTTGGCAACAAAAACCTTGCCCTCGGATCTGTGATAGAAGGTATACCCAATAGTTTCTTTAGGGTATCCCATGAAGAAGCATTTTTCCGATTTGGGTTCGAGTTTATCCGGCTGAAGTTTCTTCACATAAACATCGCATCCCCAAACAATGAAAACTTAGGTTTGTTTCCAAACCATAATTCAAACGGTGTCGTTTCAACGGATTTAGATGGTGCCCGATTTAAAGTGAATGCAGCGGTTTCCAGTGCATAACCCCAAAATGATAGTGGTAACTCAGTCAGAGACATCATAGATCGAACCATATCCAATAAAGTACGATTACAATGTTCCGACACACCATTACAATGAGTTGTGAAACTATTCCATAGTGTTTCATATGTGCGCTAAACTCGTAACTAAGATACTCTCCTCCATGATCGGACCGCAGAAATTTGATCTTTTTGTTACGATGATTTTCCACTTCATTCTAAAATTCTTTGAACTTTTCAAAGGTTTCAGACTTATGTTTCATCAAATATATATACCCATATCTACTCAAATCATCCGTGAAAGTAACAAAATAACGATATCCACCTTGGGTCGACACACTCATTGGTCTACATACATCAGTATGTATGATTTCCAATAAATCTGTCGCTCGCTCCATTGAACCGGAAAACGGTGTTATAGTCATCTTGCCCATAAGGCATGGCTCACATGTATCAAATGATTCAAAATCAAGTGATTCCAAAAGTCCATCAAAATGGAGTTTCTTCATGCATTTAATGCCAATATGACCTAGACGGCAGTGCCACATATATGCAGATATATCATTACCAAGTTTAAATCCTTTTAGCATCAACATTATGAATATGTGTAATACTACTATCGAGATCCAATAGAAATAAACCATTCATCACAGGTGCATGACCACAAAAGATATCATTCATATAAATCAAACAACCATTGTTTTTTGATTTAAAGGAATAACCACTTCACATCAAACACGATCCGGATACAATGTTCATGCTTAATGCAAGCAAATTATTTAGATTTATCACTAATCCCAATGGCATATGGAGAGGCAGCATTCTGACGTCGATCACATCAACTGTTGATCCATTGCCGACACGCATCATGACCTCATCCCTTGCTAGCTGTCGCTTGTTCCACAGCCCTTGAATCGAGTTACATATATTAGCAACTGATCCCGTATCAAATACCTAGGTGCTACTGCGAGTACTAGTCAAGTACACATCAGTAACATGTATATCACATATACCTTTGTTTGCCTTGCCGGCCTTCTTGCCCGCTAAATACTTGGGGCAATTGTGCTTCCAATGGCTAGTCCCCTTGCAATGGTAGCACTCGGTATCAGACTTAGGGCCAGCTCGGGATTTCTTTTCAGGTGCGGCAACAGATTTGTCGCCCTTCTTTCCCTTCTATTTTCCCTTCTTGTCTTTCTTGAAACCAGTGGTCTTATCGATCATCAACACTTGATGTTCTTTCCTGATCTCCACTTCTGTAGTTTTAAGCATTGACAGAAGCTCAGGAAGAGACTTCTTCATGCCCTACATATTATAGTTCATCACGAAGCTCTTGTAGCTAGGTGGCCGAGATTGGAGAACACGATGTATACCTAAGTCAATGGGAATCATTATTCCCAAGGACACAAGCTTATCTGTGTACCCAGACATTTTGAGTACATGCTCACTAACGAAATTGTTCTCTTCCATCATGCAGCTAAAGAACTTTTCAGAAGCATGATAACTCTCTACGGCAGCATGGGTATTGAAAATCATTTTCAATTCTCCCATGGTATCAAAGGAATTGCCATTTTTGAAACACTTTCGAAGTTCTGGCTCTAGCCCATATAGTATGCCGCAATGAACTAAGTTGTGGTCCTCCTGACGAGTCAAATAGACATTCTTTTCCTCTTCAGGGGCATCAGGAGCTAGTGCGTGGCCTAGCGGCGCTTCTAGCACATATTTCTTTTGTGCAGCAGAGAGGAGAATCCTCAAATTCATGGCCCAGTTGGTAAAGTTGCTACCATTTGCCGCAAGTTTCTCTTTCTCCATGAACACATTGAAATTAAAAGCAGGTGGTGCCATCTACAACAGAATCTACACCAAGTCCGATCATCACGTGAGTCGGTGTAGCTTCAAAGGCGAGCATCTATATGGCATCATATCAACTATATGACTCATGCTTAACCTTTCAGTCCGTGTTCCGAGGCCATGTCTATACATACTAGGCTCGCCAAGTAAGAACCTTAGTACTCGCGTGTGTAAAACTGTCTTACACCCGTTGTATGAAAGCGTAGAGTCGAGTACACCCGATCATCACGTGATGTCTCGAAACACGATCCATAGAACGGTGCATACTTAAGGAAGAACACATTTTTATCTTGATATTTAAATGAGGGATCATCTTATAATGCTACTAAAACGCCAAACAAGCAATATAAGATGCAAACATCATATGTGTAGAGTGAAATGACATGGTTTTCGCACTTGATCACTATCATGTGCATCGTGGTATGATCTTTATCGTTCCTTTGTGTGTAAGGCCAAGGTCTATGGAACTTACACGTTAGGTGTGTTGTAACCATATCAACTATACATCAACTTACAACATTACCATATCATGACACTAGCCCAACAATGATCTAAACTAGACGCTTCTAATTTATCAATTGCAAGTTTTACGTGGCTTAGGGCTTTCGAAGATAGAACCGGTATTAGCTATGAACATGGAACCACAACGATGATAACCAAATTATTAGCAACTAATTGTAAATCAGATATTAACTATAGTAGGAGAGACATACACCCGCTATCCACTTATGCAAAACTAATTGCATGTCAAGCGTGGAACATGTCTCATGTGCGAGGACATGTAAAGTTAGTCTGGGCCGCTTCATCCCACTATGCCACCAATATCCAAAATACATATAAGATGTAATAACATGATCATCATCGCCCACATACTCATATGTGTACTACCCGTGCAAAGCATCTACGCATAGATCAGGCTCTGATACCACTGTTAGGTTCGCAGCATAGAAAACAAAAAAAATCTACGATGAGAACTACAAGAAACAGGTGGATACACATCCAAAGAGAACATACCCTCAAAGACTGACAAAGTGTAACGAGATTGAACTCGTGGATGATGTAGATGAACGCTTGCCGATCTCAAGATCATGTGGAAGTCCTAGCACCGCAAATTAGCAACACATCAGTCCTCGCACACACGTTCAGGCAACTGGATAACCTCCACCTCCTCGCTCCAGTGAAATAGCAGAAGCAGCAACTCCTTCCAGACGAAATGCCACCGGGAACATGTATCTCGCTAATCCGAGACCATGGGGAATAATTCTAGAGGGGGAGAGAGATCCTTCATGATGATGTGTGAGTGAGGAGTGAGAGGGGGGCTTTATATAGGAGAGGGGCATCCCCTCCCCATGGCCAGCGCACCATGGGAGGTGCCCCCACCTCTTTCTCATTCATGTGGAGGGAGCTCCACTCACATAAATTGCCCCTCCATTTTCTCCACTCAAAAATCCCACTCATATGTATTAAATTTCCACCAAATTTAATACAAATATCATTTAATAAAACTATTTTATTTATTTTATTCAGAATTTTGTTAATTACTTTAATTAACAAACATTCACATAAAACCCCCTACAATATTTCAATATCACATGCAGAATCAATTTCAGCAATTTCACCCGAAACAATTCTGGTGTCTATTGAAATAATTTCAGCGCTTTGTAATTCTTTCGTCTAGAACATATTTGCTCCAAATGGTGTTGGCAACCCTTAAGTGTGTCACCTTATGG
Organism: Avena eriantha; assembly: GCA_910589775.1. Taxonomy (NCBI): domain Eukaryota; kingdom Viridiplantae; phylum Streptophyta; class Magnoliopsida; order Poales; family Poaceae; genus Avena; species Avena eriantha. The sequence continues at coordinate 326,678,581 of OU342745.1, read as the reverse complement.
TTTTTGAATAATGCAGACATGATCGAGACCCCTCTTAGATCAATAATCAGAAGCAGGACCTGGAGATCCATACTGACTCCCACACATTCAACGATGACTTCTGTGATCGTGAGAACCTTTAACCATAGCAACTAAATCCCTTTTTCTCGCGATATATTACATGTCCGAGATTTGATCATCAGTATCTCAATACCTAGTTTGATCTCGTTACTGACATGCACTCTTTTCTCGTTCCCGTGATATAATATTCTAGTGATCACATCACTTGCTTGCAAGCTATCTTAATGTGATATCACCGAGAGGGCCCAAAGTATATCTATCCATCATCGGGATTGACAAATTACACTCTTGATCCATGAGCCTCAACATAACATCTTCGGAGTATCTGAACCCATCTTTATAGTCACCCTTTTACGGTGTGACGTTTGATGTTATCAAGTCACTCTTCCGATGTTAGCAATTCACATGATATCATGGTTTAAGGACTAAGATTACTTCGTATGATGTTATAGCAGTATAAACATAATGATTTTGATTGTAATGCTATACTTCGGATGAATGTTCATCACATCATTTCTCAAATGTTGTGACCTCGTTATTAACAACATCCAATGTCCATGACCAGGAAACCTTGATCATCTTGTTAATCAACGAGCTAGTCTATAAGAGAGGCATAACTAGGAACCTTTTATTTGTTTATTAAACACACAGGTGTTGACATTTCCAATCAATACAATTATAGCATGCAAAATAAAAATCTATCATATACAAGGAATACATAACAACAACTTTATTATTGCCTCTCAGGGCATATTTCCTTTAGTTCCTTATTAAGATCCCTCTTGGATGTGGTGTTTCATGGTTTCTGGTGGCTATGAATGTCAGATCTCTCTCTCGTCTTTGCTAGAGAGAAGTATTTGACGAGGCGGTCGCGATGGCGCCTGGTATGGGCGGACGGTACGGGCGGGCTCCGCCCATACCAATGGTCTTTAACCATACTGATGCCTCTTCTTTGATTGGTATTCTTCCAAGTGCGAAGGCAAATTCATAAAATGACTTTTATCACTTAGAAACATCATATAATTACATAGTATGATAACTCTAATTGATATGTTCATATATGACGCCATGATTTGGGATCCTCTTGAAACAAAAACAAAATAGCGCACATAGGCATGGTGAAATACAAAAATCCCTACTCTATTTATGTAAAAAACAAAAGGTAAATATGCTTCAATTTTGGACGCAGCAACTCCCCCAAGCTAGGATCTTGCTCGTCCCTGAGCAATATGGTGGCTTATGGACAAGTTCATCATGTTCATGAGAAACGAGTCGTTATAATAAATGAGTCATAAATTGAAGGAGTAATACATTATCGAATGTAGAGATACGTCGGGGGTATTACCATACCCTTACATATTATATAACTTAGAGGCTTCCACAACTTTTTCAGTATCAATGAAATTATAAGCTACTAGTGATTCAACATATCATATAATCACAGAGTTTAAAGATATGTAGCACTAAGTTCAGTAATGAAGATTCATGAACATTTTCCTTTTCTCTTTTTTTTAATGTTTGATTCTTTTGATAGCTGATTTCTTCTTCTCTTTAGATGCTTGTATGTTTATATTTTTACTTGCTCCCTTTTCTCTTTTTCTTTCCAGCAAGCTATTTGATCATGCTCACTACTTGAATGGCTTTTGAAAAATCTTAATTATAATATGCTACCAGAATTCTTCTTCTCATATCTTAATCAATACTTCTATTGGTGTGGAAGTCCGTAAAATTATGAAAGTTGTACAAGTATCACAACACTCAACCTAGTTCAATCATCCAATATAATAATCATGAATCAAACACAACTTCAATTATCATAAAGTCTCATAACTCAACGGATATAATTCTTCTCTTGAACAAAGGGAACTCGAAGTTGATGCAACTAATGCAAATTCAGAAATTTAAACCTAGCCATGCATGTAGAAGAGTAGATATGCAAAAACTGTAAGATAGATTACAAGGTTATCACAGATCTCCCAATCTTGGAATCAAGCCGGGTGGATTAAATAATCCCTTGCGATTACTCACTCCTTTTTGGGAGTAAAGAAGTCATCATATTCCTATTCTTCATCCGTCTTGAGGTTGCAGACTTGAGCAATACACGTGAATCGAGTAGACATCTCTATGATGCCGACACGTAATTCTTTGATTGCCTTGTTTAAAGTTCTCCTATCATCGACCATCTCCATAATGATCTTGGTCAGCAGTTGTACTCTACCATTGATGTCATTGACCTTCTTTTCGAGATTTTTGCCCATCATCCAGTAAGAATCAACTCCCTCCCCAATGGTCTCAACACAAGCCTTCAAAATATTTTCAAGGTTCTTGATCTTTTCTCGAATTTCATCTCGGTCTCCCCTTTTCTTAGAAGAGGTTTCCGGAGGTGATTTAAGAGAAGATCCATGAAGGTTATACCTATAGGGGTTGAGTGGAGATTCTCCTTTGTTCCTTCCTTGTTCCACGTGCCTGAGCATCTCCAATTTCTGCGGGAACATATCTTCCCAATTAGGGAGTGGAACCACTCGTGCAGATTCGTAGTTGGAGGAGGATTAAGTATCTCCTTCAGATCTCTCCTTCCTGGTTCGTCCTTTAGTGACGTGCTCCTTCTTGGCCTAGATCTGTTTAATATGAAAAGGCTGCATGGATCTTGAGTAATCAAGTGAGATCTAAGATTTCATTGTAAAGGCCAGAAATAAGTTCTAGATCCAAAATAAGATGGAAGGGAACGAGAAGGAAGAAAAAGTGCAAATTAAAAGCAAAATCAATAGGTTAAGGGGGCCAGAGTCGGCCGTGAGCTGCCGTACCGCGCCCCCTTATGGACTCCTTACCTCCTCTCTTTTTTTACGAGAATTAACAAGGAGGACACAGTACTTGTAACGACCATCGGTACAGGCGCGTCGGTCTGTACTGTCCGATCGTACCGAATCGAGCAGAATCGGCATTCGTATTCTGAACAGTTAACGACCAGTGGTATGTGCGCGTACGACCGTACGGTCCGCCCATACCAGGTCAAAAAACCATTTAGAATGACCAGAAAAACTGGACGAGTTCAAAGAAAAAGGTAGAATCAACCAAAAAGTTTGCAAGGTAGCAGAAGTAAGTAATTGACACTTCGTTACCTAGCTTTCGCTCAGTGTATTCTTTGGCTGGGATCAAAGATATCAATTCCACGGTGTTTACTTCACCAACTATATAATGCTTTAATCGCTGCCCATTAAGAATCTAGGATGAAGAAGAGGGCGTAATATTTTTCAGCCTTACCGCTCCCGATGGATATGCTTCTTCAACAACGTATGGCCCTTCCCACCTGGATTTCAATTTTCCGGCAAAAATCTTAAGTCTAAAGTTATAAAGAAAAACTTTATCTCCGGTTTTAAATCCCTTGCCCTCTAACTCATGCCACCTTTTAACATTTTTTAAATATTCTAGTGTTTTCATGAGCTTCATTCCTGAGTTCATCTAAAGCATGAATGTCCAAGAGTCGTTTTCCCCTGCAGTTTTAAAGTCAAAATTCATAGTTTTGATAGCCCATCGGGCCTTATGCTTGAGTTCTAATGGAAGGTGGCAATTTTTACCGTAAACCATTTTGTATGGTGTCATTCCCATGGGGTTCTTGAATGCTGTGTGATACGCCCACAATACATCACTAAGCTTCAAAGCCCGATCTTTTCTTGACCTATTCATCGTTTTCTGGAGTATGAACTTAATTTCTCTATTAGATAATTCCACTTGTCCAGTGGTTTGAGGATGGTAAGGCGAGGCTACCCAGTGGTCTACTCCATATTTTTGAAGTATCTTGTCAAAAGTTTTCTTCATAAAGTGAGTGCCACCATCAGTAATTAAAAATTGGGGTACTCCAAACCTGGCAAAGATGATGTCCTTGACCATCTTAATAGAAGTAGATGCATCTGCATGAGCTATGGGTATAGCTTCAACCCATTTAGTAACATAATCAAGAGCAACAAGAATATGAGTATAACTATTAGAGGGATAAAACTGGTCCCATAAAGTGCATTCCCCATACGTCAAATGGCTCTATTACTAAGTTATATTTCATAATCATTTCTTGTATTTTTCCTATGTTACCCATACGTTGGCAAGCATCACAATTTTTGACATATTCGTGAGAGTCTTTAACTAGTGTAGGCTAGTAGAAACCTGAGTGCAAGACTTTGGCTGCAGTGCGATTACCAGCGTGATGCCCACCGTACGGACTATCGTGACAAACTTTAAGGATATCTTTTGCCTCGTGCTTAGGTACGCATTTCCGGATTATCCCATCTATGCCATGCCTATATAGGTAAGGGTCATTCCAAAAGCAATGTTTTAAATCATTGAAGAATTTCTTTCTTTGATTGTAATCCATTCCTTTCGATAAAAATTTGCCTACTAGGAAATTACCATAATCTGCAAACCAAGGATCGCGAGGTTCTATAACTGCAAGATATTCACCAGGCATAGATTCATTAATGGGAATAGGATCCTCCATGATTCCTTCCATCTGTGACAAATGGTTGGCCATAGGGTTATCTTTTCCCCTCCTATCTATTCTCGGAAAGTCATATTCTTGTAGTAACAAAACCCATTTAATTAGATAGGGTTTAGCATCCTTCTCAGCTAGAAGATGTCTCAAAGCTTGATGGTCAGTATGAACTATTACTTTTGAATTGATGATATAGTGTCTAAACTTATCGCAAGAAAAATGACGGCTAGGAATTATTTCTTAGTTGTGGCATAGTTCCTTTGATCATCATTAAAGACACGACTAGCATATTGAATAACATTGAGATTAGGACCATCTCTTTGTCCTAAAATAGCCCCAATAGCATAATCACTAGCATCACACATAATTTTAAATGGTTCATCCCATTTGGGTGGTTGAATAACTGGTGTAGAAATTAGTGCATTTTTTAACTATTCGAAAGAATCATGGCAATCTCTATCAAAAGTAAAGAGAGTATCTTTATCTAAGAGACGAGTTAAAGGGGCGGCTATTTTAGCAAAATCTTTAATAAAGCGTCTATAGAAACCAGCATGTCCAAGGAAAATTTTCACCCCTTTTATATCTTGTGTAATTGGAAATGTTTCTAAGGTGGCTAAATTTGAACTATCAATCTTAATATTCTTTTCAGAAACTTTATGCCCGAAAACTATACCTTCCCTTACCATGAAGCGACAATGCTCCAAATTTAGTACCATCTTGGTTCGTTTACACCGCTGCAAAACTCTATTAAGATTATAGAGACATTGTTCAAAAGTAGTTCCATAGACAACAAAATTATCCATTAGAACTTCCATGGAACTTTCCACAAAACTGTCAAAAATCTTTAGAACACACTCTTGAAAAGTAGCAGCTGCATTACACAATCCAAAATGCATTAATCGATAAGCATAGGTTCCATAGGGACATGTGAAAGTAGTTTTTTCTTGATCTTCGGGATGGATAGCTATTTGAGAATAGCCGGAATATGCGTCAAGAAAATAAAAGTAAGAATTAGTGGACATACTTTCCATAATATCATTAATGAGGGGAAGTTGTTTATGCATTTTTATGGTTTCTTTATTCAACTTCCTAAAGTCAATACACATTCTAAAATCATGCTATTGTTCTAGCTGGGATTAATTCATCCTTATCATTATTAATTATTATTATGCATCCTTCCCTAGGTATGCAATGAGTTGGACTCACCCATTTACTGTCTGAAATTGGGTAGATGATACCTTTGATCCGGATTACGGATGTAGTATAGCTTCTTTTTCCCTAGTAGACCTAGGTTTATCGAATCCTCGGGAAGCAGATGCGTAGTGAAGTTACTTTAATGGACCTTCAGGAGTTTTAGAATTCCTTTTGTGTTTTTACCAGACCAAGAGTTTGTGTCTTTTTGTTGTTGTCGATGATGGAGAGAGAGGGCCTAGGGCGTTCGGTTTCACCTGTAGCTATGCAAAACATCTGATGGGAATAAAAGATAAAGATAAAGTATGCATATAATTGTTAGAGCAAGATAAATTATATGTGGGCAGTGCATCCATAATTCCTATTGCCTCCACAACCACTTATAGCAATAACCTACTAGTCTCATCCATAGAAGAAATATTACTAATTATATGAATAGTGATGTCACCATTAATCCCAAGTAAATCCCTCACATACAACCGTACTACCCCATCTGTCACTGGGGTTCCCAACCTGCAGATTAGTCATTACTCATACTCCCTATACCTAACTCAATCCTCGGGGTCTTGGGTACCTGACAAGTTCTTAGATTGAGGCAAGAAAGGATACAATAATCATCATGTCATACAAACTAATACATGATCCCATCTATGATAAATAACATGCACAAAAGCTACATGGCTAGGCCGAAGCCCTTAGCCCAAGGATAATTACTCACACATAGAGATGAGATCAAATATCATAAACATTGTAGAAAAAATCATGAGATTGATAGCAAATAGTCTTATAATGTCGCCAATCGAAGAAGAGATCTACTATTACAAGTGGTGGAATATGGCGATGGTGGTGGAAAGATTAGATCTAAGTCTATTCCTCCGACGGCTCAGCGGTGTTGTGGATGGAGATCTGGGGGTTGCTGATTGTTTTCTTCGAGCCCCCTTTTCTCATCACCCGAGGCTTCTTTATATAGGGGTATCTTCACGAAAGTTGTTCTGTTTGACCTAGAGGCGTCGATGGCAACTATACGGCTGGAACTATATGGCCAGAATTTTATTCCGGTCGTATATTTGGTCGTTAAAGCGTCTGCCTCCGACTCACGACTTCTGGTTTCTTCTGGTTATTGGAAATCTCGTATCTTCTACTTTAATATAGTGATTCCCATCATAAAACGTCATTATCTACGCAGGAAAAAATAGAAAGGAAGGATTGAATACCCCTTTGATTATTAGGCATTAGTGGAAGGGTTTAGAGAGACATTTCATCAAAAATATGAATAATATCTAGTTTAAATGTGGACATGGATGGTTATATTTCAGAGCCATCAACCTCCCCAAGCTTAAACTTGATCATCCTTGAGCAAGAAAACCAAATTGAAAAAGGAACTCAATATTTAAACAGAAATAACGAGATGATGATCTTACTCATGATTGGTAGTCTCATATTTCCTCCACTTCATAAATCTGAAAAACTTCAGCATAGATAGAGTAATGGCAAGCATATCATACGGGTTTTATGCATCCTTATAGCGCAACAAAATTATTGTTAACATGGATATTCAAATGAGTAAACTTTATTCCATGTCATGTAATCAACTCATAGGCTTGCCTTTGAACAATAATGTATAATCATGTAAATTGAGAGTGTGAGAGTTTTCATGAAAATCATATACACTAGAGTATCTCAATTCTCCCACATCAAGAAATCAAGACTTTTCAAGCACTACTTTTCTATTCATTGTCCTTCAAGAACTTCAGTTCTTGAGTAATTTAGAGCATGTCAAAAAAAATTAGTTTATCGGGCTGTGATGGACACTCGTGGCATCACTAAGGTTTTTGTTCCTTTTGCATAATGATTACTCATAATAGGCAGAGGAGTGATTCCATCATGAACATAGCTACTCGGGAGTGCCAAGAATCTTACCCACTATAGCATTGCTTCTACATGTGTTTAATCAACTCATAGCCGAAATCTAGGAGTTTCCTCCATGAAGATCGTTTGTAGGCCAGCGGAGTTGTTGGCATTCCATCAAGTTTGACACGTGTAAAGCTATATCATTCTTATGATTAACAAGTCAAACTTTGGCATGCTCAAAAAAAACCGCTAAACATTAATTCAATCGAACAAATCCTTTTAAAGAGATCTATCAAGTCAATCAACATTTTTAGTGGTGTTGAGTATCTCTAGAAATAAGCCTTCAAGACTAAGCACTACAACACCCAAGCCTTCAATTGTGAGACTTTTTCTTATTACAATTATTTAGTGATGTCTACACACTTCTATTATTGTAGACAGTTCTTGGGCCTCCAAGTGGAGACGTTTGTAGAACAGCAGCAAGTTTTCCTTAAGTGGATTACCCAAGGTTTATCGAACTCAGGGAGGAAGTGGTCAAAGGTATCCCTCTCAAGCATTCAAGATACAAGAAGTCTCTTGTGTCCCCAATGATACGTTGCTAACGTATCTATAATTTTTGATGTTCCATGCTTGATTTTATCTACTTTCTTATGTTTTGTTCCAACTTTGAGGTACTTTTTATACACTTTCTAGGACTAACCTATTAACAAGATGCCATAGTGCCAATTGCCTATTTTCTACTTTTTTGGTTCCAGGAAAGTCAGAAAATGAATATTCTTGGAATTGGACGGGACAAAAGCCAAAGTTGATATTTTACTGGAAGACTCACAGAGCCAGAAGACGATACGGAGGGGGGCCACAGGGTGGGCACACCACCCCTTGGCACGGGCATCCCTAGGCCGCGCTAGGGCATGGTGTGCCCCCCTGGCCGGCCACCGACCTTGCCCCTTCGCCTATAAAAGCCTACGGATGCAAAAACCCTAAATCGACAAGCCTCTAGCCACAAAAAGTTCCACAGCGCCACCGCCACTGAAGAGGAGATTCGGGGGACAGAAAGTCTCTATTCTAGCACCCTGCCGGGACTAGGAATTGCCCTCGGAGCCATCTCCATCGATCTCCACCACCATCTCCATCGCCGTTGCTGATTCCCATGATGATGAGGGAGTAAATCTTCCTCAAGGCTAAGGGTTCTACCGGTAGCTATGTGTTCATCTCTCTCTCTATGCATGATCATATTGTGATCATGATCTTTGTAATCAAGTAGATCTACCTTGCTACTCAAGTGCTTTAATAGATCTCTGCTCTCCCCATGTGTGTGAAAGTGATAGCGTGCACACCATGGTGGCACTTAGGCTAGAGATTGCAGATACTTGTTATGAGTTATATTTGGAGTTGGATGTCTCTATGAAATTGTGGTGTTCGAACCATCTAGTGCTCAAGGTGACAGTGTGGGGTTATCTAGATGGGGAAAGTGAACTTTGAGGAGTGTTGTTATAGCCCTACCATGGATTAGAGTGTCCAACCGGAGAGTAGTTCAGAGTAGTATCATAAAGAGAAGATATTTATATGAGAGTGTTCAATAGTGAAAGTATGAGCCCTAGGCCTTATTTCTAAGCATTGAAACACCATTTGCAACTAAATCTATTACATGTTTGCTTGCTTCCATCTTTATTTCAGTTTTCCTTTAGTCTCTTCCACGCGATCAAGCTATTTTCTAGCACCGTTACCACTTATAATTATCCATACCACTTGTATTTCACTATCTCTTCGCCGAACTAGTGCACCTATACACCTGACAAGTGTATTGGGTGTGTTGGGGACACAAGAGACTTCTTGTATCTTGATTGCAGGATTGCTTGAGAGGGAATACCTTTGACCACTTCCTCTCTGAGTTCGATAAACCTTGGGTAATCCACTTAAGGGAAAATTTGCTGCTGTTCTACAAACCTCTGCACTTGGAGGCCCAACAACTGTCTACAAGAATAGAAGTGTGTAGACATCAAGCTATTTTCTAGCGCCGTTGCCGGGGAGGTAAGGTAAAAGGTACTCACATCCTCCGGTGTGAGTGCTTGAAGTTATTTCCTTTAGATTCTACAATTTTGTCTTTTTGATTCTTGTTTTCACTAGTTAGGCTTAATGGATAACACCAACAAAATAAGAGAGCTTTTTAGTATTTTTCCTAAGTTAGAACATGAATTGTCTGAAAATAAAATTAAAACCCCATGGAACTTTCTTTGCATGCTAATAGCAATGTTATTAGTATGAATCTTTTGAACACCTTTGTTACTAATGCTATGGAAACGTCTAAGCTTAGGGAAGTTAGTTTCTATGAAAATGATCTTTTTAGTTCCCCATCTTTAAAGAAGAAAATTTGCTCTGATGATACTTTATCTCCCATATGTGGTAATTCTAATGATACTTGTGATATTTTATATCCACATACTGAAAGCATCTATTTTAAAATACCTATGAAAAATTGTTGAACGTGTTATGAACAACTTTTATTTGGGAGATGGAACTGTCCATCCTGGTGATCATTTACTCTTTATACATGAATTATGTGAGTTGTTCAAGTGTGCAGGTATTTCGATGAACCAAGTTAAGAGGAAGCTATTCCCTTTTTCACTTAAGGGCAAAGCAAGGGAGTGGTATGAGCTACTAGATGATCCTCATCATTTGGAGTGGAAGGAACTTGAATCTCTCTTTTACTCTAAAATTATCCTCCTCATGAAATTCATAAAGATAGGAATTACATTTATAATTTTCATCCACATGATGGAGAAAGTATTGCCCAAGCATGGGGGAGATTGAAGTCACTAATGCTCAAATGTCCCATTCATGAGTTCCCCAGTAATATTGTTATTATTAATTTCTATGCAAGGCTTTCAGGACATTACAAGGACTATCTAGATACTTGTTTAGAGGGATCCTTCACAAGTAAGGAGGTCAAAGCTAAGTGGGATCTTCTTCAAACAATTCAAAGCAATACCGAAGATTGGGATAACAACAAAGGTAAAGAACCAGGTATAAACATTGAGTATGATTGCATTAAGTCTTTCGCTGAAACTGCTGATTTTCAAGAGCTTGGTGCTAAATATGGTCTTGATCCTCAAATTCTTATTGATTGTTTTAGAGCCTTGTCTTATCATATTAATGCTCCTAAAGAAAAATGGGACATGTATCATGAGCCTTTTCAAGACACTTGCATGGAAAAAGAAATTGTTATTAATGATAGCAATAAACATGCTCAAACCTCTGAAAGTACTATTTCTTATAAGCATGTTAATTTTTGTGGAATACATAGACCTTGTGAGAATAATCAAATTGAAGAATAATATTGTATCACCCACAGGAATGAAAAAACTAGAACGTGGTATAGGGATCTAAATGATCTTGGTAAAAAAGTTTGTGCCCTCTATCCTTTTATTTGTGAACTTTGCTTTGAAGTGGGTCATTTCAATTTTCAATGTTCAGGCCATAATAATAACCCTTCTAATCCAATGAGTACTGCAAGTTTGTATTGTGATGACATGATCACTCCTAATCAGCATGATGAACTTACATTATTTTTGGGGTGTGAAGAGTTATCAAGAAAAACCTCTTTGGTAGATATGAGTGCTTTTGATATGAATAGTGTCCTGCATGGTTGTCATCTTTATTGTGTTGATAATTTCCACACAAATACCTACATACAAAATATTATAGAAGATGAGATTTTACCAAAATATGATAGGACTAAATGTGTTTTGATCTTATTAATGAAAATAAGGAATTATCCAAAGTTTCTTATATTGTCTCTAACAATAAACCAGGGTATATGGAGAAGCTTCCTTTCAAGCCTCTCCCTCCTAAAGAGAAGAAGAAAAAGAAGAAGAGGAGGAGTAAAAGGAGAGAGGAAACAGTATTTCCCCTAAGCATGTTGCTCCTATTATAGTTTTTGATGAGTCTGAACTTGATGATGTTCCTATGCCTATTACCTATAGTAGTAATCATGATTGGGAAAAGCACACTACTTTGGATATTGAAAATCTCTTCGATATCAATTCTGAAAATGATAATTTATGTACAATTAGTGCTATCCATGTTCCTTCCAATGATGATACGTTTACAAATGAATACACTTTGGAAGATAACTATTATATTGCTTATGATGATACTATACCTCCAATATATGATGATTTTAATGATGAATATGATATTTTCAGTCCACCTACTATTGAGGAGGAAATTAATTATGATTACAATATGCCTCCTATATTTGATGATTATGGTGATGAGAATAATAATGATAGCTATTTTGTTGAATTTGCTCCCACTACAATTAATAAGAATGACTATGTTTATGTGTGGAGTATTAATTCTTTTATGCATGTGGCTCATGATAAGAATGTTTTATCTGATAGTTATATTGTTAATTTTATTTATGATTCTACTGAAAGTTATTATGAGAGAGGGAAACATGGTTTTATGTATCTCAACAATATTAAGTTTCCCCTATTTATGTTGAAAGTCTTGAATTGCACTTGTTTTGCTTTCCTATGCTTGTTGCTTTGTTCTTTCATGACTTGTTTCTTTACAAGATTCCTATGTATAGGAAGTGGGTTAGACTTAAATTTGATTTGAATTTGCTTCTTGATGCTCTCTTTTACTTCAATTCATATTTCTTATGTGAGCATCTTTTCAAACTATCATGCCTAACTTAAAGGCGTTAAAGAAAAGTACTTATTGGGAGATAACCCAAAAGTTTTAGATGAGTCTTGGAAGTTATTACCTCTATAATAACCGCTCCTTATCCTTTTTATTTGCTTTTTGTGCCAAGAGTAACCTCTAATGAGAGAGAAGTAATGTCAGGGAAAGTTGTTGTCCCGAAACATATTTTTGTTCTTCACCGTCAAAATTCGTGTAAAATCTCTATACCTTAGTTTGAGGCGTGAATTTTTGTGCTTCTGACCCATGTTGTTATATAACTTTCGTTAATTCAACACTTTTTGATTTGAGCAACATAAGGTCTTCGAAACAAATCGTTTTTACCTGCTGGTCTGTTTTGACAGATTTCTGCCATTATTTGCATTTGCTTCTTGTTGGATCCTTTTTGAGTTCTTTTGGGGAATTGAGCTTTTTGAGGGAAATGCTACAGTAGCTTTTGTTTTAATGGAACTTTTATTGGTGTTCAAACTGAACCAAAAGACTTATTATCTTGAGTGCACTAATGTTGCTAATAAAGATTGTGTGAAGTTTTGTATGAAGAAAATTTTCAGGTATATGGAAGGAGTGAGTAATGAGATGAAGAATGGACTAAAGATCAAGCTTGGGGATGACACCCCATGTCACCCCAAGAAATATCCAAGAAGTACAAGCGTCAAATCTTGGGGATGCCCAAGGCATCCCCTTCTTTAACAATAAAAATCTCAGGTTTCTTCCAAACACTTCATTTTTATTGTTTCATGCACAATTGTGTTGTTCTTGGAGCATCTTTGTTTTCGTTTTTGGTTTAGTTTTCTTGGTTTCCGTAATTTGCTTGAATAAGTTGGTTGGATCCCAACACACTTCTTTTGGAGAGAGACACACCCTATTATTCATTGTTTAGAACACTCTAATTTTCATTCTTATTGTTTTGTGAGTGTTCTCTTTTGCTAGCACTGGGTTTAGCCTTAGTTTTCTTGTGCTTTCAGCTTAGAACTTTGGATTTGTGAGACAAGCTCACTGATCTTTATTTATTATTATCTTTATGAGTTCTTTCAAATAAGTTGGTTTGGTGTTAGAAGAGAGTAGAAAGCTTCATGCTTTAGTGGTACAAAAGGGAGCTTGTTTTGACTGTGGCTTAGACTTTATCATGTCATGCTTGATATTGTTTTGGCTCTGTGCTTAGTGATTTTTTATGTAGCATGACATGTTACAAATAATTGAGATTGCTTAATGTGCCTTGAAAGAATCATGCGTTGTTTTAGCATATTAAAGCATAGTATTGTGGTATTCTCCTTTGATGCTTTATTTGGGTTGGCTTGGCGCATGCTCACACCATGTTATGACTATCCCAAGTCACCATAGCCCTGATGATCCTTTAGTTTTCGACTTGTAATATCACTTTATGCTTTAATCAATGATGTTTTGTCGCTTTGCATGAATATGGCCATTATTGCTCTCTTAGTTGGTCGCTCCCAGTCTTTTGCTAGCCTCCATAACCAAGTATGAGTTCCACTCATGCATCCAACTCCAAATAAAACCAAGTTATTCCAGAGAGTCCACCATACCTACCTATTAGCATTTCCTATTCCAAGTATATCCATGTTTTTATCTACCTTCCAAATTAAACTTGTTATGTGAAAATTAGTGATTAAAGCTCTCACAAACTTGATGGCACACTTTACTTTTCTTGCATTTAATAAACTTGAACCATTGGGTACATCTTTGTTGCGTATATGCTTGCGCTTTAGAAGTTGAAGTTAGCAGAATGATGTATCATGGGGAACGCTTTCAACATTGCACTTGCACTTTGTACCCCGTTGATATCATGTTCTTTTGCTTATGCATCCCGGCGGTGTGAAATAAAAGTGGAACTTGTAAGATCATGGAGTTTGTATGTGTGTTAGAGAAACGCCTGGGCCGCTAGCCTAAGCCATGCCTAATCATGGTGGAAACTTGCAGCATAACCATAATGAGCACTCTATGAAGCATCCTCAATAAAAACCTATGCAAATAGCAAATAAAAAGATCACTGAGATGCTCATTGTCTGCTTGCCTTGTCATTTTTATTATGAGATAGCTCATGTATCATGTGCAAGGGGTACCCCGTTGGCAGTTCTCTATGATACATATGTACTTACAATGACAAGAGCTTATTTGTGACTAATTTTGAGTAGCATGAGGTTCGGTCTTCGTAAGTAAGGGGCATGAGATTTTGTATTATAACTTGTCAAGCATATCCTCTTAGTTGTGTCGCTTTAACCTTAATCACTTCAAGGTGCTTATGATAGGCGCAATGAGAGCTGAAAGCTAATAAGTACCATAATTTTTGGAATCTCTTTATGAAACTTGAATCTCTACTTCCTTCTATGAAGGCCTTTCTTTTACTTTTATGTTGAGTCTCCACCTTCTATCTTTATGCACCTACTTTGAGAGCATAGTGAACATTCTTAGTTCTATGTGCATTGTCCCAAGACTTGTTGATTGATTCATAACTTGATATTGCTTGTTCTTAAACTACTTGTATCTAGTCATTCTTATGAACTTTGAAGGTGTCCTATGCATTTATGTTTGCTACTCTATGAGGGACAAGCTGAATGCCACAATGCTATGTTTTCTTTATGTGAAACAAACAAACATCTTGCAAAGCATTGTTATTCATGAATCTTTTGTTTGTGCCTTTTCATGTTTCAACATAGTTGCTATGTCTCATTGTTAGAACTTTATCTTTCATGCTATGTTGAAGTACTATGATCCCAGCTATCCATGTTTTATAAATGGTTTGATCAAGATTGTGATGGTGCATGTCACCTAAAAAATTATCCTTTCTTTTTATCACTTACCTACTCGAGGACGAGCAAGAGTTAAGCTTGGGGATGTTGATACGTTGCTAACGTATCTATAATTTTTGATGTTCCATGCTTGGTTTTATCTACTTTCTTATGTTTTGTTCCAACTTTGAGGTACTTTTTATACACTTTCTAGGACAAACCTATTAACAAGAGCCATAGTGCCAGTTGCCTGTTTTCTACTGTTTTTCGTTCCAGGAAAGTCAGAAAATGAATATTCTCAGAATTGGACGGGATAAAAGCCAAAGTTGATATTTTACCGAAAGACTCATGGAGCCAGAAGACGAGACAGAGGGAGGCCACACCACCCCTTGGCACGGGTAGCCCTAGGCCGCGCCAGGGCATGGTGTGGGCCCCCTGGCCAGCCATCGACCTTGCCCCTTCGCCTATAAAATCCTCCCGATGCAAAAACCCTAAATCGACAAGCCTCCAGCCATGAAAAGTTCCGCAGCGCCGCCGCCACCAAAGAGGAGATTCAGGGGACAGAAAGTCTCTGTTCCGGCACCTTGCTAGGACGGGGAATTGCCCCTGGATCCATCTCCACCGATCTCCACCACCATCTTCATCGCCGTTGCTGATTCCCATGATGATGAGGGAGTACATCTTCCTCAAGGCTAAGGGTTCTACTGGTAGCTATGTGTTCATCTCTCTCTTTATGCATGATCATATTGTAATCATGAGCTTTGTAATCAAGTAGATCGACCTTGCTACTCAAGTGTTTTAATAGATATCTGCTCTCCCCATGTGTGTGAAAGTGATAGCGTGTAGACCATGGTGGCACTTAGGCTAGAGATTGCAAATACTTGTTATGAGTTATATTTGGAGTTGGATGTCGCTATGAAATTGTGGTGTTTGTTGGAACCATCTAGTGCTCAAGGTGACAGCGTGGGGTTATCTAGATGGGGATGTGAACTTTGAGGAGTGATGTTATAGCCCTACCATGGATTAGAGTATCCAACCGAAGAGTAGTTCCGAGTAGTATCATAAAGAGAAGATATTTATATGAGAGTGTTCACTAGTGAAAGTATGATCCCTAGGTCTTGTTTCTAAGCATTGAAACACCGTTTGCAACTAAATCTGTTACTTGTTTGCGTGCTTCTATCTTTATTTCAGTTTTCCTTTAGTCTCTTCCATGCCATAAAGCTATTTTCTGGCACTGTTACCACTTATAATTATCCATACCACTTGTATTTCACTATCTCTTCGCCGAACTAGTGCACCTATACACCTGACAAATGTATTGGGTGTGTTGGGTACACAAGAGACTTCTTGTATCTTGATTGCAGGATTGGTTGAGAGGGAATACCTTTGACCACTTCCTCCCTGAGTTTGATAAACCTTGGGTAATCCACTTAAGGGAAAACTTGCTGCTGTTCTACAAACCTTTGCACTTGGAGGCCCAACAACTGTCTACAAGAATAGAAGTGCGTAGACATCACCCAACACCCAATACACTTGTCGGGTGTATAGATGCACTAGTTCGGCAAAGAGATAGTGAAATACAAGTGGTATGGATAATTATAAGTGGTAACGGTGCCAGAAAAGAGCTTGACGGGTAGGAAGAGACTAAAGGCAATCTGAAATAAAGATGGAAGCAAGCAAACATGTTACAGATATAGTTGCAAACGGTGTTTCAATGCTTAGAAACAAGGCCTAGGGATCATACTTTCACTAGTGAACACTCTCATATAAATATCATCTCTTTATGATACTACTCTGAACTACTCTCCGGTTGGATAACTCTAATCCATGGTAGGGCTATAACAGCACACCTCAAAGTTTGCTTTCCCCATCTAGATAACCCCACACTATCACCTTGATCGCTAGATGGTTCCAACAAAGAATATAATTTCATAGAGACATCCAACTCCAAATATAACTGATAACAAGTATTTGTAAACTCTAGCCTAAGTGCCACCATGGTGTGCACGCTATCACTTTCACACACATGGCGAGAGCCAGAGATCTATTAAAGCACTTGAGTAGCAAGGTTGATCTACTTTATTACAAAGCTCAGGATCACAATATGATCATGCATAAAGAGAGAGATGAACACATAGCTACCGGTAGAACCCTTAGCCTCGAGGAAGATCTACTCCCTCATCATCATGGGAATCAGCAACGGCGATGGAGATGGTGGTGGAGATCGATGGAGATGGCTCCGGGGGCACTTCCCCATCTCGGCAGGGTGCCGGAACAGAGACTTTCTGTCCCCCAAATCTGCCCTTCGGTGGCGGCGATGCTGCGGAAGTTTTCGTGGCTAGAGGCTAGATTCTTTAGGGTTTTCTCATCGGGAGGCTTCTTATAGGCAAAGGGGCGATGTAAGAGGGTGGACCAGGGGCCCACACCACCTAGTGGCGCGGCCAGGGAGACCCGCGCCACCACATGGTGTGGCCAGCCCCTGGCCCCTCTCCGTCTCGTCTTCTGGCTCCGTGAGTCTTCCGGTGAAATATCGCCTTTGGCTTTTGTCCGGTCCAATTCCGAGAATATACATTTTCTGGCCTTTCTAGAACCAAAAACAGAAGAAAACAGACAACTGCACTATGGCATCTTGTTAATAGGTTAGTTCTAGAAAATGTGTAAAAGTACTCCAAAGTGTGGAAAAAACATAAGAAAGTAGATATAAAACAAGCATGGAACATCAAAAATTATAGATACGTTTGCAACGTATCATTTAGCAATTTTTAGGAAAGACTTGGTTAATTACGAGAGCTAGAACAAAACATACCCAACTAAAAACCCATGCAAATGAAAAATCTTACTACAATACAAAGACTCACTCCACCAATATAACATCTCAACATTTACTACTAACTAGCATGGGTTTCTCAGACTTCAAAACTGGAGAGTCATATGGCATACCTCTCATGTTTGGTTCCACTTCTCTCTTCCTTTTTATTTGTTTCTTGGAAACTCGAAGTCGATCACTCTCCTGCAAATACATGAGAACCTCGAGGCGGAAAGAAAAGAAAGAGGGAAAATAAAAAAAATGGAGATATTTTTTTGTTGTTTTTAAGAGAGGGAATTTAAAGAATAGAAAATTAGCGGCAAAGCTTGGCTAGAAAATCTCAAAAGAAAATAGAAAGAACTAAAAATAAATTGTTGGGGAAACCAACACGAGTGCTTATAAACTCAAATAAAAACATAACCACGAAATAAATAAAAGCAAATGAACACCAAATAAAGATACATGAGGAAACTTACCCAAGCTTAGGCTTTTGCAAGCCCTTCAAATCATTGTGGTGGTGGGAAAAGGTCATTACTCCAGTTTACAAATTGAGTTGAGAGGTTACTAGTTGTTCCTCGGAGCTTTAAAGAGAGGCTATGCATCCTCTCTACAGTCCCTCCAAGTTCTTGGAAATCTTGGTATGTAGCGAACCGGGTTGATGGTTGCTCCTCTTGATGAGGGACTTCTTGCTCCTCTTCTTGGTACTCATACTCATCTGGAATCTCCTCCCCGGGTTGGTGTTGCTAAACCTGTAAGTCATATAGCAAACGTCCTTCCTCGATAGAGAAAATACCATTAGACATAGGAGGGGGTAGATATGCCTAGCTCTAGCAGTATGCAAGTAATAAACACCACCTCTCCTAGTGAGCATTCCACAAGCCTTTAAAGTAGAGAAACCAACACGTCGCTCCCCTAGCATAGGCTGCAACTCACCTAGGTCGATGCCTAGGGCAGTGGCAAACATGGTGATGATGCATCCACCTGTGATCGGTCCTTGGCTCTAGGAGGATTGGTGCTCCAGGTAGCGCACAAGGATTGCACCTAAGTTGAGTGACAAGTCACAGTTGATGTAAGCAGGCTTTGTGAGTACTAAGATGTCCTCCTCATTGAGTATTGTGAACTCGTTTCTTACTTGCAAGGTGTTAGCAATAACATAGAACAAACAACAAATTGTAGTATGTTGAATATTCTTCCCCTTGCTTACTCTAGTAGTAAAACTCATTCCATTATAGTATTGTTCGGGGAAAGCATTTAAGCCAGTAAAGGATGCGCGTAAGGCATTAACATCATTGTTTGGGAAATTAAAACATGCGCACCATTCATCTAGTATTAAAGTGTAGTTGTTGTTCATAAGTCGGAAAGAAATCATGTCCTCTTCTTACTATAGTTTAACATTGCTTTGCAACGAACTTAGGAATTCAATGGTTAACTGGCGATAAGTAGGCACATCATTGTACACAAAGTTTTGCAGGCCAACTCTATTGCAAAGTAAATTGACGTCATTAGAAATACCGAGTTGGTTCAATATAATGGGGCAAGCCCACTTGGTGTCCTTCACTTCGCGGTTCTTGATCTTGTTGAAGCGATCACGCTGGAGCTCATTCCTGAACCGTATCCCCATGCATTCTTGAGTGATAGCCTGAGAAGCGCTAGCGGCGGCACGAGCACGAGTTTGGTTCCTTGTGTTCATCATCTAAAACACTAAAGGAAGACAAAATAAAACTTTTTGATCCAACAATAGTACGTATAACATATTCCTCATTATAGCACACTAAATAATCTCCTCAAAATAAAAATCTAGGCAAGAGAATCATGATAATTAGTTCATAGTAGGTCTCACCCTAGATTGATAATGACAATAGATCAAAAATGAATTTGCAAAAAGTAATTGGAGGATCGGAGGAGAAACATACTGTAGATCACTTGTGTGCGAGGAAATCGAACGAAATTGAGTTGAGGTGAGGATCTCTTGAGGTTTTGAGAGAGTTTGGAGGTAGAAATAGAAAAAGGATTGAAGTTTTGGAGTTGGAGGTACCTTCCCATGCGATTTTGTGGTCGGCCGGAACAATGTGTTTCCGCCGTATAGTTGGCCTGTTGTCAAAAGTTTTAGCATTTACACCTTGCGGCGCGGCTATACGGCCGAAACTATACCACCAAAACAATATGTTCCCACCATATAATTGGTCATCAAATCATCTGTACCTAGGAAAAGAATTATACAAAGGCATCGATATCTATACGACCAGAACTATACGGCCGGATTTTTTATTCCCGTCGTATAGTTGGTCGTTAAACCGTCAGTACGTGGAAAAGAATTTGTACGAAAGCACCGGTATCTATACGACCAGAGCTATACGGCTGGAATTTTTATTCCCGCTGTATAGTTGGTCTTTAAATAGTCAGTACATATCAAAGAAAAATTATTGATGGCAGAAATATCTATACGACCGGAACTATACGGCCGGATTTTTTATTCCTGCCGTATAGTTGGTCGTTAAACTCTCTGTATGCATCAAAAAAAATTGTTTTCTTCGAAAATTATTTCTTATCCTGTAACTTAGTGGTATACCTTGTTTTTGACAGAAAATTGACAGTAAATATTGTCGACCAACAACAACATAAATAAAGCAGGATTTTTAAGTACTACCGAACTTCTTCTCCTCAAATGGAGTTTTCTAGCACTCTTTATTAAACATAAACTAAAACTTAAAACTTAACTCAAAACTTTATTTCACATGGGTTGCCTCCCATAGAGCGCTCTTTTATGGTCAATAGCTTGACCTCAATATTGCTCACTTAGGCCAGATGAGTGGAACACCCACTCCAAAGTAGTTGGCCTTCAAAGTGATGGCCTCCTTTTCATCATGCCTCGCTTTCTTCTTCCTAGGGAAATGAATAACAAAAGGATCCCGCAAAGGCAATTGACGCTTCACGTTCCCTTCATGTAGATTAATCAAAGCCTTTATAGTTCTTCAAAAGGATGGCCTAGTATAATAGGAGCAGTAGCATCTTCAGGCATGTCAACAATAACAAAATCAATAAGAGTATGACAGCCTTTAATGTATACTAAAGTATTCTCCTTAATACCTACAGCTTGTTTGTAGGTAGAATCTGCTAGATGCAATTTTAACTCCGTGGTCTCAATAGAGCTAATATTTAACTTGTTAAAAAGACTCTTTGGAATTGTTGAGACGGTTGCACTTAGATCACAAAGTGCAGCTATCTCATTAGTCCCAATTTTAATCTTAATAGTGGGCTCAAATATGTCATCAAGCTTCACAGGTAATTTTTTAGCAATTTGCTTATATTCTTCCTCAAGCTCGTGTACCTTTATTGCTACCTGATTAACGAAGTGTTGGTACATAGCTTCCTCATTACCTTCACTTACCAGAATCTCAACGCTGATCCTTTTTACGAGATCTTCAACGGTATAGCTTGTTGAAGGAGCATTACTATAATCAAGTTCTTCAGGCTCCTCCCTTTGGATTCTCATTATCTTGAGGTCTTCAACAAGATTGGGCTCACCTTTACCTACAAATTTAGCTAGAATGAGAGTTTGACTCTCGGTTATCTTACCTAGATGTGCCTCAACAATCCTCGTTCTTTCTTGGAGGGCCCGCAAATCATTTCTCAAACTTATAGCTTGGTTAGATAATTTACCAAGCATAGCATCATGGTTATCCATTATTTTAAAAAGAATATTGTTTTGTTCATTTTGTGAGTCTATAAAAGACTTAAGTGTTTCTTGGAGACTACCATTACTAGTTCCCATATTATTATTAGAGTTACCTGCAGGATTAGAATAGTGTTTCTGAAAATTAGGATTATAATTCTTCTTCCAAGCAGGGTTATAATCATTACGAGCTATGAAGCCTATTTCTTCAATATTTTTTCTGGGATAGCTCTTACCTGGGTTTCCTTACCTTTCACGGCTAATATGAGCTCATCCAACTTAGCATTGAGTTCTTCATTTTCTTGTGGTGAGACGGAGTTCACCTTCTTCGTGTTTGATCTTTCCACATGCCATTGGGCATGGTTATCTTGCATATTGTCTAGCAGATGCTTTGCTTCGGTAAAATGTTTACCCATGAATGTTCCTCCAGCTGTAGTATGAAGTATAGACTTAGACACAAGGTTAAGAGTATTATAAAATAAATAGAGAATTAACCAATCTTCCATCCCATAGTTGGGACAGTTTTTTAAGCATTCTTTCATCCTCTCCCATGCAAGCGATAGTGGCTCACGCTCTTCCTATCTAAAACCAGTAATATTAGATCTTAGTTGCATAGTCTTTACAGGTGGGAGAAATTTAGTTATAAATAAAGAAGTACATCCCACCCATAATGTAATAGTATTTTTAGGCAAAGGTAGCAATCATTCTTTTGCTCTCCCTCTAAGAGAGAAAGGAAATAAACACAATTTGACCGCATCAAGGTCAACATCTTTTATGCGATATCCCATATTTTAGTGAAAGTATTTAAGTGCATACTTGCGTCCTCAACAATAGAGCCTCCAAATTGATTATGTTGAACCAAACTTAAATAATGGGGCTTAATTTCATATTCATTAGCAGTAATTGTTGGCTGAGTAATAGGAGTACACAAATAATCATTGTTGGGAGTAGCAAACTCCCCAAGCTTATTTTCAGCCATAGCTCCTATGTTTTTGGGTTTTCTTAAACAAAGACTTATAATAGTAAGAAGAAGAATTTAAAGACTAACTAATTATTTTGGTTTTCCAAATAAAGTCTGAAAGCAAACTAAAAATTAAAAACAAGAATTAAAACTAGCAATCTTCCTACTAACCTCACCAGGGTAGCTATTGCTTCCCCGGCAACGGCGCCAGAAAAATGGTTGATACCTTCTATCTGGATTACAGATGTAGTATAGCATCTTTTTCCCTAGTAGACCTAGGTTTATCGAATCCTCGGGAAGCAGATGCGTAGTGAAGTTACTTTAGCGGACCTTCGGGAGTTTTAGAATTCCTTTTGTGTTTTTACCGGACCAAGAGTTTGCGTATTTTTGTTGTTGTTGATGATAGAGAGAGAGGGCCTAGGGCATTTGGTTTCACCTGTAGTTGTGCAAAACATCTGATGGGAATAAAAGATAAAGATAAAGTATACATGTAATTGTTAGAGCAAGATAAATTATATGTGGGTAGTGCATCCATAATTGCTATTTCCTCCGCAACCACTTATATCAATAATCTACTAGTATCATCCATAGAAGAAAGAGAACTAATGATATGTATAGTGACGTCACGTTTAATCCCAAGTAAATCCCGCACATTCAACCGTACTACCCTTTCTATCACTAGTGTTCCTAACCTGCAGATTAGTCATTACTCATACTCCCTATACTTGGCTCAATCCTCGTGGTCTTGGGTACCTGACAAGTCCTTACATTGAGGCAAGAGAGGATACAATAATCATCATGTCATAAAAACTAATACATGATCTCATCTATGATAAATAACATGCACAAAAGCTACATGGCTAGGCCGAAGCCCTTAGCCCAAGGAGAATTACTCACACATAGAGATGAGATCAAAGATCATAACCATTGTAGCGAAAATCATGAGATTGATAGCAAATAGTCTTACTGTGTCGCTAATCGAAGAAGAGATCTACTATTACAAGTGGTGGAATATGGTTATGGCGGTGGAGAGAATAGATCTAAGTCTATTCCTCCGGCGGATCGACAGTGTTGTGGATGGAGATCTGGGGGTGGCTGATGGTTTTCTTTGAGCGCCCTTTTCTCATTGCCCGATGCTTCTTTATATAGGGGTCCCTTCACGAAAGTTGTTCTATTTGACCCATCGGTGTCGATGGCAACTATACGGCCAAAATTTTATTCCAGTCATATAGTTGGTCGTTAAAGCGTCTGCCTCCGACCCATGACTCCTGGTTTCTTCTGGTTGTTGGAAATCTCGTATTTTTGACTTTAATGTAGTGATTCCCATCATAAAACGTCATTATCTGCACATGAAAAATAGAAAGGAAGGATTGCATACCCCTTTGATTATTAGACATTAGTGGCAGGGTTTAGAGAGATATTTCATCAAAAATATGAACAATATCCAGTTTAAATGTGGACGTGGATGGCTATATTTCAGAGCCATCAGTAGAGAATACCATTGTCCAACATACGAATTACTTCCTTTCTTACTACCTCTTTCATTTTAGGATTTAACCTTTTCTGATTATCAACAATTGGTTTAGCATCTTCAACCATAGATATCTTGTGAGTTACTATGGTGGGATCTATACCTTTTATGTCATTAAAAGTGTATCCAAAGGTTTCTCATTATTTGACAAGTACTTCTAATAATTTCGTGCTTTCATCTAGAGACAACTTATCATCTAAAATTACTGGGCATTTACCTTCCTTATCTAAGAATTCATACGTGAGTCCTGGAGAGAGAGGTTTTTAAACAATAGGCGATAGATCCTCGTCCCCTTTTCTTTCCAGTTCTTCATAATCATCCCTGAGACCTGGCTCGGCCTCCGGTGCGTTGTTCAGGATTTCATCCAAATCTTCTTTTGCAGAGTTGGTGGCAAGGGAATCATCACTCATCAAACTTCTCTCTGATTCAGATTGTGGTGTGTAAAAATAGATTGCTGCCAATTCCTCAATAGTCTTTTCCTCCTTAATCTCAACTTTCTTCTAATAAGGTAGTCTCGTGAATTGACTGTAGTTTATTTCTACAGTTTCTTGACCAAGCTGCAAAGGTAAAGCCTACTTTTTGTTGTCAATATCAATGTTCATAGAGTTGTAAAAATGATTACCAAAAATCACTGGGAAACTAGGGTCCAAATGTATTTCGATAATATGAAAATCAACTGGATACACAAAAGTCCCAACAAAAATGCAAACATTGCAGAGTATCCCGCGAGTAGGATGCAAAGTTCGATTATAAAACATAAAAGTAGCTTCTGATGGCTCAAGGTAAGATTCATCTAGGTGATCATGCAATTCTGCATAAATAGTGTAAGGCATGATGTTTATTGAAGAACTCAAGTGACAGAATCCTACATAAGTGATCCCTCCTAAACAAAAAGGAATTTTCTGCTGACTTCTATTCTTATTATGAAGCTTTTCTCCTATCATTTTGGAGGATTCTTGACACACCATTATCACTTCTTCCTTGAACAATTCGGGTTCCAAAAGTTCTTTTACTATCCCAATATTTTCTTTAATGGCTCCCAAGATTAAAATTCCCCAGCAATTTTTCTACCTTTCCCGAAGCTAGAAACCTTTTTAAACAATTATACTCTATGGGATTCTCCTTGTTAAACTCTGCCTCACAAGAGGCTTTCTCTATCCTATTCACTGTATCTAGCAAGTTCCATGCCCTCTCAACACTGAATTCGGTGAACGACCCATTGGTAAGGGAATCGAGTTCATTTCTATTATTATAATTCAAACCTGCGTAGAAGGTGTGTATCACTAGCCAAGGTGGGAAATTATGATGGGGACAACGATCAAGCAACCCCCCCCCCCCCAAATCTTGTATACCCTTCATGCAAGCTTTCTTCAGGTTTTCCTTTAAAATTCATAAACATGCACCTTGCGCCAAGAGTTTTTGTCCTAGGAAAGTAATCAACTAAGAATAGAGAGGCCAGCCTCTCCCAGGAGTTAGTAATTTTTTTAGAACTTTGGATGTACCAAGAACGGGCCTCATCAATGAGAGTTTTAGCAAAGAGAGCAAACTTAACCTCATCCTCAGTTTGTAAATTGAGGTGGAAAGTCCCACAAATATCTTCAAAGAATCCTACATGCTCATACGAATCTTCCTTACCACCTCCTACAAATTTCTTTGCATGCAATAGATCCAAAAAACATGGGGTCAATATCATACCCTCCTGGGTTATTGGATTTTAAATAAGCGTCATGGGCAGACCGGAATTCCTTACAGCCTCAAGCTGTATTATATGTTGGTACTCGCCCATAATGTATCACCTAAAACTAATAAACAACTTTAGTAAAACAATAAGTAAAATAAGTAACTAAGAACAAAGACCAAAAGAGCTTAGCTCCCCGGCAACGGCGCCCGAAAATAGCTTGATGACTACAAGTACATAGACCAATTGTAGCTAGTTTCGAAGTAAAGATATCGAACCCACAGAGAGCTATTGGTAAAGGTCTTTAT
This sequence comes from Avena eriantha, assembly GCA_910589775.1. Taxonomy (NCBI): domain Eukaryota; kingdom Viridiplantae; phylum Streptophyta; class Magnoliopsida; order Poales; family Poaceae; genus Avena; species Avena eriantha. The sequence continues at coordinate 326,652,585 of OU342745.1, read as the reverse complement.
GCCCCTTGTTACTCTCTACCAAAGTATATTTGTAAGTTGTCTTTGATCTCAAGTAAAGGGTGTTTGAATGGTTTATGGTTGTTTGCAGAAAAGTAATTAAAACAAGTAAAAGAAAACAAATAACAAGTTTGTGTGAAAGTGTGGTTAAACTCAATAGGGCTAAAACGTTCTCGGGGATGTAGGATACACCACTAGCATAGTATTATTGTTATATGTAATCAAGATAACATACTCCTTGTTTCATGACATGTGTGGAGAGATCCCCATAATAAGATGTTCATGACAAGGCTCGTAGGAAGCCACTTTGTTGAGCCAAGTGTGAGGTCACCTAGAAATAACCACTGCGATATATGAGAGAAATCACCCATACAAACCACCGCAATTAAGGGTTTCCCCTTGGATATCGTAATTAGCTTAGGGAGTCCCTCTTTAATCCTCCTTTGACCATGTAGGTTATGTGCCGACGACAATCTGTCACGGGGCATTCCGGGTATGCTTCCAAGACATGTCCAAAGGATTTCTCCCTCCCTTTAGTCCTGAAGGAAAAGGATATGCGACCGACTATGCATACCATCTAAAAAGAAAGATCAAACACAAATCATAATTATATCATAGACAAGCAAGTAATACAGGCACAAGAATAGATCATATTTATTACAAGTTCATAATTGTGCTATGGTTTCTCCATCTCCCCAAGAACAAAGGAACTACTCACTTATGGAAGCAATCAACAACATCATCATAATCAAATGAATCGTTTAAAGTACGGGGGTAGATCTGATGCAAACCACAATTGGATCTGGAATTACAAAGAGATCTAATAGATGAAAGATGGAGTAATGGTGGTGATGGGGATGCAGCGGTTGATGATGAAGGGGTTGATGCGTTGTACTCCAATGATCTATGGATCAGCAGGGATTTTACCCCAGTCAAGTTCCTCCTTCAGATCCCTCTTGGATGTGGTGTTTCGTGGTTTCTGGTGGCTGCGAATGTCGGATCTCTCTCTCGTATTTGTCAGAGAGAAGTATCTAACAAGGCGGCCACGATGGCGCCTGGTACGGGAGGGCTCCGTCCGTACCAATGGTAGTTAACCATACCGATGCCTCTTCTTCGATTGGTATCCTTCCAGGTGCAAATACAAATTCATAAAATGACTTTTATCACTTAGAAATATCATATAATTACACAATATGACAACTCTAATTGATATGTTCATATATGACTCCATGATTTGGGATCCTGTTGAAACAAGAACAAAATAGCACGCGTAGGCGCGGTGAAATATAAAAATCCCTACTCTATTTATGTAAAAACAAAAGGTAAATATGCTTCAATTTTGGACACATCAGTCCCTGATGGTGAATGGCGGTGTGCAACAGGGGAGACCAGTGGCTGGCGGGTGGGTGCACAGCAGGGGAAAGGCTGGCGGCTAGCGGGTGGGTACGCTGTAGGAGTAGGCGGAAGCGAGTTTGCCGAGAGCGGTGGTAACAATTACTACTGCAGTAAACGCGTCATTGAGGGGGGAGAGAGGGGATGATGCAAAGAGGATGGGGGCTGACAGGTGGGCACCACGTCCAGCTCAGCTTATCCTCCACGTATGCTGCCTAGTCACCCTTACAGATGGGATCCACCCGTCAGGATTGTTGTCAAAATGATCTTAGTCAACATTGGTTTCGACTCGCAAAAATTACCAATGTTGGTACTCACTCGTAGTCAGAGCCCGAATTGTGATAGTTTTATGCAGTTCACTCCAACCTGCCCAACCTGACACGGGTCACGCATGGCAGAGGACGACCTTGTCGCCGCCTGTGATGGGGACACATCCGGCGAGTCGCCCTCGAGCTCTAGGAGCTCCGCGGCTCGGCCATGGAGGGCCTAGCTATGACGACGTTGAGTGCTGCTGTGCCTAGGAGGTGCTCTACATCCACTCCCTCTGTCGCTCTGGCCCACCGACCCCCAATTCGCAACGCTAGGCAGTTCCCTCGTCACCCACTTACACGCCGACTGGCTGAAGCTCCACATGCTTGAATGCCTCGTCGGGCCCAAAGACACCGGCCTGAATTGACCTGTGCGCCTTTCCCGCCTTCCATCCCATCTCATGACTCCTGGCTCAATGCCTCCTCCTCCCCCACTCAACTCTCTTCACTGCCACAACCTCCCTCCACCTCGCTATGCCAGCGCCCACCCCTTCACGACACGCAAGAGATCTTCTCCGGGCATGCCTAGGAGACCGATGACGATGTGGAGGGATCCAAACCAGAGATGCTGGGGAGGCGTCTATGAGGTTTTTCCTAGGGATGTTCGAGCAGGACACCGTGTTCCACGTCTACAGCGAGCGGAGCTATGATGAAGGGGACGACCGTGCCGCTATGCGCGCATACCACCTCGACACTGGCGACGGGCCTCTCGAGAAAAGAGAGGAAAAGAATAAACTAAGAAAGAATAATTGAAAAAAGAAGAGAGGATAACAAGGGTGTGTGAAACTGAGAGAGGAGCTGACAAAAGGGTTCCTCTAAATTTTACAAACTACCAAAAAGTTAGAAATATCTTACAAGAGTCCCTACCATGCCATGTAGTCCTATCAGACGGGGCTTGTTGTCGGTTTCCCAAGGTTTCCAAACCGTGGAAGGCATCGAAGAGGTGGTTAGCCCCCAAGAATTGCATCCTATATGCTGATTTAGGTGAGTAGCATCCATCACTTGTAAACTTATGTCATCCGAAATGTGTCGATCTAAATGCATGGTGGCAAGCATACCCAAAGATTGTAGAATTGTTCGATGTGATGCAAGGAACGACCATTTTGAGTATTGATTTCCGAGATCCAAAAATCATTTTGCAAGGATTTTTGAACCAAACATCGCTTGTTCTTTGATATATCAAAAATAAGGGGTGCCACATCATTTGGCCTCATTCCATCAAGCTAACTTACCTCTCAAAAGAGTGCCTTTTTCCATCTCTAACGATAACGTTTGTCACCGCCACAAAGAGGTCATCATCCTTGGGGGTAGAAAGGTTGCTGGGGCCTACCCATGTCTTGTACTCCTCATTCCAAGGTTGCCAGTGCAACCTTTTCCTTAGAATGCCATCATACTTTTTGAGGTTGAGGATTTCAAGTCCTCCTTTATCTTTAGGATTGCAAACCAAATCCTAATTAATTTTGCATTTCTCACGGGTAACCTTGACGCAAGCCAGCCACAAACACGCCCTCCTCAAACTATCAATCTTCATGATCACCTCAATGGGGATGTCAAGCTTGGTGATGAAGTATATGACAATGCTTGTGAGAACATACTTCACTTGTGTGGTTTGCTCAATTAACAGAAAATACGCATGTGATGCTATGGGTTGATTAACTAAACATGTGCAGGTTTAGGGGTTGGGCAAGTCACGCTAAACATTAGTTTTATCCTTAATGTATATACGAGAAGGGCTGTCCCTTTACTAAAAGACAATATGAAAATTGGCATGAGAAAAAAATGTTGTCTGTGCGATTATAATAAGATAGTAAGACATGTTTTTCCAGATTCAAACTTACAGAAGCTTCATAGTCTATTATCGTGGTTGCATCAAACTGTTTGGCAATTGGCTAAAATACCACCCAAATTTTAGAAGAAAAAAAAATACTTTTTGGAGTCGGCTGTTAGGCATTGTGACTTTGCAGGAATGATGTGTTTGAAAAAAATTCATCCTAGGTTATCCACTCATGCATGCACTAGTTCCGCAATTGGTCCCATCTAGAGCGACCTAAGCCAATGGGCTCTTCATGACGGTGTGTATACACATGGAGCAGGCAACTAGGAACCTTTTTACCCGATCGATATGACTGGAGAGTCGGGCTTTTTTCTTATTTTTGCCTCATGAATAAGAGTTTACCTTCAAACTTTACTCGACTTTTAACGTGCACCTGTTGCCGTCCTTGCGGGCAACTAAGAGTTTTTTTTCTTGACAATCAATATCATACTATAATAACAAACATTACACGGTACAAATACATGAGCTAGCTTTCTTGAACGACTACAAAACAAATCTAAAAAATGAGCAAATCATCAAGATCTTTAAAGCTTTTCCTTCAATGCCATAATAAAAATAACGTAGAAGTGGAATCCAATTCGGTCCATGGATGCAGAAAACATATTTTGATATGTCAAAAAATTTAGGAAAAATATTTGCATGTACATCCGGACATTCTATGTTCGTGTACATGTTTTTAGAAAAACGAATATTTTTTGTGTCATGTGTAAGATAAATTTCGGATGATCTAACATAATTATTCTTGGACTTTTTTCTATCTTTTTACACAAATCACATAAAATATTATTGTTTGACGAAAATTTGTGGGCGAACACAGAATGTTCGGAGACACACACACGAAATTTTCTTTCAGACTTTTTGACATTTTTAAATTTATTTTTATATATTTAATATATTGGTTTTTTTTTTGCAACCGGCCAAATCACCGCCTCCAACGTAGAGGGCCACAGCATAACCCAGCAAATCCATATCGGGCGTGGTGTGTAGCGCTCATCCCCTGACCTGGCGCGCTTGGTCACACCAAAACATCCTACATGGAGATTCAGAAGTGACCAGCTACTGACACGTCCTTGCTCTGCCCACACCTCTCTGCACCTGCGTGCTCATAGCACATCGCGACGCAGTTTAATTATCTGCTAATTTATCCGCACTTTAGATATCCTATCAGAGCATATCTGCCTCGCTGATCACGTTAAATAAAGCTAAGTTTGGTAAGCGCACAAGGATTTCAATTGACGGTTGCTATCGTGCGCACTCCGTCGTCGCTCACGCGCTCGCTCACTCACTGCTCGGTCGTCTTTCCGGTCATCCTCTCCGTGCACCGGTTGCCGTCCTTGCGGTTCCAAACATGGTCTGGCTCAAACTAGCTAAAGGGAAGTGGATGAAACAATAATATAATGGCAGGAATGGAGGCTATCGCCTTGGGATAATTAGGCTTTGGACCTGGAAAGGCCGGCCAGAAGCTGGACGTACAATGTTGTACTGGAAAACTCTGGCGAGTGACTGACTGATGGATACAGAAAGTGACGCGCTGCTGGAAAAAGCAGTCCGATCGATTTACCGTACCTGAGTTGGCGACCTGCTGGTGAGTGGTGACGCCTTCATGTTCAAAGACAGCAGTCCAGCAGTAGCAAACCTGATCTTCTAGTACATGGTTTCTCACAACTTTCGTGACATTTTCCGCAGTGTTTCTAGGCAAAGATGAGATCAAGAACAGTACTGGTTGAGATAGATAAGCTAGTGGATGTAGGTACAACATCGCCAGGCGAAGAAAGTGAGGTAATGTTCTTCATTGATTTGGCTACCCAAAAAATATCCCGGGGATCTTGGAAATCTTCTCGCGACCGTGGTTACCTGAATTACTCGTCAAATGCTGAACAAGATTCTCAAACGAAATTTAGATTTCAAGCCGGTAAAATTTTAAACACTTCAAATCTTGTTTCTAGGGGGAAAAGGAATTGATAGTTTAAGACGGAATATTCTTTCAGTGGGATCCTAGAGGCGATGTTGAAATCTTGTTTTTGGGCGGAATATTCTTTTAGTGGGAGATAACGTTCTCGTTGACAGCGAGACGCCCGTGGTGACTCGTCAATCTCAAGACCCGATCTGCCGATTCAGTCCCTCGTAGGTGCTCATAGGGGTGTGTGTGTGCGCGTTTATAGGGATAGGTGCATGTACGTGTTATGAGTGTATACGATTATAGTGTGTTTCTAAAAAAAAGGAATTGATAGTTTGAGATGAAAAATTGGGGTGCCACGAAGCAGCGGGGGAGAAACACATGGGGTCAAGATAAGACTAACCACTCAGCCCAAATTCAAACGGTGCTGCATTTTTTTGGTTCCAGTTATATTAACTGGCCGGCAATTACCGTATTTCGCTCGGTAATCAAATCACCGGTCTCCATAGTTTTCCCTGAAAAAAAAGGTTAGCCGGCCGTAGGTTGACTCGACATTTTTTCCCTATAGAATCCCTCTCAGCCAACTGACCCAAGGTGGCGACCAGTCGACCACAGCCGGAATAAGGCTATACACAGTGCCTGGTGGCGTACGTACACGATATGTTCGGCAAGCTGTTACCGAGTATGCTTGGCTCCTTCAAATTCACACATCTCGGAGGGCCTCACGGTCCAAAATCTGCAGATTAACTCAATTGTCTGAAAGCTCTCTCCTCTCTCCTCGGCTTACAAGGCACAATTTGTCGGAACGATTCGGTCGTGTATCGTTTGAAAGTGTTGGGACCCCCCCCCCCCCCCCCCTCCCCCAACCCACACCCACAAGTGCAAGCTCTTCTCTTCGCTAGATATTTAAAATTGAATTTGGACATCGAATTGTCTAGAGAAACACAGATGGCCCAATGCTAGAATTTTCCCCTTTGCCGATGCTAAGACGAAAAAGTGTGCCACATACGCTTCAAGTGCCGCTACTCCTTCACATTTGGAACATGATAAGAGATTGGCTTCGGCTCCATGAATTCAACCAAACATCGTGGATGGCCTTCGACTACATCGAGGAATTGTGGACCACGATTGCGCTTGCACACGGTGGGAGGCGAAAAACTATGGCCTCCATCTTCATGCTCTTCTCGTGGGGGGCATTGGAATGAAAGGAACGCGAGGATATTCAAAAATATGAACATTATGCCCACCATCGTCTTAGATAAAATTAAGATGAAGGCTAGAAATTGGGTTTTAGCGGGAGCTAAGAACTTGGGTCTTTTAATTTTGAGAGAGTGGGCTTTTGTGTGGTTGAAGGTGGTCTGTTTTATGATTCTCAAACTGCCATATATTTTTGTTTCAAAAAAAGAACTTCCCTATATTTAATGAATCAATTAAGGCAGAAAATCCTTTCTTTCAAAAAAAATGTTCAGGTTTCTTTTGGCTTCATCGCCACGTGTGCTTTGGGACCTCTCGACCTTTAGTTATTGCGTGGACAGAAAATGGAGTACAGACTGACAAAGAAAATTGGAAGGTCCATCGTACGTCTTTACCATAGTGTACGACTTCACCGGTTAAGATATTATTATTTCTTCAAACTTTAGACAAAAAATATCTGAACATAGTATATCATGTCGAGAGACAGGAAGAGACCTGCCAACTGCTGTTACATCATGCCATTCTTTAGTGCGGCGCCAAAGTTGGTCTCGCTCACCACCATTGCAATTTCGTACAACCAACAAAGATTTTTTTTAACAGAGTACCAACAAAGTTAAACTTCTACGTTTGTAAAAGACGGGGGTTGACGACCTCTGATCCAGGGGAGACAAGAACCGAATTCCAGAATGGAATTTGTGCCTTTACTTTTACCCAACTCCAGCTGTGTTTGAGCCACCAGGCGGTCACGTTGGTACACCGTGGAAGCCAAATCCAATTTGCAAAAAACAAAATACTGGACGACGGTAAACCTTGTCAAGGTGTTGTCGTTACATGTGATTGTGGGCTGCTCCCCTTTAGTTACTTTCATAACGGGCATTTGTCGTCCACTGTAGCTAGATTGATTCTTATAAGAGCAGGGCACTTGGTTCGACTTTTTAGTTTTCAGAGAAAACGTGCGCTTGGTAAACATAATAATAACTAAAGTAAAGTTACTTGGAAAACTGCATAATTACAAGAGTTATAAGGCAAGCTGTCACTAAGTAATGTGCAATATTTCTCGCAAAAAAAAGTAATGTGCAATACAAAATGCTTCACAGGAGTACTTAAACAGACAAAAAAAAAAACACAAGACTTCACTAGTTCACTACTCTTGTCGCTCTAGGTCTCCACACATCCTCTTCTAGAGGAAGAGGGGCATTTTTCGCACATTCAAGGCCTCCTTGATTTAGATTTTTCATACTCGTTCTGATCCAAATTAATGTTGTTAGATTTGTCTAGATTTAGATATATCTAGTACTAAAACATGACTAGATACATTTGAATCTATACGAATTTGAGAATATTAATTTGAATCGGAGGGAGTAAGAATTTTGAAGGATCTAAAATTCTTTGGATTTTTCCGATGGTGGTTATTTGAATTGTAGGAATGATATTTTCATATTTTTCCAAGGAATCCTTTGCATTACATTCCATAGGATACTTAACATCCACTTCAACCTTTTTGTAAGAATCTTTTGCTCTTCCTGTGGTGGCATCAAACAAACTATGGCACATACACAAAAATGTAGGGTAGGAATATGCATGAAATTGTAATTCCGTGTTTTTTTTATTTCTGCGTTTTTTTAGAATCCCGTGATTCAGTGAGGCCCTTATTTTAAGGGTCTAGAGCTAGCTCAGGTAGGTGGAAACCTTAGGCTTTTACAAATGGAGGGTCTCTTAACACGTTTTCATAGAAGCAGTTAAAATTTACTATGATAATAGAGTATTTTTTAGTTGGTGTTTTTTAGAAGGGTTTCATTTAATGATTTTAGTCTTATGCATGTGTGTGATTGAACTATCCAAGTTTTTTGTCTGTGATAGCGTGTAAAGGTTGTAGCTTAGTTAAGATACAACTACTATGTATTTCTTTATTAAATAGCATGCCACATAAGCAAACTACAGGATACGTCGCTAAGAAACACGCATTATGAAAGACCTTAGGCCTTTCACAATGGGGTGTATCTTAGCACGTTGCCTAGAAGTTATAAATACTTAAGAGACGACCTCTTCAATGCATTGTATCTTAGATGTTGTATCTTAATTTATTTTTGCTCTCATGTATGTATTTGATTAGGCTATCAACTTTTTTTTTGTCTATGATTACGTGTAAGGGGTGTATCTTAGCTAAGGCTGGTTCTAGTGCGAGTATCATAGCTAGTATCATGCATGTCATGTTGGCAAAAATCTGATGTGGTACAACAATTAATGAAGAAAGAGATGATTAAAGTATCATAGGTAGATATCGTATCATAACACGTAAAACTAGAAAATCCTCATGCAAATAATGTACACAATTTTGCATTGAGATTCTATAAATTATTAAATATAATACTAGTATGATACTACCATATGATACCCTGCACTATAGAGATAGTATCATATACTATGAAGATAGTATCATATGCATGATCTAGTAGTATGATACTACAACTATGACCAGCCTAAGCTACAACAACAAGCTACAACAACACCCTCTCTCCTCCTTAATTGATAAGCCACATAAGCATTTTGTCTAGGATACCGTGCTAAGCGACTCTGATTATCAAATGGGGTGACGGGCGGCACGTCGGGATGAACAGCCCTGCTATTCATGTGGAGCAACCTTCTATGATTGCTGATAATCAGAAGAAGCTTTCCTCTACGAAAATCCAAGAGATTCCCACCACCGATCGATGAGCTGCGCGTGGGTTTAGGGCCCAACCCATGTAAGCGTCGTTCAAGTAGTGTGGTTCTATGACGGAGAAGTTGGAGTTTTGTCTCCTAAGTATCATTTGAAAAAATAAAAAACATATTTACAAGTTTCAAAAAATATTGAAAAAAATCTGGATGCAGCTAATGATATATCCGATATACATGCAATATATCACATTTAAATACTTTTCATTTTGAGTTACACAAAAAATGACAAAACTGGTGATCTGAGTGCATATTTTCTAGTCTTGTTATTTTTTTGTAGCCTAAAATATAATTTTTTTGCATGAGCATTATGCATGCTTGAAGGATGCATCATTGTCTATGTCCAGAATTAATTTTATATTTTTTAAACTTGTAGATATGATTTTTTGACTTTAAAAAAAATGAAGGGATCACCGGATATCGGGAGCCGAGGACACTACGCGGAGAAGTAGTAGTCATGGCCTTCCCACTACTAAAAAAAGTTTGTGACGTGGATACTGTACTTTTTCTTCAGAAAACAGGCTAAGCGCCCGACAATATAGATAATGGCCCAATAAACCATAGCGAAACACAATTTTCGAGGTACATCAACTCGGATCATGCAATGGTGGAGGCTCCACGTCTCTTCCGGCGTTTCTCGGTGGCGCTGGAGTTTGGCGGTGGCCGCTATATTCGGTGGTTGCAGGAAAACCTAGGGGTTGTTTTGTATATCTCGATCTCTTAGTTTTTTATCTGCAGTGTTTTTAGGATAATCATAGTGTCCACATGTGTTGCTTCCTGTAACTTGATTTTAAATTTATGAAATATGCGGTTGCTCTAAAAATAAATGGCCGAGCGAGGGGAGACAAGCTCGGGAACAAACCGGTTGAACATGCACAACACACCAAAAGAGATGATAAAAGTCCCCTGGCAGCAGCGAAGCCTAAGGCAAGGTGGGGAGCCTAGAAACAAGACGGTGATGATCGAAGCGCCGGAGACGAGGGAGATGGTAGCTGAAGACCACGATGGAGTCCACTACTCCACTGCCTGACGAAGCTCTAGGATCTCGGACAGTCGGACTTGATAACGTCAACAAGGGAAGAGCTGACATCCCTAAACCTTAGCCAAGCCTTTTCTTTTCCTAACACCTAGTAATCTCTTTTATCGTACACATCGAGTTCAGTGGTGCTTGAACCCTCTCCCATGATATTATTACTCCCTTCGATCCATATTAGTTGACTCGAATTTGTCTAGATTCGGATGTATCTAGGATCGGAGGGAGTAAAAGATAACAAATGTAGAAGTCTGGTTAGCAGAGACGCACTACTCCATTACTAACAGTGCTACTGGCACACTTCACTAACGCTGCTACTTTATCTAAAGAAAACAGTGCATGCACGCATGCTACTTTAACATTTCTACAAAATAAGTCTTGTTTACTAGTCCGTGCTCCCTGAAGGAAAAAAACACCTCTAGGTGAATGGTAGAATTAGGTCATCACTACCAAAGCTCCTCGCTTCCGAGAAAAGAGAAGGTGGACACCGATCATCGACCGAACCTATATCATGTGGCTGAACAAGTAAGCAGCCTTTCGGCATTGGTCAACTTTAATTCTTACGATTGTGTTAAAGCGGCCGCAGCCCCGACGGATGGATGGTCGGGGGCGCAGGAGAGAGCACTTATCGCACTCTAAAAGATTCTGTCCTGAAAGGCCAAATCTCCTATCACGCAAAGCAGTGGCACGACAAAATGCGTACGTAGGTAAAACGTTGGTTGCCGCAAGCAACAGAATTCAGGGGGGATCAGCAGGCGTCAGCTTTGACGGTGACCGAATCAGGCCTTCCTCTTCAGCGGTGGATTGCGCACGGCTGGAACAGCTAGCGCCCCGTCACCCGTTCATAGAAAGGTCTAGAAATACCGAGTTAGTCGTTCAGGCGACAGACACTGGAACACGATCACAAAACCACTTTTATTTCTCGAGCACTTTGAACACAATGCATACATCATTTTTTAAGTCGAAATAGCATTGTGCCTCTCGCATAGTCGCATGCAAGGACAATACTATCTTTAGAGTATCCCAAGTGTTTAACGTTTTAGGGGGCGTCGTGACCCTCTTAGGACATTGTCGTGGAGTCCCGGTTATCCCATGCCTCTTCCGTGTTTTTCTTTTACCTTGATCTGTTTTAAAAGGGGTCTCCCCATCACCTTGTATCATTCAATCAATGTTGCTTTATTTATAAAGCTGGACAAAAACTATTTCGAGAAGTGTTTACTATTTATTTAGTTCTATCTTACTCGGTATATCTAGACCTTTCGATATGTAAAAAATTTGTTTTCTAGTTTCTAAAACATTTAATTTTAAAAAAGTTGTTTTCTAGTTTTCTTGTCATTGTAGTAATTTTCCCAATAATATATTGTATTTGTTCATTAAGAAATATTAGCTCCAGTAAACCTATCATATTTGGCTCAATTGAACATTTTTGTATTAACACGATGATATTAGGAAAGGCAATAAAAAGTAAAGCAAGAAAAGGAGGCAAAATAAAAAAATAAAGAGAATCGAAATAAGAAAACCCTAAAATAACAAACAAAAACAAGGAAAACTTTCAAAATGGATGCTAAAATGAAAAGAAAAGATTGAAATGAAAAAATACATGAACACTTGTTTTGATACAGGTGAAGACTTCTTTTGCAACCTCTCATGGAAAAACAACGTGCTCGTATATTAAATATACATTTAACAATTCTAAATACATGAACTTTTTTTCTCATACACAAACAATATTTATGTGTACTTTATTCATGCTTCGAATGACCATTTTACACTTCCAAGAATAATTTATGTAAAATTAAAGAACAGATTTTATGAAATAATTGAATATTTCTATTTAAAATATATTTTTATACAAGGTGTAACCATTTTTTCTTATTTATAAACTTATTACTATATAAAATCAATTAACCAAATATACTTTTAAGGTTATGTGAAATGAAAGTTAAAACAATATTTCTATTTTGATAAACAAAAAATATATGGGTAGGATCAAACGTAGCACATACTCCCTCTATCCTAAAATAAGTGATTTAGATTTATCTAAATTAAAATATAACTATATTTTAAAATGCGTATATATATATATATGCGAAACTAGATAAATTCACGTTACTTATTTTAGATTTTAGAGGAAAAGAGTATATCATTACTGCAAAGGAGTATGCGCTAATGCTCACTACAAACTGGAGTACTCAAAAGGGGTGGGCGTTATGGGCCGCTTCAAGCGGCGCCAACCGGACGCGCTGCCCAAGAGATCCGCTATGGGCCGGCTCAGGTGTGGAAGTTTTTCTTTTCTTCTTTATTGTTTTTGTTTTCCACTTTCTAGTTTTTCTTTTTGTGTATTTTAAAATTTGAACATTTTTAACATAAATGAATTACTAAAAACATAGACATTTTTCAAAAAACATGAACATTTTTTCAAAATCTTGATCATTTTTTAAAAACATGAGCATTTTCCAAAAAATCATGAACATTTTTCAAAAAACATGACCATTTCTCGAAAAAATGATTAACGTTTTTAAAAATTATGAATGGATTTTCAAAAAACATGAACGTTTTTTTAAAGTTGAACAATTTTAAAAAAACTATGAACACTTATTAAAAACTTAATGGGATATGCCAATCGGGGTATGTTTAGAGGGAAGATTAGACTGGCCCAAGACCTTAACGAGTGGACCTGCTGATATGGCGACTGGAAGGAGACTTCAAATGAAGCCCGACGACTAGAAGCTGAAGGCCTAAGACCTTAGTTAGGCCCAGTCAGATTAGGTCAAACTCTCCGAAACCTAAAGTAATTCAGTTGTAATCTTGTAAACCCTAGCGAGTTGACTCTATATAAACGTCCCTAGGGTAATCGTTATACTTACATCTTATTAGCTACCCCATCCAAGCGACTCGCTGCCTAGCCGCCGAGCTCTCCGATCTTGTAATCCACTCGCAATCAATACAATCAAGCAGGAAGTAGGTATTTACCCTACCAGGGGGCCAAACCTAGGTAAACCCTTGTGTCTTCCCTTAATCTCGACCTATTGATGGCGACTCACTCTTGCCCCTAATCAACTCAATCGCTACCCATGGTAGGGACTGTTGTGGCCATTCCCACGATAGTGGTGCCTACCGTGGGGCTTGGCCAGTCAAGCCTGAGATCTACGGCTTGACCCTACACTCCAATCGATCGGCCACTCGCCACCGGTCGCATGGTTGCCAACAGCGGATTCCTCTAGATCCTGTCGAGCAGGTACATACCAGCGACGCGCCCGGTCACCCATGCCGCGGTGATGCCAGTCAGCACCATCAACCTCATCGTCGGTTTCACGGACGCCATCGACCCGGCGAAAACGACGGGATTCGGCACTGCTACTCTTAGAGGAGCAGGTCCCCACCATCACCCCTCCTCGCCTCCGAGTATGACCCGACCGCTAGCGATGTGAAGGGGAGCGACACGGCTCTCTGCGACGATGCCGACTCGACGACCCTTATAGGGGTTCACGCATGAAAACAGGAATTTTTCCTACGCCAAGAACCCTAATGCCAGGGCCTATCTATTAGTAATGCAGTAACGGGAGGGGATTTTCGTGAACTCACCCTTGAAGACCGAAAAGCGTTGTCAACGCTTGGGAGAACGTGGTTGATGTAGTCGTACCAAAGCCGACCTCGAGGTCGTGTTGAAGTCCTGGTGGATCATGTGGCTCCAACGACTTATAGTGCCCCAAATATTGCACCTCTGAGGGAGTTACACACGTTCAGTGCCTGACGATGACTCCCGCTCCTCTGATCCAACAGCAATTGCGGAAGTAGAGCTTCTGGATCTGAAACCCGCAGCACGATGGTGCTCCGCGGTGATAAAGACTCCTGCTCGCGTGATCCGGACTTCAGACCACAGTAACAGGAGAGAGAGAATCAACTGGAGGTCTCCCCAAAAGAGAGGAAACCTTTTATTGATTATTGTGTATTTAAGTTGTCAAAATATCTCTCTTTATATAGGGGAAAAACCCCACATAGGAAATTGCCTTAGCCATGTGGAACTAAACAAAGGGGAGGGGAGAGGAGGGCTTGGCCGGGTAGCCAAGGCCCTAGTGGGCCTTGCGTGTGGTGCCCAAGGCCCAACATGCCTCCCCTCCTCCTTCATCCCTTTGGTCTTTCCCTCATGGGCCCTTTTCCCTAGGGATTTTGGCCTAACTAGGTATTTTGACCATTTTAATTCCTTTTCTTTTATTGAATATATATATAAATGAATGATTAAATCAATTTTCAACATTCACTTAATACTATTCAATTCCCGTGGCTAGGGAACTCCTTCCACCCCACTCCGGACATCCTCCAAACTTACCAAAACCCTTCCGTTTCTCTCTCTCTCTCTCTCTCTCTCTCTCTCTCTTCTTTGGTGATTCTGTCGATACCAAAACGCTTTCTGAGTATCATCAAGCACTTAAGCGTGATACCCCACAGTTCGTGAATACTCCAGACATGGTCGGGACCTTCCCATACCAATGATCATATGGACCTGGATGGCCATGTTGACCCCTATGCATTCCACGAATCTTTCGTCGTTGAACCAAGAACGTCGTGCCATATTCCTTTTGTCTCGATACTTGCATTGACCGAGATCTGATCATTGACATCACCATGTCGCGTTCAATATCGTTATTAACAAATGATGTTTGACTCATTCCAACAAGTGAGACCCCCATGATCAAATCACATGTTGCGCAACTATTGGATATAACTTCTCTGAGTGGGCCGTCGAGTATCTTTTCCGTCACAGATGAACAAATCCCGCTCTTGACGCATAATGCATCTACATGTTCCTCCGAATACATGAGCACACATTTATGATAACCGTATCACCAGGTGACGTTTGATGCTATCTAAGTATCCTCGGGTAACAGTGTTTGATATGGTCTCACGGTCTAAGAAATAGGACACTAGGTCTTTTCTAATCATCGTAACTTGAACTTCGTGACATGATCGGGTCATGATGCTTAGATGGGTATAGATCATCGTCTCATTCTATCAATGAGGTGATTCCATTGTCAACTGGCATAAATGCCACATGATCAGGAAACCTTGATCATCTGTTGACCAATGAACCAGTGACTAGAGCTTCACCGGGAACTCCTGGTTGTTTATATATCACATGTGTATTGACGTTTCCTTTCAATACAGTTATAGCATGATACAAAACTTAATCATAAACTTTATGAAATATGATAATAATCCATATTATTATTTATCTCTAGGGCAGATTTCCAACAGTCTCCCACTTGCACTAGAGTACAAATAAACTAGCTGCATTTGTTACTAATCATTGGCACCATATATTCTAGCACCTTTGATCATGCTTGCTCATGGAAGAGGCTGTGTCTTGGGTCTGGAGTTTACATCCCCACATCCTTGCAACTTACTAATGTCATCTTGATTGACATTAATACTTTATCATCACACGATAACATCTTTGTGTATGCATCATAATCATGGCAACAGAGTGAGGTCAGTTTCCAGGAGCCAATAGTGACATTAGATCAGCCAAAACCAGCTTTCTCATGGGCACTGTGACCTAAGACACACCCTCTCCGTAAACATGAACTAGTCCCGCCACAATAATATGCATCACTTTAGATGATACCCTTATATTTTAGTTATAAATGTAATCATCGAAACACTAGTGCACTATGTGCAATTATTCAAAGTTTACCACCTCGCTTCCTTCTTGACTTCAGTCGGTATTATCGATGCAAGGATTTTCAATCTTCTAAGGTTAAGACATACCCTTATAACATAACCCTTTATGTTTTAAGATATGTCATCCTTCACAGACTTGAAAACATGTCTACAGTTCTCATCAGACACTGTGGACAAACTTAGCTCAACGTTCCATGATTCATACTTAATCACTTTTGAACGTTCCTTCTTGGATCATATATTATGTTAAGTTGTCATCATGGTTTCCAGGACAGAACCTATGTCTCAACATAGTGGATGAAGATCATCCTTATCTTTCTTTCAACCACTGAAGTTTAACTTAGTGCCATTCCTAATTTGAGTGACCAAGGACCACTCCTTAATCAATCCTGTTCTGAAATTATTTTAGAATCTATTTTAGGAATACAACATAATATTGTAATATACTTACTATCAACTTTAATCCCTGTAAATCATTATTTATAGGTAACTGCGCTTTTATTCTTAATGTGTCGTACACACCTAAGAATCAATCATTAAGCTCCCACTCAAAATATGTTCCCAACATATTCTAGTTCGAAACTTACATTGCACCCACTCAAAATAAGTTTCCTACATATTCGAGTCCGAGACTTATATTGCTCCCACTCAAAAGTATGTCATTCACATATTGCTTCATGAAGACTTTTACAGCTCCCACTCAATTTCATGCAAATTGCATATCTTCTCAATATTTTAAAAAGCTTCAAAATCCCTTGATCACTTATCAAACTGAGAGTTTTATTACGAGACACTAGTACCTTACTAGTATCAATTCCACTAGACTTTTAACACTTCTGAATCAAATTATTTTTGAATTTTTCCAATACATTATTCATGATAAATCGTGCCTTTGTCATTCACCTAGTTCATCATGACCTTGTAGTCTTTAAAAAAAAATCAAGTAACCCTTTACTTGGTAAGATTAACAACGTTTTGCTTTCTAATCCTAAGTGAATTTTACCTCTAGGTTTTTTCTCATTATTTTTAGTTTACCATCATTTTCTTCGTAGTTCATAGGTATGCCATATTCTGGTAACATGACAAGCGATTCACAAATGTCTCCATACAAGATGTGGGGTACATTTTTGAATCCTACTTCATGTAGTAAAAACACTAGTGGGGAAAACACAATGATCATTATCATTGATCCTTTCCTTTATGAAGAGAATCGTTCAAGGATGCTTTCCATTACGCTTCTCAATATTCTGATGTAGGGTTTTCAACCCTCATCCTGTTTTTCACTATCTTCCATTAGCATCAAAGTCAAGAATACAAACTTTCTCGAGAATGCACCAAAATTTAAGCAACACTAGTTTTGCCTTTCTTTTGGTTCTAGCCATGGATTTCGTATTCAAAGTTTCCAATGAATATTCTATAAGGAATTGTTTGCTATTGTTTTGGTGATATAGAATAACTCCAAAACTTTCACAACAATCCATTGTGGCATCCCGCTAAAACCACTACTAGAAAATCGCGGTGTTTTTGTGCATTGCATCATCATGACCGCATGCTCATGTCATCATGCCACATTGCACTTGAGCATCGTCATCCTCATGCTTGTCTAAAACTATTTTCTAAAAGCCTAGTTTTGTTTTCCAAAATATCCCCCGGCTTTATTCAAATCAAAACACTGGTCTTCTGGAATATTTTGTTTCGCCTAAAAATGGATTACGAAAGCCCCGTTTTTAATAAACAAAATTTATATTATTTTTGTAGGAGGCAGCCAGCCAGGCCCGAAAGCCCGGCCGGCCACCTCCAAACCCTAAAAATAAAATCCTATCCTACCCTAGCCAAACTCTAGCTACCTACCCCAAATCCACACCCAACCGCCACTTCTCTATCTCTCTCTCCACCGCACACACACCTCCACCTCACCCGACCAACCCCGTCTCACCACCTCACCAGACCACACCACCTGCCCACACCCCAACGCCACCTGCACACCCTCCAACCTCCCCTGGTCCCCGGGCCCCACCCCGCCAGCCTGCCGCCCCGCTCCACCCCATCTGCCGCCTGACAACCTCCCCCAGGCGCGCTCTCCCCGCGTCGCGTCGTGTGCCGCCCACACCAACACGCTAGCCCACCCCCACACGTCGCCAGCCTGGGCCCACTACCCATCACGAGCGACGCGATCCCCACGCTCCTCTCTCCCCGCGTGGACCCACCCCGCTCTCTCCCTCGCCAGCTTCCTCTCCCGCAAGCCTCGCTCCACCTACCGCCGCCGCCTGGGCGCGCTCTCCCACCCACCTGATCGCCACACTCCCCACCCCGCCTCGATTCCTGGCCCACCTGCTGTTTTCCCGCCCGCCAGCCAACTCCCTCGACCACACGCGCCACCCACCTCATTGCCACCCTGGCCCCACACCCCCTCGCTCGGCCCACCCACCGCCACGACTCAGTCATGCACAACGTGCAGCGCGTGACCTCGCGCGGTGCACCTCACGTGGAACCCTGCTCTGCATTCTCCCCCGTCCCCACCTCCTCGTCTGTCCTCACATCGCGCCCTTCCTTCCCCATTGCACCAACCACCACCGCTGGCCCTCGCCTCTTCTCCCGAGCTGCTGCCGGCCTTACCCCTCGTCGCCATGCTCCACCGACCGCGAGCCGGTCTGGCCACCGCCTCCCTCGCGGCAGTTCTACGCTGCCAGGGATCCCCCTAGCTGGCCCTCCTCTCTGCACATCGCCATCCGCCTCGGCCCCGGGCCTCGCTATCCTCCCCATGGCCGCCGCCGCCATGGTCGGTCCAGAGCTCCCCGGCCTCTGCCGCCCCTTCTCCAAGCCGCGACCCTTGCGCGTGAGCACGTCCCCGCTGCCTTCCTCGTCGCAGCCCCGCCTCTCCCCTCAATCCGCGTCGTCGGTGAGTTGCCTCCGCCTCGCCCTCTGCATCGCGAGCCTTCCACCTTTGCGCCCTCAAGCGAGGGCCCGCACCTCACCTCTGATCGACCTCGTGGGCCGCGCCTCGTCGACCTCCCCGCGTGGCTCCACGGGACGTCGCCGCATCCGCCGCTCGCCTCCATTCTGGCCGCTGCCAAGAACCGGGTCCCCTTCTCCCACCCTCGACGAGCTCCGTTCCTGTGCCACTACTACCAGGTTGATGAGCAGGGCCTTGCTCCTCTTTTTCTTCTACACCGTCAGTCGTGGTCGCACATGCCTTTTGGCCCCTGTTGATGTGTTGTTAATGTGTGTGGCAAAAAGCTGAAGATAGGAGACACGGAGGAGTCCATGTGAGGAAACGATGGTGGCACCCGGAGGACCTCGACGAACTGCATCGCAACGATGAGAGTATTCGAAGATATACCGACAAGATCACCGGTGCCAACCCTGAGCTCTCCGTCACGGAATCCAAGGCCTCCGACATGGACACGCAAGATCTGCTACACGGGCCATGAAGATATCGACGCCCAGAACCAAGATCTTCGTCCTCCCGCGTGAACCGTAAATCGCCAAGATCTTCCGAGAATTCGCGTACCATGTGCCGATGCCTCGATGCGCCTACACGGATCCGATGCCCGAAGGTCTTCTACCCGGATGCCAAGATCGCCACCGGAACGCCAAGCTCTTCTTCCATTGTCCGAGACCGATTCCGTCGAACCGTTCCCTCGTCGAACCCTGAGACCCAAACCCGAATCCCCGGAACCAAGATCTTCCGAACCTAGATGTGTGAACCTTTCTCGAGCCCCTATTTTATGAATGCTATATATAAAACTTGTTGCATTAAATCATCCATCTCGCATTCATATCATCATGGTTTGGGGGTATTTAGGCGATCCATCTAAATTAAATATGGAGTCTATATGCGGGCTATACTTGTATTATACCGCCTCCATTTAAATTTGAGTAGCGAACCGATGCCATGTGTTGCCTTGATAATACAACATTTAAATTGCGGGATTTCTAAATAACTTGAACCGCTTAATTAATTGTCGGGACCCCGGTTCCGCTTAATATTGCCTAATTGCACCGCATCTGCATCATATCATAAGCATGCCGGATCTTCTACCGTAGTATTAAATATTGCATCCGGTGTTTCTTCTAGTGTTTACTTCTTCGCGGATTAGGCCGAGGAGGTGATGCGAGTATCAACAAGTTCTTCAGATATGATCCTCAGTAGTGTTTCCCAGGCGAGCATCTCTCCCCCTTTTACCTATTTTGCATTTATAGTCTTTATTCCTCCTGTTGATCTATTGCTATCCGTGTCGCGATGCTTTAGTTTCCGTGCACCAGTTATATCCCGTGCAGCCTCTATATTGCCATGGACACCTCCTATTACCTGTGTTTGGTAGATAGCTGGCCTTGCGAGTCGTAGTTGCGTGCTCAGGTGCGATCTCATGTTGTCAAGTACCACAGTTGTTGGGATGCTGGCGGATGTTTACGGTGGAGTTGATCATGACTTTAAACACAACTATTAAATTGCTAGATATAACTAATGCAGAGGCATCGGTGGGCAATAGATGTTATTTGGTTCTTCCACGCTCACTTGTGTCCCGTAGGACCCCGAGTACTTGATACCCGTTCCTTGATTTTTTGCACTATCCACATCCGGGAGGCCTTATGGACCCCCCTGAGCCAGAGCTTGACTCATTTCTATTTCTTGGGGCCACAAACTAGTTTGGGGTTTTATTACTATCCTGTACTTATGCCATGCTTTACTTCTTTATTTACGATTGTGCGTGGAGCACCTGTACTGTTTAGGATCGTGACACGTTTTCGCTGTATCGACAAGCCCAGTCACACTTTCGGGTTCCCAGTCGTTTACAACCATCCACACAAACCCTGGGTCCGTCTGGGAGCCGGCCAACTGCGTCGCGGGTAGCTTAGTGGGGTGGCCCCCTGAAATATTTCTAAATCCTGTGATCGCTTTGTCGTGAATGCCTCGTTGGGTTTTGAGTTGGTTTTTCCGAGGTTGATCGAGTGTGTGTTGCTATTTGTGCACCCCTGCAGGGTAAAACTTTCTGAAAGCCGTGTCCGTGGTTATGGACGACTTGGAGCACAATATCTCGATAATAGACAAGCATAACTAAAGTAGTGTTATAAATTTGACTTAATATGTGACTAGTAATTAGCTTCACTACAATGGAATGGATAATAAAAATGCCAACAACTGGTGGATCTGTGGTGATCTGTGTCATGCTGTACCTGCCTAGTAAGTATTGCAACTCCAATGGAATGTGATAAAAGTGCCAACAATTGCTGGGTTTTGGGATTCCTCAGGACAATTATATCTGACTAGTAAATGTTCCAACTACCACGGAATGGTTAATTAAAACTGCCCACTACTTATGCTTCAGGACGACTCAAGCTATCTATATCTGACTAGTAAGTGCTTCAACTATAATGGAATGAATAAAACGGCCAACTGTGTGAGTTCCTCGGTTTGACTTCCTCGTTTGGTCTCGAGGGAGAATACCAGGATGGGTATATTTGGTGTTACTATCAGGTTGGATCCGAATAGGTCTTTCTTATCCCTCTCTAATAGCCACCAGTTTTACTGAGTCTCTATAGGTTGTTTAGTGCTGCTGCGCTGCTGCTTCAGTCCACCATACCTATGTAGGCGAGAGCCGCTGAATTCTAGCCTCGCCGTGTACTGGCCTCAGTACTGACGCTCCTCTTTTTCCTTTGCCCTTTGTTGGCACCCCTTTTGTTTTAGCAGGTTTGGGATCGACAACGTTAGCAGGGTTACCCTTCCGGCTTGGCCTGGGCAGGGTTATGGACGCCATTGGTTATTCTTCAGGGCTCTTAGCCCCATTTGCATCTTGTCCGTAGACGGACGCTCTATCGTTTTCAAGGTGATTTGGATCTTTGTATTGTATATCTGTATTCTTGACTCGTTGAGCCGCTGTTGTATATATATCTGTTCTGTGGGTCCCATCGAGGACTGTTGTGTAATGGTATTACTTCGTTTTCCACCCGCACGAAAGTTCCTGATGGGCGTCCTTGAATCGTTTCTATGCGGGTTTTGCGGAAAGGGCTAAAACTTGCATAGGGCCGATTCGAGGGTGTTACAGAGTGGTATCAGAGCCGAGCAGTTGCGATATCCCACAAGTCCAGCCTATTGGATAACCTAGCTAACGGCCGAAGTAGAGTGTCAAAACTATTTTTGCAAAATCAGTTGGATAGATCTGATTATGTCTGATTTTACTCCTTACCCCTATGCTATTCTCCTCTTACCCCTGCGTGTTTTGAATCAGCTCTCTTATCTTTTTCTCAAGTCCAGGAATTCTCGTGGTTGGGTTTTCCGTCGTACCTTTAGGGTTTCGCTTCCTCCTTTGGCAACGGTGTTTCTACCTCCGGACTTCATGCTATCTGAGTGATCTTTTATCTGTGGTACCATTCTTTGTTCCTTGTTTGTGCCTTCCGGTGTTTTCCGACGCGCCAACGTCTTCTACATCAGATCCGATGCAGACTCTGCATCACTCCTTTGTTCCGAACCTCGACTATCGAGATCTTCAGTCTGATTCCGAGAATGGTTGCACGTTTTTCTACTGATTGTGCGGAGTAATAGTTTGGGTGCGTGATGGATTGGCCCCCATGCCGACTACTCACTCTATTCGCTCTTGTACATCGCGGTGGATTAGAATGCATCGTCTCTCTCCTTCTATCAAAGTTAGATGTGGCTTTAGTTGTGGATACCTCTACCTTCGCCCTTTGTTCCCGGAGTGTCCTCTCGACGATCACGGACAACGACCCCTGTTAGTGGTGTCGCGAGGATCTACACGAAGCGAGAAGATTCAGACTGTCGACCTTCTTCCCGATACCATGAGGCGGATCTCGAGGGCGAGATCCATTGTTACTGGTGTCAAATTGTAGCATCCCGCTAAAACCACTACTAGAAAATCGCGGTGTTTTTGTGCATTGCATCATCATGACCGCATGCTCATGTCATCATGCCACATTGCATTTGAGCATCGTCATCCTCATGCATATGTTTTGTCTAAAACTATTTTCTAAAACCTAGTTTTGTTTTCCAAAATATCCCCCTGGCTTTATTCAAATCAAAACACTGGTCTTCCGGAATATTTTGTTTCGTCTAAAAATGGACTACGAAAGCCCCGTTTTTAATAAAAAAATTATATTATTTTTGTAGGAGGCAGCCAGTCAGGCCCGAAAGCCCGGCTGGCCACCTCCAAACCCTAAAAATAAAATCCTATCCTACCCCAGCCAAACCCTAGCTACCTACCCCAAATCCACACCCAGCTGCCACTTCTCTCTCTCTCTCCACCGCACACACACCTCCACCTCACCCGACCAACCCCGTCTCACCACCTCCCCAGACCACACCACCTGCCCACACCCCAACGCCACCTGTACACCCTCCAACCTCCCCTGGTCCCCGGGCCCCACCTCGCCAGCCTGCCGCCCCACTCCACCCCACCCGCCGCCAGACAACCTCCCCCAGGCGCGCTCTCCCCGCGTCGCGTCGCGTGCCGCCCGCACCAACACGCTAGCCCACCCCCACACGTCGCCAGCCTGGGCCCACTACCCATCACGAGCGACGCGACCCCCACGCTCCTCTCTCCCCGCGTGGACCCACCCCGCTCTCTCCCTCGCCAGCTTCCTCTCCCGCAAGCCCCGCTCCACCTACCGCCACCGCCTGGGCGCGCTCTCCCACCCACCTGATCACCACGCTCCCCACCCCGCCTCGATTCCTGGCCCACCTACTGTTTTCCCGCCCGCCAGCCAACTCCCTCCACCACAAGCGCCACCCACCTCATTGCCACCCTGGCCCCACACCCCCCGCTCGGCCCACCCACCGCCATGACTCGGTCGTGCACAACGTGCAACACGTGACCCCGCGCGGTGCACCTCACGTGGAACCCCGCTCTGCGTTCTCCCCCGTCCCCACCTCCTCATCTGTCCTCACATCGCTCCCTTCCTCCCCCATCGGACCAACCACCACCGCTGGCCCTCGCCTCTTCTCCCGAGCTGCTGCCGGCCTTACCCCTCGTTGCCATGCTCCGCCGACTGCGAGCCAGTCTGGCCACCACCTCCCTCGCGGCAGTTATGCGCCGCCAGGGATCCCCCTAGCTGGTCCTCCTCTCTGCACATCGCCATCCGCCTCAGCCCCCGGGGCCTCGCTCTCCTCCCCATGGCCGTCGCCGTCGTGGTCGGTCCAGAGCTCCCCGGCCTCTGCCGCCCCTTCTCCAAGCCGCGACCCTCAAGCATGAGCACGTCCCCGCTGCCTTCCTCGCCACAGCCCCGCCTCTCCCCTCAATCCGCGTCGTCGGTGAGTTGCCTCCGCCTCGTCCTCTGCATCGCGAGCCTTCCACCTTTGCGCCCCTCAAGCGAGCGCCCGCACCTCTCCTCTGATCGACCTCGTGGGCCGCGCCTCGTCGACCTCCCCGCGTGGCTCCACGGGACGTCGCCGCATCCGTCGCTTGCCTCCGTTTCCGGCAGCTGCCAAGGCCCGGGTCCCCTTCTCCCACCCTCGACGAGCTCCGTTCCTGTGCCACTACTACCAGGTTGATGAGAAGGGCCTTGCTCCTCCTTTTCTTCTACACCGTCAGTCATGGTCGCACATGCCTTTTGGCCCCTGTTGATGTGATGTTAATGTGTGTGGCAAAAAGCTGAAGATAGGAGACACAGAGGAGTCCATGTGAGGAAACGATGGTGGCACCCGGAGGACCTCGACGAACTGCATCGCAACGACGAGAGTATTCGAAGATATACCGACAAGATCACCGGTGCCAACCCTGAGCTCTCCGTCACGGAATCCAAGGTCTCTGACATGGACACGCAAGATCTCCTACACGGGCCGTGAAGATATCGACGCCCAGAACCAAGATCTTCGTCCTCCCGCGTGAACCGTAAATCGCCAAGATCTTCCGAGAATTCGCGTACCATGTGCCGATGCCTCGATGCACCTACACGGATCCGATGCCCGAAGGTCTTCTACCCGGACGCCAAGATCGCCACCGTAACGCCAAGCTCTTCTTCCATTGTCCGAGACCGATTCCGTCGAACCGTTCCCCCGTCGAACCCTGAGACCCAGACCCAAATCCCCGGAACCAAGATTTTCCGAACCTAGATGTGTGAACCTTTCTCGAGCCCCTATTTTATGAATGCTATATATAAAACTTGTTGCATTAAATCATCCATCTCGCATTCATATCATCGTGGTTTGGGGGTATTTAGGCGATCAATCTAAATTAAATATGGAGTCTATATGCGGGCTATACTTGTATTATACCGCCTCCATTTAAATTTGAGTAGCGAACCGATGCCATGTGTTGCCTTGATAATACAACATTTAAATTGCGGGGTTTCTAAATAACTTGAACCGCTTAATTAATTGTCGGGACCCCGGTTCCGCTTAATATTGCCTAATTGCACTGCATCTGCATCATATCATAAGCATGCCGGATCTTCTGCCATAGTATTAAATATTGCATCCGGTGTTTCTTCTAGTGTTTGCTTCTTCGCGGATTAGGCCGAGGAGTTGATGCGAGTATCGACAAGTTCTCCAGATATGATCCTCGACAGTGTTTCCCAGGCGAGCATCTCTCCCCCTTCTACCTATTTTGCATTTATAGTAAGTATTGCAACTCCAATGGAATGTGATAAAAGTGCCAACAATTGCTGGGTTTTGGGATTCCTCAGGACAATTATATCTGACTAGTAAATGTTCCAACTACCATGGAATGGTTAATTAAAACTGCCCACTACTTATGCTTCAGGACGACTCAAGCTATCTATATCTGACTAGTAAGTGCTTCAACTATAATGGAATGAATAAAATGGCCAACTGTGTGAGTTCCTCAGTTTGACTTCCTTGTTTGGTCTCGAGGGGGAATACCAGGATGGGTATGTTTGGTGTTACTATCAGGTTGGATCTGAATAGGTCTTTCTTATCCCTCTCTAATAGCCGCCAGTTTTACTGAGTCTCTGTAGGTTGTTTAGTGCTGCTGCGCTGCCGCTTCAGTCCACCATACCTATGTAGGCGAGAGCCGCCGAATTCTAGCCTCGCTGTGTACTGGCCTCAGTACTGACGCTCCTTTTTTTCCTTTGCCCTTTGTCGGCACCCCTTTTGTTTTAGCAGGTTTGGGATCAACGTCGTTAGCAGGGTTACCCTTCTGGCTTGGCCTGGGCAGGGTTATGGACGCCATTGGTTATTCTTCAGGGCTCTTAGCCCCATTTGCATCTTGTCCGTAGACGGACGCTCTATCGTTTTCAAGGTGATTTGGATCTTTCTATTGTATATCTGCATTCTTGACACGTTGAGCCGCTGTTGTATATATATATATCTGTTCTGTGGGTCCCATCGAGGACCATTGTGTAATGGTATTACTTCGTTTTCCACCCGCACGAAAGTGCCTGGTGGGCGTCCTTGAATCGTTTCTATGCGGGTTTGGCGGAAAGGGCTCAAACTTGCATAGGGCCGATTCGAGGGTGTTACATCCATACAAGATATGGTGCTGATCTCAAGAATTTGGATGGTTCACTTTATATTCTAAATGAGTGTTTACTATTTCTAACTAATGGTCTTTACATTTACACTACAACGACTTATTCGGTGCCATATATTCACCCACTTGATACCTGGTATCACATTGCGATGCTTTGCATTTCGAAGTATCAAATGCATTGCATTTCACGATTTCTTATGCCAATCTTATAATGTCGAATTTCATTACTATTGACCAAATCGTAGCAATTGGATTCTCTTTTATCTTTAATACCCTTAGATGATGAAATACTTTGATCACATCAAATAGTTTCATGCTCATATTTCCTTTGGTAAACCCTTTTTATAAAATTCAAACAATCACAAAATGATAATCACCACTTCATTGAAATAAGATATATCGAATATGTATTTTCTTGCAACAATTCATCAAATACTTTGCATTCATGCAATACACGGTGTTTAAGTTATCTTGCCGAACTTGGGCATGATTCATATGTGACAACAAATCAAATGACTTCCACATATTATGAACATAACTTCAAATTTAAACAATGGTTTCATTCAAAATGAATATATCATTAAGTTGGGTATTTTCAAGGTATTTTAAATATTTTATAAATGTTCATGCATTATCAATTAGTTTCACAACAAGGATAATTCACACATAATCGAACAACATATGAACGCAAATAGAAATCATTCATAGAAGCAGAACAACTATTTGTTACAAACTCATATGAATAACCGTCTCACGAAGTGTGAGACACACTAAATAAGTTCATAATCCATCGATTACAATAATCATACAAAAACGATAAACTAAGTGATAAACATCGAGGGAGAGTGTTGTTGGCCATCATCATCATGCTCGCCATCAACACGCAACATCACCTCCTCTCCAACAAGCAGCTCTCATGCAGAAGGACCCGTTTTCACCAAAACAAAAAAAGTATCAAATACTTTAACACTTCAACAAGTGTTTGCAAGATGACAACATTTATAAAACCGTATATCAAACATATACCTTCATCATCAATGACCTCTCTGGCAATGGGTTCAACTTTCACATTCCTGAAATGTGACATGAATTCGTGGAAATCATGTGTTTCCCCATCACCTCTCATGATGCAAATCCTGGCATGTGCTTGGTAGCTTGGTGGCAGCGACCTAGCAACACGCCTATTGCAAAAGAGCTCGTCAGCCAGTCATCCAGGAAGTAAGCAAGCCTCATATATGCATCATGTATGCATTCCAAGTGGCTCTCCAGTGAAGAGTTCTCTTCCATCTTTATGGAGAGGAAATCTCCCATCAGCTCATGTTCCCATATGCGCACTTGTTCCACAAAATGTGATCTAAGCTGTACCATTATTGCACGAGGGTCAAGATTACCTACAATTAGCCATAGCTCATCAACCATTTTGAAGTGCATTGTCACTGAAATGAATGTGGACATCTCATGACGGTAATAGTGATTTTCCCACTGTTTTGGGGTCTCATAGAAATAGGGTTGCTCCAAATCCATCTCGTGGCGTATATAGTCGACCACCTCATTCTCACTAAGGAGAACGTGGAGACGCGTGACCCACATAGAAAAGTTGGATCCATCTAGTTTGAGCTTCTCTCCTTCTAACCAATCGTCAACCGGGAAGGTAGCACCAGGGAGAACCATTTTCTACATTTATAATTGAAAAAGGAATTTAGACTAAGTTTATAATTATATGAGTTAAAACAAGAACTCCACTATAAATTCCTATCCCCAAAAAGGGTTTTAGTTATTACACAACCCCTATTCTCTACGCCACCCCCGATCATCACGGTCAGCGATATAGTTGCAAAGGTGGGCGCCAAAACGTCAATCACATCATTCATGCGACTCGTGCTCGATCTTTCGACCATCCGTGTTCCGAGGCAATTTCTACACATGCTAGGCTCACCAACTCAACCATAGTGTATCCGCTGTGCAACATGGCTTACACCCACCATATGGAAACGCAGATATATCTGACACCCGACTGCCATGGCCTGCCTCATAACAGAGAACTTTCATGGTGGTGCACACTAAGGGAGAACACTTTCATTGGTATTTTTATTAGGGATCATCTTATTAGGCTACCGTCGAGTATCTAATACTAGCACACGATAAGATGCACAAACAATAAATATTGAATGTAAGTGTGATGCGATATCGTCCTTCACGCTGTGATCTCCATCCTATGTCTCCGGATTCCGGCGCCGTAGCACTAGGGTACCGGTGCCTCTGGCGTGGTAGTCCATCATCTTCATGATCATTACTACTACTTAGCAACATAAAGTAATCTACTTTACCTTGACTACTACCATATCACATCACAATGCCCCCTGCAAAACAAAGTTAGACGCCTCTACTTTATCTTTGCATGTTTTACGTGGTTGCTAGGGCTTTCGCACAAGAACCGATTCTTACCTATGAACTTCCACCACAACGTTGATCAAGTAGTTTTCTATAGTACAGCCCTTTCGGGGCCCTCCTTTGCAAATGGTATACCAACTAATGCGAGAGAGACAAACACCCGCCCAAAGCCACTTTATACAGTACAAGCCGTATGTCAAGCATGGACCAGTCTCCCGAAGGAACGCGTAAAGTCGGTTGGGGGCCTCTTCATCAAGCATTACTGTGGTATACACGGGTACACGTGGGAGGCTAACAACTAAAAGATCAACGCCCACACGCTACAACTCGTGTGTTCTACCCGTACTAGCAATACTATGCATATATCTAGCTCTGATACTACTGTAGGGGTTTGCGCATGAAAACAATAATTTTTCCCTACACCAAGAACCCTAATGCTAGGACCTATCTATTAGTAATGTAGTAACATGAGGGGCTTTTCTCGAACTTACCCTTGAAGACCGAAAAGCATTGTCAATGCTCGGGGGAACATGGTTGATGTAGTCGTACCGAAGCTAACCTCGAGGTCGTGTTGAAGTCCTGGCGGCTCCTGTGGCTCCAATGAATTCTAGTGCCCCAAGTGTTGGACCTCCGAGGGAGTTACAGACATTCGGTGCATGACGATGACTCCGGCTCCTCTGATCTAGCAGCAGTTGCGGAAGCAGAGCTTCTACATCCAAATCTCGTAGTGCGATGGCACTCCGCAGTGATGAAGACTCCTTCTCGTGTGATCCAGACTTGGGACCACAGTCATGGGAGTGAGAGAATCAACTGGAGGTCTCCCCAAAAGATAGGAAACATTTTATTGATTATTGTGTATTTCATTTGTCAAAATACCTCTCTTTATATAGGGGACCCCCCCCCACATAGGCAATTGCCTTAGCCATGTGGGACTAAACAAAAGAGAGGGGAGAGGGGGGCTTGGCCAGCCGGCCAAGGCCCTAGTGGGCCCCACGCGGGGTGCCCAAGGCCCAATCGGCCTCACCTCCTCCTTCCTCCCTTTGGTCTTTCTCTCATGGGCCCTTTTCCCTACGGATTTTGGCCCAATTAGGTATTTCGACCATTTTAATTCCTTTTCTTTTATTCAATATATATAAATGAATGATTAAATCAATATTCAACATTCACTTACATATTATTCAACCCACGTGGCTATCGAACTCCTTCCACCCCACTCTGGACACCCTCCAAACTTACCAAAACCATTCCGGTTTCCTCTATCTCTTTTCTTCGGTGATTCTGCCGATACCAAAACGCTCTCCGAGCATCATCAAGCCCTTAAACGTGATACCGCACGGTTCAGGAATACTCCAGACATGGTCGGGACCTTACCATACCAATGATCATCAGAGGGACCTGGATGGTGATGTTAACCCTTGTGCATTCCATGAATCTTTCGTCGCTGGACCATGAACGTCGTGTCATATTCCTTTTTTCTCTTGATACTTGCATTGCCCGAGATCTGATCATTGACATCACCATGTCACGTTCAATCTCGTTATTAACAAATGTTATTTTACTCGTTCCAACAAGTGATATCCTCGTGATCAAATCACACGCTGCGCAGCTATTGGATATAACTTCTCTGAGTGGTCCCTCAAGTATCCTTTCCGTCACACGGATGAACAATTCCGCTCTTGATGCATAATGCCACTACATGTTCCTTCGAATATCTGAACACACCTTTATGATCACCGTAGCACCAGGTGACGTTTAATGCTATCTAAGTATCCTCGGGTAATAGTGATTGATATGGTCTCATAGTCTAAGAAATAGGACATGTTGGGGATATGCTAAATGGGTACCACCATATATAGCACGTATCTAATCTGGCTAACCCATGTGGCCCACAGTTGGTAGCATGGCCTATGGCCTGTTAGGCGGCCTAGTTAGATAGATCTAGAAGGGAGGCCCATGTCAGATAAAGGGAGGCTACGTAGGAGTCACCGACATACTCGGAGCCTTGGAGTGCAAGACACGAAGCCTAGTTTGTATTTATGTAGGACTGTTTACCTTGTCCGACAAGGTCCTTTCCCTGTAAACCCTAGGTTCTGGTGACTTTATAAGTCGGACCTGTGGGAGCCTTTAAGGCACATCATAGAACACCCATTGTACAACGTATAACACTTCACATAGCAAACCGATCTCTGTAACTCAGCTTATTGCCATTATAGTGATTTATAGTACGAGCAGAGTTACGCCACCGTTGTGGGACTTGAACCTGGGTAAGCTGTGTTACCTCGTACCCACCAACTCACCGCCTTCCCCCATGTCTGTAAACATGCTCTTTGAGGACCCCTCCATGGCGTACTCGTCGATACACCACGACAGTTGGCACCCACCGTGGGGCAAGAGGTGCTTCGAGCTCTACACCGGGCGAGGTCCAAGCTCTTCGCGGGAATTGGCGACACCATAGCCATTGGGCGTGTCCTCTTCTCTGGCAACATCCTGATTGTCCCTCCAGACGAATTCTGGGTCCTGGCAAAGAAGAACCCTACCCGCTGCTCCGCCGTACCAACGAAAATTCAAGGCCCACCCAAACCGCCCATGTGCAGGATATAATGGTGGAAGGACCTCGTGGATCCGCTTGGCTGCCCTGAGCGTTAGAGACACGAAGGTCACACGTTGTCAGCATCGTCATCATCTTCAATTTGGCCATATGTGTTCAGAGAGACAGAGAACCTCCCCGTGAATACCTTGCCAGATGGATGAGGGTGAGGCAAACCCTGGAAGGTGACCGAACTGACGAACTCGTGTACCACTTTATGGAAGGGCTCACGCCTGGAACACTCCTACGGCATACACTCAGGAGGCGGTAGGTCACCAGGTCGCTCAGCCTTGGCGATATAGTCACAACTGTCAATGACTACGCGGGCGTCAAGGACAACACCAAGGCCATGCCTGGCCCTGAGGCCGGAGGAAGCAACAACAATGGCCTGCCACCATCACCCTCTACCTCCGCCATTGACAACACCGAAGCCAACTCCAACTCAGTGCTTGATGCATTGTATGCCGACATCAACGTAGATGGCGGCAGCTCAGACACCAACTCGGAGGAATACGAGGATTCCATGAGGGAGATCGAGCAGGAGATTGAGAAGGAGGAGCGTGCCGAGAAATCCAACACTTCCCGCCAGGTGCTAGTCGCCATCGGGAGTGTGATGGAAGAAGACGGATAGGAACCGGAACCTGAGCAAGCTCCGCCCACACCTGCGGCTACCAGAGCGGCAGCGGCAAAGAAGGCTGCCATGCCTCCTCCGGCTATCCTCTCACAGCAGGCGCAAGAACTCACCACAGGCCCCAGTACTACCAAGCAAACAAATATGCCGCCACCTTCAACATATGCAGCTGGCAACCCATTGGTTACTCCCACCGACAATGTGATATACGGTTCACTCCTCATTGAGCCCATTACCGTCGCCCATATTCAGAGTGTTACGGAGCTTGATGAGAAGCATGCGGAGATCCTCGCGGAGGCCAAGTGCATTGCAGAACAGGGCGTTCAGCTAGACAAAGACATGGTCAGGATACAACAATCCATCAAGGCGGCAAGAGCAATGGAGGCTGAGTACAAGCAGTTGTTGTTAAAGCACAAAGCAAAGAAGGCACCGGCTCACGTCGTCGAAGACCCCAGCATTGGGCGCAAGTTGGGATGGGAAGGATCCAAACCAGCAAAGGCCACCCCATACATTAATTTGGAGGGGAGGCAAGTAATGCCAACTCTCGCCCTCAACATGGTCGTCGCCAAGACCCTCCTCAAAAAGGATAGGTTGCCAGAAGTGGTGGCTCAGGTCTATGACCTCGTAGCCAAGGCTTGCAAGCAGCAGGAGAAGGCCACCTCGCAAAGGCTTGAGTCCAATCCGGAGCTTTCCTAGTCAACCCTAAACACCCGCCGAAGGCCAAGATCTCCCCGTGACGAGGGATCCCATAAAGGCTCCATAGAGCAAAGACGGAGCGATGGGTGTAATAGGATTGACGACATACCCATATCCTCTAACAACATAGAAAAGGCTCGCCCTTGTCGATTGCCGCTACCCCCGCCATCTTGGCATCACGAGGAACCACAACCATGCCATCGCACAAGCATGCCACCTCCCAGGCGTCCCTAGGTTGGTATTGTCATACGCGACCAGGGTGAGCAACCTCGGCATGCCGAAGAGCGCAGCAGCAATGAAGGACACAGGAGCAGATCCTACAAGGAAGCACCACATCCGACAAGCAATCACGATAGGCATGAGGAGTCGCCTGGAGGGAGCAGCAAAAAGGCTAACCCACTGCCGCCACCGCCACCATTCCCACCCAGTAGCCATCATGGCAGAGGACATGGCGAATCCAATAGATTGCACCACAACTCTCCTCCCCATAACAGAAAACGAAAGCAACCAGAGCCGTATGACACACGTTCACAGTTGGACAAGATCCAAGAAGCACGGGAGCTCACATACCTTGGGCCACATTGTATTGGACCGGTAATATGGGCCACAACTTAACCCAAGGGTCCCGGGATCGACAAAACCATCAAACCCTATGACGACACTGCCAGGTCAGCTACATGGTTGCAGGACTATAGCGAAGCGATTCACGTCACCGGGGGAAACCCTAATGTCGCCGTCAAGTACCTCCCTCTCATGCTCACCGGCACCGCCCAACAATGGATTGATGACTTGCTAGAGAAATCAATCTGCAATTGGTTGGACATGCATGAAGCGTTCACCAAGAACTTCGAGGGTATGTACAAACATCCTTGTACAGTTGGAGACCTACATCGGTGCGTACAAGAAAATGATAAATCCTCTCGAGCTTACCTTTCTCGCTAGCTGGATATGAAAAATTCATGCGCGGGGGTGCACGAACAAACTGCTATGGCCGCCTTCATCGATGGCCTGGAGAAAGGGACATTGCTCCGACATACGATGAAGCGCAAATAAGACAACAATAAACTCAACCTTAACGCGATGATCGCCATGGCTAGCGAATTCACCGCAGTTGATTATGATGCTCGCGGATCGTCGCTGGCAATCGCCATCTCTACCTAGGCTAACAATAACAACAAGCGGAAGACTCCGCCTGAAGAGAAGCAAGTAGCTGACATGGTCACCACAATGTTCGCTGGTAGAGGCGAAGGTGGACAACGTGGTCATGGTTGGGGGGCTATCCATGGATAGCAGAGGAGTGATTCAACACCCTCGGCACCCCACGTTCCCAAAACGTACAAAGAGTATCACGATATGTCGTGTTTCGTCCACCTCGATGCAAACGGCAAGGCCACCCACACCAACCACTAATGCAAGTTTGTCAACGACCTCAAGGAAGACCCTGAATCCGGCTACAAGCAAAATTGGAAGAACAGACCCCACGGAAAGGGCAAGGGAATAAGAAGGAAGAGGAATCCAAGGATTCAAGTGATATGGACAAAGACGTGGAACCCAAGCCCACCGAAAAGGGTGATGGCAAGGGCAAGAACCCCTTCGAAAAGATAGCTCATGTCTACCATACTTTCCTTGTCACTCCCACCGTCCGGGCCCAGAAAACCTCACTAAGGATACTGATGGCCACACTCCCTCCAGTTCCCCAGTATGTCAGGTGGTTGGATATTCCCATCACTTGGGATAGGCAAGATCGCCCAGATCTCATCCCAACAGAGAACCAGTATGCCATGGTCATCAACCCTTTGATTGACGACACATAGTTCACCAAGTGCCTCGTGGACAGTGGAAGCAACATCAATATCATGTACCTGGATACATTGCACAAGATGAACTTGATGGATACGCAGCTAAGCAAGAGCAACACCGTGTTCCATGGCATTGTCCTTGGTCGACAAGCTAATTCCCTAGGTTGCATCACCCTTCTGGTCGCCTTTGGTGATGTCAACAATTACCACCAAGAGCGCATGATCTTTGAAGTGGTGACCTTCAAGAGCGTGTACCACTTCATCTTCCGATGCGACATATTCCACTCCTTCCTCGCAAGGCCATGCTTTGTCTCCAGCAAGCTCAAGATACCGGAACCAAACGACATCATCACCATTGACGGAAGCTTCACCAAGACAAGGGAGTGCGAGCTCACTGAAGCTGCCTTCGCCGAAGCAGTTCTCTATAATGAGGAGTTCAAGGAGATCTAGAGTCAGGTCGATACCTCAGAGATGCCGACTTCAAAGAAGCAAATCACTGCCGCTGAACCCGCATTCAAGGCTGCCATCAAGACCAAGAAGGTGGAGCTTGTTCAAGGAGACTCCTCCAAGACCACCTCCATTGGCGCGGACCTGGATCCCAAATAGGAAAGCGCACTCGTCGAGTTCCTCCGTGATAATAGGGACATCTTTGCCTGGAAACCTACTGACATGAAAGGTGTACCTAGGGAACTTGCCGAGCACAGCTTGAATATTGATCCAAATGCCAAACCGGTGAAACAACCTCTATGACTCTTCGGTGACGAAAGTAGATGGGCTATAGGCAAAGAAATAGCTAGGTTACTTAAGGCTGGTTTTATCTGAGAAGTTATTCACACCAGATGGGCGGCAAATCCTGTACTTGTCCCAAAAAGGGAACCAAAAAATTAAGAATGTGCATTGGTTACACCAGCTTGAACAAAGCGTGTCTGAAGGATCAATTTTCTTTTCCTCGCATTGACCCAGTCATTGACATGATGGCTGGCTCGGAACTTTTGTGTTTTCTCGATGCTTTCTTAGGATACCACCAAATCGGGATGTGAAAGTCGGACCAATTGGCCACTTCGTTCACCACACCATGTGGCACATACTTCTATGTCACGATGCCCTTTGGGCTGAAAAACGATGGTGCTACATATCAGCGGACAATGTAGCGTTGCCTACATGACCATATAGGTCGCAACGTACATGCTTATGTGGACGACATTGTGGTGATGTCAAAGAAATCAAATGACCTCATCGCCGACTTGCAGGAAACTTTTGACAATCTTCAGAAGTACACCATGATGCTTAACCCCAAGAAGTGTGTCTTCGGGGTACCATCCGGCAAATTGTTGGGCTTCATTGTTTCGCACTGCGGAATTGAGGTCAATCCAGAGAAAATTAAAGCCATCCTTGACATGAAATGTCCGACATGCTTGAAGGACATATAGAGGCTCACATGCTGCGTAGTAGCAGTAAGCCAGTTCATCAACCGACTTGGAGAGAAGGCCATGCCGCTCTACAAGTTGCTCAAAAACATGGAGAAATTCATATAGATGGACAAAGCAGACGCAATGCTTCAGGAGTTGAAGAGAATACTCTCCTCCGCACCAATATTCGCAGCCCCGGTATCAAGCGAGCCTATGTTAGTTTACATGGCGGCAACCAACTGGGTCATCAACATCGTCATCATGGTGGAGCACAAGGAACCAACGCATGAATATGGAGTTGAGCGACCAGTTTACTATGTAAGCAAGGTCTTGACGGAATCCAAGCAGCGTTACCCGCACTACCAGAAGATCACTTTTGGAGTTTTCCTGGCTTTATGGAAGCTAAGGAATTATTTCTAGGAGCACCCCATCATAGTAGTGAGCAAAGCTCCACTGTCCGACATCATCAACAATAACGATGCTACAGGAAGAGTGGCAAAGTGGGGCATTGAACTTGCCGCTTTTGAAATCACCTAAAAGAGACATGACGCTATCAAATCTCAGGCATTGGTGGATTTTATTGCAGATTGGACAGAGTTACCAGAAGACACTCCTGTGCCAGAGCAAGAGTTTTGGGTCATGCACTTTGACGGATCCAAGTTACTCAATGGCTCGAGGGCCGGTGTATTATTGTAATCACCAACATGAGAGAAGTTACAATACGTCCTGCAGATCCACTTCAACGCTACAAACAACATGGCGGAGTAGGAGGCCCTCATTCACGGACTTCGTGTGGCCAAGGATATTGGCATCAAGCCCATAGTTTGATGTGGAGATTCTAACTTGGTTGCCCAGCAGGTGGTTGGCACCTAGAACGCGTGGAACCCTATGATGGCGGCATATCAAGATGAAGTAGACAAAATAGCCAAGTGCTTCGACGGCTACAAAGTCAAGTATGTCAAAAGGGAGGAGAATGAGGCAGCAGATCTACTGTCAAAGCTTGGATCAGCTCGCCGACCAATTCCACTAGGCATTTTCCTAGAGCATTTACAGACCCCATCCGTGAAGGGAGCGGACCCCGACAACCCGATTATAGTGGATTCATTTGGTAATACAGTAACAATGACCTCTCTGACTTGGACAAAGCCGTTCATGGACTATCTACAAGACGAAACTTTGCCCGTCGACGAAGTCGAAAGCCGACAAATAGTACGTAGAGAAAAAGGCTATATCATCATTGACGGACAGCTATAAAAAAGAATTACCACATGAGTTTTCCTACGATGCGTCTCCCAGCAGCAAGGTATCGATATCCTTAGAGAAATACATCTTGGAGATTGCGGGCATCACGCCGCTCCCCGATTGTTGGTGGTCAAGGCCTTCCGACAAGGATTCTACTGGTTAACTGCCAAGGAGGATGCCGACAAGTTGGTACAAACCTGTCTTGGGTGCCAGTTTTATGCAAGGCAACCAAATGTTCCAGCTCAAGAATTGCAAACAATACCAATTACTTGGCCATTTGCAGTCTGGGGGCTTGACATGGTTGGACCTTTGCAACCAGCACCTTGTGGATTTACGCATCTGCTAGTAGCAGTTGACAAGTTCACAAAATGGATTGAAGCTAAACCCATTAGAAAGCTCAATGGGGAAACAACCCTAAAATTTGTCCAGGATTTGGTGGTGAGATTCAGTCTCCCACACAGCATCATCACCGACAACGGCAAAAAATTGTCTCTCGGAGAAGTTGAGGAGTACTGTCATGAAAAAGTCATCCGCCCTGACTTAGCATCTATGGAATATCCACAGTCAAATAGGCAAGTTGAACGGGCCAATGGACCAATTCTACACGGAATCAAGCCACGCTTAGGGGCACAGCTACATAGAGGAGCTGGAGCCTGGGCGGAGGAATTACCATCTATATTGTGGAGTTTACGAACAACACCCAACAGATCTAACGGCTTGACCCCTTTCTTCATGGTTTATGGAGCAAAAGCCGTCCTACCATCCGACATCCTCCACGATGCACCAAGAGTTTCCGCCTACAAGGAAGATGACACTAAAGAATCCAGACGCCTATCTGTGGACCTACTCGAGGAAGAGCACATGCTGGCATGCTAGAGATCCGCCATCTACCAGCAGAAGCTACGTGACTACCATAATCGTCGTGTTAAGCATCGCTCGTTCAAAGAGGGGGATCTGGTGCTTAGACTCAAGAAGGAAAAATCACACAAACTATCCCCGCCTTGGGAAGGACTGTTCATCATAAGCAAAGCATTGCTCAATGGTTCCTACTACCTCGTTGATATTCGCGAGTTGAAAGATAGGACAAAAAATCACAAACGCAAGCAACATGACTCCGATGATGATTACCCGAAGACAGATCGACCATGGAACATAGCACAACTACGTCCCTTTTACACATAGCATATTTTATATTATGTAATAAGTTTCTTATATGATCAATGAAATAAAGCATTTGGTTCACTCATAGTTTTTGAGTCCTTTACCTCCTTCAGTGTTCATTTTTGGATCATATAAACCCTTTATGCGCAAGTTTGCGTTTGCACTTGCACAAATTCCGCCTACGGTGTTAGCTTAAGTTTTCTGGTCTACATGTTTTCTGATGTTTTTATGTGGATTCTGGAGTAGTGAATTTTCGGCACTCAAAGCCTGCAATTTTGTTCTTAGGTTCTTGATGGTGCTATTAAGCATCATCGCCTAAGAACATGGTTCTATGCTGAGGGTTTTCCGTCTCATGAAAGGTCAAGCATATGAACCAGAATAATGGATAAGCCAACACTTTCTTAAAAATATATACAAACTGGAAACAGATAAGTAGCAGGAAAACTTGAGTACAAGTTATCCGCCTTAGTTCTATAAGTTCTTTCCGCATACATACTGCAGAGATACATTTAATACATCAATGTTTTTTATGGCTCTACTGAAGGGGCCTTAGGTACTTCATCGACAGTAGGAGAGCCAGGCTTGGAAAGCTCATCAAACTTGGAGGGACCAGGGCTAGATTCTGAAGAAGCTAGGTCATCGTCCATCACCTCGGCAGGCATAAAGACATCCGCCTTGGTAAACTTGGCAACCTTGGTGTCATAGCCGGCGAGGGAATTCCATATAGCATCTCTATCAATTGCATTCCCTTCCTCGTCAAGCTTCGGCATGTCGGAGGTTACCAGGTCCAAGTCGGCATTGTCATAATGCACCTTGACCAAGGACAGGGCCATCCTTGCACTAGCCCGGACACAAGAAGCTTTCTAGTCCTTGATTTTCTGGGGGCTCGGCGTAGGATCTCCAAGTACTTGGCCGTAGAATTTGCTGATATCCAGGGGCTAGGTTATCTCCTTGGCTTACGTGATGGCGGTATTGATGAAGTTGCCAGCAAGAATCATGCATTCTTTTGGATCCGGAGCACCTTCTACCATATTGGCTAAACCAATGGGGTTGTGTTTTCATTAGAGACAAAGATCATGAGTACAACATTACAAGTGTCCATCTTACAGAATTGACAAAGTCAGAGGAAAGTTACCAAAGATGCTCGTCCCAGCTTGCTTGTAGGTCTCCGCCAAGATGTCCTGCTCCTTCTGAACTTTCTTGTACACCTCAAGGTTTCACTCATTCTGCTCTTTGGAAGCTTGATTTTGTTCCTTGAGCTGCATAATTTCGTTTTTCAAGCGTTGCATCTCGACGTCAGCAGATTCTTGCTGCACCTTCATCGCCTCTTCATGGCCCTTGGCAGCTTCAGCCAGGTCTTTCGTCAAGATTTTGTTTTCACCGTCAAGCTCCTGGATATGCTTGGATTGCTCGACTGCTCTTGGCTTTGGCAATGGCCTCTGTAAGATGGAAAATGGAAAGCATTATGAGAAGTTGGCAGAAATGGACCCATTTAGAAAGTAAAGAGATATTAAAAGAAAACATACGCTTGCTATTTTTGATCTATTCCTTTAGGAAGGTTATTTTACCTTGTTTAAGATCCAGATCCTTCCGCAATTGGGCAAACCTCTCATTGGCGGCATTTCTCCGGCTATTCTCATTATGAAAATAAAACAAAATGCTTAGTTTCTATGGAGCATCTAGTCGGAACTATTCAGTTTCAACTAAATGCTCAGGGGCTACAGTATCAGACTTTTTAATTCAACAAGGTGTTCTCTCTTAGAGTATCTAGTCGGAATTATTCATTCTAAACTAGAAACTCGTGGGCTACACTGACAAGTTCTACACTTAGTTCTTTGGAGCACTTAGGCCAAAAACTAATGATTTTCCGCCTAAGAGCTCAGGGGCTACAGTGGAATATATTACAAAGTAAAAGAAGTAAAGTTCAGATCCAATGGCAATAACCTTCAGATTGTTGGCCAAATGAGCGTATGAATTATGGAAGGTTCGGGCATTATTACATAAATCATCTACCTGTTTGATGAGATCGTCTAGGCACAGAGTCAGAGGAGTTAAATTCAAAGGAGTTGTCAAAGCCGGAGGCATGGATGATTCCCTCGCCGCCTGCTGTGGTATGATGGTATTTGATGGCTTAAAGGCTCCCGCCTCATCCATAGCTATAGCTGCCTCTGCATCCACTCCCTCCATTTCTTATTTCCCTTTCTTGATGGAATCCTTAGCCTTAGCTTCAACCATTTTGGAGGAGGTACTCTCTTGTGTAGCCTGGCCACTGGGACCAATGTCCATGTCGGCAGAGCCTGAGACATTAGTTGTTGGATTGATATTTGTCACCATGGAAGAGGTCTCAGGAATGACGGGGGATGAAGGCTCAGTGGGGCCTATTACAGGCTTGGCGGTAGGAGTCAGGAGAGCACTGATGAATGCAAGTGCATAGATCGTTTGTAGCTAGTTTTGAAATAAAGATATCGATCCCACAGGGAGCAGGAGTCTAAAGTCTAATAACTCTTGAAATAAATATTACAATAGAAATGCTAAATAAAGTTCTAAGTAACAAGATAAAATGCGAGTATTGTGTAAAAGGGTGTTTTTGGGTTTTAGGTATAAGAGCAACAATAAAGTAAAGTAAAACAACTGAATGCAGAAAGTAAGTATCGTGTATGTAAGAGAGATTGGAACTACAATAGGTAAAAAGCATTCTCAGGGAGTAGAGGATACACCACTAGCATTATAAGGAGCTAAGATAAAGATTATTATCATGATCATTCTCAATTATGTATGTGTGGGAGGAACTCTGTATTTGGACAAATAGGCAGCAACCGCTGATCACATCATCCTCATAACCACAACAGTCAGCAATCAACATCAATAGAATTACTGTGCTATTATGGGAAGTAATCCCATAGTACGTATCCCATGGTATGGATAGTGTTCCGCAGTTTCCCAAGTTGATACTTAAGGACTGCCAATAGCTTTATAGTCACTACAAGTGCTAACACACCTCCGTCTACCAACAAGTAGCTCCCTCCATGTAACACCCCGTCCACTCCTGGGCCCGGGGGGTGTCACTCCTGGCAGCTTAATATGATATCTAGACTGGCCCCACAGACCAATACTAGTCTTTTCTACGCACTTTGTCCTCACTCGTGCGCACCCGGTTACCCACTTCCCGGTCGGTCACCCATCCTAGAATTGCTCTAGGCCAAGCACGCTTAACCTTAGAGTTCTTTTCGAATGAGATTCCGGAAAAGAAGTTGCAACTTGTTGATATGGGTATCCTATTAATCCTATTAAGCCATGTGCTGGATCTCACATACACCCACCCTTTAGAAGATCGATGTCCTCATCGATCAAGCACACCCCAGGAACGTTCCCTCTTGGCACGCGTCTGTGCGTCCAGTGCCGGCACATGTGCCATGCCGTGTCCACTCCGGGCCACACGCGCTATGCTCCACATGTCCCGCCACTGACCCGCAAACACCTATGTAATCGCAAGGGTCGGCTCTGATACCACTTGTAACACCCCGTCCACTCCTAGGCCCGGGGGGTGTCACTCCTGGCAGCTTAATAGGATATCTAGACTGGCCCCATAGACCAACACTAGTCTTTTCTGCGCACTTTGTCCTCACTCGTGCGCACCCGGTTACTCACTTCCCGGTCAGTCACCCATCCTAAAATTGCTCTAGGCCAAGCACGCTTAACCTCAGAGTTCTTTTCGAATGAGCTTCCGGAAAATAAGTTGCAACTTGTTGATATGGGTATCCTATCAACCCTATTAAACCATGTGCTGGATCTCACACTCCATCAAGTCCCCATGAGAGGAAAATATTGAGAGGTCGACTTCTCTCAACATCAAGATGAAGAAAATCTAACACATGGTCACAGTGATGAATATCATAATAGACTTTATCTTATTTCAATCTCATACTAGGGTTTCTCCATCTCCCCAAGAACTGATGATCTACTCAGACATGGAGGCAATCAACATCATGGCAACATCAATGGAATCTATCATATATGAATAGTACTTGTATAAATCCACAACGAGTACCGAATTACAACAAGATCTAGATAAGATGTAGATGGGATGGATGGAGATGGTGCTGATGCAGCGGCGGATGATGAAGATCGATGCCTTAGCCTCCCGGATCTGCGCATGGCAAAGATGGATCCCCGGTGGATGAGTTCCCCCTCCATATGCCTTCCGGAGGTGAGGTTTTGGCGATTTCTGGGTGTTCTGTATGTCGTCTCTCTGATCCAGTTGCACAGGGTGAAACTATTTGAGGAGGCAGAGGCGACGCCAACTATACGGCCAGAAAATTTATTCCGGTCGTATAGTTGGTCGTTGAACCCTCTGTATCCTTTGTTCGCCTCTGGTTTTTTCTGGTATTATTAATATTTCTCAAATAAGGAATTTACGCTGTTTTTTACTCCTTTTCTCTAATGTATAACTGATCCAAGAATTGTATCCATTGGATCCATCATCTGTCCTGCTCGTAGGGAAAACAGACATAAAATGCGTGCGCGATCACCGTAAAATACCAAGATCCTACATCTACAATGCAAAATAATTGTGTAAAACTTGATGCAAATATGCACTCATCAACCTCCCCAAGCTTAGAATCTTGCTCGTCCCGAGCAAGTTGGATGTGATCCTCATATTCATGAAGGTGAGTCAATAAAATAAATGAAGCAGTTGCAGCATGTGTTTATCATATACAATACATAGGAATAAGTTCATGAATAACACCTTACTCGAACCATCTGAATAGTATTCGCAGGCGTCCACACATTTAGTGATCAACAGTTCATAAAAGATGAATCTCAACATAATGTAAAAGTATCCGGTTCAACCGAATGAGTTAGCGAGGTAGTCCCAAGTGTTTTTGGATCAATGTATTCACTTCAGATTCAAAATCTCAAAAGTGTCTTTTTGTCATACTACAATACAGTGGTATATGTCTATTTGCTCTTTGCACACTCGCTCTTTTTCTTCTTTTTATTTTTCACTTTTTTTATATATGCTCACACTTTTGTTTAAGTGTTGTGAAAAGAAGC
Source organism: Avena eriantha (assembly GCA_910589775.1). Classification (NCBI taxonomy): domain Eukaryota; kingdom Viridiplantae; phylum Streptophyta; class Magnoliopsida; order Poales; family Poaceae; genus Avena; species Avena eriantha. The sequence continues at coordinate 326,609,117 of OU342745.1, read as the reverse complement.
TACCCATACATTCCACTTGATGTAGGAATCCAAAGTTTAACGATCTCAATTATCAAATTTCAATTGTATATGAAGCATTTTTATGACTTGAAGATTCTACCTCGACTTGCTCTCATTCTATTTTGGTAGCACTTTCATTTTCCTTTGCTCAAAGTTTCTTTTTCAACTTAACTGCATAGATAATTTTTATTTGTAAATTAAACCTAGACCTACAACATATTGGCCAAATTATCTTTACTAGCTGAATGCCCATGCGTTGCAACGGGTACCAAAAAATTATATAAACACGCAGATGAAACAATTGTCCTAATTTTGGTAGAGAACACATATTAATTAGCTAGATTAGTTTAATAATTTGGAAAAATTGTAATTTAATGATGTATCTAACAATATCTTTTAACCAAAATAGGAAGAGAACACATATAGGACATTCTCTTTTTCTAGATCTTGACTTCTTCATCGCACCCGCTCTCTTTTTGTGAGTTAGCTTTTTCCAGAGACATAGCCTCTTTCATTATATACGAACTCCATAGCAGCTACAGGAGCTACTCGATTGGTACTAATCAGATCAGGAGCTAATTGATTCGATCGAGTGTATCACAGTGCCATCCATATCTATTCGATCCAACCTGCAGAGCCGTCGGCCCACCTCGGTCCTCATCTTCTCTACCCACACCACTTGAAGGGATAAGGATAAAGGATTTTACTACTCCACGAGTACTATCCGTGGCATCCCGCTAAAACCACTACTAGAAAATCATAGTGTTTTTTGGTGCATTGCATCATCATGACTGCATGCTCATGTCATCATGTCATATTGCATTTGAGCGTCGTCATCATCATGCATGGTTTGTTTGAAAACTATTTTCGAAAAGTCGGTTTTCCTTTTCTAAACGTTCCGTCTTTATTTTAAATTAAAACTCCGGTCTCTTCCGGATATTTTGTTTGTCTAAAAGATATTTACAAAGGGTTTTAAAAATAAAATAAAATAATAGTCTAATAAAATAAAAACGTTTTTAGTAGGGGAGGCAACCGGCCAGGCCCAAAGGCCCAGCCAGCCGGCCTACCACCCTACCAGAAAACCCTAACCACCTAACCCCATTCCAGCCGCCTAACCCACCCGCTCCAACCACCCCACGCGCCAGCTCCCACCGACAACCACTCACTCCCCACCTGCCCAGTCCCAGCCCCACACGCACGCGCTCACGCGCGGACACGCTCCCGCCTGGGCGCGCAAGCCCACGCCGCCTGCCGTTTTCCGCCTAGCCGCCTCCTACACTTCCCCCCACGCCACCTGATCCGCGCCTGATCCCAGCACGCCATCCCCCCACCGACTGAGCATGGTCCCACCGCCACCTTCCCCGTGTCGCCACCTGCTGCCTTCCTCTGGTCCCACTCGGGAGAGACCCATCCCCGACGCCCCCGTCTCTCTCTTTCCTCCCCGCCTTGCTCCTCTCGCCCCGTGACCCTTTCCCTACCAACCTCCTCGATCCCCGCCGCCTTCGGCCTTCTCCGGCCGCATGTGCCTCGCCGCCTCGCCGCCCCGCCCTACTCTGCGCCCGCCAGCAGCCGCCTGCCCCCTCTTTCGGCCTCGGGCCTATCCGCTGCTTGGACCTCGCCGCCTGCGCGTGCGCCAGGTCCCGCCCGTCGCCGACCCCACCGCCGCTGCACACGCCTCGTGCCGCCTGGCCACCATGAGCGCCGCCTCAGGCCGGAGCCCCGCCTTGCCCGGTCCCAGGTGCCATCCTCGCCAGGCGCTCGCCTCGCCTGGCGTCCGTCCTCCTCGGCCCAAGCACGGCCGCGACCCAGCGGCCCCGCCCTCCGCCTTGGTCGCCGTCCCGGACCTCCCTCGTCACCCTCGACTCGGGCCCTCGTCGCCGCTGTGGTCCCTGCTGTTTCCGCCGCCAGGGCCGCGCCCTCTCTTGCCCGTCTTCGTCCCGCGGTTGCCGCCCTGCCTGAGCGGCTCCTACCCGTGTCTGCATCAGGTTGACCAAGGGTGTGCTCTCCGCCACCGTGGTTGTGTTGCAGCTAGCAGATCGAGGCGTGTGTATGCCCCCGTTTATAAGTTGGTTGTTGTTTTCTTTCTTCGGTGCGTGTTAGCGTTGTGTGAGTACCTGGGCAAAAGTTTGACACTTTGTCTTTGTTTCCGTCGCTACAGCGCCTCGGGTCATCTCATCAAGTGCTATGTTGCCTGTTGGCGGGACCTCTGAATCTTTCCAAGATCGACCTTGCTCGGCCAAGACTGTTTTCGTCTTTGGTGGAGACCGATGCTGACACTCTCGGAGTGGGAACATGGTGCCACTCGAGGAACCACTGAAGATCTCCATCATGGATGCTCTGACATGGAACCATGGCCCCGAAGGACACCGTACCCGGAGGTCACCACCCGAACGCCAAGTCATCCATCCCGTAGTCCGAAGGCTGAACCCCGCCAACCTCGGCACGCCAAGGCCTCCTTCCTGGATCCGATGACCGAGCCCCAAAGCCCGATCCCGGTAATCTGAAGGCCATGCCAAGAACCGGATACGAAGACCCCCGGAACCCGATCCAGTCAAGTTCGCCATCGACGACAGGATCGACCGCTTGGAACCCAAGTTCTCCGTCGCGACACGACAAGTTCTCCATCTTGTATCCGAACCTCGCCGTCCCCGTCGAACCCTAAGATCGGACCCCGGACCCCCGGAACCCAAGATCTTCCGAACCCAGATGTGTGAACCTTTTCCCGAGCCCCTATTTTATAAATGCTATATATAAATCTGTCGTATATTAAATTGTTAATGCATGCATACCTGTCTATGGTTTGGGGTCATTATGCCGATTCACCTCATAATTAAATATGGAGTGTTCATGCGGAATATTGTTGTCTTATTCCGGACTCCATTTAAATTGGTGTAGCGAACCGATGCCATGTTTCGCCCTGTTAATACAACATTTAAATTGCGGGGGTTCTAAATAACTTGAACCGTGTAATTAATTATCGGGACTCCGGTTCCGCTTAATATTGCCTAATTGCACCGCATTTGTGCCATGCCATGCATCATATCATAATCATGCCGGATCTTCTGCCGTAGTATTAAATATTGCATCCGGTGTTTCTTCTAGTGTTTGCTTCTTCGCGTATTAGGCCAGTGAGTTGATGTGAGCTTCGACAAGTTCTTCGGATATATCTTCGGCAGTGTTTTCCCAGGCGAGCAATCTCCCTCTTTCTACCTATTTTGCATTTATAGCCTTTACTTCCTCTTGTTGATCTACTGCTATCCGTGTTGCGATGCTTTAGTTTCCGTGCACCATTTATATTCATTGCAGCCCTATATTGCCTTGGACACATCATATTGCCTGTTGTTTGATAGATAGTCGGCCTTGCGAGTCGTAGTTGCTTACTCAGGTGCTGCTTCGCGTCGTTGTTGTTCCACCGTTATTGGAAGGTTGGCACATGCTTAATGGTGGAGATGTTTAATGGTGGAGATGATCATGACTTTAAATACAACTATTAAATTGCTAGATATAACTAATGCATAGGCATCGGTGGGCAATAGATGTTATTTGGTTCTTCCACGCTCACTTGTGTCCCGTAGGACCTCGAGTACTTGATACATTTTCCTTGATTATTCGCACTATCCACATCTGGGAGAGTCTATGAATCCCACTTAGCCAGAGCTTGATTCATTTCTTATTTCATGGGGCCACAAACTAGTTTGGGGCTTTATTACTATCATGTACTTATGCCATGTTTTACTACTTTATTTACAATTGTGCGTGGAGCACCTGTACTGTTTAGGATTGCGGAGTGTTTTCACGGTATCGACAAGCCTAGTCACACTTTCGGGTTCCCAGTCGTTTACAGCCATTGGCGCAAACCTTGGGTCCGTCTCGGAGCCGGCCAACTTCGTTGCGGGTAGCTTAATGGGGTGGCCCCCTAAAATATTTTATGAATCCTGTGATTGCTTTGTCGTGAAGGCCTCGTTGGGTTTTGAGTTGGTTTTTCCGAGGTTGATCGTGTGTGTTGCTATTTGTGCACCCCTGCAGGGTAAATCTTTCTGAAAGCCGTGTCCGCGGTTATGGACGACTTGGAGCACAATATCTTGATCATAGACAAGCATAACTAAAGTAGTGCTATAAATTTGAATTAATATGTGACTAGTAATCAGATTCAAATACAACGGAATGTAAATTAAAAATGCCAACAACTGGTGGATCTGTGGTGATCTGTGTCATACTATACCTGCCTAGTAAGTATTGCAACTCCAATGGAATGTGATAAAGTGCCAACAACTGCTGGGTTTTGGGATTCCTCAGGACAAATACATCTGACTAGTAAATGTTCCAACTACAACGGAATGGTGATTAAAACTTCCTACTACTTATGCTATCAGGATGACTCATAAAATATATATCTGACTAGTAAGTGCTTCAACTATAATGGAATGAATAAAACTGCCAACTGTGTGAGTTCCTCGGTTTGACTTCCTCGTTTGGTCTCGAGGGGGAATACTAGGATGGGTATGATTGGTGTTTGTATCAGGTTGGATTCGAATAGGTCTTTCTTACCCCTCTCTAATAGCCGACAGACATAGTGAGTCTCTATATGTTGTTTAGTGCATGCTGCGATGCCGCTTCAGTCCACCATACCTATGTAGGCGAGAGCCGCCGAATGCTAGCCTCGCCGTGTACTGGCCTCAGTACTGACGCTCCTCTTTTTCCTTTGCCCTTTGTCGGCACCCCTTTTGTTCTAGCAGGTTTGAGATCGACATCGTTAGCAGGGTTACCCTTCCGGCTTGGCCTAGGCAGGGTTATGGACGCCATTGGTTATTCTTCAGGGCTCTTAGCCCAATTTGCTTGTTGTTCGTACTCAGACGTTGTATCGATTTCGAGGTGATTTGGATCTTTGTATTGTATATCTGTATTCTTGACTCGTTGAGTCGCTGTTGTATATATATATCTGTTCTGTGGGTCCCATCAAGGGCTGTTGTGTAATGGTATTACTTCATTTTCCACCCGCACGAAGTGCCTGGTGGGCGTCCTTGAATCGTTTCTATGCGGGTTTGGCGGAAAGGGCTAAAACTTGCATATGGCCGATTCGAGGGTGTTACAGAGTGGTATCATAGCTCAGCAGTTGCGATACCCCACTGGTCCAGCCTGTAGGATAACCTAGCTAACGGCCGATGTAGAGTGTCAAAAACTATTTTCGCAAAATCGGTTGGATAGATCTGATTAGGTCTTCTTTTAATCCTTACTCTATGCTATTCTCCTCTTACCTCCGCGTGTTTTAAATCTGCTCTCTCATCTTTTCTTCGAGTATAGGAATTCTCGTGGTTGGGTTTCTGTCGTACCTTTAGGGTTTAGGTTCTTTCCTCTTTAAACGGTGTTTCCACATCCGGCCTTCGTGCTATCTGGGTAACCTTTGTTCTACCTTTTGGTGGATCAAAATCCACTGAAATCTTTCTTTTGTATCTTCTGGTGTTTTCCCAATGCGACGATGTCTTCTGCGTCAGAGCCGATGAAGAGCTTGCGTCACTCCTTTGTTTCCGAACCTCGCTTGTCAAGATCTTCAGTCTAATTCCGTGAATGGGTTGCATGATTTCTACTACTTGTGCGGAGTAATAGTTTGGGTGCGTGATGGATTGGCCCCCATGCCGACTACTCACTCTATTTGCTCGTGTACATTTAAGTGGATGAGAATGCATCGGTTCTCTCTTTCTATCGAAGTTAGAGGTGGCTTTATTTGTTGATACCTTTATCTTCGTCCTTTGTTCCCGGAGTGTTCTCTCGACGATCAGGGACTACGACTTCTTGTTGGTGGTGTCCCCAATTTTGACATGACGCAAGAATCTTTGTTAGTGGTGTCACGAAGATCTACATGAAGCGAGAAGACTCAGATCGTCGGCCTTCTTCCCCTTACCATGAGGCGGATCTGGAGGACGAGATCCCTTGTTAGTGGTGTCGAATTGTGGCATCCTGCTAAAACCACTACTAGAAAATCATAGTGTTTTTTGGTGCATTGCATCATCATGACTGCATGCTCATGTCATCATGCCACATTGCATTTGAGCATCGTCATCATCATGCATGGTTTGTTTGAAAACTATTTTCGAAAAGTCTATTTTTCTTTTCTAAACGCCCCGTCTTTATTTCAAATTAAAACTCCGGTCTCTTCTGGATATTTTGTTTGTCTAAAAGATATTTACAAAAGGCTTTTAAAAATAAAATAAAATAATAGTCTAATAAAATAAAAACGTTTTTAGTAGGGGAGGCAGCCGGCCAGGCCCAAAGGCCCAGCCAGCCGGCCTACCACCCCACCAGAAAAACCTAACCACCTAACCCCAATCCAGCCACCTACCCCACCCGTTCCAACCACCCCACGCGCCAGCTCCCACCGACAACCACCCACTCCCCACCTGCCCTGCCCCGGACCCACGCGCACGCGCTCACGCGTGGACACGCTCCCGCCTGGGCGCGCAAGCCCACGCTGCCTACCGTTTTCCGCCTAGCCGCCTCCTGCACTTCCCCCCACGCCACCTGATCCGCGCCTGATCCCAGCACGCCATCCCCCCACCGACCGAGCATGGTCCCACCGCCACCTTCCCCGTGTCGCCACCTGCTACCTTCCTCTGGTCCCACTCGAGAGAGACCCATCCCCGACGCCCCCATCTCTCTTTCCTCCCCGCCTTGCTCCTCTCGCCCGTGACCCTTTCCCCACCAACCTCCTCGATCCCCGCCGCCTTCGGCCTTCTCCGGCCGCATGTGCCTCGCCGTCTCGCCGTCCCGCCCTACTCCGCGCCCGCCAGCAGCCGCCTGCCCCGCTTCCGGCCTCAGGCCTGTCCGCTTCTTGGACCTCGTAGCCTGCGCGTGCGCCAGGTCCCGCCCGTCGCTGACCACACCGCCGCTGCACACGCCTCGCGCCGCCTGGCCCCCGCGAGCGTCACCTCAGGCCGGAGCCCCGCCTTGCCCGGTCCCAGGCGCCGTCCTCGCCAAGCGCTCGCCTCGCCTGGCGTCCGTCCTCGTCGGCCCAAGCACATTCGCGACCCAGCGGCCCCGCCCTCCGCCTTGGTCGCCTTCCCGGACCCCCCCCGTCACCCTCGACCTGGGTCCCTCATCGCCGCTGTGGTCCCTGCTGTTTCCGCCGCCAGGGCCGCGCCCTCTCCTGCCCGTCTCCATCCCACGGTTGCCGCCCTGCCTGAGCGCCTCCTACCCGTGTCTGCATCAGGTTGACCAAGGGTGTGCTCTCTGCCACCGTGGTTGTGCTGCAGCTAGCAGATCGAGGAGTGTGTGTATGCCCCCGTTTGTAAGCTGGTTGTTGTTTTCTTTCTTCGATGCGTGTTAGCTTTGTGTGAATACCTGGGCAAAAGTTTGACACTCTGTCTTTGTTTCCGTCGCTACGGCGCCTCGGGTCGTCTCATCAAGTGCTCTGTTGCCTGTTGGCATGACCTCTGAATCTTCCCAAGATCGACCTTGCTCGGCCAAGGCTGTTATTGTCTTTGGTGGAGACTGATGCTGACACTCTCGGAGTGGGAACATGGTGCCACTCGAGGAACCACTGAAGATCTCCATCATGGATGCCCTGACATGGAACCATGGCACCGAAGGACACCGTACCCGGAGGTCACCACCCGAATGCCAAGTCATCCATCCCAGAGTCCGAAGGCCGAACCCCGCGAACCTCGGCGTGCCAAGGCCTGCTTCCTGGATCCGATGACCGAGCCCCGAAGCCCGATCCCGGTGATCCGAAGGCCATGCCAAGAACTGGATCCGAAGACCCCCGGAACCCGATCCAGTCAAGTTCGCCATCGACGACAGGATCGACCGCTTGGAACCCAAGTTCTCTGCCGTGACACGACAAGTTCTCCATCTTGTATCCGAACCTTGCCGTCCCCGTCGAACCCTGAGACCGGACCCCGGACCCCCGGAACCCAAGACCTTCCGAACCCAGATGTGTGAACCTTTTCCCAAGCCCCTATTTTATAAATGCTATATATAAAACTGTCGCATATTAAATTGTTCATGCATGCATACCTGTCTGTGGTTTGGGGTATTATGCCGATTCACCTCATAATTAAATATGGAGTGTTCATGCCAAATATTGTTGTCTTATTCTGAACTCCATTTAAATTGGTGTAGCGAACATATGCCATGTTTCGCCCTGTTAATACAACATTTAAATTGTGGGGGTTCTAAATAACTTGAACCATGTAATTAATTATCGGAACCCCAGTTCCGCTTAATATTGCCTAATTGCACCGCATCTGTGCCATGCCATGCATCATATCATAATCATGCCGGATCTTCTGTCGTAGTATTAAATATTGCATTCGGTGTTTCTTCTAGCGTTTTCTTCTTCGCGGATTAGGCCGGTGAATTGATGTGAGCTTCGACAAGTTCTTCGGATATATCTTCGACAGTGTTTTCCTAGGCGAGCAATCTCCCTCCTTTCTACCTATTTTGCATTTATAGCCTTTACTTCCTCCTGTTGATCTACTGTTATCCGTGTTGCGATGCTTTAGTTTCCGTGCACCATTTATATTCCTTGCAGCCCTATATTGCCTTGGACACATCCTATTGCCTGTTGTTTGATAGATAGTCGGCCTTGCGAGTCGTAGTTGCTTGCTCAGGTATTGCTTCGCGTCGTTGTTGTTCCACCGTTATTAGAAGGTTGGCACATGCTTAATGGTGGAGATGCTTAATGGTGGAGATGATCATGACTTTAAATACAACTATTAAATTGCTAGATATAACTAATGCAGAGGCATCGGTGGGCAATAGATGTTATTTGGTTCTTCCACGCTCACTTGTGTCCCGTAGGACCTCGAGTACTTGATACCTGTTCCTTGATTATTCGCACTATCCATATCCAGGAGAGTCTATGAATCCCTCTTAGCCAGAGCTTGATTCATTTCTTCTTTCTTGGGGCCACAAACTAGTTTGGGGCTTTATTACTATCCTGTACTTATGCCATGTTTTACTGCTTTATTTACGATTGTGCGTGGAGCACCTGTACTGTTTAGGATTGCGGAGTGTTTTCGAGGTATCGACAAGCCCAGTCACACTTTCGGGTTCCCAGTCGTTTACAGCCATTGGCGCAAACCTTGGGTCCGTCTCGGAGCCGGCCAACTTTGTTGCGGGTAGCTTAATGGGGTGGCCCCCTGAAATATTTTATGAATCCTGTGATTGCTTTGTCGTGAAAGCCTCGTTGGGTTTTGAGTTGGTTTTTCCGAGGCTGATCGTGTGTGTTGCTATTTGTGCACCCCTGCAGGGTAAATCTTTCTGAAAGCCGTGTCCGCGGTTATGGACGACTTGGAGCACAGTATCTTGATCATAGACAAGCATAACTAAAGTAGTGCTATAAATTTGACTTAATATGTGACTAGTAATCAGATTCAAATACAATGGAATGTAAATTAAAAATACCAACAACTGGTGGATCTGTGGTGATCTATGTCATACTATACCTGCCTAGTAAGTATTGCAACTCCAATGGAATGTGATCAAAGTGCCAACAACTGCTGGGTTTTGGGATTCCTCAGGACAAATACATCTGACTAGTAAATGTTCCAACTACAACGGAATGGTGATTAAAACTGCCCACTACTTATGCTATCAGGATGACTCATAAAATATATATCTGACTAGTAAGTGCTTCAACTATAATGGAATGAATAAAACTGCCTACTGTGTGAGTTCCTCGGTTTGACTTCCTCGTTTGGTCTCGAGGGGGAATACTAGGATGGGTATGATTGGTGTTTGTATCAGGTTGGATTCGAATAGGTCTTTCTTACCCCTCTCTAATAGCCGACAGGCGTAGTGAGTCTCTATAGGTTGTTTAGTGCATGCTGCGCTGCCGCTTCAGTCCACCATACCTATGTAGGTGAGAGCCGCCGAATTCTAGCCTCGCCGTGTACTGGCCTCATTACTGACGCTCCTCTTTTTTCCTTTGCCCTTTGTCGGCACCCCTTTTGTTCTAGCAGGTTTGAGATCGATGTCGTTAGCAGGGTTACCCTTCTGGCTTGGTCTGGGCAGGGTTATGGACGCCATTAGTTATTCTTCAGGGCTCTTAGCCCAATTTGCTTCTTGTCCGTACTCGGACGTTGTATCGATTTCAAGGTGATTTGGATCTTTGTATTGTATATCTGTATTCTTGACTCGTTGAGTCGCTGTTGTATATATATTTGTTCCATGGGTCCCATCGAGGGCTATTGTGTAATGGTATTACTTTGTTTTCCACCCGCACGAAAGTGCCTGGTGGGCGTCCTTGAATCGTTTCTATGCGGGTTTGGCGGAAAGGGCTAAAACTTGCATAGGGCCGATTCGAGGGTGTTACACTATTCCCCCTCCCCCCACCCCAAAATCAACGAGTGGAGTTCCGTTGCGCCGGTGGAGGGCAGGGCACGCCTCCGAGGTCTACACAAGGTGCAAATCCAAGCGAAGGGCCACGTCAGGAGCCACCATGGAGGGTGCGCTGATAACGAGGAGTTTGGCTGCGCCAATTAGGGTGTGTTTGGTAGCCCGGGTGGCTTTTCTCACCTCATACAAGCTGAGTCCAGCTATGTCCACTCCATACATGTCTATTTTATTTGCTGTGTTTGGTAGGTTGTATGAGTTGAGATGTGCTGAGTTGAGGTTGTGTTTGGTGCCCTGTATGACATGAGCTAGGCCAGACATTATTAAATAGCAATCAGGTCCCTGGCTAAAAAGGCAAAAAAGCAATCGGGTCCCTGGGCGGTCGCTGGAGCTGCTGCCGGCGAGAGGAGCATCGCCATGAGCTGCCGCCGCCACACATTGCCGCCGCCGCCATGGTGTCGAGCCCCACCTCCCCCGCCGCTAGGAGACCGAGCTCGGGCTCGATGCGTTGCGCCAGCAGTACCTAGCGCCTCCACACGCCACAGTGCCACTGTAGCTAGGAGGAGGAGGGAAGAGGATGGGGATGGGGGCGGTGGTGAGCTCGACGAGGATGGAACCAGTGGACTTGGACAAGGCTGGGGGGTGGCGGACTTCTATAGGGACGGGGGTTGCGCCTCTGTAGCTCGGAGGAGGAGAGAAGACGACGGGAATGGGGACCGTGGACTTCTACAAGGACGGGGGCGGTGGCCTTCGATGGGGACGGGGGCTGCGCCTCTGTAGCTCGGAGGAGGAGGGAAGAGGACGGGAATGGGGACGGTGGTGAGCTCGACGGGGATGGAGATGGTGGCCTTAGACAGGGACAGTGGCGGTGGCCTTCGAGGGCGACGGGAGCGGGGAGGAGACCTCACTCGCTGCGGAGGGATGCGGTGTTGCGGGTGGAGAGAAATGCGAGCGCGGGGCCTCGACCCCTGTCGGGCTGGAGCGGCTGTGTCACACCCGTGGGATCGACTCGGCAGTGCCGAGTTGTGAAGCTCCATTTGATCTTCTCAACTGGGCAGTGCCGAGGGGCTATTTTTGCACGAGGTGAGCACTGCCGGATAGAGCCGATCCGATCTACCAAACAACAAAATGAGGGATGAGGGGAGAATATCTTGGTTGCCCCGGTCTACCAAACACACCCTTAATGTAGGGCGTGCGCACCGCCAAAGCATCCACGAGTTCTATAGTACCTTCTATACTTGGAGATTTCTGAGTTGCCTCTCTCTTGCGCACATAGAGATGAATGTCGCACGAGATGATCTGCGGCCACATCCTCCCAAGTCCCAAGCTGGTCGACAGCGCGAGACGATTTGTGGCCCATCTGGTGGTTGATGAGGCAGTTCTTCGGTGCGGCATGAGGCCGTGGATGGAGGGAGGCATTGAGGCGATGGAGTTCAAGGGCAGCGCAATACTACATAGCGACGCGTGGTTGTAGGAGCCAAAGGAGTAAGCAGATCGAGAGGCAATGGAACCATCCACCTTTTGACTTTGTGGTGGCAAGACATGTAATAACACGAAACAAGCATGGGCAAAACGGTCCAAACAGCGATAGACGGAAAAAACTGGGGCGACGAACGTCCTCAATCTTTTTAATAGTATAGATATGTTCCATTAATACCAATGGGGTGGAAGACCCCTATTGCTATCATCAAGTGCAAGTAAAATTATACTCAAGCCATTCATATATTCAATAAAACAAACACAAACTCAGTATTGCTCCATATATAATAATAAACTCGGGATTTCATAAAAGGGGTCAACTATTTCTGAAGGGAATTCTAATGATGCAAACTTTATTGCTAGTTTAAACTAATGCAAAACTAAAATAGTAATGTTAAAACTTATAAGATAGATTACAAGATCTTAAAGATATCCCCAAGCTTGGAATCAAGACAGGCGGGATCAAATAATCCCTTGCGATTATTTGATACCGTCATTATTGTAGATCATTATGGAGCCATGGCATGTAACACCGCGGTGCATAGCTTCTTGTTGGTATCCTCTAGGGCAGTGATGCGGCTGTAGCACCTACACAAATCAGATTGCAGAGTATCCACTCTATTTTGCGAGCTTAGTCACCAATAGGAGGAGGTCTTCCTTTTTCTCCATCTCATTGAGATGGTGACGAACTTCAACACGATGGAGTAGCTCCTGCTTCTGATATATCTCTTGTCCCCGCACACGATCCTTGGTCCCTAGGACAGCTTCTTATTCCTCATCCATAATGGATGGATCGAGGAAGTGAAAACCGTACCTCCACTCTTCTTGAGGCTTAACCTCCATACGAGCACCAATGGTTGGCTCCGAGAGTGGTGCCTTCGCTCCCTTGCTAGCACCTGCACCAATATTAGATAATTACATACGCTTGTGCGGTCTTGGATCTGTGGTGATGAACTTGACCGTATCCACACACTCTTTTCCATGCGGCTTGCGATCTTCTCTCTCTTGTTGGGCTTTCTTCATTGCCGCCCAATCGATCTCCGGTGGATCATAGACATCACGGTGGATGTAAACGTCAACCGCTTCATCATCGGAATCGTTGTTGTAGTAGCTTGGCTCGACATAATCCTTGCCCCTCGGGCTAAATCTCTCCACCTCCTCATCATCGTCCTCCATGGACAGGCTGCTGGAGCGGTCCCTGGAATGAGCAATGAGCCCCATGAGTTTCCCACGGCCTGGGACGAGATAGCGCATCGCTAGATTGGTTTCAACAGATTATGATTAGAGAGAGACAATGGTAGTATATAAGGGGGGTCAGAGGTCAGTAAAACTCGCGAGAAACACCAAATTGTCGCCCAAGAAAAGAATCTTAACGAAACAGGGAAAGAAATCACGGATTTGGAAGTGTCCTTTCGCGTAACAACCAACTATACAGGCACGACCCGTATAGCTCCGGTCGTATAGTTGGTTCCGGCCATATTTTTCCAAAATATCTCGAGTCCAGGTCAATTAAATCACAACTCGAAACTGACAATAACGTTGTTTTCATGAATAAAAACGAAAAGACAAACGAAAAGTATCTAAGAGTTTAAGGACCAACTATACGGCCAGAATTTTGGCTCCAGTCGTATAGTTCTGACCGTATAGATACAGACAACAAAAATAAAAAAAGTGTCTGAGAGTTTTAAGACCAACTATATGGCCGGAATTTTGGCTCTAGTTGTATAGTTGTGACCGTATAGTCTCACATATCAAAAACAATTTCACGACGATGATATAGAGAGTTTAAGGACCAACTATACGGCGGGAGCTTCCTCTCCAGTCATATAGCTCCGCCCGTATAGTTTGTCAAACCCCTCAAAAACTTCAGAAAAACACAAGGAATTCAAAGAAAAAAAATTCAGAAGTAAAATTTGTGAAAACAAATCACTTATTTAGGTAAGAATACTTACCTCGAACTTACTGTTTGTTTATTAGGGGATGAAAAGCTCCTCCAATAAGAAAGACTTCTTCTCTTTGGGAGGAATTGACCTTCATTGAATAATTCTTTTAAACGAAAATCACCAGGACTAAAGTTCCTCTCAATAAGATTGGTGTCTTGCTGGGAAAACATGGACACTGTATCCAACATCTTTATTTCTTGCCTCTGCATAATCTATAACTCAAATTCTTGAAGTGAAAGAATCCAACAGATCAATCTTGGCTTATGGTCTTTCCTCTCCATGAGTTCTTTTAAACCATCATGATTCATATGAACTCTTACCTTTGCATATACTATGTAAGAACGAAATTTATCACAAGAGAAAAATACAACAAAAAGTTTCCTTTCTTCCTTAGGGTAATTCTTCTAAGCACCATTTAGAGTTCTACTAGCATGATGTATAATGTTAAATCTGCGACCAATGTGTTGTCCCATAGTTACTCCTACAACATCATCACTAGCTTCACATATTAAGTCAAAGGTTGTATCCCAGATATGTGGTTTAATAATGGGAGCACGGGATAAAGCATTTTTGAGTTTATCAAAGGCTTCAAGACATTTGTCATCAAAATAAACCTTACTCTCTTTTGCAGGAGGTTAGTCAAAGGTTTAGATATTCCAGAGAAATTTCTAATGAACCTTCTGTAAAAACCCACATGACCAAGGAAAATTCTTATACCTTTAATATAACTAGGTTGTGGCATTCTCTCTATTGCCTCAACCTTAGCTCTATCAACTTCAATTCCCTTACCAGATTCCTTGTGTCCAAGGACTATACCTTCTTTGACCATAAAATGGCACTTCTCCCAATTTAGAACAAGATTGGGTTCTTCGCAATGCTACAAAACTCTTTTGAGATTATCGAAGCAACTAGTAAACGAAGTTCCATAGACAGAAAAGTCATCCATAAATACTTCCATTATAAGTTCTATAAAATCAGCAAAAATAGTAGTCATGCATATTTGAAAAGTAGCTAGAGCATTACATAAACCAAAAGGCATACGTCTATAATCATGTAAACCATAAGGACTAATGAAAGTCGTTTTAAGTTGGTCATCCAGATGAACAACTATTTGAGAAAAACCAGAGTATCCGTCTAAGTAGCAAAAATGAGTATGGTTTGCTAACCTTTCTAAAGTTTGATCTATGAATGCTAAAGGATAGCGATCTTTCCTAGTTTCTTTATTTAATTTTCTGAAGTCTATGCACATCCTATGCCCAACAATAGTTCTAGTAGGTATCAATTCATTGTTTTCATTAGGACCAACTGTTGGAAATATGCCCTAGAAACAAATAGTAATAAGGACTATTATCATATTTAATATAGTTTATGAGTAGGTTTTATATCATGCTATAACTGTATTGAGTGGAAACATCAATACACGTGTGATATATAAACAACCAGGGGTTCCCAGTGAAACTCTAGTTACTGGTTCATTGGTCAACAGATGATCATGTTTCCTGATCATGTGGCATTTATGCTAGTTGGAAATGGAGTCAACTCATTCTGAGAATGAGATGATGAACCAATACCCAACCTAAACATCATGACCCGATCATGTCATGAAGTTCAAGTTACGATGATTAGAATTGAATCGTCGTAGACTATTCCTTAGACCATGAGGGTATATCAATCACTGTCTCCCGAGAGTGCTTAGATAGCATCAAGCGCCATCTAGTTATACGGTGGTTATAAAGGTGTGTTCAGGTACTCGCAGGAAAACCGTAGAGGCAATATATGTCAAGAGCGGGATTTGTTCGTCCATGTGACGGGAAGATACTCAAGGGCCCACTCGGAGAAGTTATATACAATAGCTGCGCAACATGTGATTTTGATCACATGGATATCACTTATCAGAACGAGTCAAGTAGCATTGTTCGGTAACGATATTGAACACGACATGGTGATGTCATATATCAGATCTCGGGCAATGCAAGTATCGAGAGACAAAGGAAATAAGACACGACTGTCCCGGTTCAAACGACGAAAGATCTTTGTGGAACGCACAGGGGTCACATGGCCATCCAGGTCCCTCTATCGATCATTAGTCCGGGAGTGTACTGACCATGTCTGGAGTGTTCCCAAACCATAGGGTATCACGCTTAAGGGTTTGATGATGCTTAGAGAGTGTTTATAGGATCGGAAGAATCGCCGAAGAATAGTAGAGAGAAAACCGGAAGGGTTTCGGTAAGTCCGGAGGATGTCCGGAGTAGAGGTGGAAGGTGGTCCATAGCCACGGAGATTGAATAATATGTGAATGAATGTTAAATTTTGATTTAATCATTTATTCATAACTATTTAATAAAGAGAAAATCAATTTAAATGGTCAAGGGCTTAATGGGCCAATTCCGGAGGGAAGAGGGCCCATTAGGGAAAGGAGAGAGGAAGAAAGGGCAAGGGGGTGGCCGGCTGGGCCAAGCCCCCCTTGCGTGGGGCCCACTAGGGTCAGCTGGCGGCTGCCCCTCCCCTTCCTCTCCTTTAGTCCCACCCGAAACTTTGAGGGAGGTAGTACCTCCCCTCCCCCTATATATAGTGGGGGTATTTGGCCAGATAAAGACACACAATGTTCAATAAAGGTCTTCTCACTTTTGGGAAGACCTCCAATTGATATTCTCTCTCTCTCTCTCGTGACCGTGGTCCCAAGTTTGGACTGCGCGATCGAGAGACATCTTCACCATGGAGTGCCGTCGCGCTGCGGGATTCAGATCCAGGAGCTCTACTTCCGCAACTACTGCTGGATCGAGGAAGCGGGAGTCATCGTTAGGCACCGGACGTGTGTAACTCCCCGCGAGGTGTCACACTTGAGGCACTCAAGTCGTTGGAGCCACAGGAGCGCAAGGACTACATCACGACCTTGAGGTCGGCTTCGGCTCGTCTACATCAACCACGCTCTCCTGAGAGTTGACAACACTTTTCGGTCTTCAAGGGTAAGTTTTCTAAAAGTCCCTCCTTTACTATATTACTAATAGATAGGTCCTTGCAGCATCAGGGGTTCAGGGGAGTAGGGTAAAATTTTATTGTTTTAATAGGCGGAACCCCTACAGTGGTATTAGAGCTAGATCTATGCGTAGTAATGCTAGTACGGGTAGAACACACGAGATGTAGCGTGTGGCCATTGATCTTTTAGTTGTTACCCTCCCACGTGTGCTTGTGTATACCACAGGAATGCTTGATGAAGCGGCCCCAACCGTCTTTACGCGTTCATTCGCGAGACTGGTCCATGCTTGACATACGGCTTGTACCATATAAAGTGGCTTAGGAGGGTGTCTACCTCTCTCGCATTAGTTGGTATGCCATTTACAATGGAGGGCCCCGAAAGGGGTGTAGTAGAGGGGGTTGTTCATCTGCGGTACCAAAGTTGGCAGGCCAGCGCATGGCGGTACCTAAGTTGCCTAAAATTACCGTGTTTCGAAAAGTTGGGCCGCCAACTACTGAGAGGGGCAATTTTGAGGCAAACTCATCTCACCCCTGCCAAATACAGACATTCTGTTAAACCGCCCCGTGAAGTAGACGGTCGGGACCCACATGTCGGTTATCTGTCCGTGACGCGGGCGCCAACGCGGCAACCTCTTAGGCAAATCGAGCAGCTAAGTGGATTGGATGCGTTGACCAATTTCACAAATCCATTCCTAGCTTTCCCCTAGCACCGACGGCGTCGGAATCGACCCTCCAGGCAGGACTATCCCTTCGGACATTTGACTTCCGAGGCTAAGTTGCTGCGCCCAGTTGCTGCGCCTAGTCGCTGCGCCCAGTCGCTGATACCAAGCTCCAATGGCGCATGCCGTAGCCGCCATTGCGAGGCTCTAGCCCGCCTCCGCCGCCGACGAGCCGAGCAGTTCAGAGGATAGCAGATCCTACTATCAAGGAAGAAGAAGTTCTGCCTACAAGCGGGTGAGCTACCCTTCTCTTTGCTATTCACACTAATTACAACTGCTAGCTTCCTACTGAACCTCAAATTGTTCGTTAGCCCAACGCTGACAAACATATTTTGTCCACAGTTTTTTGTCAAGTGGGATCTGCGCGGACCCCCCTTACCTGGTTACAGTAGTCCTCTATAGGTACGACTCCAAGGGCAAGTGGTATTGAAGCCATTGTTTCACGATGGAAGAAGCGCCTGCACAGATCTGCACTATATCTGGTATGGTTGCTGCTCTGCGTAATCATGTTGAAGTATGACCGAAGCAGACTGCAAAGTTTAGCTTCATGGATGAACGTGGCATCATGGTTCCTATAACGTGTGATAGTCAGCTAATTGGGTTGATGAAAAGGTATGCTCCGGATTGCATGTTTGAGCTGAATTGTGATGTACTGGATGTGTAAGCTGCTGCAACTGGGAGTCGCCCTTCTATTCTTGGACAAGGTGGTTGCTCGAATGCAATTAGCTCCTGGTAACAAAGGTCGCTTGGGGTTCGCATGTTTGTGCTAAATTGCAATTTTTGTTTTATTTACTCTGTACATATTGGGCAGTTATGCAACATTCTTGTTTGTTTGACAGGAAGCGCCGCAAGGTTAGAATCATGACTGCCAGGTTAGTCATTTTGCTGCCTGAAGAAATTAAAAACGAGTGGAAAGATGATGCTGGACACGATTCTGGTGCCCATTGTCCCGGCGATGCAGAGTACGTGAAGCTAAGAAAATTGGCACCGAGGAAGAGGAAGAAGGCAGTAAATGAAGAAGACATTGGACGTGAAGGCTTGGCACCCAGGCTGCGGAAGAAGGCTGCTGGCAATGAAGATGCATAGTAGTGTGTTGAACTTGAACCTATATATGTAATTCTGTTAAATTCTGGAGCTCTGTGTGTGGCACGTTGCTGGGCGAAACAATCTACCCAGGTTCTCTGAGTAAAATGTAGCGCGACTTAGGGTTTGGAAATGCCCGAGTTAGTAGTTGAATCCGAAATTGTGATTGTGCCACTGCTATCTGAAAATAAGGATCCACCGGTTCCACGATTGTTGAGGGGCAGGAGGTCTCCAAATACAACGAAATGTAAGTGGCACAGAAATAAATTATTTAAGCTGCCACACTCCACGAAGCAGCAACTTATTTCAGATGCTGCACAACGACGTGGCAACATAAACAACAATGTTCTCACCGATAATGCCCAGATGAGGAGGAAATGGGTACCACTTTCTGGCCTAATCTTGAGCCCGTCTATCTCACCGCCTCTCTGCTCCTGCATCCCCTACATCTGGCGATGCTCCCGGATCTCCAGTAACCGGGTGTACGTGCTTCCACTTTATAAATTGTGGTTGTGCCATTTGCATGCGGCCAAATCCACGTAGATTACGTTTAAACAAACCACCAATGTCAGAGTACACTAGTAGAAAAGGGGTCTTTGGTCCATAGTCACGTTCCCAATCCGTGTCAGAGATCTAAATCGAGGCAGAAATTGATCTAAATCACAAATTCTTCCACAAATTAATCAAGACGGAGATCTAAATTGAGGCATTTCATTAATTCAACCACAAATTCTTCTAAACAAAGGTGCGATTTCACATCCTACATTAATTCAACCACTAGTCAACAATTTCACTTCCGCTGCCGCTGTCCTCTGAGCCACCGGCTTCCTCGTCTTCGTCGGATGGAACCTCCACGATTTCCGCATTGTACGCGAGATGGAGCACCTCTTCGTGGTGAGCGGCGGCGATGAAGGTGAACTTGGTCTGTCCAGGGACGGACCAGAACCTCTCCCGCCCTTCTCGGTTGCGGAAATCCCGGTGCACAACGCGCCTGTAAACGAAGCGATTGCCAATCTTGGCCTTCCGCTCCTTCTTGAACAGCGCCGGCCAGTACGGGATGGCCGCCATGAACCGGGGCAGCGCCCTCTTCCATGCGGGCATCTAGCAACAGCGTGCCGCGATTTCGCTCTCCATCATGGCTCCGCTGGGGACGAGGAGCGGAACCACCGGCACCCCCGCATAGCTGATGCGCCATCCGTGGGGCACCGTCGCGGCCGGCGGCGCGAGGATGTCGAAGTGCGCGAACATCACCGCCTCGTAGAAGTTTAGCGAGGGCATCCAGGTGGAGATTGGAGAGGGAGCAAGGGGGTGGATGGCGCGGTCGAGATTGGAGAGGGCAAGGGGATGTGCGACGAAGCGACGAGCTGTGGCGCCTCCTATTTGTACACGAGGACGACGAAGCGACGGGCGGAATATCCAAGGGGCATTGGTCAGACAAAAGGAAGTAATGCAGGGTTAAGACAAATTAACGGGCGACCAATTTTTTTACTCCCAGGACTCCAGGGCCAATAGTTCAGACCGCTAGGTCAACAAGTACAACTATTACAACTTAAAAAAGGCACGGGGCTTAAGCTAAATAGAACTAGTTATCACACATCTCCTTGATCTTCCTAATCTTAGCCCTATGCACATCTTCCTGTGAGAGCATGGATCGAATCATCTGCTCCTTCCTTTTAGCACCTTCCTTGCACAACTTCAATTGTTTCTCTACATCTTTCCTCATGCACTTGTCAATACTCGTAGTTGTGAACTGCAGGACTTTGGCCTGGTGAAGATCCTTCCTTGCTTGAGTCAGTTCTTGATCTACTTTAGCCTTCAGGGCCAACGCCGCATCCCTCTCCTTCTCGACTTTGCTAACCTTGTCTTCCACCCCCATGAGATCCCGCTTATGCTTGGTCGTGTCAACTAGTTCCCATAGCTTCATCTCAACACTGTCAAGAAGTGAGCTGAATGCGGATTCTTTCAACTCAACAGTCATTTCCGATAGTTTGTCCAGCGTTTTCTGCATCGATTTGGGCCACTCTGGATATACCCATTTGACAACACCGCAACTTCCGCCTTGCATCATTGCACGATGTCCTTGACACCGTAGAAACCTCCTGCCTACGTTTCGTCCTTCGAACGCTACAAATATAGCAGGCACATATCCATGTTTACATAGCAGAGGACTGTCTTCATCCGCTAAACCGTGATAGTGGGCGTCATACATCGTCTGGTTGGCCTAACACATCATACGCACATGAGTAAACGGAGTAGATCTGGCTCAAAAATAGATAACTGGCCACAGATGATAGAGATAGAGATGAGACGACTCACATCGAAATCACCGTCCCTGTTATCACGACGCGTTTCCTCGTCGTCTCCACTTGAACCCATGGCGAGAGGGGAGGGGGGTGGCTGCCGGAGAGGGGATTGGGATGGTGGCGCCGTCAGCTTGCGGCTACGGCAGGATGGGAGTGAAGTGGGGAATGTGGCTTCGAGGGGAAGGAAGAGAAGTATGGGGAGGAACAGAAGTAATGGGGACGTGACACTGGGATAGCTCAACTGGTGAGTCGTGACACTCGCAATAGGGAAGTCCCCGGTGTTGCCAGTTTGTCCAGAGCAAGCGTGGCCAATCATGCCACAGAACAGACTACTCGCGGATCAATCTCACGAAAACCGTCCCAATCATCCAAGCGCCCCGATCGAGCGGTATGTAACAATCGACAAGCAGAATAACTGTGTTAGGGCGTGCCTTCTAGAATACTCGGTCTAACGCTAAGGTTAGGGCTATCCTAAGGTTAATTAGTATCCTTATGCGGTTTATGAAAAGTTATGTGGTTTGTGGGAATAACACACATGCAATGACTCTGGTGATATGTAGTTTGTGGGAAGAACAGACATGCAATGACTCTAGCTGTGGTTAATGAGAAGAGCACACATGCAATGACACTGGTGGATCCCTGTGTGGTTAATGAGAAGAACACACATGCAATGACTCTGGCTGTGGTTAATGATATAGTTTGTAAGAAGAACACACATGCAATGACTCTAGCTGTGGTTCATGAAAAGAGCAGACATGCGATGACACTGGTGGATCCATGTGAGGTTCATGGGAAGGACACACATGCAATGACACTGCTGGATCCATGTGTGGTCTGTGGGAAGAACACACATGCAATGACTCTGGTGATATGTGGTTTGTGAAAAGAACAGACATGCAATGACTCTAGCTGTGGTTAATGAGAAGAGCAGACATGCAATGACACCGGTGGATCCATGAGGGGTTAATGAGAAGAACACACATGCAATGACACTAGGTGTGGTTCTTGATATGGTTTGTGAGAAGAACACGCATGCAATGACTCTAACTGTGGTTCATGGGAAGAACACACATGCAATAACATTGGGTGGATCCATGTGTGGACTGTGGAAAGAACACACATGCAATGACATTGGTGGATCCATGTGTGGTCTGTGGGAAGAACACACATGCAATGGCACAGGTGATATGTGGTATGTCAGAAGAACACACATGCAATGACTCTAGCCGTGGTTCATGAAAAGAGCAGACATGCGATGACACTGGTGGATCCATGTGTGGTTCATGGGAAGAACACACATGCAATGACACCGGTGATATGTGTGGTCTGTGGGAACAACACACATGCAATGACTCTGGTGATATGTGGCTTGTGAAAAGAACAGACATGCAATGACTCTAGCTGTGGTTAATGAGAAGAGCAGACATGTAATGACACCGGTGGATCCATGTGTGGTTAATGAGAAGAACGCACATGCAATGACACTAGGTGTGGTTCATGATATGGTTTGTAAGAAGAACACACATGCAATGACTCTAGCTGTGGTTCATGAAAAGAGCAGACATGCGATGACTCTAACTGTGGTTCATGAAAAGAGCAGACATGCGATGCCACCGGTGGATCCATGTGTGGTCTATGAGAGGAACAAACAGGAAATTACACCGGTGGATCCTTACGTGGTTTGTGAGAATAACACACATGCAATGACACTGGTGGATCCATGTGTGGTTCATGGGAAGAACACACATGCAATGACATTGGTGGATCCATGTGTGGTCTGTGGGAAGAACACACATGCGATGACACTGGTGATATGTGGTCTGTGAGAAGAGCATACATGCGATGACTCTAGCTGTGGTTCATGAAAAGAGCAGACATGCAATGACTCTGGTGGATCCATGTGTGGTTCATGGCAAGAACACACATGCAATGACACTGGTAGGTCCATGTGTGGTTTGTGGGAAGAACACACATGCAATGCCACTAGTGGATCCATGTGTGGTTCATGGGAAGAACACACATGCAATGACTCTGGTGATATGTGGTTTGTGAAAAGAACAGACATGCAATGACTCTAGTTGTGGTTAATGAGAAGAGCAGACATGCAATGACACCGGTGGATCCATGTGTTGGTAATGAGAAGAACATACATCCAATGACACTGGGTGTGGTTCATGATATGGTTTGTAAAAAGAACACACATGCAATGACTCTAGCTATGGTTCATGAAAAGAGCATGCATGCGATGACTCTAGTTGTGGTTCATGGGAAGATCAGACATACAATGACACTGGTGGATCCATGTGTGCTTCATGGGAAGAACACACATGCAATGACACTGGTGGATCCATGTGTGGTCTGTGGGAAGAATACACATGCAATGACACTGGTGGATCCATGTGTGGTTCATGGGAATAACACACATACAATGACACCGGTGATATGTGGTTTGTGAGAAGAACACACATGCAATGATGCTAGCTGTGGTCCATGAAAAGAGCAGACATGCAATGACACTGGTGGATACATGTGTGCTTCATGGGAAGAACACACATGTAATGACTCTGGTGGATCCATCTGTGGTCTATGGAAAGAACACACATGCAATGACACTGGTGATATGTGGTCTGTGAGAAGAACACACATGCAATGACTCTAGCTGTGGTTCATGAAAAGAGCATACATGCGATGACACTGGTGGATCCCTGTGTCATTCATGGGCAGTACACACATGCAATGACACTGGTGGATCCATGTGTGGTCTGTGGGAAGAACACACATGCAATGACTCTGGTGATATGTGGTTTGTGAAAAGAATAGACATGCAATGTCTCTAGCTGTGGTTAATGAGAAGAGCAGACATGCAATGACTCTAGCTATGGTTAATGAAAAGAGCAGACATGCAATGACACCGGTGGATCCATGTGTGGTTAATGAGAACAACACACATGCAATGACACTAGGTGTGGTTCATGATATGGTTTGTGAGAAGAAAACACATGCAATGACTCTAGTTGTGGTTCATGAGAAGAGCAAACATACAATGACACTGGTGGATCCATGTGTCGTTCATGGGAAGAACACACATGCAATGACACTGGTGATATGTGGTCTGTGAGAAGAACACACATGCAATGACTGTAGTTGTGGTTCATGGAAAGAGAAGACATGCAATGACACTGGTGGATCCATGTGTGGTTCATGGGAAGAACACACATGCAATGACACAAGGTGGATCCATGTGTGGTTTGTGAGAAGATTACACATGCAATGACACTGGTGGATCCATGTGTGGTTCATTTGAAGAAACCACATGCAATGACTCTGGTGATATGTCGTTTGTGAAAAGAACAAACATGGAATGACGCTAGATGTTGTTAATGAGAAGAGCAGACATGCGATGACACCAGTAGATCCATGTGTGGTTAATGAGAAGAACACACATGCAATGACACTAGGTGTGGTTCATGATATGGGTTGTAAGAAGAACACACATGCAATGACTCTAGCTGTGGTTCATGAAAAGAGCACGCATGCGATGACTCTAGCTATGGTTCATGGGAAGAGCAGACATACAATGACACTGGTGGATACATGTGTGGTTCATGGGAAGAACACACATGCAATGACACAGGTGGATCCATGTGTGGTATGTGGGAAGAACACAGATGCAATGACACTGGTGGATCCATGTGTGGTTCATGGGGAGAACACACATGCAATGACACGGGTGATATGTGGTTTGTGAGAAGAACACACATGCAATGACTCTAACTGTGGTTCATGAAAAGAGCAGACATGCAATGACACTGGTGGATCCATGTGTGGTTCATGGGAAGTACACACATGCAATGAATCTGGTGGATCCATGTGTGGTCTGTGGGAAGAACACACATGCAATGAGACCGGGTGAATCCATGTGTGGTATGTGGGAAGAACACACATGCAATGCCACTGGTGGTCCATGTGTGGTCTGTGGGAAGAACACACATGCAATGACACAGGTCATATGTGGTCTGTGAGAAGAACACACATGCAATGACTCTAGCTGTGGTTCATGAAAAGAGCAGACATGCGATGACACTGGTGGATCCATGTGTGGTTCATGGGAAGAACACACATGCAATGACACCGGTGGATCCATGTGTGGTCTGTGGGAAGAACACACATGCAATAACTCTGGTGATATGTGGTTTGTGAAAAGAACAGACATGGAATGACTCTAGCTGTGGTTAATGAGAAGAGCAGACATGCAATGACACCGGTGGATCCATGTGTGGTTAATGAGAAGAACACACATGCAATGACACTAGGTGTGGTTCATGATATGGTTTGTGAGAAGAACACGCATACAATGACTCTAGCTGTGGTTCATGGCAGGAACACACATGCAATGACACCGGTGATATGTGTGGTATGTGGGAAGAACACACATGCAATGACTCTGGTGATATGTGGTTTGTGAAAAGAACAGACATGCAATGACTCTAGCTATGGTTAATGAGAAGAGCAGACATGCAATGACACCGGTGAATCCATGTGTGGGTAATGAGAAGAAGGCACATGCAATGACACTAGGTGTGGTTCATGATATGGTTTGTATGAAGAACACACATGCAATGACTCTAGCTGTGGGTCATGAAAAGAGCAGACATGTGATGACTCAAACTGTGGTTCATGAAAAGAACAGACATGCGATGCCACCGGTGGATCCATGTGTGGTCTATGAGAGGAACACACATGCAATTACACCGGTGGATCCTTACGTGGTTTGTGAGAATAACACACATGCAAATCCACTGGTGGATCCATGTGTGGTTCATGGGAAGAACACACATGCAATGACACTGGTGGATCCATGTGTGGTCTGTGGGAAGAACACACATGCAATGACACTAGTGATATGTGGTCTGTGAGAAGAGCAGACATGCGATGACTCTAGCTGTGGTTCATGAAAAGAGCAGACATGCAATGACACTGGTGGATCCATGGGAAGAACACACATGCAATGACACTGGTAGATCCATGTGTGGTTTGTGGGAAGAACACACATGCAATGACACTGGTGAATCCATGTGTGGTTCATGGGAAGAACACACATGTAATGACTTTGGTGATATGTGGTTTGTGAATAGAACAAACATGCAATGACTCTAGCTGTGGTTAGTGAGAAGAGCAGACATGTAATAACACCGGTGGATCCATGTGTGGTTAATGAGAAGAACACACATGCAATGACACTGGGTGTGGTTCATGATATGGTTTGCAAGAAGAACACAGATGCAATGACTCTAGCTGTGGTTCATGAAAAGAGCACGCATGCGATGACTCTAGCTGTGGTTCATGGGAAGAGCAGACATACAATGACACTAGTGGGTCCATGTGTGGTTCATGGGAGGAACACACATGCAATGACAATGGTGGATCCATGTGTGGTCTATGGGAAGAACACACATGCAATGACACGGGTGGATCCATGTGTGGTCTATGAGAGGAACACACATGCAATTACACCGGTGGATCCATGTGTGGTTCATGGGAAGAACACACATGCAATGGCATTGGTGGATATGTGGTTTGTGAGAAGAACACACATGCAATGACTCTAGCTGTGGTTCATGAAAAGAGCAGACATGCAATGACACTGGTGGATACATGTGTGGTTCATGGGAAGAACACACATGCAATGACTCTGGTGGATCCATGTGCGGTCTGTGGGAAGAACACACATGCAATGACACTGGTGGATCCATGTGTGGTCTATGGAAAGAACACACATGCAATGAAACAGGTGGATCCATGTGTGGTTTGTGAGAATAACACACATGCAATGACTCTAGCTATGGTTCATGAAAAGAGCAGACATGTGATGACTTTAAATGTGGTTCATGAAAAGAGCAGACATGCGATGCCACCGGTGGATCCATGTGTGGTCCATGAGAGGAACACACTTGCAGTTACACCGGTGGATCCATACGTGGTTTGTGAGAATAACACACATGCAATGACACTGGTGGATCCATGTGTGGTTAATGGGAAGAACACACATGCAACGACACTGGTGGATATGTGGTTTGTGAGAAGAACACACATGCAATGACTCAAGTTGTGGTTCATGAAAAGAGCAGACATGCAATGACACTGGTGGATCCATGTGTGTTCTGTGGGAAGAACACACATGCAATGACTCTAGTGATATGTGGTTTGTGAAAAGAACATACATGCAATGACTCTACCTGTGCTTAATGAAAAGAGCAGACATGCAATGACACCGGTGGATCCATGTGTGGTTAATGAGAAGAACACACATGCAATGACACTAGGTGTGGTTCATGATATGGTTTGTGAGAAGAAAACGCATGCAATGACTCTAGCTATGGTTCATGGGAAGAGTAGACATACAATGACACTGGTGGATCCATGTGTGGTTTATGGGAAGAACACACAGGCAATGACACTAGTGGATCCATGTGTGGTCTGTGGGAAGAACACACATGCAATGACACTGGCGATATGTCATCTGTGAGAAGAGCAGACATGCGATGACTCTAGTTGTGGTTCATGAAAAGAGCAGACATGCGATGACACTGGTGGATCCATGTGTGGTTCATGGGACGAACACACATGCAATGACACCGGTGGATCCAT